>FR997768.1:3600000-4262500 GCA_905475315.1 Autographa pulchrina
TACTAACCTTATGCTAATCGCATCCCGGACTTTACAACTGCATATGTGGCTTTAGAAATTTCATGCATTTTTGGACGCTGGTTAGAGGTGTTATATCGTGACAATTTTGAGAGATTATTTTTGAGATAGAGGTACTATAATATTACATATTATTATATTATAATACCTCTGTCTCAAAAATAATCTCTTAATTGAGAGCGAATACTAACACAAATAATATTTTAGTCGGATTTCTTTTGCACATGGCCAAGTATTTATAGTGTAGGTACTTACGACATCAAATAAATTTAATATAGCGCAAAATTTGTGGTATTATAAAACCTAAGCAGAAGTTTCAGGAAGTTATATTTGGTAGGCACCTGTACTCTCAGCTAGATAATGATACATGTAATACCTTTATTCATAGGTAGGTATCTAGGTAGGTAGGTACCAACTGTATGACAACCAACTATGTGAAACAGTATGTAAAATCTAAGTTAAATCAATAATGGCGCAGAGACAACATGAGATTTAATATCAATTATTGGTTTAAATATCATTTAATTTCACGGTATTTAATCTATGACGAATGAAAGTTATGATAATTTATATTAATTAGAATATTAAAAACTTAAATGAAAACAATAAAGCGCCACCCAACCTATCAAAACTAGATAAGCTCACAGAAATTACTAGTATGAGTAAAACCGTATAAAAGTAATAAACTAAACTTTGTTCGTTTATCAACTCATAATAAATGGGTTTGTGAGCACACAGTAATTTTATACACACAGAGATGGTTCGTAATGCCTGTGATTCATAAGAATGCAGATTGCTGCGAATGCAGGGGCGTAATTGTTTTGTTATCTGTGTGAATACGCTTATATTTTTCTGCATGTGCTATAGTGTATTACATATGATTAAGTCGGGCTTTATCAGATTTCAATAATAATTATAATTCTAAAATGGATCCCAACGAATATACTAAATTTAGTAATTTTTTTTTGCATTACTTTGTATTTTACTTACCAGTATTGTTATTTGATTTGTACCATCATATGAAAAAAAAGCAAGTTCGTTAAAAAATAACGTCACAGACGAAATATTAAATTATTTGTTTAATAAAAAAAAATAGCACATAAGATACAAAAATAACCTCTTACAAATTGTTGTAACTGAACTAAGCTTGTGATCTCGATTCAGCTGTTTAAGAGTTGCTTGAATTGACCGAATTACCTGATTCATTTGCTCATTTTTACGATAATTGGCATTTTGCTAACTGTCATTAAGATCATTAATTGGTCATTACGATCATTCTTTTCGAGAGTTCAATGAAATATTTTTGTAGGCTTGTCTGAATACGAAAATTAGGCATAATGACAAGTACACTGACCGACCACATACACTTCAAACAGTTTTATGAAACCGCTTTACAAACGAATATTCATTATTCTAGTGTAGGAGTCAGTGGCCACTTAATTACCTGACGTCAGTTCTATCTCAGACTTGGCAACAGTAGGCGACACTTTGTGGCTATCTTTAGTGGAAGATGGTGTTTAAAGTAGGTTATATTTTGTAGTGAATTGTTTTAGAGTGAAACTGTAGTTTTAGTGGTGCATACTGGGATAATCATTGTTTAAATAAGTGTTATTTGAAATGTTATTTAAACACAAGCTTTAAAATCAATGTCTGTTGAATTCAGAATGACGGCAACTAACCATGCTTTGTCATCTAAATTAACGTTTATACCAAATTCCAACACATTTGGTAAAAATTAAATTGAGTTGCAAGATTCCACCCGAACAAACATTGTTACACACATACACATTTTCATTCATTAAAAGTTAAATAAAAGCTTGTAAAATAGAGTAACTTTTTAAAATATTTGTTTTTAGTTTGTATTCCTTACGTTTATTAATAACATTTAATAAGCTGATATCACATATTTTTGTTTTTTAAACGCTTTTTTCCACTTTACGTTTATTCTCTCAGTGGTCAGTATCCCCGTCTATACAAGCCTTTACACCCCGTATTATGTTTATGCTAGTTCATAACTTATTCGACGGAGAGAAGATTAATTAGTGATGAGCCTCGTAATGAGCAAATTTATATTCTGAAGCATGCATGCTGATGTCTCGTAAATATTCTTTTTATAACTGCTTTTGCTGTGATTATTTAATGCAACGTTACAAACTGATGTAGTAAATATGCGAGAAATGTGACAGGCCGTCACCCTACAGAGCCTCGATTCAGTTATTTTAAATGCATGTCAGTGGTCGGTCAGTGTACTAGTCATTGTGCCTAATATTTGTATTTAGATAAGCCTACTATAAAATCTCATTGAACTCTCGAAGAGAATGATCGTAATGACCAATTCATGATCGTAATAACATTTAACAGAATGCCAATTATCGTAAAAAATACCAAATGAAGCAGGTCATTCGGTCAATTCAAGCAACTCTTAAATAGCTGAATCGATGCCCAGACACAACGCTGCCGTCCTCACGAAAAGTGCAATAACTCGAGTTTTGCGCCAAATTGAGTAAAGTACATATTCAGAATTTGCAGAACGAATTTCTATATTCTCTTTCAAGACAGTTTTTACGTATCTATCACCAAACTTGTCTTAATGCTAAGCCTAACCTACTGCCTTATGTAATATATACCGCCGGGGATCGAACCCAGGACCTCAGAGTGAGCGGTACCTAGAAAACCGGTGCGTACGCCACTCGACCACGGAGATCGTCAAAAGGGTATGTATCGTATAAGGGGTACAATTTTAACACACTCCATCCTCATTTCAGTTGTGACTTCAAAACAAAAAAGCTACCCATTTCGAATGTGACAAAGGGTTTAGTCAATATTGTCCGACAATGATCAAAGGTCTTACCTTAGAGGTTAGGTAAAAACTACAGAGTGCGCATATCAGGGTATGAACCGTGAGCACTAGTGAGAACTAGTTTAGTCTTAAATAGTATCAAAACAGACCACGGCGTTTAAAAATCTCTCAAACCATAAAATTGTCTTAATAAAAATAGAACCATGGATATTTTTGCACAAGCATCCGTCGCTGCACGGAAAATGACTGTACATCAGTAATGAATGTACTACATAGCGTCTTAATTTGATTATTTATTTGGTGTATAATGATACTCGAACTCTTCAGTTTTTAACCGACTTCATAAAACGAGGTACTCAAGTCTGTATTGTACCGTATTTTTGTTATGTTTGTTTAATCATAGTTTTCGGCTGGGTGAACCAATTTTATTAATCCTTTTTTTATTAAAAACCTGGTGCTTCTGGTGGGTTCCCATTCCAATTTGCTCCAGTTTTGACAGTGGGATCCATATTAAATAAACGTAAGACTTATTTTGAAGTAGATTTTTTTGTTAGAATTCTAACTTTTTTATACTCTATGGCACTGACCTTTATGCTGAAGTGTCGGATATTGTCGGTCTGTTCGTACATGTAATTGCTTTTCGGGTCGGTAGATATCCACATTTTAATTAAGCTCGTTATCTCTTTATGGGTCGTCAAAAATTGGTTAGATATGTTTGTTGTGTTTTGTTAAGTGAGTTACGTTGTTTTTTTATTTCGTTCTGTTTCATTTTGTTACCTGATAGGTTGATCGCTTTGTGTTAATTTAGGATGATACACGGATTTGTAAAGTGAAAATGCTTTTTATTTCAAAACGAACAGTAAATAAACTTTTAGCAAAAATCCAGTTTAGTTTTTGAGGTCTTTAAAATATTACGAAAATTATCAGTTTTTAAAGCAATAAAGTTTTTAAAGCTCTAATTTTCTTTGTTGGTTGTCAGCACACATTGGTCAATAATAGAAAATATTTACTCAAAGCATTTTTAATCATATAAGTACAAAATATGCTTCTAATTTGAGGTAGCATTTCAGAATTTAAACTATTTTTGAGCTCAAGGAAAATGAAACAAAATGAAAAACATCTAGACTCCTAAGTTCCGCAGTAAATCTTTCAATAGTTTGCAAACTATTCAAAAACTAATCCAAATAACTAGTTTTATACAATAAATACATTTCAATTTGAATTATACATTCTGTTCGTCAATTTATACAGAAACTTTGCGACATTAATTTTAAATTCATGAGATAAAACTGGAGTAGAACGTTGTTCCCAAAATATTCGTCCTTTACGTATTTATTATTTTAATTTTGTAAAAGGTATATTGTTGAAGTTTTATCAATTTTATTGTCCATAAATATTATATTGTTGATGTTTTCTGTATTCGCAGTCATGAATTATCCAGCCAGTAATAGCTCAAATAAAAGAATCTTTTTAATTTTTGATCAGCAGATTTTGTTTGTTAACATACTAAATTGAACCATAACCGTCACTAGATCAGAATTTTCTAAAATACCTTAGGGTGCGTCCACATCTGATGAACGAGCATTACACGAGCATGCCGCGAACGAGCTGTTCGTGTGATGCTCGTTCGTCAGATGTCGACGCACCTTTATAATAGACTATTGCTTGGTACAACCTTCTTTCTAAATGCTAGTCCGTTCTATTTTGCAACTTCTGCAAATAATCATAATCTCAATTTTAGACTAATTAGCCCAGTAAATTCACGCATATTATAGGTTTTACGTCGGGATGAGGGATAGTCAGCAAAACTTGTATAAACCTTTATCTTGACACCCTAAAAGTTGTCTCAAAACCTGCGAACCTAGACTATGGATATATCAATATTCAATTACCAAGAATCAAAATTATTATAAAAATATAATATTCCGGGACAACTCACACACGGCTATCTGATCCCAAGCTAAGCAGAGCTTTTGGTAACCAGACAACTGATAAACATACTTATATATTTCCAAATACATACATATTATAGATAAATTACACCCAGACACAGAACAAATGATCGTGCTCATCACACAAAGATTTGTCCTGAGTGGGACTCGAACCCACGACCTCCGGTATAGCAGTCAGGGTCACTAACCGCTAGATCAACAGGCCCGCCTATTTTAAACCTTCCTTAGATTTCAGTGTTACCTATTATCAATTCAACCATAAGGTATTATTATTCCCTAGTAATACGTCTTAAACTTAACCAAAACTACTTCCTTACTAAATTAAATTAAATAACTTAACGATCGCGTTAAGACGCTTAATTAAGCGTAATAAATCAAATAGATGTAAAGTAATTAATTCTGGTTTGGAAAACGCGTCACCCTTCACACGTGTTTACTGTTGGTAAACCTAATTCATTTGGTTTGTATAATGTTTTGACTGTCGTAATTATGACACCAATGATCTGCTTTATTTGTTTTTTTTTTTTAATATGATTTTGTAATTGCCAACCTCAAGTGCGTTCCTTGTCTCTTTTGAAAAAGACTTTGTCCGGAAACATGACGATTTTATTTTACTCTTAAGTGTTTTTACGTATCTATCCTATTTACATTTATGTTACCTTTAGGTTTTCGGGGGTAACAAGAGTGCGGTTCAAAGGTGTAACTAGTGGATTTCATTTTCCACACTCCTATTTGTTTTTCAAAGAAACCTTTCTAAGAATTTCAATCCACAGCAGCCAACGTCATTTCAATGTCAGTCGAACCCAAAAGAGGGGACGAGAATAACCATTGAACCTTTGATTATATAATGTCTAGATGGAGCGTCGCCCTACAATCATGAAAAAAAAACAAGACAACAATTTCAAGTGTGTGTTACCAGCTATTACAAATTCTCCCATAAATCACATTAAATAAAGACTAATTTATAATAATAAAAAATATTTTAGTTTTATGTACTTATGTGGTATTATTCAGTTTAAGTGTATTTTTATTAAGTAGTTACTTTTTTAAATAATTAAAAAAAAATAGATTTGTGTGTTTGAATGGAGTATTAAATCAACTAAGTTAGTACAATATTTTGAGCAGTTAGGATTTTGAAATTTGAAATGAAAGATCACATCTCGTTAATTAGGAATGAGTTTTAATTACAGGCGATCGTTCGAAGTACATCAACGAAATTTTATAAACGTAATGATAAACCAAAAAAATTACCCTCAAAAATGGGAGAATAAGAAACAGAAACTGGCAACACTGATAAAATATGGCGTAATTTGGTAATCATAAAAAAAAACTAAAATAAATATGAAGTTTCTTGGTGTCTTGTCTACGTGATAGGTGATGTGTTTGGTATTTTTTAGCCTTCCTTTATAATTCCGGCACACTTTAAAAGCACATACTGTCATTTTATCGCTGTTATGTGGTTATTCCTTAGAGCGCGTAAAACGTAGTGACACGAAGGCGGCACGATCTGTACTAGTTGGCGGGAATTGCGGGAAAATACTTAACAACCAAATTTGGTTGTAATTTTTTGACGGGTCTGCGCGCACTTGACAGTCCATCTAGACATTATATAATCAAAGCATTGAACCTAATGATGCGTCTTGGGTCATAACCTTAAACAATGCAATGCAAGCTGTTCAAACCAGACACATTACTCACTCCTATTAATTTCAAAGTTATTAGACACAATTTCACCCCTACAATAGGTCCCTATTTATCAAAACCTGTATTAAAACCAAATCATTAAATCGACATCATAAACTGCAATGAACATTCAAACAATATTCAATTTGCAATATTCCAGATTCAAATATTGAAAATGTAGCCAGCATCCTTGAATATTTAAATTTCGAATGTTATTTTATAGAACGGTCTCTTGCAGTCTTGCATTTGCAGGGATTCTAACCACAACACTTTATTTAAAATAAACTATTTCAACTACAGTTAAATTTTGTTTCTATTTTTGTATAGATTTTTGTCGTTTTATTTATACATTTATCAAGATACTTACTGAACTTGTCGAGTGTTAAGAATGGTTTAATGTTTTTTTTACTACATTAGAATTTGTTTACCTAAAAGATCGTATACCTATGAACCACACTTTATGGTTCATTCACAATGTAATAATATTTCATACAAATAACAGAATCGTGCACCATAAACATGATTTATGACCCACAGATCATTAATTAGCAACAATAATCATGTTTAGATCATCAATATTCAGTTATCTTTGATGAACATGATCAATTGATCAATAATATTGACCTGTTGGTGTAGGTATGTATATTATAGTTTGTAACGTTTGATTTTGATTTAAGTGCACCTATCAATTGTCAAATATTTTTATGTACGATAATACCACAGACTTCCTTCAGTGTACGGTACACCGCAAAGTCTGTAGTTATGGTAAAAATTGATAAATAAAATATTTTGTCATGAACGTTTGTGTCCAAGTTATTTTATCAACTTACACTTACTTACATAGTCCGTCCGTGTTTCGGAAAGCACAAAAAAAAAACAAAGTCAATAGAAATTGCAGAAAACCCAAGAAAATTGTCCTCAGACCATTGCATAAATAACAATTAAAGCTAAACGAACATAAATAGAGACAGTAGGTCTCGGCTGTCATACATAGATCTTTGGCAGTCGTTAAGTCAATTTTAACAACCAGTCTTAGTATGGGATAGTGTGTTTCCCAGTAAAATGGTTTGTAGAGGTCAGATAGGCAGTCACTCCATGTAAAAATACGGTATTCAGCTGAATCCGGTAAGACCGGTAGCCGACCCCAACACAGTTGGGAAAAGGCTCGGGAGATGATGACACTTACTTACATAGTAAGAAGTAAATTAATATAAAATAAGATACGGATGTTTAGGTATGTTATTGTAATTAAAAATAAATTATATAAATGCATGTGTTCCCAAAACTTTTTGTTCTGACTTTTGCACCTTATAACTAGACAAAACAAAACGTATAAGATTATATTACTGGATGTTAGGAGGAACGATACAAACCAACGAGTTAGTGTTAATTTTATTACACGTGCACGTCTAATTTACAAATGCCATAAAAATATCCATTTTACAAAAAAAAAATGAAGCTGGAAAATAAAAATATCAAAATATCCAAGATTTTTCCTAAAATCTATTGTGGTTCCCACTTCTGGGCAAAGACCTCCACTTTCTTCTACAAACCCTTAGTTTTTGCAAATTCTAGCCACGTGTAACCTATATAATTATAATATTACTAGCTGTACCCGCGACGTTGTTCGCTTATATACCTATCATTCATCTTTATGAATAAATATTTGACTGTGATATAGAGGGCCACTAACACGAACTGCCTACTGCCGAGTAAATTTTGTCACAAATGTTGCTGTTTGTATAAATTCTCAAAATAAAAAAGTACCATCGTCATAATTACATAATTAGCTTACCTCTAAAAATTTTAAGGATTGGTTTTGATGCTACTTTGTTTAAAAATTTTAGATTTATCTTCAAAGTCCAGAACCGTGAGAAAAAATTATCATTTTCATGGTGGCTTTCGATGTCAATGTCCAAAATATGTCTACCTTGGGCAGTTTTGAACTGACTCTTTTATCTTCTTTTTATATATGTAGTATGTTTTCTCTTTTGTGCTTTACCCAGTTGGTTACAATAATTGAAGGTCAATGTTTTTGTACTGACTGCCTCGTTGGCCTAGTGGCGCTAAGCGCGACTGCTACGCTAGAGGTCTTGGGTTCGATTCCCAAGTCGACCAAGGTGTTATTAGGTTTTTCTATGAAGTTCTCAGTAGCAGGTCGGAGTTTGGATTTGTGCCCGGTTAGTGGCAATAGGCTCGCCCCCTATTACATGGGACCTAAACATACCGGCGAACTGTGGGTGTACATTGGTACACCTCTGCCTAACCCTTCGGGGATACAGGCGTGATGGTATGTTATGTTTATGTTATGTTATGTTTTTGTATTGAGTCTACTGGCAGCGCCAACTCTGAGTTAAAGTGAAAGCAGCTCTCGCTCTAGGCAGTAAATGGCAAAGGGCACCCAAAAACCGAATCCATAAAAACAAATTAGTCCATTTTTTATGCTATAGTTCTTGTTGGTATCGTAGTCCCTAGTGAGACTACAGGGCGCGAGGTTTTGGTGCGAAACCTCGAAAATGAACTACGCAGATAAATTCAGAGTGGATATCAAATAGGCAGTGACTGACATGAGACCCATGAAACTAAAAGAGGAGGTAGTTACAAAAAGTTGACGTACGGTTTGAGAGGCGCAGTGGCAGAATTACCAAAACTGTGTTTAAAATTATTTGTTTGGAAAGATTAGGTAATAGCTGTCCAAGGACAATCTCATTCTACCCTGATAAAAGTCAGAGGCTGTATCCTGTACAATTCGCTTAATTAAGCGTAAGGTGCAGCATAAGGTGATGGGCTTAAATACCGTACGTATATATTTTAAAATGTAGAGAATGCGATAGAAAGTTTATTTTATTTAAAACTTTATTAAATTTAAAAACAGAAATAAAACATCATGTACGCATAAAAACCTACATGAGAAGCAAGCTACCTTTTAATGAATATTAAAGAGGTAGTACATACTAAAGATTGTGTGATAAAAACATCATTGTTTTTGGGTAAAAGAAAATAAATAACAAATACAAAAAGATCTTGTCCATGGAATATAATATAGATGACCAATAGAAAACATTACACATTATGTTGGAAAAATAGTTTAAAAGTGGATTAAAGTTTTTAACCAACTATAAAGTGATCTATGGGGAAGCTTACGTTTTCAAGTCAGAAGCGAATGCGTAAATTTCCAAGCAAATGGCCAGGACATTTACGCCTGAATCACTTTACGGTATATGCCATGCACGTTTGTTCCTCAATGATCAGCAATGAGGAACAAACTTACCTACGGAGATTAGTAAATACAAACACTAAATCATCATCTCCCGAGCCTTTTCTCAACTATGTTGGGGTCGGCTACCAGTCTTACCGGATTCAGCTGAATACCGTATTTTAAATGGAGCGACTGCCTATCTGACCACCACAACCCATTTTACTGGGAAACACAGTATCCCATAGTAAGACTGGTTGTCAGAATTGACTTAACGACTGCCAAAGATCTATGTATGACAGCCGGGACCTACTGTTTTAACGTGCTTTCCGAAACACGGAGGGGTCTCGGTATGTTATAAATGGTCACCCATCCACGGAACAACCGCGGCGAGCGCGGTATAAGGTCAAGGTCACATTACAATGTTACCAGGTGTGCTGTCTGCAGAGGTCATTTCAGATTTGCCTGTCAACAATGTATATTGTATTAATTACTCCAGAAATGAAACCTATATAAGATAATAATATTTGTGTCTATTAAAGTTTTTCTGGACATTCTAACTCAACACAACATAATTTATATTTAAAGCATTACTTTAAAAGCTACATAATTATAAAACAAATTAAAATAATTGTAAGTTTATAATTATATCGGTTGAGAAAAAATTCACGATTAAAGATGTCGTTTATTGCAACTAAAAATACAACAAAATGTTACAAATATTATTTACTTAAAAAAGATACGTTAGTAAAACATAAAAAGAGTTAGCTCTACTGAAATTTGAACTTGGGTATCAAAAAATTCAAACTTATATAAGAAAATGGACGCATGAAAAAAAAAACAAACATTAACAACTGGATTTGAACTTGCCGCAAGATCACTCATTTCCAATCGTTCAACCACCAAGCTGTTTACTTCGATAGCTAGTTCACTAAAATATAGGTACTAATCAAATTGAAGATTGCTATGGCTACCTCAGTCTGCCATGGTTACCCTCTTGTTTATCTGTCAATAATGCCAATTTATGTGTGCAGTTGAGAAAATGATTTTGGTAATTTCAAGCTTCACCCCTTATCAGCTAGATTCAATAGCATGTTTCAACATAGCTAACAACCATCTACGATTTCTTGAAAACAACTTCTCAATTTTTTACACCATTCGATTAAGTAGTTTATGTTTGATACTGTAACCTGAAATCTGACCCCCGGCAAAAGATAGTTGTAATGCAAGTACTGTACTGAATTGCGTGTTGTAATATTTTACTTCTTGAACTCACTAAATTAATCATATCTTTTGATAGAGTTAACCGATTTCGATGAAACAAAAACTAAGTTATACCTCAAGTTGTGTATAATTTTTGTATATAAACATTGTCTGCATTGAATTCGTAGATTTTACGTGATGCGTGCACAAACAAACATATAAACAGACAAACAGACAAACAGACAAACAGACAAACAGACAAAAATTTCAAAAATTATGGAAATGGGTTCTGTTAGTTATCCTTTAACACGCTGGCAATTTTTTTTTTCAATTTCTTCAATGTACAAAAATGACTTTTCTACAGATTTATTATATGTATAGATGAGCAGGATATTCTGCATAAGCTAATAAGCCCTCAACTATGTTATTGCAATCTTGCAAAGCTAATATTTGCACCTAGAGGCAAAAGTGAGCACCATACGGATATTAAATCTTTCTTCACTACCTGCTCTAGCGTAAATCTGCTTTTTAACAGTATTTTATTGAATTGAAAACGATAGATATCTTATTTTATGAGGAGAAAAAGAAACCTAGTTTCGTGACTGCTTGCAAAAAGTTGGTCCGATTTCATTTTATTTAAATTTATATTATAACGCCTTCAAATTAAACCTTGTTGGATTTAGAATGACGTCACAGCTGACCATGCATCCAAACAAAACGTGTACCTAACAAAATTTCAGCACAATTAATAAAATATATCTGCTTCAAGATGGAGTTGCAAGATACCACCCGAATATATATAGCTAGCTATATACATACATAACACAACAAAAGTTAAATAAAAGGACGTAAAACATGACTTACCGATACCTTAAGATATTATACACTTTGTAATGAAAAAATTCTTATGGAATCGTATGATAACAAAATGAGACAAAACAACGATTTACCCAATAACCTACACGTACTTAACTTATATACGTAAGAAACTAGATAGACACAAAAAGCTAAATTTCTTATCTCAATTAATTAGCTAAGATAGCAACCCATTTAACAATACAAACATTTCTCTGTTAACTTAGTCTTTTTTTTATTCCCATTCAAACTGAATCTATTCGGAAAACTCAAACTAGTTTAATTAAACAGTTAATCGCTATTGCTTTTTTCGTAATTAAACCCTACCAGCTCTCGCTACTTAGAATTCGTTTATTACCAACAAGCCTTCTTAATTACGTAACGCGATACTGTATTATTTTAGACAGGAGCCTGAACGCCTTTCAATTCTGATTACCAAGTAATTGAAAGATATTCTAGGGAAAGATACTTTGGAAACGTCTTTCATACAAATTAAGTAGATTTTACATTGTTCCTTTTTCGACTAACTAGCCTTATCAAGAGCTATAGTAGGAACTCAATAAATGAGTTCTGGGAGGTAGATAGGCAGTTGTTTTGTGTATAATGTCAGTATTAGAAGTGGATAAATGAATTGGTATTAACTTAGGTTTGAATTATCATCATTCAACAATATAATTAGGTACTAGATAAAATGGTATACAGATGTCCAAAAACGTTTCACTCATTCGTACATTCTGGGACACCGTGTGTAGAGGTAAAGATTTTTATTTGTATACTCATGATCATAAAAATTGGCCATATTTATAAAATGTGTAAATGTATTGGACTATTATCATCAGCTTACGACTTTTATACGACATTTCAAAAACACGAAACAAACCAAGAAAAACAACACAGCTATTTTTAATGATTCACAAAACACTACAAATAGTGATTAAATGATTCATAGACCCTTGCAAATTCTCACTAAATAGGTACATTTTAAAATAGCCTGAAAAGGATCACGATCTAACGAAAATGGATAAATACATTCCAATTTAACACGCCTACAATAGGTTGGCATAATGTGGACTGGCAACGCGTGAACTTGGGTCATACAAAGACGGTTCATCCATACATTTGGCACCTAACGTGCGTAAGGAATTTCATCAAATGCTCCATATATTTCTATTAAAGCATTTTTATATTTTTGAAGTGAGAATTTATTGCTTTTGATGTTTTGGTAAGTACTTGGTATTCAAATAATGTACATTAGAGTATCAAAGAAATAGATACCTATAATTGGTTGATGTTTTGACATTAGTTTGTTAACACGAATACTATTAATGGCCTGTTGGTAAAATGTATGTACGTTTGTATGTTTAAAAATATAATAAAGACTCGGAAAAATGTAAAGAATTGTGTTCTTATTTTGATGTGTAAAAAAAACTTCTAGGTTTTGGAAATGTTAAATTATGTCTTTGTATAAATCTACTTGTACTAATCTGCAAATTATGTTACATATTTCGAGACTTAGAAAAAAGTGCAATGAGAATAGAGCTATTAAATTGATAGCAGGTTAAATATTAATAAATTCGTTATTTTCGCTAAACATTATTGTCACAAACTAAATAACAAAACTATTTATAAACAACTAAAAATTTCCTCTAAATAGTATTTACAGTTCCAAACTGTTATGCACTATAAGTTGAGCACAACGCCCTCTGTTGTGCTAATAGGGTGATTAAGCGAACAAAGCATAAAGTTTTTCATTGTAAAATAGCCGTAGGCCATACTCCACAATGAGGTTGTGTCATTTAGTAGCTCCTTAGAGTATAGATAAGAAACTAAAGAGTGAGCCTATCAGTGTATGAACCGTGAGCACTAGTATGAACTAGTTTTATCGTAAATTTTGTATCAAGACGGAGCGCGCCGTTTTAATAAAACTATCTAAAACCCTAATATTATCCTAACAATGTCGAAACCATCGATATTTTCGCATATAAGTCTGTCGTTGCGCGAAAAATAACTTTAAATCAGTAAACGAATGTACTAGATACAGACAAAAAGTGCTCTCGCTTGGCACGAAGGAAAACTAGCGATACTAGCGGTCTATAGTATATCTAAAGTCTATGAGTAGCTCACATACAAAATTCTACTTAATTTGCATTATAATTGAATTGTTGCTGCAACAGTTTATTATTGGTTTTTGACGTAAATTTTGTAGTTTTAATGCAAGACCAAAATTAGTGGTTTCATTAAGTCAATGTATAGTAAATGATGGTCTTATAAAATCAGTTAGTCTTTAACTAAGAGAATATAAATTCTTAGAAATATCTCTAACTAGCTGTGCCCCGCGGTCTTACCCGCGCGAATGAAAATTCATACACTATCTTTATAAATTATAGCCTATGTGTTATTCCGATGTATAAGCTACATTATTGTAAAGTTTCATTAAAATCCATTCAGTAGTTTTTACGTGAAAGAGTAACAAACATCCATACATCCAAACAAACTTTCGCATTTATAATATTAGTAAGGATTAGATATGACCGTATAAAAACAATTCATGTAGCCACTTAAGTTTTTAATTCCATTACTTAAACTTAATCAAGTTACCTAAGATTACTATGCGCAGGCTAATCTTAACTTTCTTTTATATAACACTAAAATTAAATCTCCCTACCTGAGTCGCGAGTTAATCTCTATTTTATACTGAAAGGGTCCCGAACATAATCATCTAAGTTAAAGTCGTGTCAAGACAAAACCCTTAATGCAATAATGAAGCGAGCTCACCTACTGTTAATAAACGCAAAGGGTGGGGTTCCACTGACAAGAAAAGCTTACAATATTTTTCGCTTATTATTAATTTTTCAATTAAAATTTTGCTGCCTTTTCTACCTCACCTGAACTTAGCCGGAAGCCTACATGAAATAAATTTATAGCCAAGTACATGTGAATGTAACTTTGATGAACAATAACTTTATTGTGATGTGGTTCATTTTATCGATTTAACTTTAAAATGAGACTAAATTTGAATAGACAAACACATAATAATAAAAACAAACTCAGATGCGCACAATTTTTTGTAAAGTGCACGAAGTGCATTTGCGAGATACAAGAAAATAAAGAAGAAAGAAACAGAAAAGACAAGCTGACAATTTTTTTAATTTTTAAGTGATCAAACGGTTTTTTTTTATCTGCCTTAACAATAAGCTTCTAATTACACCCTGTTGCCGTTCCGCCATCTTTCAAAGACACCATACCTCGAAACTGCACAAGTAGTGGTTAAATGTAGCGTTGCCGCGAACTTGGCTCGTTTGAGGCGATCCGGTCACAACGGCAACGGCGCAAAGTTTTCGCATGTCGTGTGTTGTTACCTCAATTGTTCCTTGAAATTAACGGGCTGGACTTTATTTGTTCTTCTTGCTATGTAATTAAGTTTAAAGTATATCTTTAATAGTTCATTATTCTAATGTACCTACTTGCAATAAGACTGTTTTGTATGTCAAAAATTTCTGGTAGGTATTCAGTATCTAGTGAAAACATCTCTTCGGATCTTTCCATTTTTTGTTAATAAAAAGTGACTAAAATGTTTTTCATAAATAAATTACTAATACAACAATGTTAAATGTTAAATTTTAAAATTATTTGTCTTCATGTGAAAAACGCGAAAAAAAGGTGAAAAACTTGCAGATATATTTTTGGATAGTACTTATTATTAATTATTTTTAGTAGACTGAAATACCCCAATTTTTAAATAGGAGTAAATAAAATAACGACGAAGATTAATGAGCTTTCTTTTCAACCTACTTAAAACATCCAAAATAAAATACGATATAATGCTCAAGTTAAATTTAATTAGAAAATTTCAACGTTTTTCCTTCATTCACGGCCTCTTTTCCAACGGTAAAGAATTTCACGCAAATACTTTAGCGCATTCCGCAGCCAATTCCTTTACTCCCTTGCAATCGCCTGCGTTGTTCCACTCCGGACATTTCTGTAATTAATAATAATATATTTAAATCATAGTTATTAAGTTTTAAGATTATTCTTTAAAACAAGCTTTTTCACAAGAAGTAGCGCTATGTTCCGTCTTGGATTCAAACTTTACTCCATACTCATATTATGAGTGTATACTCATAAGTTTCATAAAATTTTGTTTAGCAGTTTAGCTGACAAAGCGTAACAGACAGACAGATACTTTCAAATCTATGATATAATTAGTAAGAATGGACAATGGATTGTCCCGTAAATTTACAAGCTCTCATTGAAGACGATTATAAAATAGACATGAAAATCCTCCTTTTTCGTCGAATAAAAATCATAAGGCAGTTATAATTTTAGCTATATTCTAAGAAGAATATCTAGCCAATGGCTATTGAATTTTAAGCAACAAATTAATTCGTCATCCACGGCTTGGTATTTAGTTATTTTCTATCTCACGTCAGATGCCATTTATATAAGAATTCAAAAAATGTTAATTTTAGTAGATTTTACAACTTGGAATACTTACAAGAAATACTTGTGTCCTAAAGCACATTTTGAACTTGATAAGATCACAGAAGTCAGGTGGTCCATACATCTTAAGGTCTCCGTCAAAGCATTTTTCTTTAATTGCATCTAACAACTCAGTTTGGCCTCCAAAGTTCTTGTCTATGACTTCCTTTACTTTATCCTTGTCAAGGTCTCCTTCTTCAGTTATATAACCAGTTTTCTTTGCTACACACATCTCATGATCACACTGAAACAGACATAAGATTTGAATTATCGAATTATCATTTAAAAGTATACCTTATTGGCTCCTACACACAGTGCCGGCGGCAATGCCGCCGGCTTTATGCCGAGCGGCTATGCCGCCATCAATACGAGCCGCCGGCACAAGCCGCGCAAAGCCGCCAAGCATCATTTATATTTACACAGACGTCACACAAACAAACCGCAGTAGTGGTGACAATGACAAATGAAATGACGCCGGCAAGCCGCGTAACCCGCCGGCACAGCCCGGCGGCCATGCCGGCGGCTCCTTTGTGCGGCAAAGCCGGCGGCTTGGAATGCCGCCGGGCGCACGGCGGCTTGGCCGGCGGCTCGCCCGGCGGCACTGCCGCCGGCACTGTGTGTAGGAGCCATAAGAGGGAAATAAAGGGGGGTTTCCGAGTTAACCTTGTAATAGATAACTGATACCCCTTTTATGTGTTGATGGTGACTGCGAGGCTGCTTTTAGTGGCTAAAAATGACACATTTCCTGGTCTTGTTAAACCCCTTAAGGCCTTTAAAGGTTTACCTTTTGCAGGATTATAGCAAGCAAAAAATGCGCTGGTGTGGTCACAAGTAAACTTAGATTATTTAGATTTTTGTGTGTCTTTTGGATGTTCTTTTCAAAGTAGGGCAGTAAGAGCCCACATAAATTAAAATAAACTTTTTTCTTATGTAAATTATTTTACAACATTTTTACTTTCCTAATTCCTTAAGACTTATCTCTTCAGTTCTACAAACAGAGAAAAAGTTTGTAGTTAAACAGCATAAAACTTACGTTTACGGGATCTCTTGGTATTGTATCACATTCCTTCGACTTATCGTACAATATTGAGTCGTTAGGAACTGAACTGCAGCATCTCAGGATACCCTAAAATGATTAAGTTAAATAAAAATAAAAATAATGATGATACATTTTTTAAGCAGCTTAATTTTTAATATATTCTAATTTTCTCACGCGGTATTGGGAATAAAAATGTTTCTCATTTCTTCATCATCATCTAATTTATTTATGTATATAAAATATAAATGGGACAGAAACTAAAGGAAAACTTGGAATGAAGGTACTATTTGCTGCAATCTTGTTACAATCAGTCGAGTACTAAGATGATACGAGAGTCAATTGGAAAGTGAAAGTCACCTTTTACCTTACATAAACATCGTGCTTTTAATATTAACTACAGTGTGAGGAAAATATGTTTAAACAATAAAGCAATAATATTTGCAATAAAATATTTTAAAATGTCATTAACGTATACTTACAGGATGAAAAGCACGATGACATTTTTTTAATCCTTCATCCATATTCTGAAATAAAATTGAAAGACGGTTTCATTAATTTGTAAACCATACCTACATTTTTGTCTTAGATAATATAAATGTGGATATTTATCAGTCTTTTTTGCGTCTTTAAACGCTTGTGACATACCTAAACAAAAGGTATGGACCATAGTGTGGATTGATTTTATTAAAACCGTCCCTAGGCTTATTTGATGACTTTATTACGGTGAGCGCTAGCGAAATAAAAAAAGGATTTTATGATTTTAATGTTTTAATAAAAAATAAAGCCAGGCAATAGGCTCGCCCCCTATTACATGGGACCTAAAACATACCGGCGAACCATAGTTCGCCTGTACTGTATCAATGTACCTACACCCACAGGTGTAGTACATTGATACTGCTCTGCCTAACCCTTCGGGGATACAGGCGTGATGGTATGTTATGTTGTGTTAAAAAATAAATAATAATAATTTACACTACTAATCCAAACATTTTTCATGACAATTACGCACCTCACATATTTAATTGTTTTTCTTTTATGTTAAAATACACAATATAATAATAAACAATCTGTTTTACCTCAGCTCCTACAGCAGCGATGAACGCAAATAACAAAAAACGATACATGTTGAACCCAAAACTGAAGATTGACACTGATAAAAATAATAGCGAGCACATATTTATAGTACAATAATTCGTAATCCGTCGCAAACGCTGCCTAAATACCAGAAAATTATAGCAATTCGCGATGTGCTGGACAAAAATAATAATTGTCACCTGCTTATAATAATAGTGGGCAAATGTGTGACTGTCTGTCAGTTTGGTTCATATTTACCACTTCCCTGTCCTATGAGTCACATATGAACATTCCATTGTTTCACTATTGTGTCTGCCTACTGGTGGAACAGCTAAGTTGAAAAATATAGTTTTTATCATGTACTATATGCTGTCATCCGGCGATCGCCCGCGTGGACAGCCTGTGCCCTTTTTTATTGTTCAATCGTATACATAATAATCAACCCTCAAGCTTCTACTAATAAACAGTCATGGAGATTAAAGCTCATTAAAATTCCTTCTTTTATAATCCCTAATCCTGCAGGTAAAAAAAATAAGAATTGTTATAAAAGGATACTAAAAATGTCATCAAACAGACTCGCGGCGCATACCTAGTTCACGTATTATATTTTCGATTTCTAATAAAAAATAGGTGCTGCTAACGTGTGTTTGATTATCACGTCAACACATTCAAGTAAGGCGGTGGTCAGACTCTAAACGATTAGCGGTGACACATTCATAACTGTTTAGGAAACCGTTTAGTTGTTTTTGACCACTGTTATACACAAAGTATTATTTAATGGAGATGAGAGACCTTTTTGCTACAATTGATTTTAAGTTTATATTAATTATTTGTCACATGTCTTGGCAATGGCTTACGCCATTACGTTTTTATGACTTCAAGAAGCTAGTAGTCAGATCTTGCATAGGCTTTACATTGGTACTAAGACCTGCTTTGCATCACTGTCTTTTATGAGAAACTCCTGTAGTCCGTGTGCGTTGATTACTGACTACTCGAGCAGTGCGTGTACGGCCTAATGGTATAACCATATTACTCGCTATCTGCTTTCATTGCGACCTCGGCTTTATAGCAGCTGGAACCTAAAAATAAAATGTCAAAAGGACACACTAAATACAGATTACAATGGCCAAACTCTATTTATTATATTTATATTATTATATGGAATAAATACAAAAATAATATTGTAATGGTGGTATTTCCTGTACATTTTGTCGCGTTAGTCCATGAAATTGATTTGGCAAATGGAAAGATAAATGATATTTAATTTACTATTTTATTGTGATCCTTAGGATAGCCCAATGTTGGGCTTAAAAACAACAAATATACTGAACATTTTATTAACAATGAATGTGTAGAACGTCGCACTAGTTGAATAGACGGAGAAAATTCTTAGAATATTTTCATTATAATTAAAAACTGCAGAGTTTAAAAATGTCTGTATTATTATAGGCACTTTACTTAAGTTCATTTTTAAGAATGTATAATGAGCAACTTGTAATTTTTTGGTTGATGAAAATTAACATAAAAATACACTTGAGAAAAATCTTTGAGTGTAATATTCTTTTCATTTCTCCGAATAATGCGGGTTCAGCGAAGGAAATTTCTAAGAATACAATGGAAACACGTGTGTACGCTTTTTGTTTTGAAAACTTTATGGTTAATTATTGCTACAAAAAAGTAGTCAATGTGCTAACAGAAGCATGACAACATGCGAGGCCGCTTTGGAAACATGTAAAAACAAATAATAATCTCGATTGGCTTTTTTTGTTTTGCCAAATTCTTAAGACGACATTTTGAAACCGGGGGGAGGGTCCAACTGTAAATTGTGTTTAGGTCTTTAGGTTACAAGCAGAAAGATATACTAAGATCCACATAAAAATCAAAAGTACCTTACACAGTCTACCTTACTTACTTGCTTGCTCATGAATGATCATGTCCATAATGAATTATTTAACAAAACCTGTCGATACTTATTTTATTATTATTTTCAGCCATTATAGTCCCACTGCAGGGCAAAGGCCTCCCTTTCTTTCTTCCAATTCTCCCGGGCTTGAGCTATTGTTGTCCATAAAGCTGAATAGCAGTCAAGTTCGTCCCGCCATCTCCGTCTAGGCTGGCGACGAGGTCTTTTGATGTTTTGTGGAGCCCACATTGTCGTTACTTTGGACCAACAGTTGTCGGACATACGGCATGTCGATACTTAGGTTATTTAATTCAATTTTGTCAAACAGGCTTATACAACACCCCTAGAATATATTATATACTTCCCTCTAATTTAGATACATTAAACCTTGCTTATAAATGGCTGAATATAAAATGTAGAATTTCCAGCCTGCCTCGGTATGATAACGCGATGATGTCATAAAATTCATGCTAGGAAATGAGGATGTGACGTCATTTGCCTGAATGATCCTACGGTGAGCTAAATGATATTGGTACAATTCGATTTTCTTGGAATCTCAGTTATTATAAGGCAGGCGTTTCGAGAAAATTTACGGTTCCTGATTTGAAATCAATGGGAAATATTAAAGTGATTTTATTTAAGTAGTCGCTTTAAATTCCAGAAAAGGCAAATCAATGTAATTTTATGACTGCCAATTTACGGCTTTAACTTATACATGTGACCCTACTATGACTCGTTGTGTTTTTCGTTTAAAATATTTCTGATTTATTATTGAGGGTGTTGTGGCGCAAATTGGGAGAGGCCTATGTCCAGCAGTGGACTACGATTGGCTGAATGATGATTGAGGGAAACGATAGGTGTGATTTGCTTGACATATAAAAATAATTGTTTTGAACTTCCATTGGTCCAATAAGATCCAAATAGGAACTGAAATTTAAATTTACAGAAGGGAGTTATTACGAAAACTGTCAGTCGGTTCACATTTCTGTAATACTATTTCTCGTACTTCCATTAACAGAATTTAGGTCTTCAGGAAATTCGTTTTTAGAAAATATTTTAGTCCAGCGTCTTTTTTTTAAGTTTATTATTTAAATGTGCAGGACAAGCTCTGTGCGGTCGAAACTGATGAGGGAATCGTGACGGGAATTCGAAAGAGGTCATGCCACTGTGGAAATAATTACAAAAGGTTTACAGTGGGTTCATTATATTAAATTGAGTACGTTGCTTATTGTACTAGGTTTTGTGATTGTTATACGTGATTTTGCGATAGGATGAAACTGAAACACACACAACAAACAAACTGGCTACGGAGAAAAAATGTCTTGAGGACTCGTACTTATGTAGAATAAACTTTTTAAATGAGATAATTAACCCCTGAAAAAAATTGGGTAAGTAAACAAAGAAGATCTTTTGGGCTTTGCCATTTCTCACCATTTGCATTTAAGAAAACACGCTTGTGTAACTTACATTTTGCCATACATAAACAGTAATTGACTCACATTTGGTTATACCTAAACAGTACAGAATTTCAGTGAAAATGTATCCATCTACTCGTTTTTTACCACTGTCAACTGTAGTGTGACTGTAGGTCATAATATTTTTTATATCAAAAATTAAACACAATATTATCGACCATTCATTAAATTATAATTGCTCAAAGTGAAAATTCTGTAGCACGCTTTACATTGGTTGCCTAACAAAGTCACGCAAAGTGCCAGCCATTGGCGTGTGCTTCAGTGGAGGCATGCTTAATTTTATAATCGCTGTTGTCTCCTGTAGTCCTGGTATTTAGAGCGCTATTGTGTAATCCTGGTAATCTATATACCCATTAGGACTGGTTAAAAAGCCCTAATGATTATAAATGCTTTCATCCTGTATTTATTTATGTATGCGAATATTACGGATTTTGGTTATTTTACATGTGGGTATGGGGGTTCAGAACTATCAGATTTTGATTTATGTCAATGTTCAGGAGCATGAATATTTTTTAAATAATTGTATTTTTGGTGAGAAGTTCTTTACTGCACCGTACTTCTGAAGTTATTTGAGGTAGCTCTTGTCTATATTTGAGGTGCTTACCGACAACCTAAAAAAAGAACACAAGATAAAAATAGAAAATATAGATATTTAATTAAAATTAGACTAGGTAAAACCAAATTCCAAAAAGTAAATTGTATTTTGATGGAAACGTTTTCCTTTACACATCTTCTTTCAGAAATATACAAAGACAGGTGCACTTATATTATACCAAAATGATGTTCTTAAAAGGCGAAAAGAGTTCTTATTAACACAATAACCCAAAAAGAACACACACCAAGTCTCAGAACAATATGGGACGCGTCTTGCTCAAGTGAAAGTTAATAAACAGAATTACTTTCGTCAGGCCCTTAGCAAGTACCCTTCAGTCAATGACGTCGGTCGATATCTACTTATGTGAGGCTTCTCAAATAAAATGGAAGAATTTGCGTGTTAGAAGATTTATTAGGTGAAAAAAGCATTGTGCTGCCTACAAAATTCGTGATCGCTTTTGGGAGTATTGTCGGGAATGGAATGGATGAAATGCTCCAAATGGTACGAGATGTAAGTAATTAGGTTTTGGGGTTAGGAGTATTGATTTTTAGATTATCGGCGTCATTACTGCGGTATTATTATGATGGCGGCAGCGACAGACTGGATAATGGAATTTTCGATACAGAAATTTGAGTAGCTTCCTTGAATGCGAGGACTCAAATCGCACACAGTACTTGATCTCTCTCAATGTATGTTATGTTGCCCAGATTTATCAATTTAGCCTCGTAAAATGCGTTTAATTAAAATACCTTAGGCACATACATCGACACAAGACACCAAACTAAATTGAATAGCAGACATTCCATCACAAATATATTCAATTTCAAGCTATACCAGTCCTCAAATTTCCTAGGCACTTGAAATAACCTTCGTTCGCGATTCCGTTTGACTTGCAAGTATTTGCCTGGCACATTCATTAATGTCAATATTAACTTGGAAGCACTTTCAACTGCGTCATACAGATGTGTGAATTTCAAGTCTGAATCCTGAGTTTCTCGAAAGTGAAATTTATTATGAATTTTTCATGTGTACGAGGCGTAAGTAACTGAAGAATGTATTTCGTTGGATGCTGCATACTTCATTCGATGGAAATTCTGGCGTGTTTCGTATTTATTTTGCGAAAACATTACAGTCTGTTGGTTTTCTTTTTGAAGAGATGTTTGTGATTTACTTGAAAAGCAACCGTTTTTTTTAGTAAAAGTAGTGACAGTACCTGACAGTAGAAATCTATATATTTTTTATGTAATGGTAATTTAAATTAGCTTCTAGAGTGGTATTATTTAGAATTTATAATAATATTCAAGGTTTCTTCTATTTCATTTTATTCTATTTACATACTTTGCGATTATTTCAACGATTACCTCAAAACTAGCTTATCATTAAAACGAGAGATGAATTAGTTTTTCCAAACAAAAGAACTACAATTTGAATAAATATTTTTAGTAGCCTAAAATAATATGCTACCTTTGTATAAAACACCAAATACTATATAAACCACCGTTTTTCGGTAAATGGTTTGAAGTTTAAACGCTATTTTCATTATGTGTAGCAGTTAACTAAAATGCATTTAGGATGTGGTTATTTTGACCACACTACTGTTTAATGTTGATAATTATTTGATTACTCACTGGCTAGACCCTTTCTCTAGTAGGTATATAATAGTGTGCATAATTGTAATATGATACATGTATAATGACAATGTCTGTTCGAAATAGTTTTATTTTTATTATGTTGTCGTTCTAAAACACTGTAATAATCGTTATGAAATCAATACATTTCTTTTCTTATTTTCTTATTTCTACTGATCCTTATTTTAGACTATATTATATTTAATTAATCTAAGACACTTCTGACAAACGGTGAAGGAAAACATAGTGAGGAAACCTGGATTCCAAAATTTAGTATCTGAAATCGCCAATCCGCAGAGAGCAAGCGTGGTGATCAATGCTCGTGCCTTCTCTATATGGGAAGAGGCCTGTGCCCAGCAGTGGGACGTTTATAGGCTGGATTATTATATTTAATTATTTATTTATTTATTAATAAAAGTACAGCCGCATTACATACATTTAACATTAAAATTTAGAATTTACAATTAAAGTGGTCTGATGCACGTGACAATAATGGCATGACATAACATTTACAATTCTTCGGCTCGGTGAATAAAACGTAATATATTTCAATCTTGTCCAAATATTTTTTATGTAGTACCAGGAGGTCAGATATAACAGGTACTAGTTCACAGAACATTTGTCTATCTTTAACTTTATGGAACATTATTTATAAATACATTTTCACCTTGAACTGACTATAAAACCCTCTATAGGTTTACGACTACCTCGTAACCTTTACCGCCGTTACCTATTTACATCGCTTTTTCAGTTACACCTGTTAAACTGAACATACTAAAAGTTTTAGAGAATTTTATGTGGTATAACGGTGTTTCGATAAAATATCGGCTGTTATACGTCGTGAATCTTTCTGAAATATGGCGGTGATAAAATTATAACGGAAAATGTGGTTTTTTTACTTGAATCTTGAATACTGGCACTGATGTAGTATAAAATGGAGTTCGGGAGATTTATAAATGCTTGTTCTACTTCTAGTTTCTCTCCGATTTGAGAAAGTGATTGTATAATGTACCTAAACACTCATGCTGCAATAAAAGGAACTAAAAATAAAAACACGAAACTAAACTTTATGACTATGGAATAAAATTCATTTCACCACGCCCCAGTTTTTACAGAATTTCCAAGTTGTGTTTCATATTTTTGTTGCTTGGGACAAAGTAAAAAGAACTCAAATTATATGTCTAAAATGTATGTATTAAATGTATTAAATAAATGTATAAAATATAATCTATATGTATTAAAACCATTCTATAGTAGTTTCATACTTCATCAGCTCAACCAATATTTTTCTCAAACTTTTTAATGTAAAAAATTGCTTTTCATTAATTTCACGCTCAATTGGTCATTCCCCAAATTTCCCAAGGAACTCCATGCTTGATCGATTATGCATGAATTTTGGTAGCCCTAAACTAATATTATCTCAGTTTTGAAGAGATACTTTTACGCAAATCCTAAAACAGTATTAATATTTTATGATTTTGCCTCTTTATATAAAACTTACTTATTTTTAGGAACCCTAAAAATGTTTTTGTTTCGATAAATCGAGAGCGAACACGATGTCAAGTTTATTATATTTTGAAAATATTCAAATTTTGACGTGTAAACGATATGAAAATAATAAACTCTTTCTTTATACTGATTAATACTCCTTTGCCTAAAAAGTAAACGCAATAAGTTAAGTCACAAAGTAAACAAGTAGTAAACAACGAACAAAACAATGGTTCGACATTAAGATACCTAATTCAGTCTTTTAAAACAAAGGTAACCTGTAAATCTTACTAACAACCTTAACAGAAAAGGCTCTAATTAGATAAATCGATAGAGTCCGAAGATAGCATTGTTTTCGAAACAATTTTCGAGCGAATAATCCACCGTTACGTATTACATCGGACATGGAGGGGCTTTGCACATTAGCATAGAAATAGCTCTGTGATCCACTCGAGCTGACTTGGAGCGTGAATGCTATCAGTTGTAATTAAGCTGTCGTCGCTTGTCTAGCCTTGGATAATTTTCGCCAAGTAATGTATCGCGAGTTGATTACAGAGTTTTTGGGTCCATTTTCCGGGTGATTGATAGTTTCGTGTTTATTTACGAGGTAGTTAGTTAGGATTGAAATATTAAGTCATGTTTGAGGATGGTTTGCTTTTGTTTTATTATGATATGATTTCATTGCTAAATAACTTGGATTGTAGGTACGAAGTGAGTTTAAATCGAAACAAATAAGACGTAGGGTTTTTACGCGGGTGAGGATGTGATGTGACTGCTTTGCTTTTTAACTGTACATAATTAGAGCCGCATCACTACCTATCGGATTATATACATTCTAAATTTACTGAAACAAAAACTAAAACCTTTTGCTAATCGATATCCATTAATCGATATACATAATCAACCTTCAAAACTCGTGCAAAATGATTCGCTACTGGCGTGCATATAAAAGGGGCAAAATCCAATAACGTCACAGCTCGCATGATAGATGGAACACATTAGCTACAAAGAACCGAGTGATAACTCTTTCCAATTCAAAGCCTAGATTTTAAATTTATGTGCCGATATTTGATACTGAAATGAATTGGTTGAGTGCAGGTGAAAAAGTTTACTGTAATTTTGAAACCTATAAACATGTTTAAAGTTTACGAGATTTGTAAAGTAGGAATTTGTGGAGAAACTTTTGTGAATGTTAAATTTATGCTGGTGAATATTTAGTTAGTTTAATGCCTAAATAAATAAAATTTGTTTTATAATGTTAAATAATTTGTGTTATGTAGGTAAAACCTTGTTTTGATTTACTAACTTCTTAATTCGGGCTGGTTCTAAATAAGTATTCTTATATTTTACTTATCGCAACTGTAATATAAATGTTTGTATCAATGTATAAAAAATGCGACATAAGTTCGAATAAAATAATTTGGTGAGTACTTTACCTACTATTTTTTTTACTATACCGTCTAATGATGATGTAGGTTTTAAATACACTTAAAACCTACATCTCACAACGTTTTACCTAGTACCTACATACATTTTTGATTCGTATAACCGTCTCCGAACAGAATCTTGTGAATAACTATTGGTAGTCTTGTGCTGCTGCCAAGTGGCGTACGGCAGGGGCCATGACAGACCACTTAAAAGTTTAAGCTTTACGACTGGCTGGCTACCAAAATATGAGTGAGCTAATATGGTAAGTCAATGAACTGATATAACTTTATCGTTTTGTGAAGTTTATGAGTATCTAGTCACACTTTGTTTTGGAAGATGTTAAGACATGTTTTTTTTTTTTTTTTTGTAGCCTACCTCAGATCCCGCTGTCGGGCAAAGACCGGTCACCCCCTCCGTCCTCCAAACCTGCCTGTCATTTGCGATGATATTTAAATAAGATAAATAATTAAGTCGAATGAAATAGCCTACTTTGTTTATTTATTTATTAGGTATACCAACAGCATAACATATATTGTGTACACAATAAAAACAGGAATACCAACATTTCTTATATGCATGCCTATTAAAGTACACACATCATTCGCAATATACGAGTAGGTCTACTAAAGTTTTTGTATTTTATGTATGAGTTTTATATAAATTTACTAAAATGAAAAGTTTCTTTTCATCATCAGGTCCCACATTCAGTGCTCAATTACGACACTTAAACTAGTCACGCGGCCGGCAATTTGCTCTATAAATATTATACTTGAAACTTTAAATACAAAATGTAAAAAAAAAAAACATGTTTGTACATACATCGAGAATCAAACAAGACATATTTGATATATCTAGATAAAAAAACAAACTTCCATTGTTACACAGCGACAGTAAACTATAAAAAATAAGCCTGCAAAAATAACGATACAACAAAAAGCTCCGAACAGGCTAAAACAAAAACAGCGAAAAACGCTAAAAAATAACCTCAAACAATATCAAACTCGTATCCTGTAACCAATTGCCTGAAATAACTCCCCATAGTCTTAAATACTCGAACGAAACACATAACGGAATACCGACGATGTATGGAAACGATGTCAGTAATGGATACCTGCCGCCATACAATGTAATAACCATAAATGTTTCGTAAATCCCAAAAGAGTTTCACTACAACATCGCGACAGGTTCAAAGCTTTTACGAAAGTGCGAGTCGGTCTTGAACTTCAAGTTCCGTACCATACAGAATATATGAAATACTACTTTTGATTTTTATTAGCCTGTTTTTCCGACTTTTGTACTAATTCTCGATCCATTGGACTCGATCTCTCAGCTCTGCGTCACTTTATTCCAATTTGAACACTATGCAACTCTAAATTTACTTACGTATAATGTATATGTTATATAATAAAGGTTCTGCTGAGTCCGTCTGTCAAAAATACTCAACACATTTTCATTATATATTTAGTTTCCACTAATTGATAGAGTAATTAAAGATTAAATTTTGTGTGTATGAATCATTAATGTTTTGTATGCTCGTGCGAAACCGGGGCGGGTCGCTAGTTTTAAATTCTATTTTAGCCATCCATAGTAGTTTATGATTCAATAGAAATAGCTACTCTAAAAATTTCAAATATCTACCCATTGCAGTTCATGAGATGCAGTCGCTGTCAGAGGGAAGACAGAGGCGGCTTAATATAGGTTCCATTTTCAGACCTTTGAACCCGGAACCCTAAAAGCCAGTGCGCTTACATTTCCCTTATAATACTCATAATTTGAGATTAAATGAAATTAAGACAGTGATTGGCTTAACGGTTGAAACCTAAGTGGTTAAAAGGCTCTGTGAGTTTCAGGAAATTGTTTTAACTATCAACTTATAACAGTTAGTACTTTGTAACGTAAAGATAAAAGTTCCGCGAATACTTTTCAGTACATTTTTGCTTATTGCTGCATATTATTTCATGTTTTATTACAATTTTTTGACAAGATAAAATATATTTTGTGAGTTGCAGGGTATTTTTTTTTTCATTGAAAATGTCAATGTCTTACATTCGCGTAAACCTAAGAAACCAATATTCTTTGTTCAGTGTTTTTAGTACCTAATGTATACTCATTATGACAAATAACGAAAATGTATGTAAGTGTACGTATGTAAATGTAAATGAACTGTATGAAGCGATGATAACAAAAATTTATTACAAACATTGTATTTTTATCGTTTCTTACTTAGTAATTCACTAGGTATAGAATATTACATACCTAACAACGGTACCTAATTGAATAAGCTTATTAGTTAATATACAGATTTCTGGTTGACTTAACTAATTGAACTATAATTTACAAAACCCGGGGGACCTACTAAATTGCAACTGGTTCCACTTGGTTAACGGTTTACGTAAAATATAATCATTCCTATTGTTTCCGGTAACTGACCGACATATATCTATCTTACTAGCTGTTGGTTTCGGCACCATCCGTGGTACCTACCACACGTGGATGGCGGATTTTGCGGCAAAAAGTATCATTTCCATAAACACTTTATTTCCAATTTCATATTGCTTGACGGTTTACACGTAAAATATTAGTAACGTAAGGGACAACTAAACATATTTTTTTAATGTAAGGGACAAGCTTTATTTTAAACCGCTGGGTATTCCTAAATCTTTCCTTTATAGCATGAAAGAAAAAAAAATTCTAAGAAACTTTGCTCTAGACACGATTAAAATTGGAAGCAACAATAAAAAATTAAAAAGAGATTTAAAAAAATAAAATCGTTTTTTTGGCTCTCCTGAAAAAACAGTGTTTTGTCCCTTACATTAATTGATACTTCTGGTATCGACTGTCGAGTAAAAATTACAGTCATATTGACGAAAATAAAACTGACGACAAGACAAACTTTCCATTTTGATGCCGGTGAATAACAGTATAGTATTTTATATAGAACAAAATGTTCACATAAACAGGGAGCCATTGCAGCATTTTATCTGTCTCTATATAAGTTTATTGTAGCTGCAGTAAAAACTTTGGTCTTAGACGCGATGGCAAAGTTAGTTAACAAAAACACTGCACTCAAGTTCCAAGTAAACTCTTAAGTTATTTTCATTTAAATTGTGCAATAAATTAGAAATATATCACGAAACTTTCAAGAGTTTCAAAGTTAATTGAATACTTTAAATGAAAACTGTTTGCTTCTTTATTTTATTTTTTTACTAGCTTTGGCTCCGCCAGCATCAGTATATCAAATCAAACAGTTATCTATTTCCCATTTTTTTAAGTTCCAAGCTTACCTCGTCGATGTCGTGGCCTAGCGGTTCAATGAACGGATTTGTATGCACAAGGTTGCAGGTTCGAACCCAGGCAAGTACCAATGTGGCTTTTTCAAAGTTATATGTACTTTCTTAATTATTCTAAGACACTTCTGATAAACGGTGAAGGAAAACATAGTGAGGAAACCTGGATTCCAAAATTTGTTATCTGAAATCGCCAATCCGCAGAGAGCAAGCGTGGTGATCAATGCTCGTGACTTCTCTATATGGGAAGAGGCCTGTGCCCAGCAGTGGGACGTTTATAGGCTGGATTATTATTATTATTAAGCTTACCTCACACGAATTGGTTCAGCGATTTAGCCGTGACAGGTTAACAAACAGACAGACGGAGTTACTTTCGCATTTTTAATATTACTATACCTAGATAAGAATTAAATCAATGATCGATCTACATTACGTTCATACCATACAATATAGGTAGACCACCATAGTAGGCACGTTTTCAGATATGAAATTCGCATATTTCAAATAACTCTTGCGAATGCCAAGACTCGAAATGAATATCAGAATCTGTGGACGTGGCTGAACAACCTAAAAATAATTTGTGTAGGGGTATTAGAAAATATTTTTTTTTTACATAGTGATGTATTTGCTTTTAGAATTTGGATTAGACTAAATATAGTTGGTCATGTGCGTGGGGTTTAATTCATAGCCTAAAATTGTTATTACTTTTTCCTGTTTTTTTTTCTTCTATAATATTCTGCTAAATGTTCAAACGAGTCTGTTAAGGTATAAACAGATTTCACGCATTTTCTTATTGACTAACTTTCTTACGAAAAATTTCAGGAATGTCATTACTGTTTAATTAAATTCCGAAATTTGATCATCGCTTAAAAAATTAAAAGAGTAAATAGGCCACTGTTTTTCTAGTGGTTAGTGACCCTGACTGCTATACCGGAGGTCGTGGGTTCGATTCCCGCCCAGGACAAATGTTGTGTGATGAGCATGATCATTTATTCTGGTGTCTGGGTGTAATTTATCTATAATATGTATGTATTTAGAAATATATAAGTAAGTTTATCAGTTGTCTGGTTACCATAACACAAGCTCTGCTTAGCTTGGGATCAGATAACCGTGTGTGAGTTGTCCCAGGATATTATTATTATTTACTGAACGTTACGAAAATATGTAACTTTATAGGTTCATAATATTAACTCTTGCAAATATTAACTTTAAAACATATCTTCAATGCAGAATATTAAAGAATTTTATGTATATGCCTCTGAATTTTAACCTACCTTTAAATTCGCGAATTCTTATTGAATACTAGCTGTGCCTGCGACTTCGTTCGCGTGGATGACGAAACTTATCAATGAGTTGTTAACCGCAAAATTAAGTTTGTTTTTATTGTTTATACTTTTCCGGGATAAAAACTACCCAGTGTGGTGCCCAGGATAATAAAGAATAATTATACCAAGTTTCATCGTAATCGAACCGGTAGTTTTTGCGTGATACCTGAACAAACAGACAGACAAAAAAAATTTTTTTCACACTTTTCGGTTCGGTGTCGGTCTAGTAACACACCCCGCCATTTATTTTTTCGATATTTCAATGTACAGAATTTTCACTTCTACAGATCTAGACACACGGCAGTGTGTCCGCCAAGTTCGAGCAAAAAAAGCGACACGCCGGCCGTGGGTTTTACACGAACCATTTCGGGCCAATTTCGACCACCTTATAACTCAAAACATATTTTATCTACGCATATGAAATTTCGAGTGTCTGTTGACATCCCCTTAATTGTCTAGAATACAAAATTTCATTGTTCTACCTATAGCAGTTCTTGAGATATTGACGTCAGAAAATCGCTATTTTTACTATACACTCACTGATTCACTGACTCACTGATTCACTGACTCACTGACTCATCAAAAACCTAGACCACTTCCAATGGTCGTACTGATTTGAAATTTGGCATGGAGATAGGTCTTAAGGTCAAAGTAAAGGGAAAAATCTGAAAACGGCCAAGTGTGAGTCAGTTTTAAAAATAGCGAAGTTGTAACTTTGTTCTACTATGAAGTTATAATGAACTAAATGGGTCTATCTTCCAATGGTCGTACCGTCCTGAAATTTGGCTCGAAGGTTTGTCTTTAGGTCGAAATAAAGTAAAAATCTGAAAACGGCCAAGTGTGAGTCAGTTTCCAAAACATCGAATGTGTAATTTTGTTCTACTATAGTACTATAAGTAGGTATGGAGTGGAAATGAGATAAGACTTATTTAAATTTAGATACATACCAATTTAAGACAATACATGTTTGTCTTAAAGACAAGAACAATAAAATTGTTCACCACTCTGTGTGTGTCTGTTGCGGGAACCGAACCCACGATTTACGAAGTGCAAAGCAGGTACACTAGGTGCGCTAAATCAGTCAAACAAAAATGAAAAGACTATTTTTCTCGCATAGTCTAAATAATTTCTAATTTTACAACTAAGTGGAATGAGACATTTCCTAAAGCAAAAGTGATAAAAAAATAATAAAGAACCTACACCTAACAAAAATAAATGAAATCCCATCAAAAACATAAATGTGAAAGGCTGCCAAGTTCGATACTATGGGAATGCTTCGCCTATAAAAGAAGTGAGATCTGAATAATTACCAAGTTCCATAAAAATACCTCAAATCATAAATAGTTATAGGAATGCACACTTGATTTCCAGCAGTTTTTAAGGTACATTTTGAATAAGTATCACGTTACATAGAAATGCCTAAAATTATAATAGTCAGAGAAACGCACACCGGTTTTTTTTAGCAGTTTCCTGATAACATTTATTATTTTCAGTACTTTTTAATGATGTAACTTGGCAAGTTTTAATAGAAAATTATATACTTGACACATTGCAGTCCAAAGGTGTCGATTCATTGCATTGAAAAGGTGTGTGGTGTGTGAAAACTTGCCAAGTAACATCATTAAAAAGTGCTGAAAATAATAAATGTTATCAGGAAACTGCTAAAAAAACCGGTGTGCGTTTCTCTGACTATTATAATTTTAGGCATTTCTATGTAACGTGATACTTATTCAAAATGTACCTTAAAAACTGCTGGAAATCAAGTGTGCATTCCTATAACTATTTATGATTTGAGGTATTTTTATGGAACTTGGTAATTATTCAGATCTCACTTCTTTTATAGGCGAAGCATTCCCATAGTATCGAACTTGGCAGCCTTTCACATTTATGTTTTTGATGGGATTTATTATAAGTATAGATATATTCAGCATCATTCGATAATCGTTAACATTTTTACGCATATATATTGTTTAAATAAATTTTCATACTACAGAAATTTTTATTTTTCCGCAATTTAAACATCCTTTAGCGTAATTTAAAACTAAGCTCTAGAAGTATCTCTTAAAGGTGTAGTTTACAATGTAAACGACCATTTAGTGGGCCACAGTTTAGATAAATGTTGCTTAAGAGACCAATAAGTGGAATAATAGTATGTAATTTAGGAAACTGCACCGTATTACTAACACAATGGATAACAATGGAACATTAGGTAAAAATATTGTTTAGCTATCTCTAAGCTATTTTTTCAATTATTTCAAATAGGTTCTACAAAGACTAGAAAGGCATTTTATTGAACGCAGAACAGACTCAAAAAAACAAGATCATGACAAAAAACCACAACTTACACATCTTAAACAATATTTTCCATTCACCTAAATGGACCCAAACAAAAAAGCATATCTTGTTTAAATAATCATAAGTTTGTCGCAGATTTTCACACCTTTTTATTTTTATTTATCACGTGAAAAATGTCGTGGTTATATGTACTTTCTTAATCATTCTAAGACACTACTGACAAACGGTAAAGGAAAACATCGTGAGGAAACCTGGATTCCAAAATTTGGGATTTGAAATCGCCAATCCGCAGAGAGCAAGCGTGGTGATCAATGCTCGTGCCTTCTCTATATGGGAAGAGGCCTGTGCCCAGCAGTGGGACGATTATAGGCTGGATTATATTATATATATTATAACACTTGTAATCTGTTCTTATAGAAACTATTAAGTATGACAATTTAAATCAATGATCACCAATCTACGGAACAACTCATCACTCATTTTGTTGGCCTATCAATCCATGCTGCTAGATTTTCAAAAAAAAATATCCAGGAGTAACTTTACAAAATTGTTTGCACTAAATATATCTTGGTCCCGTTTGCCATGTTAGCTGCAAACGGCAGAGGTAAATATAAAGTATAAATTCACTCGGTTATCATAAAATTGAAGATATGCTGAGAAACGTAGCAGGTGACGTCATAACGTTGAGCTTTTATTGTATACTTCAAGAGCTGATGTAAGTTTGCTGTATAAATAAAGTATAACTAAATAGGTATTTACTAAATTTTAAGGTTTATTTGTCACAAGAACTTGTTTTGTAAGATTTCTGGCATCATTTCCTCTTAAATGGTTGCTTCTAATCATATTTATTTATTTTAAATTTAAGTACAGACAAAAAATTAAATACTGCTTATTTTTTTAAGAAATTTCTGTAATCTTTTTACATTTAATATAAAACCTTTAGCTACTTACGTGTAATAATATGACATCATTTTTATATTCGCCAGCGGTCAGCGACGTCTACATTCATATTATAAGATTTTTTTCTTTAAAAGAATATAATTGAATGAAAAATGAAATCGAATCAAAAGTTAAAGTTTATAGAAGTAGTAATGATTATTACCCTTAACCTATAATTATGTTGTTGCTCGCATACTTGCATAGGCTTAACATTTAGAATAACAGCTTGCAAATATTTTATTTCAAATCAGTGATATCTTTGTAACGTTCAATTGGAATTTGTACCAGTTTATTTTTTTGTTCGGAACACAATTGTATGTTACTTTCAGTTAACAGAGTTTGAAAGAATGTTATACACAACACAATAGCCCACGGTTAGTCAATTGTTTGAGGATTGCTCAAAGGTTTTTAATATCCAATAGCAATACTTTTGTTATGAGAAACAGGATCCAGTTTTATCTAAATGAACAAAATATTTGTGAATGGGAAATTTAATTCACATTGAATACAAGTTGAATTGGGTATTCTATTGTGAGTAGATAATCATGCTCTGAACCTAGTAGGTCCATGAAAAATGATTAAATAATGAAACACGTAACGCAATTAGATCAAACAATTAAAATAACTAATCTGGATGACCTCCGTGGTTGGGAAGCGCACACGCTGGTTTTCAAGATATCGATATCGATAGCTCTGAGGTCCCGTGTTCGATTAAGTTCCCTCTAACTAAAGTCCCTAAATTGTATCGGGTCTGTATGTTTGTGGTTCCTTGGTTGTCTGCGATTCTATAACACATGTGTACCTAGGTACCTCGTGATGTTGTGCACAAATAATTTAACACATTATTTTTTGTTTATTTATTTAATAAGGTACCTCTCAAATATAAATAAATAGTAAAATGTTCTAATAATAATATAACACAAAAATAATAGTATCGAATCATACAAAAACAAACAGAACATTCAAAATAAACGTAAGTATAACTCACAAGCGTGTCTCCTACTGTTTGGTACTCTCTTTAAAACAAAAGTAAAACGTTACTAGAAATGTAGTATCGGTAGGTTCATTAGTCCAGTGGCCATGGAAGTTAATACAGTCAGTACAATTAGGCCTTGCACCTGGCCTGACCGCAAACAAATTTGGCCTACGTTACCATGGTTACGTCGTGTTAGCGTTCGCTCGTACGTGTTTAAACGACAGTTTAATCATGCAGAATTACGATCTCTTATTTTGTTTTAGTTTCGTTTTTTGTATTAGGGTATATAAAATACGTGGTGTATTTATAGCCATTTATCTAAGTTGTAAAATTGTTTCTATACTTGGAGATTTAATGAAATTGCCTTATCTTCTTTGCTCATTAATTTTATGCACTTATGATTTAATTATTGTTTTATGTATGATGTAACTTGGTGTTGTTTAACTATAACAGAGCCACAAGATACAAGTTCTGCTTAGTATGTGGCTCTTAAAAATATTCTACTGGTACAGCACTATTGAATAAATAAACATTATTATTGTATTGAATAATTTTTTTTTTTTTTTTTTTTTTTTATTAGCCTATACTGTCCCACTGCTGGGCAAAGGCCTCCCCCAAGTCCTTCCATTGGTCCTTGTCTCGCGCCACCTCGAACCAGTTCTTATGGTAAATGTCCAGGTCGTCTCGCCACCTTCTCCTGGGACGGCCTCGGCGGCGCCGTCCGTCTGCTGGCTCCCACTGTGTAGAAGCCTTGGCCCAGCGGTCGCCGTGCATGCGGCTGACGTGACCCGCCCAATCCCATTTTAGCCTGGCAGCCTTTTTGCCTACGTCCGTTATACCTGTTCTGGAACGCAGCGTGGACTTTAGTATTTAAAATTTTTTAATTGAATAATTAAAAAATTTTAAATACTAAAGTGAAACTTTGTGTTTTTTAAACAAATCTAAGTGTTGCCTATTATTATTTGATCTTATTTTGTTCATTGAATCCAAGTTCTTTAAAAACTTAGTTACATTTAAAGTTAAAAAAAAATGTCATCACATGCTTTTTGTATCAGATAAAATTATAATAATCTAAGAGCATAACCGTGACATAACTGAACGAGATAATCATTACAACACAAAACAACTAATAACAAAAAGAAAAAAACGAGCAGCGAAACAAAGAAATAGTTCAGTCATTCTTTGAGTGAAGTTTTATCATTCCATTCAGTTATTCAATCACTTCATTCTGTGTCACAGTTTCTTATTTTGTGGAGTCTCGGAACTTAGTAAGTGTCTTCATATCTTCAAAGGGTCGGTCCTTTGTAACAAAGAATACGATTGCAGACACTACAGTCGGAGTTAAATTAAAAGTTACTCTACAATGTAATTGTGTTCGGTTATATATTATTTTGTTCATATATTTGAGCGACTGTGAGGGGTTGTGTTAAGTTTATATTAAAGACCGTATTTACTTTTACGTTCAGTTATTTTGGTAGGTTTTTTTTGTTTTCGTCCTATTATTAAGCTGTGGTCATATTCTTGATAACTGTAAAAAAATCTATTGACTTATTCCAATTTAATTTATTACGCAATAATGTCTGAGAAAGAAAAAACGAACCGAAGGAAATAATTAACCTTGGAGGACTCCACAGCACCACACACTTTACCAAGTAGAAAGATCACTGACTGATTCAAAGTCAAATTACTATTATTGTATTAAATTTTTGCCATACATTCTGACTGTTCCAATGCAGTATTCCTTAACACACCCAATTCAATTCTACACAAAATTTAGTACAACTCAAGAATAGCAATTCAATTCCGGTATACCATTCAGTTGTCAAACGGTGAAGGAAAACATCGTGAGGAAACCTGGATTCCAAAATTTGGGATCTGAAATCGCCAATCCGCAGAGAGCAAGCGTGGTGATCAATGCTCGTGCCTTCTGTATATGGGAAGAGGCCTGTGCCCAGCAGTGGGACGTTTATAGGCTGGATTATTATATACCATTCAGTGTCCTTCTGCAAGGTCTATTGTTAACTACGAACATGACTCAAGTCTGTTCACGAGACCGCGACATTACTTCTGAACGTTTAATAGAGTAAGTAGGTCAAACCGTGTAATAAGGTCCACGAAAAAACTGGTTGATGATTTTTGAGGTTTTTATGGTTATTTGTTTTGAAAAAGGTCACTGTAGAGGTCGCTAAAACATCTTTAGTGAGATAGTTTGACAATATTTATTTTTTTAGAATTGACAGCATTTACTATTAAAGCAAAACTATTAGGCGAGAACCAATGTGACTTTTCAAAGTTATAATACGTGCTCTTTGATTATTCTAAGACACTTGTGACAAACGGTGAAGGAAAAGATTTTGAGGGAACTCCAAAAATTGGGATCTGAAATCGCCAATCCGCAATGAGCAAGCGTAGTAATCAATGCTCGTGCCTTCTCTATATGAAGACCTGTGCCTATGGAGGCCTGTGCTCAACAGTGAGACGTTAATAAGCTTGTATTGTTATTTATTCAAGTTTAGTTTGTTATTTATCTAAAAGCAGAAAAAATGTTGTCAATGTGATAGTCATTTTTTAGGGTTCCGTACCCCTTTGGGTACGGAACCCTAAAAAATGACTATCCTAATATGATACCCTTTGGTAAAACGGGACCCTATTACTAAGACTCCGCTGTCTGTCTGTCCGTCTGTCTGTCTCCAGGCTGTATCTCATAAACCGTGATAGCTAGAAAGCTGAAATTTTCACAAATGATGTATTTCCGTTGCCGCTATAACAACAAATACTAAAAACCTCATAAAATGAATATTTAAGGGGGGCTCTCATACGACGGTGGTACGGAACCCTTCGTGCGCGAGACCGACTCGCACTTGGCCAGTTTTTTTTTTTTTCGTTTTAAAGTTAAAGCGATGAATAAATTATCATATTCATGAAAGCAACGAAATATGCTGTGGAATTAATTTTCACCTTTTCACAGTAACTAAAAGGTCCCCTAATGCTGTGTTTCAAACTTCCAAGTCCTTTTTTCATGAAAAACTCGATAAGAAAACCTCTTATAAAGTTGTGTAGTAATATGGTGATAATGTACTCACAGGGGATATTTTTAAAGGTTGATCTTACTAAATGTTTCTGAACGTACAAAAGTGATATTAAAGTTGTCAAAATATAAAAGGTCCGATTTGACATTTGTCGTATCGTAGTTAAAATATATTCTATCATATTATTTAAACGCTAAAAAAAATATGTATCTTTTTAATAACACTTTATGTAATTAATTATTATTTTATTGTTTCTTTCAGTTTCGTTCCAAATTACATTCTAGGGTCTTTCTCAAATGTCAAAATGGACCTTTTATATTTTGACAACTTTAAAACACCAAAATGCAAGCAAAGGAAAAAATCGAACATTAAGGGATGATTCTCATTAGAGCGTGCCGTGCCCGGGGCGGGGCCCGGACGGGGCACGGACGGGGCACGGACGGGGCACGGACGGGGCACGGTTTTGATCTGTTACATATATTTTGTATGAATCAATTTATATTACACCGTGCATTATCCGTGTCGAGCGGGCCCGGACGGGACACCGGCACGCTCTAATGAGAATCATCCCTTATTCCGTTGCAATGGAATTTTAAAGCGAGCTATATTTTTAAAAGAAATTCTTTCGAAATTAAATAAAGAATCCGTTAATTACAACTGTTGCTTCCCAGAGTAATTCATAACAGCCAGTATTTAACAACAAACAATCCACCCTTTTTAATGTTTCATTTAATTTAAGAATAAATGAATTTATGTACTGAGTTCGCAAACTTGTTGAAACTTTTTTGGAGTATACAAATTTCTCGAGCTAAGCAAAGTTTGAAAGACTTGTGATAATATTTACCTTTATGTTCTAAAATTAATTATTTAAGGTTATATATACGAATTTGTTGAAGTATAAAGGTTAATGATCGGAGTTAAAATCGTGATTATGAAACGACACTGAAATAGTGTTATTGTTCTGTTTTGATTCAATACTGTTGTGGGATTAATGGGATTTTATGTGTTAAGTAAGTACATGAGACATACATGAGACTGAGAAAAAACATAGGTTGGAACCTGTATTGTATTTGAATAAATTATTTTCTTCCCTATTTAATCCCTATACCTACTCTAATCATAAATTTATTTTTTTGTAGAAAATTCGATTAAAAATATAGGTATTATAGAAACAAAAGAGAAATGTTTTCTTATGCACATTCCGTATAATATGACGTCACGCAGAACTCCAAACAAAGCGTTTAAACAATAAAATTCGCTCATATTTTTGGAAAGCCCCGAGCTAGATAATTTTACACTTTCAAAGGGAAATAGACTATTATTTTAGCGTGACGTCACCCCTAAAACACGGAGATAAGAGTTAAATGGCCGAATAAACACAGATCACGAGGCTTTTATTGCAATACATTACACAGATTGCGTACTAGGATGTTGGCACCGAATAGTTTATGCCGGATTCTGAAATGTGGAGTTTTGGACGTGCCCGATTAGTGTGGTATTGCAATTTAGAACGGAAACCGTTTAGATTTCATTAAAACCAATTACTCAATCAATACAGTTTTATACTTTTTCTCTCATGTTTATGCGCGATTTGATTAGCTACATTTAACATTAAAGAGCTCACATCGAGGTACTATTTGGTTAGTCGGTACAAGACAGACCAGCATCCTTTTATTTAGTAATTTCCCTAAAGTTAAACATTTACATAATAAAATTACATGCACAATAAAGTAAGCGTAAGGTAACGTATTGTGTACAATATCAATAGATAAATACAGGATTCATAAAATAAGCCAGTCGATTGTTATTATTGATTACAATTTTACCTTTACTATTATCATTTTCCGCCAATCTTATAACACTTGTCTAGTACCAACATTCCAATCAAGTACTTGATACGAATTCATACCTAACAAACTCGACCTACATTTGATGAATTTATTTATAGGTTTCGATGTTTATATACAGCGTCAACGAGTAACTCGAAGGCTTAGTGTTTGCACACCTACGATTCCCGCAGACACTTGGGACTCTTGAGAATTCCGTCTATTGAAGAGTGGGGAAGGGTTGAATAATGAACATTTGATGGTATATTGAGCTAAGACGATTGTATGGAGTTGAGAATCGGTTCAACTGTTGTTGATATAACACTAGAAATTATCAGGTTCTAGGAAAAATTAAATAATTATGTATGCAAGCTGGTGTACATATTTATTTAAAGAACAATTTTTATCAGTAAAAAAAAAATGTTAATTACTTTCTGTTTACACATTTAACTGGCGTGAAATAAAGTTTCGTTTTTAATTTATCATCAAATATTTTGATAGTCTTGCAAGTTTTTGTTATCTGTAATAATTCCGTCAAAAAAAAACTGTTTTGTATTTAATGCTTACCAAAAAAGTTCTGTTTGCGCTTCAATAAACTGCCAGATTTGCAAAACCATTACTAGTCGTCTAGATATTGACCGAGCAACATATTAGCCTTTAACTTTGTCCCTAATCACATGTTCGGTAGTTACAACCCGATTCTGTCAACCAGTAGTGTTACGAATGATATATAACATAATATTTGATTTGTTACTGTAGGACCACACTTCGTGACTACATAGTTCAGTGGTTTGCGAACACTACTATGTCAAATCATGATTTTAGAATTATACAATTTTCAAATAGAAAAGGCATTATTTGTTAGCCTCCTAGTGATCTGATTGGTAGAAACTATGTCAAATTAATACATGAATGACCTTGGGCTAGTGACGTCAAATAATTTTTTTATGACATAAAATAAATATAAATAAATAAATGCGGACAACATCACATACATTGCTCTGAACCCAAAGTAAGTAGCTAAAGCACTTGTGTTATGGAATTCGAAAACAACGAAGGTACCACAAACACCCAGACCCGGGACAATGTAGAAAAGTTGGTTTCTACATTGACCCGTCCGGGGATCGAACCCGGGACCTCAGAGCTAGCGACACCTTGAAACCGGTGCGTACGCCACTCGACCACGGAGGTCGTCATAGATTTTATAGTACTCCGTGTTTCGGAAAGCACGTTAAACAGTAGGTCCCGGCTGTCATACATAGATCTTTGGCAGTCGTTAAGTCAATTCTGACAACCAGTCTTACTTTGGGATACTGTGTTCCCCAGTAAAATGGGTTGTGGATGTCAGATAGGCAGTCGCTCCATGTAAAAATACGATGTTCAGCTGAATCTGGTAAGACTGGTAGCCGACCTCAACATAGTTTGGGAAAAAGGCTAGGCAGATTGATTGAGATTTTATAGTACTGAAGCTTCTTAGCAACCGCTGTTTGATACAGGCCTAGTAAAATAATATCATCAGAAAGAAAACTTACCAACAGAAATAAAGAAAACGTTAATAAAAAATGGAAATAAAAACCATGAAACATTGAAGCAACTTGTCAATTTGATCTCCCACTCAACTGCAAAAGACCTAGGAATTGGCTTCTCACAAGACTAAAGGCTTTGCAAGGGAAACAAACGAGAGCATTACAGGTAACCGAGCGGAGCAATTTTGCGATAAATTTTTCCATCTGAATTTTGTTGTGAAAAATATTTAGTCGTTATTCAGTTTTTGGTATAAGAATAATTTTAAAAGAATTGGATCGTGGTTTTGGTTAAAGAGAAAAAGTATGCAAGGCAATATTTTTCTTGGTAACCAATGACTTGGTAACTTAATATTTAGAAAGTAGATACTTATTTATGATTTGATACTAAATTATAATGACAGTGGTTTATCCATTAATTGCTACTAAATTAAACTTATTTTTCTCGCATATTAGGAGAATAAAATTAATTGTGTTGCGGGCGGCATTTTAACCAATTAAATTTTCTCACAAATAAATTTTAATAAATACATTTGACTTCTAATAAAACAAAATAAAAAGACTACAAAGATTGTAAGAATATCGAAACCAGTAGTTCAAATCCATTCAAGCTTAAATTATTCACAACCAACAACCGTTCCCGCAAACCAGTTCATACAAAGATCTTACATAACATTCTAACATTTTATGCGCTTGTAGATAAGGGTATATTGCACCATTTCTCATTGACAAACAGACCACTGTATCCAAGACTAGTAGCCTTGTTGCTGCAGTAAAACAAAAGAAAAATACGAAATTTCTTTTCAACTTTTCAGAAGTGTACTATTCAACTTTTCAGAATTGACACCGCCTAACACCGTAAGGCAGGTTGTCTGAATAATCCTATATTGCGAGGCTTTTCAAACATGTCGTATTTGCCCAATCCCTGGTGAGATCGATTCGTTTGAGCTAAGGGATTTGATCACCTCGAAGCAAAGGATTTCTTGATAGCACCCGTGTCGGGTTCCTGTGAATGTTTTATTTATATTAGTGAATCTTTAAAGTGCCTTTAGAAGTTGCTTTTTTATTTAGGTATCAAATCAAAAATCAAAATCATTTATTCACAAGAAATGTGGTTACATAGTGGTGGTAAGTTAATTGTTGTACAAGCACATTCTACCATGACAATGGTGCGTGAAAAATGTCAGCTATTAACAGATACTGTACTTAGGTATAATAGTTATTAATTTGTTATAGTCGATTTGTAATTTTATTTAAGTCATAAATTATGGATACAATCATTGTTGTAATACGTTAGGTAATTTTTAAGATATAATCGGCAAGATAGATAATCAGTTATTGGTTTGCAATGTCAATAGTTAGATAAAATAATTTCAACATTAAATAATTACATCATCATTAGGTACTGTATATTTATTTATCTTGTATACACAAACGGATCGCAGCTTAGACTTAAAGCAACAGTCACTTCTCGCCAGTTAAACTATCGGTAACAAAAGAATTTAATTTTTCAAAAAGGTATAAGAAGTAAAGATAGTACTCATAAAAAGGGGTCCAAAGCAAGTTATTAATACTTCCTAATCATTTTTGTTACTTCAGGCAAAAATAACAGAAAACTTACCCACAAAAAAAATAGTACTAAAATTAGGTATATCTTTCCAGTACCTAAGAAAAATTACAGTAATTTCGAGTGATTGGCTGTAATTTGTTAGGAAGCGCGGTTCTATATCTTAGGCAGTATTTTAACAGACTCTTTCAATACTTACTCTGGTTACTTTAGTGAAGAAATTGCTTTAAATAATGTTTACATAATGTATAAAAGTTAGGTTTTTAAAAAAAAGGTAATATATTTGAAAACATTTATAAAACGTGTATAATTTTGTAAAGGTAACAAAACGTACCTACTATTTATTGTTACATAATATTTCTTAAGATAAATATGTTTATCTTCAGATCAAGATAAACTTAAATTAGTTTGACTTACACCGTTAAGCTAAATACATAATAATACATTCTTCCTTACACTAAATTCCATAGAAATTAGTTTAGTTTCCGTTCATAACTTAGGGTAACACTCATTGAATATTACTTACGAAACTATGCACATTTAAGTTTGTAGGTTATGACGACAGAGTCTCAAGATGTTAGGAGGAATATAGTATACTTGATAATAACCAAATTGAGACTCCCTAAATAATAAGCATGAATTTTTTAAATTTTGTATTGTGTTAAAAAAAATACAATAGAAACATAAATAATTTTTCATTGTGTCATATGTCTGTGCAGGGCAATGGCTAACATCAATTAAAATTACTTATCACATATTTTTTGTAACACTTTTAAGCCTTCAAAAATACGAGTAATGGAATCAAAAGAAGTGGATGGTATGATAAGGGTAGGGTTCTCAAATGTTTGAAAACAAAGCAAAAACAAGATCTACGGGTATAAAATCATTTTTTATTCTATAATAATCTAACTTCATAATAATGCAAATTCGGATATAAGTCTCGGAAAGTATATTCTTGTACCTTACTTGCAATTTTATTTAGACTAACACGTGTCATGTCCTCTGTGCGGAAAAGGACCATTTTTCTTTGGAGACTGCGTTTATATCCTCTATTTATTAGCGTCAACTATGTCGGTCTGTAGAGTATGTTTTGTTATAAATAGTAGGGAATTTGCAATAATTTACGACTTGACTTGAATTTTAGATTAGATTATCTTCCTTGATGATTATTTTAGATGTAGTTTTTTTAATCTTCATCTGTTTAGTTGTCTTCTTACTGATTAAAAATGCACTGAAAATATTTTGGTTCATATTTGTTTACAAGAAATTATTATATTATTTTGGTCTCAATTTTTATATTAAATTGCGTTTACTTCGAGAAACTCACATCAAATCTGTATGTATGATATGCATTTGATCGGATATGTATGATACATTATCAGTTTATCATATTGTAGCATAAAAAAACGGAAAAAGTACTATTGCATTAACTAACTTCAATAAAGAAGGATGTTATTTCATTGCTTTCTTATTTATTGTGGTCTGTTACGTTATCCTGCTATATTTTTTATGATATTATTTCTTGGTTCCACAAAACGTTTCTGGTCCTTTGAGACGCATCACAAGCTATTTCTAGTTGTTTTTATTGACCACTGGCTTCGTTGATAGTGTTCCCATCGGTAGAATATAGCTGGCTTTCTTCCAAAAAACCGTTTATTAGACGATAGGTATTTCCCTTCTAAGTTTCTTGTAGAAAGAATGTAAACAAACAAAAGACGGTACATTTTATTTATATAGGTACCTACTCTATTTTTAATTTAAATGTCCTGATTTTTAATATGCAACCACAATGCGTTTTAATATTATTTATTAAAAAAAAAACGGCTAGCTTTTAAATACAGTAAAATATGGCTGGTTGCACAGAATTACAAAAAAGTTTAAATAAATAAAATTAAACAAATTAATAAAATATGTACCTAATTTGTACTACAAACTTACGTTCTATATTCAAACATAAAAAAATACTGCTACTAAGGTTATGTTTTCAGAAAAAAAAATCCTCTTTTGAATTTCGTTAGTGGCGTTGCCTTGGTAACCAGACTGGATAGGTATAGCACATAATAATAGTTTCACTTGTCTTAAAGCTTGCCGTAAGAAAAATAAGTTTTTATAGGTCTAGTATATTCAAGAAGTTTCATTATATTGTAACGTTATTTTTCATGAGTGTTTGTAAATTCAGATTGTACCATCGGAATTTCATCACCTTACCCTAAAAAGTAAGTCAGCATCATTTAATATCATCGGCCCGTCTTTTTGTAATGTGTCTAATTTAATATTTTAATTGTTATATGTGTGAACAATTCGTCCGTCCCAATGTGTAAAACTTCGCTCAAACGAATGCCCAAAAAATGCATACGACGGTTAGCCACTAATTATTCCATGTATTCTAAATTCCCAATTCAGATACACAGCACTAGCAATCACCATTTATATATTCAAAGCACCATTCGAAAAATCGACATAAAATACAAACGGTTAGCAAAATTGCTTTTACAAATGTATAAAATACAAGTTACTATTTATAATTTCAAATTAACAGCTCTTCACTAAATGCATATTTAAATATATATATACGGAACTAAACCCAAAAAGCCCAGTTTTAAATTCTTGTCGATCTGTCTGTTTGTTCCGGCTAATATCTGAAACAGCTGTACCGATTTTGCAGATACAATTTACAAGTAAAAAAAGTTGGGCTATTTATATTTTGGAAATTTTCTTTATTTTAGGTACTGACGCGGGTAAAACCGATGTACGTGAGGATAAGTGAGGTACGTACGTATCAAGTTTTTTATAAACATTAAATCTGCATTCTAATAAAAATTGTACTCGTCTTTCAAATTGTTGTGTACTAAACAGGAATTCACGTATATTTTCTATCTTTCGTGACTACAACGAAGAGGAAATCTTAAAGTTTGAATATTTGATCCCTTTTGCTTCCGGTTTGTGAATCCCATCTAGACATTTGCATGGAGTGTTCCTTGTGTTTGTATTTACATTTTCCTATGTCTAAAGAACATGTTATAGGTACGGATTTTAAGTTAATTGAGTATAACTACTAGGGTAAAGTATTATAAGTAATTAGGAAAAAAAATGGTAAATAAAAGCGACACGTCACGGCTTTGCACGGTATTGGGAAATTCTGTAGTATAATATTATGCGTGTATTATATAAAACCTGCCTCTTAAAACACTCTATCTATTGCTGGAAACTGCATTAAAAATTGTTGAGTAGTTTAAAAGATCTAACCTATCAGACAGTGGATACGACTTCATTTTATACTACGTAAAGATGTTTCATCAATATTATTTACGTAAAAATACATTTTAAAATCACAACACAGATTAGGTTTATCAACATTTTTTTCGGTCGCAACTAATGTAACATTTCTACCATCGACTTAAAAAAGAACATATTTTTGAACTGAAAACAGGCTGTAAATGGCATAAAAATTGCATCGTTGTTTTGAGAACCTTTATTCTTGCATTCTAAACTCCTAGTCCAAAGCTTTTATCTCCCCCATCTATTCGCTTGAGGCCAACTTTTTGTTCAAACAGAATGCTACACAACAAATCTAGGAACATTCTAGAACCTTTGTAACAAAGCGTTTGTCTCTACGTTTATTCTTTTGGGAGAGTTCCTTTTGTTGTCGTGCAGTGGTAATTAGATGGATGTATCACTCGCTTTTACGATTTAAATGCTTTGTTTCCTGTTTTTTATTACAAAGTAACGTAATTGAGGGCGTACAATGTAGGCCTCGTGGAAGCGGGTTTTAGTTGAGTTACTTTTAATTTCAAAAAACAATTGAAACGTGATGTCAAATTGCGTAAATCGACTGTGAAAATCATTTCAAATTTAATCAGATGTAACTAAATTGGTATCAGAAATTATTAGCTACCTACCTAGAAACTATGATGGTTAATAGATTTTTTGCTTAGCTTACAAAATAGAAGTACTAGACAATTTTTGTTTTGCCGAAACTGTGTGATCGTGATATTTGAGTACGACATACTTTTAGAGGTATGTCATGTTTAAATGTATGCTTCATTGAATGAACCCAGACATGCTCGTAGTTCAGTGCAAACATACATTATCAACTATTTACGATTGCCTATGAGCCATATATTATGCGCTTCTGGTGTGGTGTAAGTTATAGGAAATAGCGTGTTACCTGAAAAACTAAATTTAGTTTAGTTTTTACACGACTGCCCAAAAAGGAGTGTTGTTTTCAGGGTTCATGTATGTATGTATGTTTGTGAGTTTCTTTATTCCACCATAACTTCTAAAAGGCTTGACCGATTTCAATGTTTGTGGTATCATTAGAAGCCTTGAGTTATCCCGAGTGACATAGACTATGTGGACATTAAAAAATGGTCAAGTGTGAGTCGAAATCGCCTGCAAAGGGTACCGAACGATTTTTTTTTTGTGTGTTTGTCATGTTTTTGAATTGTTCACTAAAAGGTATTAAATAAAAAAAATATAATAAAAAAAAATATAAAACACGCCTGCCTCGTTTAAAATTAATATATAGCAGTCGGGGAACCGATAAAGATATTTTTCCGCAGAACTGTCCCCGACTGCTATATTTTAGTTTTAAGATTTTAATTCTATCCACTTGTTTTGGATTTTTTAGTTCATTTTAAACGAGGCAGGCGTGTTTTTTAATGTTTTTTATTACATTTTTTTTATTTGGCTGGTCGGTTTAAGGAATTTGGTTATTCGATCCTTTTAGAAAAATGTAAAATGGTTTTCTTCACATTTACCTGTCCCTTTATGTGTTTGTATTAATTTAGATACTCAACAATATTTCTTAAGTACAGTACAGGTTGGTCATTAATAATTAATTCGTTCTCTTACAGTATTTGATTCGGTTTAATTCGCATTTAAGTGTCCGTTAATATTTTTGTTCTAAGTTAAATACACAAAAACACCGTGCTCATGTCATTGATATTGTCAGTGAAATTATCATCAATTAATGTAAGTAAATTAATTAGTCTAACCCTTAGTTTCCGTCTTTCGCTTCTAAATCAAAACTATTTCAAACATCGGATTTCAAAGGTAGCGTGGGGCGTAATAATGATTGATGTTCACATTACCTTATCTAACCCCTATATATCTTATATAAATCGCAATTGACTTGACGCAATCCATTTATGGTGATACATCATGGTTACGTATTAGCTAAACGTAATTTAATATTTGTATAGAATTTTATGGTAAGCAGGTAAATAATTCCCATATTTATGTGACAAATATTTTTAGTTTGTAGATTGTTTAAGATCAGACACAGTCACATACAGTGTTAAAATCCAAACAGTTTCTGGAGAAACTTTTCTGCTCTTAGTCTGTAGGTACATAGTGATTTAAGTTTTGTATATTGCTTGGCACGGACTCCAAAAATGGTTAATTTGTATTATAGGTTAATCGTAGGTTAGGTTTATTAATATAGGTATAGGTTATAGTATTATTTTTAACTTTTTAGTGCTTTTATCGATTTTTGGAGTCGATTTTTTTTTTCATTTTTTTTTATTTATTTTTAATAGTAGTTATAGATAGGTAATGCAAAAAAAGTTGAACCTTAAATAAAAGTAAGATACCTAACTAAAATATTTTGGTATTTGAAAGCAAGTATACTTAAACCTTTAATAGTTTCAATAACCTTAGTAAAGTGAAAGTTAATTCAATCTATGTACCTAAGGCGCTATAAGACTCCTGATGTTATTATATTCTAGGGTACCTACAGAATTTACATAATTAATTCCTAATTAAACTCATTTTATACCCTTCTCAAACTAAATTGTTATAATTAATAACTAACATGATCCAATGAAGCTAATTAAAGACGGTTAATACAAAGGGTTTTAGCTTAACTTACGACTAAGACTTGCGATTACTAGTGTAATCTATAAGGCTTGATTTTGAATCTTTTGTGTTATATTTTGTTACTTTAGTAGATAAAAGCTTATTGTTCGTACTCGGTAGCCTAGTCTTAATAAGTCCGGATATTAATGAAAACTTGTGGAAGTTAAGAGAGCTTCCTCGAATGACGATACCTACGTCCGGTACACTTTGAATACAAAAACTGGCTACTAACCTAGTTGATGACCAGTCGGTAGCCAGTTTGTGTACAACTATACTACGATATTATTAGCACTTTTCTCAAATCCTAAACTCGTAAGTAACATATCCAAGAAGAAGTGTGTAGTACTTTCAGTTTAAGAAAACATAATAATTATGACATTCGACAAGTAAACTTGCTGGAGAGCTTAATAAATAATAACATTCATTTTAAAATAAAGGGTTTTAAATGAAGGGTGGACGATTTGGGGTTCTGTCTTTTATTTTGATTGACGTTTAAAAAGTGCTACATAAAGCCTATTTAAAATTAATTAATCTTTATTTTGTAATGTTATATTTAGAAGCTGCTATATGTTGTTATTTAGAAGCTGCATAAAGTTTTTATTTAGTTAATTTTCACAGCAATTTAATTGTCAGAATGCCTACGACAGATGATTTTTCCAAAACTATTTATATTATTCTAAAACTATTTTTGTGTAATCTTCTTCTCCTGCTTTAATTTTATGTAGGTGTTTATTCATATCCATCTCACACCTCATAACAATCACGCCACCATCTTAACTCGATAAAATGATGCGATTCAAATGAATGACACTTAATAGTCAAAACAATATGTATTGATACCGCTCGGAGCTCGCCATAAAATATTGATTGGATACAATAACATTCGCAGTTCAAGCAATTTATTACACGCGGATTCAGGGCAACTGTTATTGCGTCACTGAAAATTGGTTAATTGACTGAGTATTCTTGGGATAATTTCTACTTTGGTGTGTGCATTAGTGTTATAATTTTATATATATCTTACTATAAGATTCAACTAAGTTGTAGTTGAAAGTTTAAATTATATTGTTACTTTAAACTGAACAAATTATGTAACTTAGTCAAAGGTTTAACAATTACTAATATAATTTGCCTTCTATTTGCTGAAATAAATTGAGACATTGAAGGATATTACAATAACTTTTCAATAATCTAGTCGGTTCGACAAATAGGTATCTAAAATATCAGATACATAAATAAGGTAGGTCGCACAAAACACAATTTTGTCATGAGACATGAGTATATCAACTTTTTCTTTGTTTTAAACATACCAGAAACAAAACACTCTCTGCGCCCATCTTATTTTCTACGCTAAAAAATCGCGTCATTTTATGTGTCCAAAACGAGTGAGGCTTACTCATAAAAGTTATCACAACAAGTGATGACACTTTATGACATACATGTATCCGTCGCACTTCAGATATTTTGTCGTCAGTTTATAGCTCAGACATTGTCGCGTCACTCCAATATTGCGACAAACGTGTCGGTGTGTCGCAGTGTAGAAACTTTGTTGAAGTATTAAGTCGTGTGTAATAAAACAAAAGATTATTCAGATGCTTACCTTGTCAGTTAAAGTGCGCTTACATGGGAAATAAAACTGATTTATTCGTAGCAATTTTAAAGACAAGAAATATAACGTTGCGACTGTATCGGCTATTGCGACCAATGTTGCTCGTACAATGATGGCAACGTATTAAAAATTGCTTCATATTCCGATCCATTCATGTTCACGGCAGTATACAATAACCAAAATCACCAGAAAGCTAAAGTGATGTATATGTATGGCGTCAAATAATTGAATGGAAAAAACGGATATAAATTATTTAATTAACTCATTCTAATTTGAAATATTGAAAACTGACTCTGTACCAGATCTACTCTTTATGCCTATTCGATAGTTATACCCATTTAATAACACCTTGTATAACCACTTAATTGGCTATGGCCAATAATAATTGGTGAGAGTTACAAACAAGCAGAAGGAGTAGTGCAGTAGTTCAGTAGTGCAATTACATTCTGGATCCATACTATAGCATACAGTAATTGCACAAAGTTACAAACTCTCACATAGTATAACAGTGGGATATTATTTTCGTTAAAAGTTAAAACTCGCAACAAGCCAAAACTAGGTACAAAGCACTGTTAAGACTCGTACATACAAATGCCCTAATTACAGCATGCAGCCAGTGTTCCTTGTAAAACGAACATGTATTTTGTATTTTTTTTATAATTTAAGTTTCTTATGCAACTAGTATAAATATATACCAGCCATTCCTGCTGCACAGTAAAAGACCGAATAAGAGTGCTAACAATAAATTACGTACATAAACTAACTTCATTGTTTCAAAATAAATCACTATTTATTTTTATTTATTTGTTAATCATCACTTAAGTCTATTATTACAAGCACAACTAATATGCAATCCCCTATTGATCATTACGATTTCACCTGACTAGCAATTTCAGTTTAGTTATAAAATGCCCAACCAAGCTATAAAAAGAATAAAAGTTGTAAAACCTAAAACTAATTTGAAATGTGTGAAATGGATTACATATACTATACTTATCTGAGAGTGATCCCAAAGATTATTATATTTTGTAATTTTTTTGATCATGTCATGAGTTTTTGTTTACATTTAAAGAGGTATACAAATGGCACCTACAGTGCTAAATAATACAGCGAATGTAAATCGAAAGATCATCGTAACAATAATTCTTAGAACCATTTTAGTTGAATGTCACTGGATCTTTGAAAGCCTTTATAACTTAGAACTATCAAACTACTTAGAGACAAGTAAATACAACTGCCCACTCGCTTAGGGAATATTATTATGTATCAATGGGATTAAACTTCTTCGAATTGCAAAATTGAAAATTTAAACTATTGTAATTCTTGAAAACGCGGCCTTTGTTCTATTTCATAGAACTTAAGATTAGAAAATAATGGATTTAGATAAATCTTTTAAGGAGAACGAATAAAAATAATATTTCAAAGCTATCACGTAGTTTTAATCGAAAAAGATTTGAAGACTGTGTTTGTAACAATGTCACAATGACTTTGTTACAAACACAGTTTGTACAGTTTGCCACAGAATTACGTTAACTATGTGTAATACATAACATAAAAAATACAATCACAAAGGAATTAAATCCTTTCATAGCAGTAGTTTTACAAGCATTCCAATCACATGCACAACAAGTATTTTTGGATCACACAAAATAATGCTCATCCCATGCGTAGAACGAACCCACAGCTCGTCGCGCAGTGGTATTTTTCTCAGCCATACTACTCGGCTCTGTCCAGTCATATAGTTGTGTTGTAGAAGTTGGTCAAGCAACATAGACAGTATTGCAAAATTGAATTCCTCGAACACAGTATAGACATGGGGAGGTTGTAGAAAGCCTTTCCGAATGACTAGCAGTCTCACTCACTTTGAGTACATAAAAATAATGTACTTCACTTCTCTTTGTGATTTATGTGAGTTCCTCCCATCTTCTTTCTGTTCCAAATATAATCAACTATTTATATTCAGACGGCAAAATCTAGATTTTGCTTTCAGACGAAAATTTCTTGAAGGTTTTTTATCCTTTTGAGGTACGCTCGTATTAGAATTACCTATGTCAATCATCTTGAGAATTCTGTGTACCCGCTGTTCATTTATTTTGTATCGTTACAAAGTAAGTCATGTCAAACGTGACAGGTATGAAATCCATCCTAGTTAGAAAAAAAACAAAAGTTCCTTTGAAGAGGACAAAAGGTATTTTGTAAGACAAGTCACTGATGATAGTAAAGTTTATGCAAAAATTAACCTTTCTGCTTTTCAGAGTGTTATCAATTTTAAAATGATGGTGTGTACAGTGATACTATACAGAAGGTCAAGGACGGAATAAGTAGGATAAAAAATTACGTGAATCGATATTATTTGAAGTTTAGTATTATGTCGGTCGTAAACTTACTAGGGGATACAGTGGCGATGCTTTCTCAATATATTATGCTCATCAAATAAAATGATGAAGGATATTCGTTTTATGTTAAAACTAGTTTTTTTCTTTTGGCTAACATGGTTGTTTTACCACATCTCATAAAAGACTGCAAAAAACAGTATCTAATAGTTGTATAGAAGGCCCATCAAATTCTGACGTGAAAAACTGCAGTATAGTTGCTCATTTATTTTGGTTTCGCTTTTCATAATTTACGCTTAAACTGCATGAAATATTTATGTTCAAAAGTCAAATTTCCAGAAAATTCTATTCCAAAAGTCCTGCTGGTTAGAAAGTGGGTGCTTATTTTGTTTTATTTGAATAAATTGCTCGCTTCGCGGGGCGGTGGCGAGCATTTGTTTTCACTTAGAAAACCACTCGACGCTTTCGCGAATCCACCATTTAGTTTAGGGCCTTGGAACAAGCGGGTTGCTTATTAAATTGATAAGTGGTCTTCAATATTAATTGTTACAAGCAGAACGTTAAATGAAAACTGATTTCAGTTATTTTAATCATCGTTATTCCTTATTTTTTTAATGAGAAAAGCCTATATCGAACTGTAATCTAGATTTAGAATGAGCATGTAAAAAGTAACTTATTTTATTATGAAGATTATAATGTATAAAAACCTATAAAAAGGTAAGCAACATTTCGTTTTAATTTAAAAACTTTTACAACGGTAGTAATTTTTGATATATTATCAACAAATAAAACGTTAACATGATAATGTATGCCTAACAATGTATTTGAGTATCTCATGTAATACGATGCTCATCTCACTATTAAAGATTAAAATGAGTTGCATAATTATTTTCTTATTCATCGTAATTTTAGTGGCTCCACAGCAAGTATTGACCGTACAGTCAAGTAGAAAGTGTTAAGAGTGAAAATTAACCCATGAAAATGTGGATTTACTGAATTATCCGACCGCTTTCTTACCCAAACTCTAACATTATTTACCCAAGAAGTAAAAGGGTTAAAAGGGACTTGGTTTACAAAATAATTTAGTATTTACAATATTATTTAGGATGTTGCTAACCTCGAACTGTATTTTTGACCTGAAAAACCTTGCATAAGAAATATTAAATAGTTGATAGTATTCAAAGCTTTTGTGGTCGTCTCGCTTAAATAAATCTATTATTTTTCAATTTTATCTACTATCACAAAATAAAAACTGTTCTCTCTGTTTATTAATCATTACTTATAAAACTCAAAGGGTGAGTGTACAACTGTATGTCGGTAAATACTACATTTTTTGTTAATAATAATTTAAAGATAAATAAAAACACCCTGGAAAACCACTTTATATTAAAAAATAACGAAAAATAAAATATCATGTTTAAAATGTGGTTTTTAATTATATCATAAAATCCCACCGAAGTCCATGGAAGTTTAAACTGGATTCTGAACTGAAAATAGTAACGAGAGCTTTAATAATCAAAATCATGTAACAACTTGCGTGGTCGAAATGAACTCAGTTAATTTCATTTTGGCATAGAGGTTTAAACAGAAAATTTAAAGAGATTTTTTTATAATTTTAATAATCTGTTTTCTAGATTTCTACTTTGTTTAAAATCGTTAGATTAGAAACACTCATCAGTTTTACCAGTATTTATTTTAACTGAATTATTCATTAGGTATTCACAATAGGTATCAACTGACGTAATAGAGTCTCCCGAGCCTTTTTCCCAACTATGTTGGGGTCGGCTACCAGTCTTACCGGATTCAGCTAAATACCGTATTTTACATGGAGCTACTGCCTATCTGACCTCCACAACCCATTTTACTGGGACACACAGTATCACATAGTAAAACTGGTTGTCAGAATTGACTTAACGACTGCAAAAGATCTATATATGACAGCCGGGGCCTACTGCTTAACGTGCTTTCCGAAACACGGAGGGGTCTTGGTATGTTATAAATGGTCACCCATCCACGGACCAACCGCGGCGAGCGCGGCTTAACCTGTATTATCGGTCAAACCGTACGGCTTACACTTAGCCACGAGCCCCTCACTCTACTGTCTCACATCTACTGACGTCATAATGATCATTATATTGGCATATAGTGATCATATAGTGGCAATACTTTCTTTCGTAATTTGAAGTCAGTTACTCAATGCAATCAGCTATTTGCTTCTTTGCAAACAATCTTTTCTTTAAAACAAACCTCTTGAAAATCTCAGCTGATCTTAGCTTAGCGCTTCCGTCCCCAATATTTCGTCCTTCCCCTATGGTCTTTTAAGCCATTACACTGCACTTATCTATATTGATTACCAGCTGTTGCCAAACTAGTTGGTACTTCCTAAAGCATCTTAAGCATCGTGAAGACGGTTAATGCACAGAATCGTGTCACCTAGTGGAGTTAGTTAGATCTTAATTGGTTTTCGGGAACTTTAATGCGTTTACTATGTTTCACGCGTGGTGATGGCTTGAAATGAAATGAACTGCGCTATTTGTCACATTTTTCGAACTTAAGTTTAGTTACTTAATAATAATAATGTAATGGTTCTTATGTTCGATGAAACGGTAGCATTCTGTAGAAATTAATTAAAAAAAAAACATGAAGCGAAAAGTAAGGTCGTGTATGACCACAATTTTTTTTAATACAACATTAATTTATTTTCATACAAGCTTTTCTTGGAACTGTTGTGATATTTCAATACCCAAACTACTCCAAAAGTTCTGTTTAATTAAGCCTTTGCTAAACTACTCAACTAGACTTATAAAATACCTTTGTCTTTTATAAGTTGTCTATCAGTATGGGTATTTATTGGTCTGATTTAAATACCTTTCATTAGTAGAGTTTATTTTTATAGGATTTTTGTAAACATGACTTTTTGGATCGCTACTTTATTGGCCGCAAGCCTATAATATTTTCACCATAACACGTGGTACATTAGAGTGTTTCAAGTCATTTTCGAGAGTCGAGAGATTTCTTTTGTTTTATTCATACCTTGTGAATCTCAAGTGTTGGTCCTAACAACTTTGGGATGTTTCACTCGAATTTTGAGGTTGTTTATGATATTCTTTGTTTATTGGTTGTATAAATATTATTGTTATAGTGTGTTCAAAACGGGTAATAAAAATTACTTAAGTAAAAGTACTTTAAAAAAATTGTGTATTTTAAATTCTAAGACAAGATACTGCTATAGTCAGAAAATGCCATATAACTATTGAAAAATTATATGGCGTATAAATCGGCAAGTAAGAATACCAAAATAGTGAGAAAACTAGTGAAACTTAATGCTTTATGCGAAACAAAAAATGGCGTTGAATTAAGGTACTATTTTTATACAAGTATGAAGTAATTATTTCGTCCGTATTCAAGTTTAACGGGACCCTCGAAATGTGTGTAAACATGCGAATGAAAGCCTCACATGACATAATTAATTTTATGTGTTAACAAACTAAAAAAATATTCAATGGGCGGCCCTTTTCTCATCACACACTGTAGAGCAGAGTGTAATTAATTTTGAATAGAACTCAAGTTGTCATACAAACTGGTCTTTTTTGTATGGTTTTTCATTAGTTTAGACATCAAGTCTTTAAAAATAATACTATGTTTAACTGACATTATTAATGACGATGACTTTTTTATTTTTTTTAATGATATTTGTCTGAATACTTGAAGCTTTATGTGGAGTTTGAAATATGTAATAATTTTCTAGTATGTAAAGTTATAATAACGTTACATAATAGCAAATTACTTGTCACCTTGTTTTAAATAACACCTAAATAATTGAAAATGACGGTTCTTTAGATGGTGACAAAAGAAAACCCAGTCCCCCTGACCTTATATATTATCAGTTCGTAGTTCAGTTACATACACATGAAAAACATATTTTTAAAACAGTATTTTTTAACTAGCGTTTTTTTTGTGCAACTTTAAGACACACACACGAAATTATTAACTGAAACCAAAAATTTATTTAAAACTTTGTGTACAGCTGATTTAACACATCTAAATAGGTCATAATAGGCCAAAATAAATAGGTCAAAATGCCTAAAATATAAGTCTAGACTCAACTTACAGGGCTATTGTATTTCACACAGCGCATAGTAGGCTGAAGCACACCAGGCTTCAGTATTCCAATATAAACATACAATAGTAAGTGTAATTGTAGTGAGCTCTGAAGGGATTTTAAACTGGATCGCTTTTATTCCGGCGCCTTATCGTGTCTTCAGAGCTAGGATTCCAGGGAAGACGTGAAGAGATAAGATATATTCTTTATTACGTTTTCTTTTGTTTTTAAGTTTTTTAAGGTTTATAAAAGAGTAAGGTAAATTTTGTACGATTTGAATATTATTTTGTTATGAAGCATCCCATGTTAATCAGCATCATCTTTTATGGCTGTCGTTACTAGATTTTCTAATAAAATCTTTGCAACCATGTGGATATATTTATTGTGAAAGTGTTAACGACATAACATGTTTTATGTAATTTACCAACCTCGAAGATTACTCACTAACAATTACTAATCTTGTCACATGCATACAATATTGGGTAAAACTATTTATTTTAATCGGAAGAATTGCATGGGAAACCTTGTGATTTCTTACAATATAAGCCTTAAAAGCTATTTTGAAATTCTAATAGATGCAAAAATATTTTCTCGCACTCTCATTAACAATTGCAAATTTTAATATGAAAAAACTTTACCTAACTTCCTTTAATGAATAAATGTAGAAAATAAAAAAATTCTGATTTTTAATATCACCAGTAATCCCCAAAAGACGATCTAAATACACCATCGTTAGTTACCTTTACCAGCCAGCAAAAAATAAGACAATTAAATAAAGTGAAACAGGTATAAAAGTGTAGTACGATAAAAAGAGATGACACGCTAAGTCATGCCGACAGCCTGTCAAGATCAGAGGAGACTTTAATGGATATTACCTTCAAGCTTACCTAGAAGATAATTTGCTTGTAATAACTAATCTAATGACCAAGAGAACTATACTTATTAAAACGCGAAAACGTTTATATTTCTTAGCCGGGGAACAGCTGGGAAAACCTTGTGATTGCTAAAAACCATTAGAGAGTCAAAGCAATTTTAAAATTTTATGAAATTTACATATAACGTTTTATGTATATAATAAATCTATGTACATATATTTTTAATAGTGTTAACCGAGGTATTTTACCAATCTTACATAACTAAGAAGAAGATGGAAACATCATTTTTTGCAATTTATCGCGTCACAAATACCTAAGGCGACCTTAAAAAAACAACACCCTCTCTTACCTTTACCGGCCAGCAAAAACTGAGACAATTAAATAAAGTGAAACAAGTATAAAAGTGTAGTAGGATAAAGAGAGATGACACGCTAAGTCATGCCGACAGCCTGTCAAGATCAGAAGAGACTTGAATGGATATTACCTCCAAGCTTACCTAGAAGATATTGTCTGTGATGATATTTTACTGTACTTTATTTTGCTTATAAAAGGTGTGTTTTTTCTACTGTTTATCTTAGGTTCCAAGTAGATATTTTTTTGTATTTATATTAATTTTACACTGTATCTACGTCAATTTTGTACTGATTTTCTTCACTTGACAATAAAAGCGCTGTTTTCATTAATTGCTGAATAATTGAGAGTGTTTATTTTTATGCAAAAAATAAGCACTTTCGATGTAATAAGCGCGTTCATGTAAATTTATTTTATAAAATTACATAAAACCTATAGCCTACCTTTCTGAAGCCATAAATCCACTATACATATAATGAATTAAAACAGATAGTGCTATGACAGAAAAGTCTATAGTATATAAAATTGTTTATATGAGCCACTCTAGTTTGGTTTTAAAATGTTTCAATAATGGTCAATTAACATAAATCCTTGTGAGATAACAGAAAACAAAAATGAAATTTAAATTATAAACTCGAACAAGCGAAACCAAAGCACAACACAATAGCACAACAGTTACATCACTAAACTAGTTTTACGATAAGCTCACAACAGATGTCACTAATAAACGTTTCTGTTTATATTAACTGCCGTATCTCAATAACGATAGTGTAATGCGGATGACGTCATAAATTATTCGCCAGTTGGCTAGATACATACATTGGGGCGACAGCTTGATAACTTGATAAGTTTAAGTTTGTATCTGCTTGTTTAAGGTGCGTAATACCATTGTCAATGTCTTTGTCTAAGATTAAAAAGACTTAGAGAAATGAAACATTTGTTTGTTATATTTTCTCTAGTTATTTTTATAAAAAGCATAACATAAACATAACATACCATCACGCCTGTATCCCCGAAGGGTTAGGCAGAGGTGTACCAATGTACACCCACAGTTCGCCGGTATGTTTAGGTCCCATGTAATAGGGGGCGAGCCTATTGCCACTAACCGGGCACAAATCCAAACTCCGACCTGCTACTGAGAATGTCATAAAAAAACCCAATAACACCTTGGTCGACTTGGGAATCGAACCCAAGACCTCTAGCGTAGCAGTCGCGCTTAGCACCATTAGGCCAACGAGGCAGTTATTTTTATACACACTCGAATTATCTTGATAATAAGAGAGCGTATATTAATTATTATCTGGAGCCATGAAAAAATACTTGCCCAAAATTTCTAACTAGCTCTATTAAAGTTTTAAACCATTTTATGAAATTACAAAGTTCAATAAATTATTATCTACATCATTATATTAATAAAGAGAAGATGTTTTTCAGCCTATATCTAGCATATTCATTTTACAATAATAAAATAAATACCACAACCAACTTTATTCCACAAAACGAACATAAAGTAAAACATCGAAAATTAAGCTCAGAAAATAATTGTAAAACAAAATGAAGGGGTAATATGGCCTTCATTCACGTACTTAAATAAGTCCGTAATTACTTTGTGCGTAGACACCATTTATTACTTTGATGCACGAATAAATATCGTATAATGGTCCAGAATACCTCTTTATAATATTTTATAGGGAGTCAGTGCTTTATTTTATAATAATTGCACGTCGGTACATATTGTAGACTGATGGACGGTCTGTTGTATTTTAATAGAGAAGGTATAGTTTCTGAAAATAAAATTTGTTTACGAGTAGTACTTAGCTCTTTTTTTCATTTATAGCGAATCTTGTTTTGTATATGAATAAATGTTTTGTAACTGTATATCGTCCACTAAATACTTTTCTTAATATTCCCATCTCTCTGTATACCGTAATTAAGGTAACACAAAAATTCTACTATTAAACTTACATGGGATCTGAACTAGCCAATCCGCAACTGGGCAAGCGCGGTTATCAATGCTCATGCCTTCTCTATATGGAAAGAGGCCTTTGCCTAGCAGTGGGACGTTTATAAGCTGGAAATGTTTATTTTCATAAATCTACATAGACTGCTTAACAACCTTTCATACATAATCTATTTAGTAAATAAATTTATTCTAAATCACCAAAAACAAAATAACTAAAAACTCCTTCCTACATCATAATCAAGAGACTAAATGAATAAACATTAATAATCGCATTAAATACAAAGTTATAAATAAAATTGCGCGCAGCTGATGAATGCTTCCCGTGAAATTGGAAAAGGTATTACGGAGTGTGCCTCTTGAAATATTCAGCGGATTATAGCTACAGGTTGGTGTGATGATCATTTATCATTGAGACTAAGGTCTGTGGTCATTAATACCGATGATTCGCGAATAGGGTACTGGGTGTCGGTTTGTTTACTCGTGACGTAACTAGATACTTTAGTGCTGGTAACTAGATAGTTAGGTTTTTTCTTCTATTTTTCGTTATGTGCATAACAAGATATTTTTTATAAAAGAAAATAAAAAAAAGGTTCGGAAATATTATGAAATTTCAAACCAACCGGGCGACCGAAAGACAGAAGCCGGAGCTTAACTATTCAATTATATTTCCCTAACCAATGCGAAATTTCTTAACTAACTGCTAAGAAATCGTTACTTGTAAGGTTGAACCGTCGCGCGCCGTTAACTATTAAATGGAAAATCTTACTTTTGAAAGTATTTTAATGTTTTAAGTCTCAGTTTTTAACGCACTATACGTATAGCAATTTCTTACAGTAGGTTATTTGTTGGACAACATGTCATTTAATAAATATGTATAAATTTACTATGGTTTAGTACTCTATAACAATATACGGCACTCTATTTTCAAAGCGAGTAATTAGTAACAGCTAAAAAAATATAGGAAATTAAAAGCGAACAATCGCTGTGTAATTAAAACCCTAAAATATTTAAAACACATTTCATTCTAATAAAACATCACTTTGAAGCTCAACTTAAAATATAAATCAAAACTTCTACATCGAGGAAATTCTTAAGCCAAGAAATAATACGTTTTGAATGAAGAGAAATGTTTAAATCAGTGAGGTACGAATGACGTACAATCAGATAGAACTAGCATTTACAACTACTGTTACAAGATTGATGTTGCGATAGTTTAGAATAAATTATGGGAACGAAATTATTTCTGTTAAAAATTTTGGTAAAGGGATTTAATATTTTTCGGGGTTTGTTGCTGTTGGTTCTAAAAAACAGATTTTAATTAGATGCATAGAATTTTCTTAAATATATACGATTTACGGTGAGCCAAGTCTTATAAATTAATAGTAAATTACGAATATTTATACTATTGCTATGACAAGGTTATCGCTATCTATTGCTATCAAAGGTATCGTTACTTAAGGCCAGAAAAAAAACCAGATTAACTGCCCTTGCAAAACCACATTTTTATAATCTCATAATCTCTATATCAAATACCTCTACAAAACCAGTATATTCTTAAGTCTTTCTACAGAATATCGATAAAAAATATCCTTTCTAGCCCACAGATGACTTGTAAAGCGATAGACTTACTGACGTCACTGAGCTGTGGCTCCCTGGAGCGCCCTTACGCTGAAGTCGTTTACCGAAGTGCGTTGAAAGAATCGCACTACACTTTCCTTCTACGTTAAGAGTACTTTGCTTGGATTTTGAAATGCATTTGCTGTGTAATTTAACAGTAAAGAAATATAAAGCCAGTTTTTATGGTTGGAGATATATTATTATCTAATTCTCTATAGTTAATTATACGGAAATATAAAAAAAAACGGAATATCTATATATATGTAATAAAATATAAAAGACCTCCTTTGATGTATACCCTTATTGAAGCTTAGAATTTTTGAAATAGATCTACAAATGCCGGAGAAAATACAAATACAGAAAAATCACAGTCGAATTGAGAATTTTCCTACATTTGAATAAGGATAAAAATAGTTCTTCCTACAGAAAATGCTACTTAGATATAATATTAAAAGACACCCATAGAATACCTATAGGCTAAAAATAAAGCCAGATAAAAAAGTGCTTAGCAGTTGACGATTTCAGACTGGATTGAGTCTGGCCGGATGGAATTAATGATTTAGTTTTATTCGTCCATAAAATGAAGATTGTTTTTAAACTGCCTACAGCAAACTTAATGGCCTATTAAAAAGCATTCCAAATTTAAAATCGCTTTATTACGTCACACGAAATTCCGAACAGTTTTTATATCAATTTATCTTTTTAACTTTACAGCCTAAAACATTCGGTATTCAAAATCTTAATTCTTATTCACACGAAATTAAAAATAAAATATTTTTTTAAATCAGCCAGCAATAATCTCTTATTCAGCCTTTCGTTACGAACTGTCGACGTACTTCCCTTGGGAACGCGTTACCGACTCAAAGAAGGTTTTCCTCACAAAAGACCTTGTCATCCAGATGCTTTGGATTTAAACGTTATCGTGTTTTTTCCCCCGCAAAAGATTCGTATCTCTTATTTCGATGGTGTTACAAGAAAACAAGGTGGAATGTAATATTCGCGAATGGTTTGGAAATGATTATAACAGTTTTAGAGAGGGGCGCATGTGACGCAAATATGGCGTGTGTTTATCGTATTCGATCTGCTATTCTTGTGTATTCGATACGCTGATAAATATTTGAACTTTTTCTTGTTTTGGCGTTATGTGAAAAGAAATACATTATTACATTTTTAAATATTTAATCATCATAGTTATCGGTTTATCTCATGTTCATTAACAGTGTCTGTAAGTACCTACTACAGGTATTGTGACAGGTAATACAAAAATATGTCCAATGCACTCTGAGTTATCAAAACCCTTACGATGGTAAGGGTTTTGATAACTCAGAGTGCATTGGACAAATTTTTGTATTTGACTGATGAGTCAAACCAAATATAGAAATCAGGATTTCCATGCGTGCAACAAATATAAAACTAAAGACTGTTCAATGCATTGATTACATAACTTATAATAATTAATTTTGTATGAAATAAATAATAACAACATTATTTCCAGTATGTCACATCCTGCAATATTAAGTTGTCATTAAAACTGCGGCCTTCGCTTGTCAATAAATGTGTCGTAATATCGACGTCATAAACAAACCAGAACACAATTTTATTACCACTAAAAATGTGACCTTAATTATTAGGTCACAAGACTGCTTTTACTAAAAAGATAGATCTTCACTTTGACATATTTTTTCTAGAAACCTAAAATATGAATTCATATCAATATGTTATGACATGTATAACGTGCACGTATTTATTGCACTTCGTTATGCGTTATAAAAAATAATTATGACAAAAAAATCACAGCTGATATTAAAGATTATTTAATTAATTATTTTAAGTTTGAGCTGCATTACTACAAGGCAGAGACTTCTTTTACCCTCACGTTTTTCAGTCACTCGGCAATTGAGGTCACTTCATATCTTATGTATCTTGCTTGGCACCTACGGTCTTGCACATTCACTCAACATAATGGATTATATATCGTATATGAGACCCAAAAGAGACCTTTGATAATTTAGTACTTTTAAATACTTCTTCGAAGCGTGTTTAATGATAAAACACATATTCATCCACATTAAGAGCTTTCTGTGTAGTGTTAAAAACAGAGGTATTCTTACAGTCTATTTTTCGATCTACAAAGTCTTACAATAAAGAATAGTTTGGACAATTCCTTTTATAGTTGATTTCGTCGTAAAAGCTACACAATTCTGAGAAACAGCCGCGGGCTTGTCTATGAGAACACTCATTTTTTTCCGCAAAATATACTACTTTTGTTTCTCTTCTTGTTTATCTATTGACACGTAGAAAATTTGATATATCTACTGTTCTTTAGACACTTATAGTAAATAGAATTTCATAGTTATAAATGTATTAAAACTAATGTCGTACTGAAACCCAATTTTCAGCTGTAATCGAATCTTTGGCTGCGGTTTCAGCTAGTTTAGTCCGAAAATTGTAGCCAGCACTAGAGTTTGATTAGATAGGTTTTATTTAATGCAACACTTTGAGATCTACAAATGTAAAAGACGAAACATTCGTAGAAAGTAGGTACTCCTTTTATTTAGGCAATTATTTTGGATTACGTAGATACAACTTTAGATTTAATTGTATTGCTAATACAAGTAGTGACATAAAACAGTTAAAGTAGATAAAACAGTCTCTGATTCTACACATAACATAAGTAAAAGACTTAATTGGTTACTTTAGGTTTTAAGTAATGTATGTGTCGTTGTTCACATTTATTATTATTTATTCTTCAAGGTTTTGGCACTGATTTGTTTGCAGATATAGAAAAATCGATTGTAGTACCTCAAAAAAGATAGAGGATGAATAAAGTACCTCAAAAAATCTCTCTCCCTGGTTTCTCAATTCAAGTTTAGTTGAAAGTTTTCCAAAAGATTGACCTCTATACTGTTACACGGCCTACACCGCCCATCTCACTACACATTCAGTCGAATAATAAAATCATGCCAGTCATATCTTATACGACTAGCCACGACAGATGTCCAGCGTACGACTCATTATTCTTTCCCTACATTATTCATCGTCTCAGAAAGAATATAATGCCACAGACAACACGAAAATGTATGCCTTGGAGCTATGGCTTTAGATCTGCAAACAAGCGTTTTTATACCTTACCTTGTGTGTGTTTTACCTTACAAGAATTTTATAACATCTGAGTTTAAGCTCTAAATTTGACTTTAAGGTACTACGCGACCGGCGTTAATCACGGATAGTTTTTAAATTTTTGCTTTAATGTAATTATATTTAATAATTAATTTAGAGTATTTTATTTCTTCTTTGTAAAATGGCTTCGCTCAAAGAACAGCCCCACAAATGTTCAAGTTACATACACAAAGAACAGCGATATTTTTTGTTGCAACAAACAATTGCACAAAGAAATAGGTACAAAAAGCAACGAAACTTTTTGCACCTATTCCATTCTTCTTTTGGCAGTAACAGTTCCAAAAGTAGCTCTAATAAGGTGATTTATCAATTAAACACTCTGCACTTTGTTTCTCGCAATACGGCAATTCTTTTTTCTTTTAATTCCATAGAATTTCTGTAGACAATAAGCAAGGTATTCTCGTTCCAGCTTGCTCTAATTTTGCCATTATTCCACCAGGACCATTGTGGCGTACTAATAAGTCAATCCATTTCAAACCTTCATACTTGAGAAGAATTAATGCATCTATTCGAAAATGAGAAACGTATTTTCTCAGGAATTACTTTCAAATGGAGTTTAGATTGTTTCAGTTGATTAACAATGCGTTTTTGCGTATTTTTATTAAAATAAACTTACAGGGTTCAAGTGAAATTATTCTATTAATAAAGTACTTCATATTGATTTTTTGTAAGAATAAAGACTAATCTATACTACTTATAATAAATCTGTAAAAGTGAAAATTCTGAACAATGAAAATATCAAAAAAATAAATGGCGGGGGGTGTTACTAGGTAGACCGACACCGCACACAAAAGAGTGAAAAAAAAAATTTTTCTCTGTCTGTTTGTTCAGGTATCACGCAAAAACTACTTTTTCGATTTCGATGAAACTTGGTATAATTATTCTTTATTATCCTGGGCACCACACTGGGTAGTTTTTATCCCGGAAACGTATAAACAATAAAAAACAAACTTAATTTTGCGGTTAAAAACTCATTGATAAGTTTCGTCATCCACGCGAACGAAGTCGCAGGCACAGCTAGTGTATCAAATAGCTTATAAAAATCAAGACGGACCTCAATTCAGAAAAAAAATTTCAATAGATCATCAAAAGATCTTGAAAAACGAATTGTAGTAAAAGGGTTGTGGAGGTTACATTGACATAACGATTTTGTTGGATACGGTATTTCAATGAATCCAATAAAACAGGAAGTCGTCCTCGTCAAAGCTTGGGAGAAAGTTCAATAGATATTATATACTATGTTGAGCATCGATTAGGTCATTATTAAACCAATGCAGCTTAGTATGTATTCTCCAGGGCCCATCTAATCACTGCTCATTATGTATTAGCGGTTTCTGATTACGAACTTAAATACCTAATTAATTATTCTGTTTATTATTGTGGCGACGACATGTTATAATTGTGTGCATATCTAATAAACTATTCATTAGAATTACGTCCTGGTAATGATGGCATTGGTAAGTTGCAGCTTCTCGTCATAAACCATTGTCATCCAGATATTGTTGAATTTTATGGTACATTTGGTTTAAATATTTATTTACGTAGGAATATAAGCATGTCTTACTTTATCGCCTTACAGGAATATATTATTCAAACCTACCAGAAGAGTGCAAACACAGGATTTTCTTTTTTAATTTAACAGTAACGGGGGATCAACACTTAATTCAAATTTTACTAGCAAGGAGTATCTACCATACTACTATTTACAAACCTACAAAATTGGTTTAACCATATTTGAAACCGAAACCTCTTAATTAGCAGCCCTAATATATATATTTTTTTAATGCAATTCAATTGTTTAAGACAAAAATTCGCACCTTTTAAATTACAACATGTGAACTCCCAAATAAATCTGTACAATTTTAAAATAAAGTATAGGAGTTGAGCGGTGGTCCATTTAATTACACGCCAGATGCATTTTGGTAGGGAGCCAAAAATCGTTCCGTACATGCTTAGCACTTAGTACCACGCTGTTTTAATGTGGAGTCACGCGCTGATCCCCTGTGCGGCGTAAGACCGGCTTAAATAAACATAGCCTGGTTTACCTATTATAGTGTAAAACAAAATCCTGTTATGTAAAGCTAGATTTTTTGTATTTTATATGGATATTTTTATAAGGGTTTTTTAACTGATCTTACATAATATTATGTAATGATATGAGGTATTTTGTAGCATCTCATATAAATATTGTTACCCGACTGCGCCAGAAGGAAGTGTATATGTGCATATTTTTTAAACAGCATAATAGATTGAAGCATGATTTAATCATTTGATTTATTACAAATGTGAAAGTGACACTGGGTGATAAAAATAAAAACAAAAGCTGATAATCCTGATTTAAAGTACTTAAATATCTAATTATATTATGTACTGTTGCTTTACTCGTTTTTAAATATTATTGCATTTAGACAATATAAAAAAAATTAAAACATTTTCCCTTATTACGTTAGTCCCAATAAACGTACTCATTTCTTTTATTCTTTGTGCCGCACAGAACGTCGCAATAAAAGTCTTAACGCAAAAACATTTTATCTTTCAAGTCACTGTAATAGGCGCCATCTTGTAAAAGATCAAGCTTATTATTATAAGTTTCGAGATAACATTGAAATCTGTTATAGCGATATTAAATACTGAAGTTTTAAAGAAATAATAGGATAAACTGGTTTTGTTGTTAAGTAATTTTGTAAAATAAGGACTTATTAAAATTTTATATAAAGTAGCGTTTCAGTTATGTTTTCTGGTACGAGTACATTATGTGTATTGAAGCTATTCCGATGAGATGGATCTACGGTTTTTCCTATCCTCGACATTTTCTTAATACATAAAGATTGTTGCTAAACGTAAAAATATTTAATGTGAAAGTACAAAGCAGCGCCATACCAAAAAACTTCGCTTAACATTGTTGCTTAAAAAAAAAACAGAATCCAACATTATTCTGAACGTGTCCCAGTAGGTACCCGTACATTAAGAGTTCTATAGAAATTTAACATTTCCTACTACCCCGTTACTACCCTATTACGAGGGCAGTACAGAAAGTTTTCAAAGCTGAACCGTATCGAGGAAATGTTTAATGAACTTCTAACTTAATATAATTCCCTTAGTTGAAGTTTTGTGCTTGGGAACTGAGAATTTTTCCGACCAGGAAATTGGGCTTGACGGGATCTCGAGACATGTTTTGTGACATATATTTCATGCCGTTTCGCTTAGTTACATGATACGCTGACTGACTTTCTTGATATGCTGACAGCTACGATTATTTTTGTGTAACAATTTTCTAATATTGTATTTATTTTCAAATTCTATCAATAATATTATTTATTCGGATTACTTTTCAGAAATTGCATAGAAATCGGTTATATCAATGCCAATTACATAATAGTATGTTAACGAATTACAATTTCTTAAATGAGGTGTAGAATTAACAAAATTAAGCACATGCCAGGCACTGTAATAAGGACGTAAAAATCATCAATCACATTCAATGAACGTGCAAAACATGCCCAAGTTTTTAGATGTCCAAATTTTGCGTAATTATTGTATAGCTACATAAATTTCCTTGTAACATACAATAAAACAATTTGTAACCTCAAAGAGTTGCTTACAGTAATGAGAAAGTAATTACTGAATGAAAACTGAATTTCTTGTTGTAATTTACGTTGACTGCGTCTTGACGATGAAAATTGGAAACCGCAGGCAGGATGTTATTTTTATGTATGTTTATGTACTCGTGTTGTTGACTTTTAATTAGATGTTGTTGATGGGAAGGTTGGTTTCAAATAAACAGCTATATTTAGGTTATTTAGTTTCGTGATGCTTCAAAAAGCAAAAGGTACTTTGAGTGCCTACTTACATTTTATGAAGTCACACACAATGACTCTTCCCTCAAGCGAAATTATCGAATGATATGGTCATATGGCCGAGTAATTGTTCGTCTGGTAATTTAAGATGGACGGCTGCAAAAGAAACACCAGTTTCAAAAGGGCAATCATGATAATCACAAAAATTATCTCCTATCAAACCCCTTGTCAAGCATTGTGATTGTTTGTGAGTCTATCGATCAACCAATAACGGCTAAGATCAAAATAATTATATTTGACTACAGATTAAATTGATCAGCCATTCAGAAACGGCGGGTAGACTTTTAGTTAGAACTTAGTTTTTTTTCAGTTTATTACCAAAATTCTTTAAAGTACTAAAAGGACGAGACGAGATACTCCTACCACGTAAGAAGAATAACAAGGATCCATAATATCAACTGACGTACATCGTTATTATAACCAGGTAACTGACACCCACGAATGACGTCATTCAAGTCGGTCCACCATTTTTAAACTTATTACCGCAGCAGGGGAACGAAGCATTTCTGAAAGGTTCCTTGTCTATGCCATAGATGACAGGGATTGCTCGTTATTTCCACTAAAGGGCTGTCACTTCCACCCTGCTTAGCAGTTTTGTATTCTATAATAATGTATTTAAACTTGGACGCCATTATTTTTCTGATGTAACCGGCAATCTTGAAAGGAAATCTTTCGGAGATATTTGTAAGGAACGGGATCATATGGAAGGTAAATTCGGTAATTGGAATTACATAACGGCCATTACATGTTAAGTTGGGTCTTTATGATTTTGATGTAGATCAAAATCGAAACGATTGATGCTAGGAAGAATATTCAAAGACTTTATTTCTCGTATAAACCTGCACTAACTTGTTATTCAGAGGACAATTCGACGTTTTAATTAGAATCAACTTTAGAAAATGTTAAATTTAAGCAACTGTGTCTCTTTCAAAAGTAGAATAAGTAATAAACGACAAATTGTATAAGCAAATATGAAAATCAGTAGCAATGGGTGATTTGTTGAGAAACGAGCCAAAAGTAAACCCTTTCATTCAACTTTAACTCACGTTCAGAATCCTCATATACATGAAAATACGGTCCAATACCATTTAGAATTATAAACACGAATACGTACGACAAAACTTTTTAACCCTCTTTTTGCTATGGGTACCCCTGACTACCCCTGTTTCGCTTTTTACACAAATACATTAGGCTTTACTTAACTTTGAACATGTACAGAGCAGGGATAGTTGTTATACCAATATTTTATGAACTTAAGCGATAGCAAAAACAGTGCGTCATGACCTCAGATACCGACAGCAAAGAAAATTTCGTCAAGTCACTGAAATATTAGGAGAACATTAAATTTTACTTACCATGATATGCTAAGATGAATAGCAAATTTAATAATAATCTTTATGCCATAACAAATAAGGTTCAATGTCAAATTAGCAGGGATTTCGATTCATTATTATTCATAAGACGGAATGGAAACAAATTCAATGTTTTGTTTTTAAATTATTTGGTGGGGTGAATGGAATAATTATTTCCTATTTTGCAAGTTAACCATTTAATTTGTCCGTGTTATCTCGGGACCGAGTACGATTTCACCTTAAAAGCTGAGAGGTAAAATATTCGGATTTTTATTGATATTCTTTTTGTGTCTAATTAGGTAGGCTTATTCAGTGGTTTCTGAAAAAAAATACTTTTGTAATCTTGAAATTTTTTGAATACAGTCAATTCTATCATCTATTCAGTGTGTATGATTAGTCTATGAAATTAATTATACTTTTATAGAAAAAAATAGGTTTGGCTTTTTTAAAATGCTATTTTATATCAAACATCCGAAAAAAAACAAGACTTTATTCAGAATTATAATATATGTATTACACCACGTATTAAAATATATAATTTTAAAAGGAAAATGTGTATGCCAACAATTTTATCAGGCACAACCTAAAAAATAATGCCTGTAATTTTTTAAACTAGGATGACGTTATATTTTCACCGTTGGAGGATGGCATTATTCCAAACCTACGTATTCCCAAATGAAAGATAATATAAGTGGTGTTACATAAAAATGTCATGTGCTACGTGCTCCTGTAAAAATACTTCCAATGACCATAAATAGTTTGAAATGTGAGGATTCTTTATTTACAATTTAATTCTTAAATCTAATACAAGAGCAAACAAAGACTAAAATTAAATCTTATATTAATAAATAAAACTAACACGCGTCAAAATACTCATCGTCATCCTTGTCAATGGCGGGAAACGTGCCCAGAAGGCTGGAAGCATTGCCACGTTGAATGGCTATGCCGATTCTCTGTGCAAGGAACAAACCAGCTCTCTGATCACGAGTAGAGTCTACCAAACGTTTTGACAGTTCTTTAAAAAGATTTCGTGCACTCGGACCCCATGACCCGAGCGTTTCAACCCCAAACGGCTCGAATTACCCATTAGGTTATTATACTTTCGCCGTTTAAGGGTCTCCGCAGCTCCAGCAGCAGCGCCAGGAGAGGCCGCCGAACTTAGAACGTGGGATGGCGCAAGGGTGTCGACGCACGTTGCGTCCCACACCAAAGGCCGACCCAATTGGTTTGAAATGTTGTAAATATGTGTTTAAGGGCCGGTTTTTACAACAACAGATATTTTTTTATTCGAGAGATATATAATTCACGTCTGTCATATTTTATATTGAAGAACAGTGAAAAGTTCAAATTATTCGGAAAAATCGGAAAAACCGGCCTTAAGTCGACTAAAAATTTTGTGTTATTTATTTAAGCTTCGATCATATAGTTGTATAATAGACGATACTTTTTTTAGGAAATAACTAATAATAACAAATCTGTTTTGTTACTATTTATTTTTAAATTAGACTTTTTTAGATTTTAATTCTATTTGTAGTTTGTATATTTCAAAACCGAGAAGTAAATTAATCGAGCTAACATCTATCTATTTATATATTTAGCCTTGGTTACAATACCAATAATGAATACAACTAAACCAAATTTACAACCGTATAACTACCAAACCCTTTGGTTATTAAATTGCAGACTAAATTGAATTCATTTGGATCAATTAGAACCGGTAGGCTTTTGTTTTGGCTCGCACCAATCGTCAGTTTCAAGTGAAATTGCTCCAAATTATACACGTTAAGGCTTGTATTGTCATCCTTTGTATAGAGATTTAATTCCGAATTTGTAATAGACTTAGTTACTTTTGTAATATAAAGTGTTCCTTCGAGCGAATTTATTGATGGCATTAAGAAGTTGCTACTTCAATTTAATTGTATTGTGTAAGGAAAGTATTAAGTTCTCCATACGAATTTTCTGTGTTATGTAATTTGAAGGTTAACAATTACTTTGTAGATTTTTCTTTTTGGTTATAACTTTTGTGTGGATTTTTCATGCCGTATTATAAAAACATTACTTTTGATTAGGAAAATGTTTAATAAAAATATTCTTATTGAAAGACAGCGTTTTTATTCAAATAAGTTTAACTAAAATACCTATAATAAAATTACAACAAAATATACTTTTAAAAGTACCCACAATAGACGAACGTAATATAATAACTCCAAACATATTTTTCTTTTTATTGAATATTCTAAGTACTAGGTACTCAATTTATTCTGATTAAACTTTTAAAAGGCATGAATAACAACCGAACTTTTGTAATAGTTGTCAAAAAGATTTACTACGAACACAATAGTCGCTCATATTTCAATACTGTACGCGTGAGTTGCTATTGGATTTAATAAAACTAGTATTATTAATTCAGAATGAAGTTTATTGAAGAATTTGTATAGAACTATTTTTTTAGCTTGTTTTTTGGCCTGCGGACTGAAGTCATGGACCTTGAATATGGACTCAACGTAGTATACCTACATCAGTCTTTCAAAGGACATAGTGTCTCTCAAATTTCACATTTGCAATGTATGTACAAACAGTGGATTAAATAAGATACAAATACAACATTAAGACGGTAGAATACACAGGTGGAATACCTTTCAGCAAAAGTTCCAGACATTTTTAAGGATGACTTTTACCAGCTAAAAGAGGAATTTTTGAAATATGGACAACAATGTGTAGATAAATAACAAAAAGGAAATAGTGCAAGAAAGATTATCTTTGGACATATTCTCTTATCTCTCATAGTCTTCTTTTTTTCCTGAAGCCTTAAAAATTACAAACCCTTTCCATTATTTATATCTCTAAGTCATAATACTGTTAAATAGTCAAAATACATTTAAAAAAGTCTCTCGTATTCGTCTACTACCAACAAAACAGATATACTCCAGTAACTGCATGTCATGTCAAACACAAATATTTACGACTGCAAACAGCCAATGTATTTATCATTTTCTATTATTGAAAGTATTCGAATTTCTGAACTATAAATCAGTACACGATTCCCGTATTCTAAAGATTCAAAAACTTCTCATAGATTTGGTTTAAATCGATTATACGACAGTGCACATCCTGCGCGCTTTCCATGAACTTTTAAAACTGGACTATTGCTGTAGTGTAAGCGAGACGCTGCTATGTGCAATGTACTGCGCCGTCTCGCTTACACAACGGTAACAGGACTGCTTTGAGAGTTCATGGTACATGGAAATGCAGGTTCCTACTGTCCAGTCTATATATCAATGGGATGTCAAAATGTTCCGTGTATTTGAATAGAGGAATATGAAGCTTATTGGCAAATGTAAAACGATCGGCATTTGTTTATTTTTTGGAATAGTTATTGTAGGTATGTTCGATGAAGAAAGTTTTTAAGTTTAAGTTTTAGTTTAAGTTAAAATTTCTGTAAAGTTAATATTTTAAACGTAAAATATTAACTTTACAGAAATGTAAACAATACAATAGGTATAGTACTATAGACTGGTATAGTAGAAAGAGTTATTATCACACAATTAACAGGCTAACTTGCATTTTGTCTAGAACAGCATTCATAACGTGTGTTGTAACATAATGCTTTACGTGCCACTTATAAATTGTATTAGGTATGTAACTAAAAAAAGACAAATGTCTATTCAAAGTAAAAAAATCCTTAATTTTTTTTGCAGAAATTGTCTTTTCTTATATCTTTAACTTCTTCACACTGCTATCATAACAAATGAAGTATCTAAACGACATGAGGTGTTTGTGTAAAGTTATGTTTTTGCTTCGTTTTCCAAGATGGCGCCTAGCGTTTCAACGACATCGTTCTGAAAATTCATTTCCAGAGTGCCAGCTGACGTCTATTTCAGTAAAAAATGGAGTATGTCAAAGCACGGATTTTGGGACTTATTTTTATCTGAAAGCTAATAAAGCTGATTGGTGTTTCATTATTTTTTGTGAGGATATTGTTTAAATATTTGTATGTTTTTTTTTGTAACCATAAATATGATCTACGTTATTAATAAGTAGAATTTATTGAATGCGATCCCTACGTTATTTTGACGTCAGATTTTATCACGGAGCAAATTCCGTGGTTTTTATTCAGGACATTTTTAACATTACAGTATCAGTTAAATTATAAAATTCTAATTAGAAGGGCTTTAAAATGAACTCCAATTAAGGATTGAACTGATTTCGAACAGAAATTAAAAAATATATATATACCTATTTATAAAATTTACCGTACCTCTAGTCGTCATTAAAAAGTAACCCGTTTAACATATAAATAAACATCCATTGAGACATACACCTTGTTCCCTAAGCTGAAATAAACCCCTTAGGTGGCTCGAGATCATTGTAAGGTATAGGTACCTACTTTAGAGTAGTTCAAATAGGTAGCATTACGTGACTCGAATCCCACAAAAGGGTGTACATTGACTTAGTGCTGCTGGAAGCACATTAAACATTTATAAGCGATTTGCTCGGCTCGGATTGGACACGGTTTTCACGTTGAAGCGAAGATTTCAAAAATTGAAGGGATTCACTGATCCGTTTTAGTCTCGAATGGTTTGTTAGTGTAGGTACAAATGTTGTAAGTGGAAGAATGAAATAGGTGCTGATGAAGTTTTATGCAGTATGTCAGAAAGAGTTAATGCCATTTATACGTTGAGAAGTAGTGCGTAGAAAGAAGTTGAAATTGTCTTGCACATGATGATATGACTTGTAGTAATAAAGTGAATGAAGTGAGCTGAATGTAAAGAAAAAATTCACAAAAAACTATTCAATTTGACAGAACAAATAAATGACGCATTTCTAACACTACGTGTACTACTAATAGTTTGTTCTTATGAAAATAACGATATACAGGAGTATAAATAAGGAAAAAATATATATTTATTTGTCGGTTTTAAATGTGATCTAAATCGCTTCCAGAAGTTTTCGTTGGTCACACACGACGTCACATATTTTGTGGTACAAGAAAATTGTTGAGACACACATTGCTAGACGTGTCAGTATTTCAGTTTTTTTTAATAAACTTCTGAAAGCTTCCCGTTGTGGAAATAATATCGCTGTATTGTTTCAAATGTTCTACTTTTTCAATTGTTTTTATTTTGTGTCAGGGAAGGATAACTGTTGGTTTAGTAGGTGTTTAACGTTTTAATGTTTAAGTCTTAGGATTAGATTATTTTTACTTTTGTTAATTTATTATTTAATTTATGGTGGTACCTTACGAGGCTGTCTTGGCGCACCAGCGCAAAAAGCCTCATCAAATAAATGATTTAAAAAAAAAAAAAAATATTAAAGAGTTTATATTATAGTGTTGTTTGCAGGATACTTATAATATATAATTGTGTAGGAATGCTTAATAACTTCTATTTTTGCGTTTGTATTTGATCGTTTTATGCAATTAAATTAGAAATCTAGGGGTTGAGATGAAATTCCACGAAAACTAAAATTAAAAAAAAACTGAATTTAATTGAATTTACATGTTTCACAATGACGATGAAATATATTCCCAGAAACTTTTAGTTTTAATCAAATGTTAAAATGAAATAAATCTTTAATTTTTATTAATACAGCTATCTTTACGACTGAGGAGTTAGATTAAAATTCAGATGGCTAAGTCTAAAACCTTAGTCTTTGTTTTAAAGCCTTAAGTTGGGAACATCCAAGTTACTCCTAGCATTTTAACAGTCTCTAACTTCAAAGTGGTAAAATAGCTACGTATAATACGAAACTTTATACCTAAAGTAATAAATCCTTATGTATTGACAGTTTTGGCTAGTTACGCAACTAGACGAGTTATGAGTAAGAATGTGGATGGGTAGGTATACATGCAGTCGCCCATCAAGTGTCCGCGGAGAAGACAGCAGCACTGGTCAATGCTGCTGTGCATAAGCGAGGCTCAGGGAAGACCTCTTAACAGTCTTTCCAGGGATGTGCTCTAACAGGCGTTGCACAGGGGGGCTTCTGGTTTGTTCTTTAAGAGGTAACAGAAGTCCCTTTTCATGTGCTGATGGTGACCAACGGGGTGGTTTTAGTGCGTTAAAAATCCCACACTCCCCGGTCTTATAAATCCCCATAAGGCCGGGAGCCTTTTGAAGGTTTCCCCCCGCAAAGAAAAAAAAAAAAGTATACATGCAGAGGAAGACCAAAAACGAGATGGATGGATTGTGTGAAAGATGATATGAGAAAGAAAGGAGTGAATACTGAGATGACGAGTTGTAGAGATGAATGGAAGTTGAATACGCATTGCACCGACCCCAAATAATTGGGAACAGGGCAGGGAGATGACGATTGACAGTTTTGGCTAATGAAATAAAATTGTGTTGTTAAACCTATGTCTGTGTTTTAGTTTTAGAATATAAACACTGATGAAAAAACACGCGATCTTTTTCTTACTAAAGATCGAAATACACGGTAGTAATGTCTGCTCTACCAATTTTATTGATATATAGGAAATCCAGTAATTTCGATATTTTATACGTATTTTACGTTTCATCAAATTAAATCAACTTCATTAAATCCTCGTATAAGATAAGTTCAAGTTTCCGTCTATACGACTTCATAAAATACATTGTATGTTCGAATATAATATACGCATAATAAATTTCATTTTAAATCATCAAAATACAAATAACTCTAACATAGTAAAGTCCAATATCGCATGAGGAATGAGATTATAGACAAGTAAAAATCATCTACAAATTTTGGCATTCTTCATTTGTTTTTGGATTTGATATTATAATTATAATTTGTTACATATTTTTTTACAGATTTATTTATTTAGGTTTATCAACAGCCTAACATATATTAAGTAAATAATTAAAATTAGCTTCTGATTGACACGTGCAAGGGTTTGTTCATAAACTTAACTATTAATCAATGTTTTGCTTAAAATAGCAGAATAGTGAAGTGCTATTTTAAACGACTAATAAAATTAACGTCTAAATGAAAAACGTCATACTTTTGAATATGAAAAGCTATTCAATAGTTAATAACGTGGTGAAAATCCATTAAAATTTTGCATTGGAAGTCAATTTCTACAAACAGTTTTATTGGACGTGACTTTCATTTCTATGAAGTAATAGCTAATCAAGTTCTTGGCAGATATTCAAACGGGTTCCAGTGTAGTTTGGCTCACGTCTGCTTTGGATCACTGAACCAATTTGTAGTGATTTTCGACTGCGAAAATTTTGTATTTTAGCTTTAGATTTCAATGTTTGTTGATTTATAATATTATAAATGTCGGCAGAATTTGTTAGACAATTTTAACATGACTAAAAAAATGTGAGATGATATTATCTGTTTAAAATTTAATTGATTAAACTTTTGCCAATAATTTTATAACACGTTCCCGCTGTTCAATGCTTTTGTTAAAAATATATAAAAAAAAACGAATTCTCCCAACATAGTAGAACACGTACGAAATACATTTCCAATTATATACGTACCTACCCATAAAATCAACTAACATAATTTTATATCCTAAAATTGTGTAAAAACACTAACACTTTCCTTACCTGCTTATAAAAAGGGATAGAAATTAACACACACAATATATTTAAACAACACATGTCTGAAACATCATTACTTTCCGTACACAAGTTCCAAATTCTTAAGATTTGTGTTACATACGTTCCTTGTAATTTACAGCGAACAGTTTCAAGCACTTACATCGCCTAGTTTTGAATTAATTAAAACTTAGTACTAAGATTCGTGTTGTTACAATCGAATTAAAACAGTTATAAAGATGACTCGTAAGTGCCATTACAATGATGCTGTGAATAATTAAAATATCCACAAATTAATTTCTCAATTCTCTTAATATAAAAAAAAAAAATGTTTTTTGACAATCGATAATAAGTAACTTCTCTCGCTTATTTTTAACTTTATAATCCGCTATCAAGTAAAGCTTTCTATATATTTATTCTAGTTTCTCGCAGCTTCCCTAATTCAAAATAATTATAATAAACAAAACAATTCAAGGACTAAACAAAATAGTCTTCTCGAAAGCGGTAAACATTGAAATAGGATAAATTTGTTCCTTACACAAAGGACGGAAAAGTTAGTTCAGCTGATTTTAATGTAAATTTATGTAGTCTTATCGCGTAAGCTGTTTATTCTGATTACAATAATATTCATGGCAGTAAATCATGAAAATAACTAATTCGACAATAATAAATTGCCAAGTCTATGTTGAGAGTATCTTAAATGACACAAACAACCCAAAGAGTATGGTATTTATTTGACAGACGTACGTATTCCTTTACTACCACAAAAATTGTTACAATCCTGACAGTAAGTCCTACCAAAAGTCACTTTACTCCCTAATAAATGAGATGCATTACTAAAGAAGGCCTCAATATTGCTATTCATCTGAATTAAATACTTGAAGCCTACTTCTATAGGTTGAAAAACCTAAGCAGCAGAAAAAAATAAAAAAACTACGACGAAACTGGCCCATAACAAAAAAAAAACAATTAAGATAAAAAATAAAGTATTAATCATTCTTAATTTAAATTTAAAAAGTATTCAAAGCTTTCATCACCCAGCCATTTATGGGTATCCCAAATGAGACTGGATCACGTCAGTTGCGTGCCACACGATATAAATGGATCTATTATTTTTATAGTGCGTGCGAAATTCGTTGCGAATTTAATACATACTTTTTGTAAATGGATGTGGTTATTTTTGATGGGAGGGAATTATTTTTAAATTATTTGCTTATTAAAAATAATGATTGTTAGATATTATTTGCCATTAACACGTATTTACTAGTATGTTCCACGAGGTATTCCGACTTTGAATTTGTTAACTCGTAAAATTTTATCATTTGCTGCCTTGCCGTCTTCTAATTTAGTTGCAAAATGAAAATTGTTTAAAAAAATTAGTTGCATCAGTTATAATTTCAAACTTTTTTTATTTTCTGCAAAGTCCTCTCATCCAGAATCATATGAATTTACACCACAATAAAAAAGAGAAAAAAATTAAAAGTAATATTCGGATGGTCCGTTAAAATCCTTTTGAAAAAGCCCCATTTCGCCGTTCCACATTTTTGTATGAGTTTTTACAGCCGCAGGGTCCTGCGATCTTCGTTTGTTTGTGATTATGCCCATTCATTGTTCAACAATTGTACAACATACATTGCTTGTTTTATTACATAAATAATACTGAACGCTGATTGGATGGTAGCAATACATAACAAAACTTGGAAAGTCATCTATAACGAGTAAAAATTTGCATAACTGTTTTCCCCGTGATTGCTTTTTTGTTTATTTCAACTCTTTTCCTGTTGAATAGGACTTTGGTGATTCTCAGTGTAGTGTCAATTGACATTGTTTCTGAATATTTGAAACGACTATTGTCTCCTTATAACGGGCAACTGATCTGTAGTGCTATTCTGTAACATTATTTTCATGTCTCGACAGCGGAATCCGCGGTGAGATGTCAAATACGTATTCTCAAATTTGAATTCTAAATCAAGGCTTATTGGGTTCACTTTTGAAGTGAGCTTTATTGTCACTCAGGTGAAGCTCGATACCGAAATTATTTACAGAATAGACATACTGATCTGAATTTTGGCTTGTTTGAGAGAAGGATTTAATTCTTATGGTTATTTAATAAAGTGTGTCGCAAAATATTTAGATTCTTCCAGTAACACATTTAGTTCGTCTTTTAACTTTGTTCAGGAATAACTATACAAACTCAAGAAACGATATGTGATTTCAAATGTTCAAACATTTTTTCTTTAAATAAGTTTATATTTCTTTATTTACAATTCAATAATTAAATCTAATACAAGAACAAACACTTACAACTATACTAAAATTAAATCTTATATAAATAAATAAAACTGACACGCGTCAAAAAACTCATCGTCATCCTTGTCAATGGCGGGAAACGTGCCCAGAAGGCTGGCAGCATAAATAAGTTAAAAGCTGCAATCAAAAGAGCATTTTAAGATGATTTATTATAAAGCAAACATAAATAATAGGGCTATTTATGTTTCTTCTTGTTATTTTATGCTACATTGCTCAAATTTTAAAGTTTTTTAAGTTGAATAAAGTTTTGAGCTACAAAACAGATGCTTAGTTCAAATGTTAAAATTACATTCTGTTCTTAGAATTAATTAAAAGTTGAAATATTAATCCACAGACGGGTTAAGAATATTAATCAGTAAAAGTAAAGTCTAGTATTTAATGCGTTGGCACTCGTACCTTGTTGAAAAGTGCTGTAAAAATGTCGTCGAATTTTTTTGAATAAATATATTTTGTAAAAGTAAATTAATGTTACTTGCAGTGTACAATGAACTTAGCGTTACATTTTTGAAAAAAAAAAGAACGTCGATTGTGTAGTAAAATATGCGATATTTTTTTAAACAACATTTTGGTAATGTGTATAAAGAATAAAGCACAATTGTACCTGTAATTTCTCCTAGTATGGCATTATCAATGTTCCAGTACGTACACTTTCCATGTTTCCGAAATAATTTCGTTTTACTATACAAACCTACTACTACTATATACCTACTAGCTAGTGGTAAAACTCTAAAGTACTTTGGGACTATTAAAAACAATTGAAAAATGTACAAAGCAGTCAGCTCTTTTGGTCCGTCCGTTCACATACGTAGGTACCTAGTTTACAGCACTACTAACTAAACAATCCCAAATTACAAGCGACTTCCATTTTGAATTGCAACATTGTTGCAGAAAGAAAGTTTTATTCGAATTGTGAGGTGAACTTGTTGTTTTTGTACTGGCACGCAATAAAGAGCAACCTGCTCTGCTGAAGTTTTTAAATTTCGAATGCTGTTGCTTCTATTGTCCGTTTTCAAATGAAAAGTGTTTTGTTTTTCTTTAAATTGCTGCCTTGTTTATAGGTATTGCAAAGCTATGTCGAAAGGATTTGACAGCCTTGTTTGATAATACAGTAATGTAACTATGTGCCTCTCCTCCTGTGTTCTTTTTTTAGCAAATCTCGTTTGTCATTGACCACTTTTATTTATGCGATAAGTATTATACCCTACACCATCATATTGTAGTTTACTTAATTTGCAACGCCAAAATAACAGCCTGGTTTTCTATATTGTGCTTTAACTTTTCATTTACCTTAAAAGGCATGTTTAGCATTATAGCTCAAAATGTTCATAACCAAGAGAAGTAGTTTCCAATTACTTCGCCGACGTTTTCGACATCAATTAATATGACAAAGAGTATCAAAAGATAGTTATGTCGACAGCGGACGAACGCCGAAACTTCATTAACGTTTCTCTTATTAAGCTATTAAAAAGTTAATTAAAACCACGTTACAGTATAGTGGTTGAAACGCGCTGATGAAATTATAAATTGAAGCGATTTCGTTTTTATACAGCAATGGATTTTCTCGACGCTTTGTCTGTTTGAAAAGGAAATGGAATCGCTTATTGAAAATCTCACGCAGTTTGTACGCCGACTTTCGGACTTATCTTAAATAAAAGGTCGTTTGTCGAAAGAAAATGATCGCTTTTCAGCATGCTGATAATAATACTTAACAATAGCTTACTACTTAATTACGAAACAATTTAGGCATTCAACGTGTTTAACAGAATATTTATAAAAACATTTTCAAGAAAAATAAAATATTTTTCTAAATTAATCTGGACAAAAAAATAATAATGCCTGATCTGCATTTGCAAGAATAGAAACCAATTTACTAGTACAACTACTACACATATTGCTTAAATAATTTGATATTATCAACTAATGTACTAATGAGATCACAACCGATTGAAACCGTACTCACTGTTTGAATATCAAAGCTTATAAGAGGCTTTGCCAAATTGATAAACATTTGAACAGCGATGATATTGAATACAATATTGTGCTACTTGTATGCAACTAACAAATATATCAACTATAGAATATTCGTCATGGTTTACTGCAATCTATACCTAAAATAATAAAGATAAAGAGTGTTTTGTTTGAACACGCTGATCTCTGGAAGTTTTTTTTAATTTCTTGTATATGGTAGCTTAATTTTCGAAGAAGGTTAAGACAAGTGACGTCATGATATATAATCAAGACGCTATTTCCCTTTTGAGAATAGCCAGGACAAAAGTAAGATCACCTTTAAAAAGTTTCAAGAAAATTTAAATCTCACCAACACGAAGATTTATTTAAATACTTTAATGTACTTTTCACATTCGATATAAAAAGTAAACGACTTGAAACCAATGCCTATACCACGCGCTTTAAAAGCACGACTGTCACCATTGTCGAAACGAGACGGCGCATAACACTGCGGATAGCTCTGTCTCGCTTCCACAACAGCAACAGTCCCGCTTTAAGAGCTCATAGTAAGTGTTGTAAACGCAGTGAACTGCACATGACGCCACGAAATCTTGGAAAATGAAATTCTAAATCGTAGTATAATAACATTCTAGCGAAATAATAAAGGATTTATACTGAATATGTGTGTAATATTCTTAGTGCATTTGGTAAAACTTGTGACTGATTATGAGTAATAGTATTGCTTATTTGAATTTAATGACCTATTTTTTGGTTGTTAACAACCTTATGTAGTTGTCTATTAGTTTCTTTTTGTCAATTTCTTATCAGAGTTTGACTTTTGTGACTATCAAGAATAAGTATATGTGTCCAATTTCAGATGGATAAGTAAGTACAAAAATCTTGAATTTAATTTAAACTTACTATGCTGTTGTGAGGTATCTACTTATTGCCATCTATACGAATAAGCTAAAACAATAAACGTATGTATATTTTCTTATCTTATATAACCTACATATTGTAAACAATAGCACGTTTAAACCTTAGAAATCTTGGATTACTTGCAAACTATACAAAACAAAGATAAGAAGAACTTTACAAAGCCTAAGTACATATTTATACAGGAAGATTATTTTAAACATGTTTTCAACACATTATTATGGATATTACTTTAAATATGTAGGTAAGAAGAAAACTCAATTTTGTATTGATTCGAACACAATTTACATTGTAGTCTCATTTTTATTATAAAACAAAAGAAAGTTACACACAATTTTGCAAATATTATTATACTTTCTCAGCAGAAAATCTTTAATCTGTTACAATTTAAAACACCATCAAACTATTGCCTTATTCACAGTTACATTACAATTTCAGTCACTGAAAAACAGTTCGTAATATCGCAACGCAATACCGAAATTATCTCCAAAACTTTGATATCAAACGAGGTTGCCACAATGAGTCCCACAGTTCGCATTATTTAGCCAGATAATAATCTAGTAAATTTGCTAGACAGGAAAACGGGAGGCAATCCGTAAACTGAGTCCTGGGACCGTTATGTCGCAAAAAAGTACAGTAAACCTAGTTTAAACTTAAGGCAAGATAATATGTTTAGGTTATGTTTAGCAAGGTTTAAGAAGTGATGTAAACGAAACTAGAGATACAATCTTAAGCGAATATAGAAAATGGTTATTACTTTGCGTGTATACTTTATAATGAATACCTGTATACCGACACAGTCACAGCAGTTTTAGTTGAATAGTGGGTACATTTTACTCATCATTCAGCCAATCATAGTCCACTGCTGGACATAGGCCTCTCCCAATTTGCGCTACAACACCCGGTCCTCCGCCCTCCGCATCCAATCCCCTCCAGCGACCTTTTTCAGGTCATCAGTCCACCTGGCGGGGGGGCGTCCTACCTTACGGTTGCCGAGTCGCGGTCTCCATTCTAGGACTCGTCTGCTCCAACGGCTATCGGTCCTTCGACAGACATGGCCAGCCCATTGCCACTTCAGCGAGCTAATTTTACGAGCTATGTTGGTTACCTTGGTTCTTTGTCGGATGACCTCATTTCAAATTTTATCCTTCAAAGAGACTCCGAGCATAGCTCGCTCCATAGCCCGCTGCGCGACTTTAAATTTGTGGACTAGTCCAACCGTTAACATTTTTACACGACTGCCCAAAAAGGAGTGTTATGTTTTCAGGGTTCATGTATGTATGTATGTAGGTATGTATGTATGTTTGTGAGTTTCTTTATTCCACCATAACTTCTAAAAGGCTTGACCGATTTCAATGTTTGTGGTATCATTAGAAGCTTTGAGTTATCCCGAGTGACATAGGCTATGTGGACATTAAAAAATGGTCAAGTGTGAGTCGAAATCGCCTGCAAAGGGTTCCGAACGAATTTTTTTTTGTGTTGTGTCATGTTTTTTTTTGTTCACTAAAAGGTATTAAATAAAAAAATTATAATTAAAAATTAAAAAACACGCCTGCCATGTAAAAAAAATTAAAAACAAGTCAAATATTTGCAGTCGGGGACCTGTAATGAATCGTTCCAAGTAACCGACCCCGACTGCAAATATTTGACTTGTTTTTAATTTTTTTTACATGGCAGGCGTGTTTTTTAATTTTTAATTATAATTTTTTTATACTATGTAGAAATATTGCAAATTTTATCGAGAATTTGACAAAAGTTTGTATGCTTACTTGTCAAGGATGATGAAAACGATGCAAGATAGTTAATAATGTTGGGTCTGCTTTTTCATGATTGAAACCGTTATTAACGTTTATGACATATCACCCTTATTAATAAAAATCTCGATGTAAATTAACCACGGTTAAGCAGATTCTAAATTCAAATTCGTTATAGAAAAATTGAAATTATATTACTTTTAAACTATCGTGCTGCATGTTTATAGTAAAATTATAGAACGGGGATTAGCGCGTAGGTACATGTCTGCTTGCGACCACGGCCTGTGTAACCCGGTCGAAACGTCAAGTAAAGGTAGTTAAGCATGTACGCGCTAATCCCCGTTCTATAATATTACTATAATTGAAATTAGAATCTGCTAATCCGTTGCTAATCTACATTGTGATTTTATTAATAAGGTCCTGTGTAGCGTTTAGTAAGTAAACAGCATTTTTCTTCATTGCAGCTAGTCGATACTTCTAATTCCTTATCTTCCTTTCAGAGGATTTTCATATTTGGTACCTATATACAAGGCCATAGAAATCCTGATACCTGCAGTATAAGCACATTTTCCTTTATAATCCCCTAAAGCGTTATAATTTAGAACATAGCCATTATGTTAGAAGCACAGGTGCTACGGATATTTTCTAGGACACTACCTTGTCCCGATGAAATTAGTGTAAACAGTAAACTTAGTATTAGTGTTTTGTTTTGTATGAAATATTTCCAATACTGCTCTATTATCGCATAAATTATATTTTGACCTTATCACAATACGGTTCATGATGAAACTTGAGATGTTAAATAAGATCTTGTTATTAATTTTTTTTTTTTAATTAATTCTTGCATTTCCAAAAAAACGTACTTTTGGCTAAATGTGTTTTTTAATTCTCTTTCGCCTTTAGGTGTAATATAGCACAAAAAGACTTCGAAAAGAAATTCTTCATTTTTCTTTGTTTAAGTATATTAGAAAACTAATCTTCCAAATGACACACACACCTGACAATAATAAGCAGTTAATTTGCGTATTGCACTACATGCAACTCATGTCTGCAATAAAGCTTACGTCGGCTAAGTGCAGCAAGGATATTAATCAGGACTTGGAAAGGTTTAGCAGTAGTTTGCGACATTGCTTTAGCGAAAATTACATCGTATTTTATGTGAGCTGCTAAGACAGGTTTGCTGTGATACTGGATTGGTTTAATATAATTGCAATCAGTGGTTGGTAATTTATAGTAGTAGTGTGTATTTGTATTTTTTAATTATTTTTGATTTGCCTTGTTTTTTGTCTTGTCAGTTGAGTTTATTTTCTTTGTGTAGTCTTGTGTACTGTGCTAAATAAATGTAAATAAATGTTTTAAGATTTACAGTTAAAAGTTGTAGTTATGCAATCTTGCGTTGAATTTAGGTATATTTCTAAAGTGTATTTCGTTAAAAAATATGAAATCTTATTTCTGATTTCCACCGGGAATACTAAAATAATTCACCTAGATTATTTTTTTCCTGACCTTGAATAGAGGACACATACGTCCTCCACGTATAATAAGTCTAAGTACACTACGTTTACAATAATGGATAAATTGTGTACCTACAGTATTTCGAATGTATCTAAAAAAACAAAGCAGCTTGTTCGTAAAAAAAACCTGCAAAAACAAAAGATACCTAGACTAAAACTATATTTTCTAGAACTAAAAGAGAAGTCATATTTAAATAAGCACCCCATCCATCTCACTTTTACCGTAATACGTAATGTTACCGCCTCTTTCAGGTAAAATGGGTCAACGTTTACCATCCCGGGGGTGTCGTCACAACCAAAAAGTTTTCAAGTGGACATGGCGTGCATATCACACTTTATTGTTTGGGTTTTAGGAACTAGGATATTGAAAACTAGAAAGTATTCTAACAGAATGTTTGGGTTACATACAGTATTTTATTTTACTGAATAAGTTAAGTGTGGTGTGTCTGTGAGGCCTATAGTTTTTAAATGTTTCCATTATATTAATCAAAATAACAAAGTTTTGGAACTTTGTCTACCGTCAAATAAGTGCGTAAATAATTCAAAATAAAAATATATGATAGGATTAAAAATTATAAGATTGATTCTTAATTTAGAGTATATTTACATACATTCCTCTTTCTATGGAAAAAACATAGACTCCTTCCGCCTTGCGGAAGATGAAGGGGTATGGTAAACACTTGGCTGTTTTCTTTCAACGGACGCCTGGCGGTAACGAATTGCATTATACCGCGGTTCCCAGATAATACAGTTATGTTAGCTTTATGTTCTTTAAATGTTGTGTTCCTGCCAAAATCAGTCGCAATACAGGTCAAAGATCGCTCTTCACTCACTGAAGGTACAACATCTACTTCACCTAAATATACCTTTCTAAGAACCCGTACGCAACGACAAACTTTCTGATAGAAATCGAACTTAGAACATTTTTCAATGTGTACATCGCAAGAATGCTGATGACTATGTATTCGATCAATAAATTGGGAACTTCTGAAAACCTAATATCTTTGGAATATAAAGACGTCAACGTTGGGTTCGTACTGTGACCATGCGATGGGGGATATTAGGACAGGAAATGAAATGGCGGTCTATTAAGTTGGATGGTGAGGCGTGAATGTGGGTAATCTTGAACTGTGACCCAATATTATGGGGCAAATGTATCAATGTGACTTAGAATCTATTTTGGTAGGCTTTGAATTTCTATTTTTGTTACATGACTTTAGGTGTATGTAATGATACACTATGAAAGATCAAAGACACGAATTTATATTTAGGTGTTCTAAAATAAGATGTTATTTACTTATTTATAAATTAAATAAAGGAAGGGAATTATGCTCTTTATTTAGGACTGTGTATGATGTAATATGTTAATTGTTTGTTTATCTGATATGGGTCTTTCCTGAAATAAATGAATTTTATTATTTTATTTTATTTATTTTAAATTGCATATTGTATTTTAGCATAAGTTAACAGTTCACTAGCATTATCATAAAGCTTTAACTCGCTTGTTTATTTGTTCTACTTTTAAATTTGCGGGCCTGTTGGTTTAGTGGTTAATGACCCTGACTGCTATACGGGAGGTCGTGGGTTCGATTCCCACTCAGGACAAATTTTTGTGTGATGAGCACGATCATTTGTTCTGTGTCTGGGTGTAATTTATCTATAATATTTGTATGTAGTATATGTGTATGTGTATTTAGAAATATATAAGTATGTTTGTCAGTTGTCTGGTTACCATAACACAAGCTCTGCTTAGCTTGGGATCAGATAACCGTGTGTCAGTTGTCCCGGAATGTTATTATATTATTATTATAAATTACCTAAAAATACAAAAAAAATACTTAGGATAATTAATTAAAGAGTGAATTTTAAACTATCATTTTACCAACTTTACCTTAATATTAGAGAGTTGAATAACCTCTTTCGTTTATAGACTGAAGGGTTGTTTGACTGGCGTCCCACGTGAATAAAGTTCTTGCCTATATAAGTGGCTCCGAGGTATTATTTCAAATTAAATTCATTTAATAACTTTGGCTGCTACCCACGTTTTCGAAGTAAAAATCTTACAGATTATACTAGAAGTGTTTTGTTTTCAAAACGAGTTTGTTTGTTTTGTGTGATCTATGGAATACTTTATCGAAATCTATTTCACTGCTTAGGAGCGATAGATTATTTAATTACATGCGATTTTACACATTTATTATTGTTTTATTTTTAAAGTAGTTGTTACTGTATTTCAAAAAATATTTTAGTAATTAAACTCTTTTATATAATACAGTTTAAAAATATCTCATTTTTTCTAAAACTCCTGGTTACTGCTCGACATTGATAACTTCTTTTGCTACCGCTTCGGGGAAATGCTAATTCAAAGATGGCGTAACGACACTCCAAGCATTTTTCTTTCTCAAAATATTTCGTTATACTTAAAAAATGAGTATTTTATTATGTGTCAGGAGTAAGTCACGTTTCAGTTCAAGACACTTAATTAAAAAGGAAAATAAATGTTTTCGCCGTTCCCTTGTGGATGAGTTGACAAAAAATTGTCATGATTTATTTAAGTAATTAGTGATTTTATTTTTTATAGGAATGTAAATAAGAGCGCCGAAGATTCATGACGGTATTTCAGTAATTAATTATAGTACAAGCTGTTTTAATGATTTCGTTTGTATGTTGAGTCAAACATTTATTACACTGATAGATTTGGTATACCTCAATGTGGGCGAAGCTGCAGGAAATCGCTTGTTAGTATCATAGTGTATAACGAGAAGTTAGTATTTTTGATAAATTATATTTCCTTTACTGTTTAATGTTAGTTTAAACTTTGTCGTTACTTAAGAAATAAATACTTTTTTCAGTATATACCTACATTGTAAAATAACCTTCAATTGCACTGTTGATATGTCACGTACGTGTGTAAAAGCAGATATCGCGATATGTATTCCACAAGATAATGCTTTTACAGAATCGAGGTCATCTGAAGAACGTACAATGAATCACGTATCGAAAAAGCAGGTTTTACTTGAAAGTTCATCGACCTGCATTCAGTAAATATTTACTAGAGTTGGAAACTGCATTTTAGTTATTTAACCTACTTAGTGCAAAGCAATTTTGTTGTTATTTACTTTAAATAAAAACTGGCTTGAATTCACAAGCAGGGCAATGACCTTGATTTCCTTTTTTATTTATTTTTCTTATATGTAATACTGGCAGGTCTTATAATGTAATATTACATAATGGACTTTTTAACAAAGTATTTTTAAATATGAACGTTATACGAACTCCCTACAGCTATCCTAGGCAAAAATAAAATATATTTGCGAAGGTAATAGAGACACGGCCAGGATCAGAATACACGACATATTTACATAGCCGACCTACATATTCTTTGCGTATTTCTAGGCTGGTTTAATTTGGAATTATTTGGTCAAGACTCCCTTTGGATTAGGTGTATTGCCCCCAAAAACCAAGACCTTTTCACGTTGTGTTAACCAGTATTTTTTTTACACGTAACAAAGTATTCGGTGGTACACGCTAAATTAAGGTAAAGGAAAAACATGTGTAAAAATATGTTTAGTAAAAAATAGTTTTTCCTTTGTGCGTTATTTCCCCGAAGCTGAGCTTGCAACTGCTTTTAACAAAATGGTAAAACATTTTTTTTTCCTGGTGGCATAAAATTTTGACATGGATAAAATTTTACTTTTTCGGTGTAAAACGAATGACGTTGATTGACACCTTAAAAATAACAAACGAAGTTGCCACTCAAATAATAGTAACAATCTTTCTGTTGCTATATTTGAGTGGCAACTTGTAAAAATATCCGTGACTATATTTAAACAAAATTTAATTAAAAATAAAATAGGTATATATCGATAGAAATACAGTCACGATCCTCAGCATTGAGGGAACGACCAGAAAGAAGCATGTACTATTCTTATCTTCTGCCTAGCCTTTTTTGCAAACTATGTTGGCGTCGGCTTCCAGTCTAACCGGATTCAGCTGAACACCGTGTTTTACATGGAGCGACTGCTTATCTGACCTCCACAACCCATTATACTGGGTAACACAATATCCTATAGTAAGACTGGTTGTTAGAAATTGACTTAACAACTTCCAAAGATCTACGTATGACAGCCGGGACCTACGGTTTAACGTGCTTTCCGAGGCACGGAAGGGTCTCGGTATGTTATAAATGGTCACCCATTCACGGAACAACCGCGGCGAGCGCGGCTTAACCTGTATTATCGGTCAAACCATAAGGCTTGCACTTAGCCGCGAGCCCCTCTTGTAAAGAATTTAAAATTATTTTCAAATAACACAGCGAACGGCAAAAAAAGCATTCCCTCAAAATAGACCTAGACTAAAAAAAATGTTCACTCTCAGTGAATTATTTACTTAATTTATAAATTAAAGTGTAATGTCATCACAAGCATGATAAAAGAGGTACATAATGTCAGCTCAAAGTTTGATAAACATGCATTCTTACAATTAATTCTATACAAGACATAACTTCTACAGTCATAAAGGAAAGTTATTTAATCATGTACAAAGCAAGTATGTGAGGTAAGTTAACAACCAAAAAGCATAACTGAAGTTTTCAAAGAAGTTGGTGCATAAAGTTCACTCGGGTTCATATTGCATACAAACGATAGATACATATCGAATTATGTAGAATTATATAGACATTACTTTATAGTCTTCAGATGAGAAATATATTCATGATTTTAATTTAAATGATTAGATAAAAAAATTAAGCTGCAAAGTACGACCTTACACTTTGAATTTTTAAGACCTACTTTAAATACTTCAAGAAATTCAGTAATTTAATAATTCCACAATAAGAACAAAGTTACTTAATTATTTGTGAAACCACAAATGTTTTAAATTATGTAACATACACCGAGTAGAAAACTTACTAAAACTCAAGTTTCCACGTAAATAAAATACTTTAAGTTAAAATTTAGGATGTACGATTTTTGAAATTTATCTGTTGTTGAAGGGTTAATTTTGAGGTAAACCTGTATGCGTATAAAACTAAGTTCTCATGAAACTAATATCATTAAAATATTTTATGAGAAGATCTTACAGGCGACCGCACAAAATCTTAAAACTTTGATTTTTAACAACGCCTTTTTGTCAATACACCGTAAATGTCATTTTTGTAAATCATAGTTGCTAGAGACGTGCGGTTCATTGTACTATGACCCCAGCTTAAGAACTAACCTCCGAACTTCTTTAAAGGTCCATAAAACCGTTATAAACACGTTCATATAGGATTGTATTGCGATGACTTTTCTACTGCTTAGGTAACTGTTTATGATGCCAATAAATTTGGTCATAATATAAATGAGTCAGTAGGTCAACAGAAACGTATACTATTCTTGGAATCTATACTTATATATTATTAATATTATAAAGCTGAAGAGTTTGTTTGTTTGTTTGTTTGTTTGGTTGAACGCGCTAATCTCAGGAACTACTGGTTAGAATTGAAAAAATCTTTTTGTGTTAGATAGTCCATTTATTGAGGAAGGCTTTAGGATATATAACATTACGCTGCGACCAATAGGAGCTAAGCAGCAGTGAAAAATGTCACAAAAACGGGGAAAAATATTCATACTTGAAAGCTTCCGTTGCGTGCGCTGCGTAAACGGTTCGAGCTACCCAAAATATATGTATGAAAGAATTGTTCCTCTTTAAATGATCTAAAAAAATGTTTGCGACAGTATATGTCTATCTTTTACGATTGACTCACTATAACCTTTTTTAAGGTAATCATTTGGTCGAAATTAATGCATTATTGCCAATTATTTGCCGCAGAGTTTTATCAACATAATATTAACTAAAATTATCATATACGCAGAAATACTTTTTTTTTTTAACTTCTTAATCGCGGTCATAATAACAGAAATTGACGCGGACGAAGTCGCGGGGATCAGCTAGTATGTGATAAAGTGACAAGCGTTAAACTGATGCTTCTAAAAATTTTAATACCATTGGTCTTGTAGATGGTATAAATCCTCCTGCCTTCAAAATTACTTAGGGACTCGAGATCTAACAAAAAAAAAATACGAATTGCTGAGTACTGTAAATGAGTCCAGAGTTTTAGCATTTTCTATAATGAGATCCCGCTAGTCAAATAATATCTAGGTTGTTCGTATAATGTAAAACTCAGCATATCCTATAATCAGCATTTTTTACCTGATTTCTTAATGAAGCTTGAGATAAATTAACTCAAGCCATGAAAAAATGATGATAGTATTTTCCTACTCCTCCTACATGGGAGGAGTAGGAAATTTCCCCCCTTTCCATTAATTTAGTGCAGGTAGATTAATTTTCTCTTATTCTTCATTCTTTGTGAGTCCTTGGTAAATTATCCGGGTATTAACTGGTATCGAACTGTTTTCAGTGCGTTGATTAACTTATTGCTGAAATAACAAAAACGTTTTGAACTAAAACTTATTCCTTGTCTGAACCATGAATCTTTACAGGTACATTGTTTTATATTTAATTATATGCTGCAAATACCTAAACAGATAGAACGGGTGTCTAAAACTGATAAAGGCATTAAATAGTTTCTTCAAATACGTTACAGTTTTAACAAATTTGAGTGGTTCCTACTTATGCAAATGTAACGGTTTACTGTAAACGTCTGGCTCGCTCAAACACGGCTTATCGCGACCACTTAACTTAAATACATCTGTGACTTGAATTTCTTTAAGATTATAATTAAAACCACTGGTAACGAAAGTATTAGTAAGGATAACATACAAATTGGATTTGCTTAATTGGTATAAGTTATATAAAAAGGCATTTTTGGTAACTTCTATTTGCTCTACCTACCTTATAATTCGGTTTTTGGGTTATATAGAGCCATAAAATGTAGCCAAATTGCCAAGTCTTGGTAATTTGGAAATATTATGTTCAACGAACGAAATACACTTATTCGGACATAGAAATTACAATGTTTAGAGATTGACCACTGAATTCATATTCACTGATCAATTTGTGATTGTGGAATTCATTTCCAGTACTTGCTGGTCGTATCTATATAAAGTCACTCGTGTAGACTTCTGGACTAATTTAAGTTTAACAGTCACCTTTTTAGAACAAAAAAGGTTCCAAAACGATTTTTAGAGACAATGCTTCTGGTGGCTAAACGATCTTATGCAAGGGCGACATACCCCGATTTGCCTGATAAGAGAAGTTTGAGGTGGTTGGTACTACGTTATGCCATGTCTGTCTTTTGACAGCTAAGTCACCAAACTAAACTTCGTCGCAGGACTTGCGACCCGCCAAATCACAGACATTTAGGCCAATCTGTTCGGTCTATATTTTATTCTTGATTTCATTATTAGTTCGCCTTCATACTAAAACATAAGGTCATGTGTCTGTTTGTTTAAACTATTAATAAACATATACTTTTAATATTTAATTTAATATTTAAAACAAATGTTTTCAATATAATTTAACAACAAACACAACTATACTAAAATTTAATCTTATATAAGTAAACAAAGCTAATAATTTTTGTTCAATTTTAAACTTCTGAACGACATTTTAAGGCCAGTTTAGACAGTTCCATCAAACTCTTACTTCTACATGAAACTCGGTTTACGGTCTACCCTTATTAACTGTAATCATTCTCGTAACACTTTAATAGTTTTCAAACATTCTTTCGCGGACTCGTAAACTTCAGTTCGTGGTAGATAACGATAATAATTCTCACGCAAGTCAGTTGAAGCGGGAATTAATTTAAAAGTTTTTCGATTTTGTGTTTAATAGATAACAGGATAGGGTGCGTAGACTTTTTGTGGTGAGAAATGTGTCAATGATATATAAATTAAGTGCTCGTAAGAGTTACAGAGTTAGTTCATTAGAATATTAAACATTTTTAAGAATAATTTTAGTTTATTCATACAGAAATATATATATAAAGAAAATTTAAACTAAAGTTTTTGTATTGTTTATGTAATCTTTATATATTTTTTAAACTTATTTCATATATAATGGCAAATGTTTATACATGGTTATTTATAAAAAAATACTTTGATTATTTTAAAATATCTTCATTTGTATTTACTTATTTATTTCAAAATAGTTCCATACACGAAAGATAAAGCCCGACATTACAAACACAAAATACACGAAACACAACCTACATAACCATCAAACATGAAACATCAAACACAAAATGTCATAAACATTACAGTGCCTGGACTATGAGCTCTTCAAACACGACTGTTGCAATCATGCAAGCGAGATGGCGCTCTACATTTCGCCTAGTGGCATCTCGCTTCCCCAACGGCAACAGTCCTGCTTTAAGTGTCATAAAATAAAATTCAATGTTATTTTAGTGAAGGTATGCCTGTCGTATTCAGATATCAGGAAGTCGTCCACTGTGACCCATTTCAATCAATTGTCTCCTATACTTTCAAGGAAGAGGCGTTTTAGCTGTTTCGTAGCAAAATTCATACATACATGATCCTCACAATTTCTTGTTATACAAACTGGAACATTGAAACCTCTACTTGGTTTCAATTTTGAAAACCTGTATGGATTTTTTAATAAAAAAAATGCATTTTTCAATTGTTTAACAAAAAATGTAAATTAAAAAAAATAAAGATTAATCTAAAAACAACACAATAATCTATTATAGACAGCATTTCGTGCTTCGTCGTTGTATGATTTGTTTACAAAAGAAGTATGTACAAACGAAACGTGGTTTAAATAATCACCTGTCTTGCCAAAAGAAACGCAAAATCCACTAAAACTAAAATATTTACATAACAAACTTGAAGTGATATCACTCTGCTCAAAGGAATGAAGGCTTCGTGCTTAGAATATTAACGTTCATCACTCACTGAGTTTTATGATTAAAAAACCCAACATTCATCATTTTATGAAGCATGAGTTACGGTTTTATTTATGGTTAGTTAGGCAACAGTATATTACATCACCTGGGTTCATACCCATATTTTGCTACGAAATATAAATCAGATGTGAAAAGGGTATGTCAAAGTTAAAATATAGAGCTGTAGCTCTGCATAACTTTTCTAAATGAATATGCTATAAATGAATAAATAATCAAATCATCTCTAAAGGCAGAACCCTCGTTCAACAATTTAAATAAAAGCTATTATCTAAAAGAACCTACTAAAGAAAAAACACGTACTGTGAATAACAAAGTTCGTCACGTAGCAGATCGGCTACGACATTGTAGTTGACGTAGCGATGACGTGAGAAATGTCGTAGGCGATGCTACGTCTTTTGTTTATTCTCGACAGCTTACTCGACAGTATGGCGTAGCACGTTTCTGTTTCTTTTTAATATTGTCTGTCATTGAAAAGGAAACTTTGTCCTGTATGATTTTAAATACAGGGGTTGTATTATTGGTATTTAGTACGTTATGTTTATTAATATTAAAAAAATATTAATAACTACGTCTCGCTTGTACTAAAGTAACTAAATCGTTTCAAAACAATTTATTAATTCTAAATGATAACTAGCTCAAATAAATCTGTGTCACATATAAACCGTCTTTCATATCCTATCTAGTTCCAACTTACCATCACCAGTCCCGCTGTCCCTCGACGTTACCTTAAATATTGGCAAAAAAAAAATATAATTAAAAATTAAAAAACACGCCTGCCATGTAAAAAAAAATAAAAACAAGTCAAATATTTGCAGTCGGGGTCGGTTACTTGGAACAATTCATTACAGGTCCCCCGACTGCAAATATTTGACTTGTTTTTATTTTTTTTTACATGGCAGGCGTGTTTTTTAATTTTTAATTATATTTTTTTTATTTAATACCTTTTAGTGAACAACAAAAAAGCATTACACAACACAAAAAAAAATTTCGTTCGGAACCCTTTGCAGGCGATTTCGACTCACACTTGACCATTTTTTAATGTCCACATAGCCTATGTCACTCGGGATAACTCAAAGCTTCTAATGATACCACAAACATTGAAATCGGTCAAGCCTTTTAGAAGTTATGGTGGAATAAAGAAACTCACAAACATACATACATACATACATACATACATACCTACATACATACATACATGAACCCTGAAAACATAACACTCCTTTTTGGGCAGTCGTGTAAAAAAGGTTCACTCCTATACCAAAAAGACGAACATTCTTCTCAAGTTACCATTCAGCACATCAATCAAGGAACACATCCCCATACATCGACAACATACCGCCTCCTCAATTACGTATGCAGCCTTACGGGTCTCCTGGCAACAACCTGACAATTGTTCCGACATCTCAAACCTTCTTGTTTCGCATCCAATCAATTGGCGATCCCTTTAGGGATAGACTTAAATATTCATTGTTGGACGCATGGGATTTGGTTACGAATATGTTTTGGATAATTTTGGGTTTTTGTGTATAGAAAGGGTGAATGGATGCAGATTGACAATTCGAGTGGTAGTGAGATGATGAGAAGGAAAATAATCTTTTCGTGAAGTACTCCTCATGGACTTCGCTCTCCCCTGAGGAAGAGTCCCTTTCTGTCGGATTCTTATAAATTTGGGTGATTTCCAAAAAGAAAAAGAAAGCCATTATAAGAGCAAAAGCCTCTGGCTGGCGGTAGGCTCAAAACTGATAAATAAAATTAGTTTAGCGACATCAATAATGTTCTGGAGAAAGTTCAGGTCAAAAGCACTGAAATTGGATGGCCACGCTTACAATGTTCTCCATTTCAATAATACGGTTTACTTGCTCCTATTTCGATATTTATAGTGTTTTTTCTATCCTTTGTGGTTACACAAATCACAACACAAAAAAAAACTTTTTGCATACCCATACAATTTTGGTAATCATACGTAATTTCGGAGCGTACATGTTCGTATTGTTATCTTGCCAACCTTTTTCCATTGGTTTCGGATGATACCGTAGCTCATTATTTAAAGCACGACTTTAAAAAATATGATAAAATCTATACCTTTTTTTACCTGACCCTTTGAATTTTGCTCCGGGGAGCCATTATTGTTTACCCAGTCAGACTTAAAATTAACAATATATACGTAGTAAGTACAAAATATATTTTAGGCCCTAACCTTGGGTATAACTAGGGTCTTAACTAGATAGAGCTAGGAGCTAGACATTAATTCTTAATCAACGTTCGAGTCTTGACGACTTTAATCCTATAGTTTTTAAGTTGTTGTAACTCATGTAATAAGTCTTAAGTAAATTTTGTACAAAACTATACCGACAAAATACTAACAAAATTGTTACAATTTTTGTTATTTTTTTCGATCTAGTATCAATTAATAGGCACTAAAAATATTCCTGATGTCGAGTTACCATACCTTTTTTGAAAACTATATTGTGCAATCTGTGGAATTGGTAGAAAGTTGGTATTTGTTTTTCGACTTATCAGTAAATAAAAAACTTACCTCAAGTATAAAGATAAGAAAAACTAAGATTTTATGACTAAATGGACGGTATCTGCTATTATATAGTTTTAGATAGTAATTGTATACATACTATTGTATTACGAAATCGTGTTTTAGGTATTTTAGATATGTCTTCCTTTTGTTTAGTAAAATTTATTTAGTAAATAAAATGGAATAAATTATCACACATAGGGTGATTGATAACTTATCAAAATTTTAGTATAGTTGTAAGTGTTTGTTCTTGTATTAGATTTAAGTATCAAAATAAATAACATAGAACAACCTAAACTAACAATTTGAGGTAAACTACATATTTACAATTAATACAATATTCAAGGCGTCAAAGTCGGGCCAAAAGAATGGGTACAGGCAAATTACCACCACTTAGATTATAATCCGGGATAATCCATGAACACACGCACCCTGGCAAGTCTAAATGGTTTAGAAAATAGATTAAATTTAATGATGTGATCCCCAATTTCGGCTTTTAGCCCTTAAGTAATTTAATACTTGGGAGATCCTGTGAGATGGGCGAATGAAAATGGACCGTTAATGTAGTTAGTGCTGGGTATCTAATGTTAATTTAGTTTCTTTTATTAGTTGGCTAATAATTTTGTCCCCGTGTGTAATTGTTTGAACTAATTGGTACCCTTTTTGCGGGGTTATTCAGAGTAGTTTACTGAATTAGCTTATATACGTTAATATTAATTGAATGAAAAGCACTTTTTCAAACAATTTTCATGAGTATGTTTTTCCATTAAACACACCCATTTTGGACCCATTTCTTACTTCAAACAACACAAAAAAAAAAACAAGAAATACAGCGAAAAGAAAAAATGTTTGACGAAGAATCCAAATTCAAAGTTTTCCGTTGAGAAAGTGGAATCGACATTATTGGACAAGTGAAATACTGAATACCCTTGGCAAAGGGAAAGGGTGCGGATGGGGTGCTAAATGTCTTTTCCAAGTCATAAATCTTCGATTAAAATCGAGGGCCAGTAATTGAGCGTGCAATTTATAATATCGTGGTCATCAAACGATTTTGAGAGAATCTTATTTTACAACATTTTCTTTGTAATGGTTATTATTTAGTGTCTTTTGTGCTGTATTTTTTTGTAAATTTTATTTTCATCCGCATGCATTGTGAATTATACAGGGTTTTAAGAAACCCCTGTCCGACCCGAAAGGGTGATAGAGGGTTCACAATCTCATGCCCAAATAAAATATCAAATTAGGAAAATTCATGATAGAAACAATAATAATGGATTTCGAAATAACCATTTTTTGCCCCGCAATTCCCTAAATTTGAGAATAAAACAAAAACTACAACACCAATTTCGTCGGTATTTTTGGGGGCCTTTTTTGGTAATAAGGTAGTATCTGTGACGACGCTGACTCTCTCTCTCTCTACATTAAGAAAAAAAAATATTTTAGGTTATAATTTTTTTTCCTTTTTTTTCCGTTTTTTTTTTCCATATTTTTGTAATCAGATATCGATACCTAACAACACCTTAACAGATCAGACAGGGGTTTCTTAACACCCTGTATAAGCAGATACTTAAGACGAGCTTGACTTATTCATAATTTGAACAACATAATTATTTTAATATCTTCTGAATTTTGTCTGAACTAAGTTATAAAGTTTTTTCCAAAAGCAATTTTTTGTACAAACATCTCTTGCAGTGCAACCGATTTCACTTAACTACAAAAAACCTGGAATGCTTTTAACTAAATTACGTCGTAAATAAAATAATACAGAAAATTCAAATCCGATTTAAACAGCAAAGGCTTAAGTCACTGCTCAGTTGTTTTTGCTTCGCTTAGTATCAAGAAATAGCACAAAAGAGCTCTAAAGAATTCGGGCCAAACTGTGGCTTGAACAGCTAACCTTTTAAATTTCAGTGACAAAATAAAAACGCTGTAAAATATTTTAAATTTATAAAGGTGTGAACATTTTGTGGTGTGAACTCGACTAGCTTTTGCAGCGATGGAAAAATGTTCTTGTTACTTGTTTTAGTACTTGAACGTCTAGGTAAAGTAGAGCGAACCACTTGGAACGGAAATAAGTAAAAGATTATGGATCAAAATAGTGCAAGAAAACATTTTACTTGTATATTTGTAGTTAGATATCTCAAAAAATAAATGGTTGACGGTGAAGGAAAAACAGTCTATCTTGTATTTATTTTCATTTTGTTATTTGTCTAAATTCGATATTTTATTTGCATTCTAAAATATTATTTGTTCGGCACGCAAATTTATAAGAGGGCTTAATATAATAATAGTAATAAATCTTTTTGTTTAATTACTAGAAAATATTTTGGTTCAATTAGTTTTATCCATTTTAAATGTCAGTGTATAAGTTTGTTATAGATTTAGGCTTAACTAGCCATACTATAATACAGATTAAGCTATGTGAAACTAGGTTAGTAGCTACGCAAATTATCCAGTCTTCTGAGGGATCCAATAGCCCATCTATAATATAAAAAAAAATGCAAGCAATATAAATAAATAAATAAATAAATGCGGACAACATCACATACATTGCTCTGAACCCAAAGTAAGTAGCTTAAGCACTTGTGTTATGGAATTCAGAAACAACGAAGGTACCACAAACACCCAGACCCGAGGCAATGTAGAAAAGATGGTTTCTACATTGACCCGGCCGGGGATCGAACCCGGGACCCCAGAGCTAGCGACACCTTGTAACCGGTGCGTACGCCACTCGACCACGGAGGTCGTCAAAATATTATATTCAGTCAAGATATTTCATTAAATTATTTTAACAAACGGTATAATGGTCCATACATCCGCCGTTAAACACCTTTGTAGGCAACAGTACTGCCAATAAATTAAGCCTTATTTAAACATTTTGTTCCGAATGAATTTAATTATACATTTGCTCACGCAACTGTACGTGGCCTTTAACATTGTTTATATTGTCTTTAAATTGAATTTTAAATGCAATTTAAGATGGCCGCTGAATAAATTGAATGTTTATTGTCATTTGTTTTAATATACTTGTTTTTTTTTCGCTTGGTATACACTCACAAGCTTTGCAATGCACAGTGTTAAGCCTCCTTTTGAATTAAATACAGCCATTTATTGTGATTTTATCTTGATCAGAACTAGCTCTGGAGTCGCTTGATGTTTTTTCAAAGAATCTTGAACCCCAACGAACTCTGTAAAAAAATCTGCTTCATAGTCGGCTTACTCATTTAGGAGCTACGGCGTCACAAATAAATCAGATGTACAAACGTCAATCTCATTACATGCCTCTTTTATCGTCGAGGGTTGAAATGGCGCACAGAATTAAGCAAATTTTCTTTCTCTCTTTTTTATTTAGTAAGCATTAAACCCCTACTTATGTGCAATGATAAACATAAAGTTTTTAAAAGAAAGGGTTAAAGATTTTATAAAGTCTAGGCTCTAGCCCGAGTGTATAAGTGACAAAGCAGAAATAAATCTAAATACACAAAAATAAAAACACTTCTATACAACATATTCAATTATTTATTTGTAAGGCTTATGTGGGACTTCATAAGAATGGTTGTAGAAGTTCATCTTATTACTTTTGACCGCTTTGATCTTTGAGAATACATAAAAGCTGCAGACATTAAAAAAAACTTTAATAGTATACTTTAGGTTGCTATTATACTTACCGTAAGCAGTCTAGTCAAAAAGTGAAGATTAAAGAAGTGCGAATTAAGTAGTTATGTTTGTACAGACCTATAACTTGTGTGTGTGATTTTAAACTGTAAATTCAAGTTGGTTATTATAAATAAATAAATAAATTTAATAGTTTTTGCAACTTTATAAATGAATTTATTCTTAAACCTCGCGAGGTTGGTTTCATATTTTATTTGACCTTTTACACAAAAGTCGATTTAAATGACTGGGTGCTCTTCTATATAGGGTCAGGCAATTAGATAGGCTTAAGTTGGTCTAGAATCTAGACCGTCTTTCTTAGTATAACCCTTTATTCATGCGACTTATCCTTAGATAATGACCGTTTTAAAGAACTGTACTTATTACTATCTGTGTTTTAAATTAATACACTCTAAATTTATGCTAATAAAATATTATGAATAATTTATTTATTCTAGAAATATTAACTGCTCTATAGCACCATTTTTTTATAAATTACGTTAATATGGTTTTATGCAAACCAATAATAATAATAATATTCCGGGACAACTCACACACGGTTGTCTGATCCCAAGCTAAGCAGAGCTTGTGTTATGGTAACCAGACAACTCATAAACATACTTATATATTTCTAAATACATACATATTATAGATAAAATGTACCCAGACACAGAACAAATGAGCGTGCTCATCACACAAAGATTTGTCCTGGGTCCGAACCCACAACCTCCGGTATAGCAGTCAGGGTCACTAACCACTAGACCAACAGGCCCGTCATTAAATCGATGGAACAAACCAAACCGATTTCACCTTTTTTGTAGCTCTAGTAAACTTTTAGACCGAACATAAAATTATGTATCTATAAGACCGGCCAGTGTTTGACGGACTAGTAATTAGCGATCTCAATTTCAAAATTTAATAATTATTTAAGTTATAAACAAATATCTATCTGATTAAAAAATGTTAACATAAAAATGCACTTTTATTAAAATAAAAGCTCGATTTGGTTTGTTTACTCAACAATACTAGGACCTATTTTTTGCCATAGTCAACCAGAGCTTTTAATTATTTATTATTAAAATATTTTATGGTAATGTCTCAATAAAAAAAAAGCATTTAAATTAAATTTAATTTAAATAAACACAGTCTTACAATTCCCTAAACTTAAAATAATTACCTCAATTTTCTCTTCTAAAGAGAATAAACTTAAATACAGAAATATTTATTTCTTATTATTTTACCAATATCTGAGAACGGATTTACGTCTAAAAATATAAGGTGACTCCCAGTAGACATTGTGAAGCTTTAAGACACAGCTTTGAGACTTAAGTTTATTTGTTTTTGTTTTTAAATTAATAAGTATGTTTATTTATTATATATTTATTTAAGAAATTAAATAATACCTTTAGGACCAGTACCAGGCGCATCAATATTATATATCAAAGTTACATTAATAAATAGGTTATGCTACTTAAGTACTAAGACAAAGACTTTTTAAAAACTTCAAACAAAAAACCTCTTGACTAAGAAGATGCTAGCTTTTGTCCGCGGCTTCGCTCCATAGTTTATCACAATCGGTTGTGTGGTTTAGCATGAATGAATAACAGACAACCATACAGACAGAGTTAATTTCGCATTTAATTTACTATGAAAAAAAATATGTAATGGACTTGAAAATATTTAAATAAATAAATATTTATAATTACGGCACAAGTGTTCAGGTCGAAAATTTCTCATGTTTTTAAAGCCTACATTAGAATAAGGTTACATTTCGTACCGAACACAATTCCTGGAATCTCATAATGTGGGTTATTAATACAACATGATACTTAATTTTAAAAGGGTTTTTGTTAAATACGAGTTTAATTATATACAAACAGCTAAAGTATAATGTTCCAGGCATAGTATTATGATAAAAATACAAATACAGAAAATAGCATTTTAATTTCAAAAACATGTTTAAAAATGGTTGTTTATTTATTGAATATATATAAGACTAGCTGTACCCGGCATGCGTTGCAATGCAATTTTTTCTACCTAGCACCTGCCTACCAACCACCTACTACCACTTAGGGGTATGAAAAATACATAGAAGCCGATTCTCAGACCTACTGAATATGCATATAAAATTTCATAAAAATCGGTCAAGCCGTTTTGGAGGAGTATGGTAACTAACATTGTGACACGAGAATTTTATATATAACGCCACTTAACGCCATGAACGGCTTTTCAACTTCACGTTTTTAATTTCAATCAGAAATTTAAAACACAGTATCTTAAGGCGCGATATCTATTTTTCTTAAAAACCCTACTCAGACGAATTTTACCTTCTAAAAGACCGCAACATCCATATTAATTTAGAGATTTTAAAGTTAAGGTGTAATGAAGTTTCACTTTTGTTTTGCGCAGTCATGAAAACCCACGATTGGTTAATGATCTCAGGTCTAGCTGCTGTGTAGCTTGTTAGTTGTTGGGTAGCTGATGAGGTGCTGGTTGTTGGTGCCGGGGAAGAATTAATAAATAAAATACAGCAAAAATTATAATATACGTCTGTATTGGACCAGTGTCACAGATGGAAGGGAATAGTGTTGCCACTATTTCCACGAGGTTATATTTGATGTTGGTGTTACAAGTTTATAATTAAAATCTCCAACAGCTGCCTTAGATTATCAATAATTCTTACAAAAAAATCCGACTTCAAAAATAAGTCTTAAATGGTTTGCTTATGGATCCCACTGTCATAACTGGACCAAATTAAAATGGGACCACATGGGAAGCACCACCTTTCAAATAAGAAAAGAATCATCAAAATCAGTTCACCCAGTCGAAAGGTCTGAGGTAACAAACAAAAAAAATATATTTTTATTATTTAAAAATTGTAGTACCTCCTCTTTTTTGAAGTCGGTTAATTAACTACATCATTCACTCCCATACTTTCCACAAAAGATTTTCAATGATTAATAAAACGTCTATTGGAATGAGGGTCGAATAAAAACAAGGATTACGTAATGGAAATCGTTGAGACGTGCTAACTGTTATCTCGTTTTTAAACGAATCGGTTTTTATGCCCAAGCATTAATTTCCATTGAATAGAAATCAGAGAATCAATGTTTTAGAGACTTGATTGCCAGTGTTAATTATAATTGAGATAATCCTTTCTTGATTCAGTATGAAGTATTTCAATCATGATTTAGAATTCCTAGAAATCAGTCTGGGAACTAGTCTAGACTGTACAGTAGATTTTTGAGCATACCTTTTTATGTTTTGGTATATTTAATATTTTTATAGTTCTTTCAGTAACATTATTCGACGGAGAGCTTGTACCGCATTTTTTTTATCTATTAATGGCATTGTGTTATCTAATAGTTATTCAGAACCAAACAAAAAAGCTACGTTTAGTCGTTTTTTCTTTTCATGGCAATAGCCCTTGCACTACAGAACTATTAACACAAGCTAGTCTTGTATTTAAATTAAGGTACATAAATGCTTTTTTATCCATGAAAACACAGGTCAAAAGGTTGTTCTAAATTGAATTTTTTTATCATTCAGATGAATTTGTGCAATTCAAATCAATTATTAAATTGAAAATAGCTTTGAAATATTTTAAAGACTTCAATAAGATCAAATATTCATTCGGCTACGAATTCAATTTATTGATATCAAATAATAAAAAAACTTTGGATCGTAAAGTTTTGGAGCGTAACTCAGGTAAATAAATTAGATTTCTAGTATAAAATTAAATGTTCTTCTAAGTTAGAGCTTATTGGTTTACAAAATTGGTAACTATTGAAATAACTTTTACTATAATTTAATAAAGCATTTATTGTTAGAAAACACAATGCACACTTTAGGGTATAGGTTAATAGATTAGTTTATGGTAATTTATTCGATTGTAATTTAATTGGGTCTACTTTTTGACGTTCTATTTTTATACTTTTTTTTCGACGTGTTATGTAAAAAAAGTGTAAAAATAGAAAGTCAAAAAGTAGACCCAATCAAATTTTTGTAATTATAAATCATTGTTTATATTTTAAAGCTTAAAGCTATACCGCCAAACTCCTACATATCCCAATATATTTTATTGATACTACTTACACAAAAATAAATAAACCGCCGTAGAAAATTGATCACCTCCTCCAAATATCAATTTGATTTTATCCCAAGTTGTGTTCCGACTAAGACTACATTGATCGATCGCGTACAACGAGACAGCTAATTCGTCCTCTAAACCGCCTTTCACGAGACTAATCATCCGCTAACTGCAAACGCTCTTAAATCCTTAGCAAGACTACTACTAGACAATGCTGGTACTAAACAGGTACACATAGCAAAGCTGTTGTCGTGAATTATATATTATGTCAATTATACAGGGTATCCTAGAAAGTATGAATAATCGGGTGTTTATTGGTGCCCCTTAGACTTAGAAGTATCCGAACCACCTCATGTTTGTTTCGCGATTATCCATACTTCTTGGGACACCCGTATGTGCAAGCAAGCAAGAGCAGGATGGGTGGACGACATCGTCAAATTTCGGGTCGAGTCCGGATGAGACTGGTACAGGACCGTAGGGAAAGGCACAAGAAAGAAGAGAACTATGTCCAGCATATATAATTTATAGTATACTATAGAAAGATACATTATACCTACCCGCCCTACTACGCGATTAGCTTTGCTGTGTACCTAACTAGAACACTTTTCCATTAGACTTGGCTTCGATTGGCTCCAGCGAAGCGCCCCCGCCTAAGGCACTCTCAGACTTTTGTTCGAACGTCAACTACCTTCTAAATGAACAGGTTTAAATAAAACCCGAATGAATGTACGGAATGAATGAATAGACAGGCTGACGTGAACGTGTTTCTAAGAGGCTGTGTGAAAGGCTTGGGACGGTAAATATGGTTGGTTTTGCTATGTTATGCTTTTTCCGGAGCTTGAATGCTGAGCTTCAAAGAACGTAGGTGAGTTCGTCCTTGCTTGAATCTTAGGAACATGGCATTAATTTAGAACTCATGGTAAAATTAATTTAGGTATTTACATTTTGATATTATAGAAATGTAATTTTTTGTAATTTATTAAAATGACCAACGTCTACATATTGTGGCATTTTTGACCCTTTGAACAGTGTTCTAATACAATATTTTCACTGTTTGGCAGGCTGGTGATAAAGTTACCTACAAGTAATATCAATGGATGCTTTAACTAGAAAGCCAATAACAATTAGAGGGGTAGATAATAGAATTATCTTCAACAAATGAGTATTTTACTTTAGCTAGTCAGACTTATAGGTACAAAGACCAATTTATTAATCAGAATTCATCTACATCTATAAGCCACGGATCTCTAAATGACTGATTTCGAATACGTTGAATAGATGTACAGACAAAAGGTGTTCCTTAGCTTATCAATAGGACCGGTACCGCTTATCACCAACATTCTCCAATCGGGTGGCGGCATAGAGTAAATAAAAGGAAATTTATAGAGTGCGCCTATCGCTGAAATCCAAATATGCCGAGGGTAAGCTAATTTTTGGCTGTGTGTAGTACATTTGTTTACTGATTATTAAATTATTTTCCGTGCAACGGCAGATCGTTTATGCGAAAATATGGTTGTTTCCGATATTCTTAGGATAACATAAGGTTGCGATATAACTTTACTAAAACGAAGTGTAGAGTTCTGTTTTGAGGTTATTTTCCTACACTAGTTCATACTAGTGCCCACGGTTCATACCCTGATATGCGTACTCTGTAGTTTCTTATCCATCCTCTAAGGGCCACCCTTAGAGGATGGATATATGTACTCATTCATACGAAGCTACCTCAGTTTGCCACCATTCGGACATTGTATGCTCTATTCGTAGTTTCGGACGCAATCACCGTAACAACAATGCTCACTCGAACCGATGAAAAGTTTATGCATTGTAAACTTTATTCCTCTGACTTAGAGCTGGTTTTGGAAAATTATAAGTCGATTTTCAATGGCTAAATTAATTTGTTTACGTGTCCTGGGTTGACATTTGAAATATTAGTTTTAGATTACTCCGGCACTAAGGAATAATTCATGAGTCGGAAACATTTACAAATAATCATTTTCCAACCGATTGACTCTGGAATTATGACGTAATGAATTTTATTATTACAAACTTATGACGTCATTTATGACTACTCATTCTTGTGAGTACATTATCTCGTCTTTTAAAATATTTGAAACATCTTTAAATGACAAGAGACATCGTGGATAACCCTGACAAAGATGGCGGCACGAGCTGAACTCCTTTGATGAGGAGTGGTTTACCACAGGCTTAACCAGAGAGAAGTGGAAGTAGGGTAGGGAGGCTCTTCCCCTGCATTGGGAAAGAAATGGAATAGGAAAAAAAAAACATTATACCTAATTTAGTATAAAAAAGAGATGGATGGATTGTGTGAAAGATGATATGAGAAAAAAAGTGTGAATACTGAGATGACAAGTTGTAGAGATGAATGGAAGCTGAATACGCATTGCGCCGACCCCAAATAATTGGGAACAGGGCAGGGAGATGAACTTAATTTAGTATCTAAGGGTGGATTAAAAAATAAAATCAACTTTAAAAAATGGTCTTTAATTTAAATCATCTTAGATCACAAACAATATTATCTAATTCTATTATGTTAGCTACATTTTTTACAATTTTGTTCTTAAGTAATTAAATAATTGCCAATATAAAAACAAAACATCTTAAAAATATTTTTTTATACATATTGTATGAGTTTTAAGATTGGCAATAATTAATTTAAGTGGTAATTTTTATGGATTTAAATAGGTATTAGAAACGTGATTGTTTTGAAATGTAGTTTTATTCTAGCTTTATTTAACTTTACCCTGGAACTTAGGATATATTTCTATGCATCATTGGCACAGATTTTTCCTCCATATGCTTCACTCCTGACATGAAATAACAGTCAGAGTAAACGGGCGTCCATCTAGATGTTACACATCCGGTTCAATACTATTATAATTTTTACAAATGGTTCATTACTTAAAATATATAACGCATTGTCTGTATCGACAATCCAAATCGATTCACAGAATTCAAATATCGAGCACTCACTTCAACGTTTTGGAATTCAGTTTTTAAATCGATTCACCAAATTTAAATATCGATCACTCACTTTAACAATTCACTTTTCAAACTTTCGAGTGTCATTTGTTTTTTATTGTTTATAAAGTTTTATGTATTCACAGTAATTTGTTTATTATTTAATATTATGTTTATACAATTATTAAGTATATAACACTGGTGATGGCTATAAGTGTCTGTGAGTCGTAACTGCTTGGCCACTGCGCACTTCCCTGCATCGCTGCAGGAGTTTCACCTGAGAAAATAAAAAACTTGGTTAGTGTGAGTTTAGATACCTACACATAAAGATTTTTAAGAATAGACTTAAGTAAAGGGGGAAACAGGAGAGGGGCTCGTGGCTAAGTGTAAGCCGTACGGTTTGACCGATAATATAGGTTAAGCCGCGTTCGCCGCGGTAGGTCCGTGGACGGGTGACCATTTATAAACATACCGAGAGCCCTCCGTGCCTCGGATAGCACGTTAAGCCGTAGGTCCCGACTGTCATAGGTTGATCTTTGGCAGTCGTTAAGTCAATTCTGACAACCAGTCTTACTATGGGATACTGTGTTTCCCATTAAAATGGGTTGTGGAAGTCAGATAGGCAGTCGCTCCATGTAAAATACGGTATTCAGCTGAATCCGGTAAGACTGGTAGCCGACCCCAACAAAGTTGGGAAAAGGCTCGGGAGATTGAGATGGATGGAAATAGGAGAGTAGAGGTATTTCGTCGTTGCGCGTGCGAATCCGCGTAAGAGCAATTTGTTAAAACCGCGTATTTGCTTTTTGATTATTTCACAGGAGGCAGATAAAAGTTAGTAAGCTAGTTCTTTTCAACTATCTTTCTTGTGCAATAACGTAAATTAACTCGTTTTAATCGGCTTAGATATTGTGTAAAGTCATTTACAAATACAAATACGAATTTTGAGCGCTTTGCTGTTACGCGGTATTTACAAAGTGCTCTTACGCGGATATGCACGCGCAGCGACGATTTGCCCTACATTAAGATTTTCACCTCCCATGTGTGTATAGGTTATTAGGTCTAAAAATATTGCCATGTTTATGCAGCACTCATTTTATAAAAATTCTTTATACAACCAAAAAGTCTGAATGTCATTTGTTTGAATATTATATTTTTACTCCTGAAATCTTTCAATATTCAATGGAACTTTGTATGTCACAGTAAATCATAGACAGACACACAAAAATATAAATAATTATATGTCATTCTACTATCATCAAAAGATCTCGACATTTCTATGAATAAGTATTGAAGTCTGAAGATATTTCCATATGTTCTTTGATACAGCTTTTGTGTAAGCTCGATGAGATTTCAAAGGTTGTTAAAGAAAATGAAAGCCGCTGTTGAAAATAGAAAGCTATACAATGTATACAAATCATGTAGGTTTAATTTGTATAGTCGGCCAAAATAAGTATAGTCATTTGAATCACAAAAATCAACTTTACTACATTGACATAAAGGCGCTTTTATTTTTAAATATAGTTACATGCGCTGAAGTCTGTACAATCGAAACGTACGTTCTATTTAAGGGTGCACGCTCGTGTAAGAGATTGTCTTTTGTTTTCATTCAACGAAAATATACAAGAATGTCTTGGAGCTATTTTAAAAAGAAAAAAACACCTAAATGATACATAAATAAGAAAAGTATTTTTTTTATATTCATACAATGTAAACACAGTACTTTCCCTCTAACCGAATTTTAATGAAATTTACTAATCCATACAGTACATATTTTAGTGCAATATGTATGTGAGCGAATATAGTTTGCACTCATAGTCCGATGGGACGGCGGTCGGACACGACCGGAGAGAGATCAGGCGCAGGACCAACGGCATTACGTGCTTTTTGGGCCACGAGGAGACTCAATATAAAATTCATCTTTTTATTTTCTGGAGTATAAAGTTTTAGCCTGTTCGTCTAGTGGGTAGTAAGCCCTGACTGGAACCCTAAAATGGAGGTCGTTGGTTTAACAAAGATTTGTTTTGGGAGAAACACACGACAAATGTTTATATGATGAGAATGATAAGTTCTGTCATCATCATCTCCCGAGCCTTTTGTCGGTCGTCGGTGGTCGGCTACCAGTCTTACCGGATTCAGCTGAATACCGTATTTTACATGGAGCGACTGCCTATCTGACCTCCACAACCCATTTTACTGGGAAACACAGTATCCCATAGTAAGACTGGTTGTCAGAATTAACTTAACGACTGCCAAAGATCTATGTATGACAGCCGGGACCTACTGTTTAACGTGCTTTCCGAAACACGGAGGGGTCTCGGTATGTTATAAATGGTCACCCATCCACGGACCAACCGCGGCGAGCGCGGCTTAACCTGTATTATCGGTCAAACCGTACGGCTACCCTCGTCATGATAAGTTCTGTATCTGGGGGTAATTCATCCCTAATGATGCAGTATGCATTTAAAAAAATATAAATATTTTTTTCAGTGGTCTGATGGCATAATGAACTGCCTAATTTGGGATCAGACAGCCGAACGTGAGTTGTTATTATTTTAGATATTATTATTCAACGTTCTAATTATAACACGTAACTAAAGCCAGCTAATAAATAAATCTGGATTGCTTATCGCTAATAAAGTAGTGTTGGTATGTTTATGGTCTCTGTTTCCACTATAAAACCATACATAAACTTAAAGGGTACTTGAAAAATTTGTAAAACAAGTATAATAAACTTTTTCATTTATTTTATTACCCTTCATAAAGTGCGTTAAAACACTTTTATAAAACTTTCATAAAAGCTTTTGTGCTAAAAACAACTCCATTACAAACAAATATTTATTGTTAATATATGTACCTATAATGTACCTATTGTTATGATATTAAACATTATTTAAGGTACATAAACGCTTTGTTTAGAATTATTTAGGTTAAGGACTTTATTCCCAATTCTACGAAGTCTTTTTCCCAAGCCATTTCGGGGTCGGCTTCTAGTTATACCGAATTCAAACGAATACCGTATTTTACGCAGAGTAACTGCTACCTGACCTCCACAACATATTTTACTGGCTAACACTAAATCTTCTTTGTCTTTAAATAAAAATATTGTATTCCAGTAATGTAGTACTGGTTTTAAATAGCTTTTCGTCCACAGAACAAATAATAATATAAGCCGTATGCGATAGCAAAGTTACGTGTTAAAACAACATTCGGAATGCGTGAAAGCCAGTAAATAAAATATTACATAAACTGGACTACGGTGTTAAAAGTCAAAATATGAGAATATAATTATTTAAGTAAACACAATTATCGCAATACGGAAATATTTATTTTATTTTACGAGGTACAGTCACGAAGCACTAAGCTTTGTACTGACATACTAAGAGTATGACGTAACAGCTAACAAAGGACACCTGTTTCATTATAACGCACCTACGGTACTGTAAATATGTTTAAAAGGTACTGTTTTCTGAAGGTCAGAGTATTCAAAGGTTTCTTCCTAGAACTGTTTTAACAAAAGATAATGATGATCTTGTTTTTAAATAACATTTTTTTCAAAATTACAGGTATTGGAATTGTATAACTTGATTTAAATTGCTGCTTATTTACCCGAAGTTTACCATATTTCTGTTTATATTATTTTTTTTTTTTTCAAAACGCACAATTAATAGCACATACACAGCGGCAAAAAAAATACGCTCTCTATAAAATTAAAAAAGTGAAAACCTTTATAGCATGATGGTTAGATTTTGTATATCGTTGATACCACGTTGACTGTCCTGCCAACATCGTACATAATAAAATTACCAACATTTCATAAAACTGTTTAAAAAATATTTTAGTGACCTTTTTTTTAGGGTTCCGTACCCAAAGGGTAAAACGGGACCCTATTACTAAGACTCCGCTGTCTGTCTGTCCGTCTGTCTGTCTCCAGGCTGTATCTCATAAACCGTGATAGCTAGAAAGCTGAAATTTTCACAAATGATGTATTTCCGTTACCGCTATAACAACAAATACTAAAAACCACATAAAATGAATATTTAAGGGGCTCTCATACGACGGTGGTACGGAACCCTTCGTGCGCGAGTCCGACTCGCACTTGGCCAGTTTTTTAAGTAGTTATTCTTTTGTTTTTCAACGATTCGCGCACATTGATTCGATTACAAATCAACGTTCGTAAGCATGTGGTGACTTCAACTTTTCCTTTAACGAAATGATAACAGCGCAATACGCTGCCGGCGATATTTACTGATCATAATCATATTATCTGACTGCAGGGATTGCCGAGTGACGAAGAGGTCACTAAACCAACTCCCACTACGACGTGCAAACATTCGTGTGAACCACAAATGTTTGTTCCAACTTTACTAACTGTTTATACGATTGTGTATTCCGTTCGTGGTTCGAATGTTTGTAAAACGTGTAATAGGGATATTCCGTATAAAATAGACTGTAAAACAAAAGAGAGCTTAATACAAATCTTTATTAGCCGTTCTCTTTCAGCTTTATATAGCAGTGTTATCGCGAAAATATCATACAAAGTGCACGTATAACGTTAATAAATAAATTTTGTGTATCACATTTACAAATGGAGCACGTCGTCTGCAAATCGGAATTTATAGAGTGTGTATTCAAATACAAATCGTGTATCGCTTTCCGAAATACGCACGTATTGGTACTATAGTTATTAGCGTAACTGGGTACAAATTAGCCCTGTTTTGGAGTGATGAGGCCAACGATATAACTGGGAAATGTTTACGCGATAGTACGTGTGTTTATTTCTTGTTTATGCATAAAAGCCTTGACATATTTCGTTCATCAGTCTATTTGATTTTACGAGATTGCGGCATTATACTCGTTGTACATTTCCATAAGTCAGTGTTTTTGTTTTCAAGTCATTAAAGTGGTTAGTAAAAGATGGTATAACGTGGTGAATGAGGAATTTCACCAACAATATCTAGTTACACATAGGCATTCCGGACGAAAATTAAACTTGCAAATGCAGTCACTTTTTCACATTACAATATAATATTTAATCATTGGCCATACTATAAAAACACAAATTAAACCTTTTACTCAAGAGCTTTTTTTATATTTTATGAGCACATTTCGGACCAACAAAATTACGTTCCCAACATAAATGAGAACATAGTCATGTTAATTCTATTTTAACGGCTTCATAAAACAATTCCCTTGGGAGCTCAGTTTTTCAACGGACCCCAGTATAAAGCATTCTCTTGTTTACAACTTTTTACAGTATAAAGTACTATAGGATATTAGTAGGTTGCCTGAAACTTGCGTGACATAGTTTTACGTTTAATATCAGTTACTCGGGTATAGTTTGATATAAAGTTTCAAGGTTTTTTTGGTTTAATAACCTTAGAGGTATTCTTTTTTTCTTTTTGCGATAAAATTAGTGAAATAGTCTTGTATCTGTGGTCAATAAAGAATGTTAAGGTATATTTTTTGGGTACCATGTTAGGGATGACAATTAATGGTCTATTTAGGTACCCATCAGCCGAACTAAGGTTTATGAAACAAAACATTATAATTCAAAATACATAAACTTTTATTATACGTGTACATACCATTTCTAGTATCATCTAACTCAAATAAACAACCACTAAATAACTACCACATTTATAACTATCAAATGCGTGTTAATTCCGCGAATCTAGTACAAAACTAAGTAGTTACGTGACGGAACTAACGGAAGCAAACGAAACTCGAACTAGTTTCAATCGCAAGTAAAACTCAACAAATGCACTTCTAGTTGCTAAATAGCGAGAGACTCAACAAAGCACAATAGACGGTTACACGCTCGAACGAGCACGGAACTACACCAACCTCAGATCCGGTTGTAATTTTACAATTATTTTATGCTCGAAACTGGTGGATTCGGACTCGGATTTCGAATTGGCTATTCGGAATACGGATCTCGATTCTTTTGTTTCGAGTTTCATTGATTTGGTTTGAATTTATCAAGTTTTTTTTATTTTAATAATAAATAAACATAAATAGGTGATGAGCTTTTAGACTAAGCTAGCTATCTTATTTAATATTTTGAGAATATACACTGCCTTTTTATTAAAAAAATAAAAATAAATTTTAACTTTTGTGAGCTTTTATTTAAAAACAGATTTTTTTTGTTCCATTTACCGTCAAAATTCAATCCGAACTTTTGATAAATAGATAATACTCTAAAAAAAATGTGTCGATAGCACACAAAAGATAAAAAAGTAAAGCAACTTGTATGCTAAATGAATGGAATGTCGAACATGACTAGATCAAATCCATTGATATTCCGTGAGTATTTGGCTTGTTACATTTTTATGTATAAATGCAGACATGACTGAGATTGGATATATTTACATGACACGATAGTTTTATAAGAAATATATCAGCTGGGCCTACTTTCAAAGAGGTCTGTTTTATGATGTGTGAGAGCAATCTTTCTAGTAATATTTGAAGAGGTCCAGACCTAGTACTGGCCTTTTATTTACTTGTGTATCGAATAGAAAAAAGTATATTGAAGAAATTCGTCCGAATCTGATTGGGTAAAAAAATAGACAAGGTAGATTTTTCGAGGAATGTATTTTTTTTTGTATAAAACATTTACTTTACGGTATAACTCACTGTCGCATAATTATTGACCAGGATGGAAAGCGATGGTAAAAAAAATTGTTTAAGTTGGTGGTAGTGAGCAGGCTAAACCAAAAATGTATTAAAATAAAGCATAAACAAATATAAACTATCACATAAACACACATATTTATAATTTAAGGGTGGATGTGTGTCTGTGTTTAGATCAGTTTGATGTTAACACGGTTAGAATTAATTGGTCCAAACGCTTCATGCAAAATTCTTACTCCATAACCTAAAGAACATTATTTTCCCAACTCTATAACTTTAAGCGAATAACCAGCACTATCTTCGTTTTAATATACAATACGAAAACGAAGGTAGTAGTTTAGTATGCATTATCCACGTTGTAACGATATTACTAGAACATAAAGACGATCGCAGTCGGCGGACTAATGATGTAATTTGCTAGTACTTAGCAAATATTAAGCAAGCAATGAATATAGTCTATATTTTAGTTGTACTAAATAACTGTGAGCTTTAACTTAATTATTCTACCTACATATTTTATAGTATTTTTATCTAGACACATTTTTAAGCCGTATCTGTCTAACATTAGATTAGACACAGGTTTAATTTAAAAGAAAAAACTTATCCTTGCGACATTAAGTTTGTGTGTGCTAGGAAATGGCAAATAAATTAGGAACGTGCAAAAAGAAAAAAAACTTTGAGTCAGTAATTTGATATAAATATTTTTAACTCGTTACCATTTTAGAATACACTTTATGGGAAACAACAGCTCTGAAATTATGTAATTTTTTAAATGTCAAAATACCATCAAATATCGGAATAAATTTTAAATCGTATTAGCACTGATTCAAGGGAAGCAAAACTTGCACTTACGTTTAAAACAAGCATCAGAATCAGATTCCATCCTACTATTCTAAACACCGGTGAACAGAGTAAGAACTAATGACGTCATTTGTGTAGTGCCGGCAGCGAGTAATGAATACATTAGTATTACGTCACACTTGTGATGCGAGTATGGTAGGTACCTGAGATTCTGTATGTGATGGGAAATGTTATTATTCATACCCGTTTAGTAAAAGTATTGTATGGAAAAGGATGCTAAAATAAAAACATTTTTTTTGCTCGTAGAAATCTTTGCTATTTTAAGAACCAATCAAACAAAGGGATATCGATGTCAGGAAAATATAGGTCGAGGATTTAAGATTGGCAGTTGCACTAAGTAAAATACAGTATTTAGTTGATCACGTTAGCTGTAGGCTGACTCCAAATATAGCTTCAGTAAAAACTACGAATAAACGGCATGATAAATATTGGTATTATAATAATCTACATGACGTAATCGGAGACACAGTTTTACAAAAGTTTAAGACACTGATTAAAATGGAGTTTATTGCCACACATAAAACATCTATTTCTTCAGTTTAATCTTTACTACTTAATCCTGTTTAATGTCATTCATTAGCATTAGACTGTCTGAGTTAGGTTTAAACACTAGATATTAATTAAACACACATACATACATATAATCACGCCTTTTTCTTTGTAGGGGTAGGCAGAGACCACTTCTTTCTACTTGCTACGAACCTTACTTGTTTCGCTTCGTCCACTTGATCGTCCATATTGATTAAACTTCGACTATAGCTACCTTAAAATCACACATGATTTAACTAGTAACTATAGTCATAGGTACTCATGTAATCCCTATGCATACGATAGTTACTAAAGGACGCTATTATCAATGGTCCAGTCATTTCAATGCTCTTTGTGCAAGACACAACTCAGATGTATTATCTGCTAACATAATTCACTCAACGCTTTGTGGATTAAATATGTTGCAGGATATTTTAGAATAGCTCAACTAAGCTTTCAGAAGGATCCGTTTATATTTTCTGTGAATCTCAGAGTTGATCCCTGTGCGGTCTTCTGTGAGGGATATTCTATATTTTTTTTACTTTAAAATGCAGATAGATCTCCATTAGTAATTGTTTTAGTCTTATCATTTGGTTTCAGCCTAAGTTGTTCTTATTATGGGTGGCCTAAAATATGACTGATGAATAAAACCTTATTTGCGTAAACTGTTTTTTATGAATATAGTTGGACATGACGTATATGTATAAATTAGGCAGCTTCACGTGAGTATTTAGATTATATTTTTAGGTTAAGCCGTATACGTATACCTTCTATTATTACAGTATTTGAATTAAGTTCTTGACTGCGGTATTATTTTATATGTATAAATATTTTATATACTTTTGGCCAGTTTAAGCCTTCTGAGGAAACCGAAGTCTAGTGAAAATCAAGTCAAAGTGCACTTGAAAGATCTGGTTTATAAACCAAAATATATTCCAGAAAATAATTTATTCAAAGATCTCTCATACAGAACTATCTGTTTACCTCCTTGATAGAAATAGTCAATAAAATTAATAGTTCAATACTTAAAATAAAATAAAACGTTAACTTGTGCACTGTTTATTACCGTCTGCATACAACGCATTCAAACAATAAGACCAAAATAAACTTTATAGTCTTAGAAATTCAACAAAATACAAGACTTTTGAAGGTACCTTTTCTTTTAAAGCTGATAATATTTCGTCTACGTTAAAACCACACAGTTACATTTACAACTTCTGACGACCCTTTTGACGATTCACTAATTAGATAGGCTAGACATTTTAAACTAGGTATGACGTAAAAGAGACTGATTTATATTATGCATGCTTCTGACGTATAATGTTGGAGGTTTGAGTTTTGTATTATAATTATTTTGTGCTTGATTTTATGATTTTTGTTTAGTATTCCCACGATAGGTGACTTTATATCATATTTTAGGGAGAATTATACACGAAAAACATTAAAAAAAACGTAATTTTTGTGCTTAGAGGATTCTAAAACGTGTGCTAGGAGACCATCGAAAAGATGTTTTTTTTTTGTACAATGAACTTCATGTTTATCGAAGAGGTAATAATTTTGCCATTTATATAGAGTTAATGTTAGCTTCCATATTTAGCACAAAAACAAGAATCCCATACGACTAATTAGTTAACGTCAGCTGAGGAAGCAAAATGGTTTTTTTTCTGTTGAAATACCATACAGACTAATGTCTAATTAATCAGGCTAACGATCGCGAAGTAGGGAAGATTGAGTAAAAACTCAGACAAGAAGGGAAGGATATCACATCTTCCTTAAGTTACGTCTTTAAGTAACTCTTTTGTATAGCTTTATAAAGAGCTGGTAGTAGTTTTGTTCGTTGTTTTGGGAAGGTGTTAGTTGCTACAGCAAATGGTCTATTCTTACATGCGGTTTTAGTCTATATCCTTCACCAAAATCTTAAGACAGTTTATAATTTTGTTATGAACGTAAACAATGTTTTTAATGCTCTACTAAAATTATGTAAAACTTGGTTCTACAAATAACATCAAGCTTACATCCATCTAAGCCACTAAGAACATAATTCAAGAATCTAGTACTAAATTGCAGAAAGCTTTAATCAAGCCGAATTAAATCTCTAAATATTAAATAAACTGTATCCACATTATCATGATTAAAGCACACAAATTCAATCTTCGGATCTGACGATTGTCTAACTAATTTGAACAACGTACCGAGACGCTAGTTAATTACATCAAGGACAGTCTGATTTATTGTCTATCTCTCTTCGCAGAGCTAGCATAGTAACTATACTTAGTACATTGTATTATGTCTTTTGTTTTACTTAATGTATTAAATAGAAACCACTTAAGGAACGAAGTACTGACGTGGGACCACACAGCGGTGTTAGAACAAAGTTAATAGCCTTATGTCGAAGTAGTAAAGTTCTATTTCGTAATTTAATGTTATGTTTAAATAGGTATATGAAAGGAAAACTCTTTGTCTGCAGCTTGAGTGCCTAGGTTGCTGTTGTTATTTAGTAAACAAAGAAATATTTCAATGAGGTAGGTACTGCTAATATCTTGACACAGGTATCGAAGTGATGGTATGAGTACGAGGTGTACCAAATATATGATTCTTGGCACAATAGGTATGACGACCAACTACAGGCCAAATAGGTTTCTTCTATCAATATCCAGGTCACATGTCATAAATAGAGATATTGGTTTCTTAGGTTTACGCGAATGTTAGACATTGAAATAAAACAACTTTTACGGATTTTTTTATTTTAGGTCCCGACATTTCGATACCTTTGCAGGTATCATGATCACGTGCATTTGAATCTAAAATAAACCTTAAAAAGTAGTTTTATTTCATAAATAGATTTTAACCATTTTAAGTGACTTGGTTTGTTTGTTGTTCCGTTACTAAACAAAAGGAGTTCTTTAAAGGGTCAGAAAGACAGTCACTTCTTGTTATATACATTTATTCAGCTGAATCCAGAGAGACTCGAAGCAGCTCCCAACTACAGAATAGCTTGGGAAACAATTAGGTCAAAAACATGGAACATTCTGGACAACTTACCAGTGAGCACATGTACCCGCGCAGTGGCGGACTGCGCGTTGTCCGGGGCGCACAGGTACGAGCCCGCATCTGACGTGCGCGCCGACTGCACTAACAGCCTACTGCTACTGTGTAAACCCTTTTCTGTGACTAGGGATATGCCGCCGCGCGTTGAGTCGAAGTTTATCGTCTGTTGGAAAAAAGGTCATTGTTAAAAATTTGATATACAGGGTGTTATCAAAAGAGTATATTTATCCAAAAGGGGCAATAAGTTCATCTGATATAGAATTACTTATCAAAATTTCAGCTCAATTTGAGTAATTAATTGATATCTAATTCTTCGTGTCAACTATTGGACACTGAAATACACTGACCTGATGTATTACATGTTAAAACAAAAAAATATTTGTATTCCATTGTTAAGAATACATTTTCAGTTTTAGTTCTTTCAAACAAAGTATTATTTAACTAGATACCTAGTACAGTACTAGTATAAGCTTATAGGCCAATGCTCTTATTGTAAACAAAGCAGGTCACGAAAACAGTAGCACAGAAATAAACCATTAGCTCGAACAACTGTCAAATGACAGATTAATCTGAGCGGGAACCGTTAAACTTGTTAAGACCTATTTGCATATATTATTGCATAATATTTGAATGTTGCATATTTCGTGTTGCTTTGGCATTTCCATTTGATTTGATTATTATGAACGTATTATTTGGGTATTTGTATTTGTTGATAATGATGATAATGGGATAAGGTATCGAATGATTCATTATTTTAATTAAATTTAATATGTGCCTCTTCATTTGTTTTGTGATTAAAACTATACCTAACTAAATCAGGCTAGGTGTAAGCAGTTATGTAATACCGACAACATTACATGATTGTGTAACCTATATATTGTATATATCTGAAAAACAGTGTGGAATATTTATTAGTGATATAAAAAGTGGCTAAAAGAAAACACACACACAACACATGAAAAATCTAAACGAATACACGTCGTGTGTTTTTGCCAACAACATATTGTTATTGGACAAATACTTCAATTTTTTACCCTAGTGTATGCAATGTTTTACAAAACAGACAATCTAAAACAAAAGCAACCGAATCAGAAACGAGAAGAAACACCAATTTTCTCCAACGATACCAAGATATTTCTAGGCGACTTTACAAAATAAACGATTTTATATAAAACAAAACCGAAATCACATTGACCTTTGGAAATAAACACGAACTGTTCTTGAACTACTCGTAAATAATAATGAAAGTTTCATTGAGAAAGTTGGTAAGGCTGTCAAGAGTTTTATCAACACAATCAGTAGAACAATCGTCGTTAATGGTAATTTTGATTTCTCCTGTGGTTCGTTGAAGAGTCTTTATGACGTCAGAGTCGAGTCCTTGTTTGAGTTCGCAAGGGAGTTAGATAATTTGAATCTTAGATAATATTTGTGAGGAATATGAGTTGTATGTTTAATGCTGAAAAGTTACATTGTTTGGTTACATTGTTTTAGAATTTTATATTCTAAAACAGAGACATGCCTTAGAAAACAATATTATTGAAGAACATATGTTTATAATATTTTTAATGTAATAAATTACAGTCACAGTAGACAATCTACCAGGTGTTTGAAGAACAAAAAAACGTCGACCACTTAAAAAAAATGTTCAAAATAGTTATTTAATTAAGTAATAAAATGGTAACATTATACAAAAATCTCTAATTCGATTTGCATCAACAAAGGAAACCGTATTTTAAGTATAATTCCTTTTGCATGTCTAAAAGTGAAGGTGCCGACAATTCATAGAACTTCAGAGAATAATATTATTTTCTGACGCAGTAAAGATTTTAATCAGACCAAGAAACTGTAGGAGTTAACGTTGACTGTTCGTTTTAACTTTACTAATACTAAAGGGCTGTTCTCATACATCCATGATTTAGTATTTTTTTTTTTCAATGTTATCATATTATTTGAGGTCTTGCTTATATTTTAACTCAAAAAAATTCGGATACGTCACTGAGATAAGAAATAAAAAAATAGGATTAGCAATTTCTGTATTTACTAGAAAATACAAAAAATGCTTATTAATGTACGTTTTAAAAAAGATTACTTTAAAAACATTATGTTCCTAGACCTACAATTATTACGAACAAAAACCTTAACCCGTCTTTTGTATTTATTCAACAAAATGGAATCAATAATACCTAATACTCTGTAGGCTAAACACAGATCCACTTTTAATAATCAAGATCAATGCCTCATAAACATACTTTCTAGGAAGATCTCAGCCTATTCAAGATTTTCGAGAATCGTAGTTCTCAAAAATCTCGAAAATACGTAGGAACGAGCTTAACATCAAAATAAATGTCTAGCACGAAGAAACTCCCGTTTAAAATAATGTCCTAGAGTTTGACTTCAGTAATTGTTTCAACGAGTCGCCTGCGTTTCAAGATACGCCAATCTGAAATGCACTCGAGCGCAATGAACGTAAAATGTGAGGCGACTGCACAGTTTCGGGAATGCGGTCCTTTGCCTGACGATAACGGTTGGTTTATGTTTCATTAAACAATTCAATTTAACAGTTTAAAAGGAATTTACTGTGGATTCAAATAAATTGAACATATGACAATATGTGTGAATGTTAAATTTTTATTTTGTGTGAGTGCGAACGCACGTGTACAGAGTTATCAGTCATTTTCAGCGTAGTTATAACGAAACTAATAAAAAAAAGCCTTTAGTGACACGCTTATTTTCATTACTCTCATAATCCTGTCCTAATCTCGTCTGATTAGGCGGCAGTTTTAATAATCCGGTCCAGGCGGCAGTTATATTTATTAAATATTTTTTAATGAGTATATTCACCGTAAACATACGAAAGATATTATCATCTAATGCATAACTTATGAACAATTTGTTGCACATTATCAGATGCTAGATATTATTATTGCTCAGTTCAATATCTCAAACTAAACATAAAGTTAGATGCTGCTTTGCTCGAGTTGAAGTGTGAGCGTTTGCAATAACTTAGTCAAAGCCGTTTTAAGCCAACAGTGCAGCAGTGCTAGGAAAATATCATTAGAAAACACATATCAAGTACAGATAGCCTCCTTTTTAGTTTGTTTAAAACAAAACTTTAGTATATATTATGATCGTGTTTTGGTTGAAGATAAAGATTAAGATCATTTTTTTTTAAAACATGAGTATGTACGAAGTAGCCCAGGGTGTTAAAAAAAAAAACAAAAAGTTCTACTTCAGTTACCTAAAAAAATGGGAAACTGATGCATTTCTTTATAATAGTTTCATGTTAAGCTTATTACTTAATTTAATAGTAAATATTATTTCGTTAAGTCTTAATAATGTAGCAATTACTTTTAGTCACTAATGTATCTTAATATTTCAACGGTATGTTAATAAAATAAAATATTATATAATGAAAGCGGACGAAGCGAAACAAGTATGTAAGGATCGTAGCAAGCGGAAAGAAGTGGCATCTGCCTACCCCTACGGGAAAGAGGCGTGATTATAGGTATGTGAGCTGTGACATAATATTGCAAAAATTACATAATGAGAAACAAAGCTATATCTGAACTATGGAGAATAACTTTAATGTAATATCCAGTATTCACATGAGGATGCATAGAGTTAGCCGCCTAATTGCGATTTCAGGATTTATAGACCATTTCTATGGCTATAATAGACTTGAGAAGTGTTAGACAAATTTAGACCCTAATTCATGGACTTAGCATTCGTAATTACCGATTAAAATATTTAACAGCTGAAACTAAATTACGGATAGAAAAAGTTTTATCTATTTTGGTTTTTCTGTTATTTTAAGAGGTGGGAGTTAAGAAAAATATAGATAGTTTCGTTTGACCTGTAGGAGTATTCAGTGAAATATGGAGTATGACATTTTACTGTATAATCAAAACATAATAAAGTATTCAAAAAGCGCTTGAGGTTTACGTTTCTTAGAAAAAAAAATATAGTTTGTGTGTTTTGTTTAGCGTAGCGTGTAGTTTCACAATTTATGTTGAACAACAAATATATAGAAGGATAAACTAAATGACTCGTTTTGTAATAAAGTAAATAAAAATGATTTAAATAAAAATTAAAGCAATGAAACTGTGCGAAAATATAATTAACATTTTTTTGTAATTTTTCCACCTGTTTATTTATTCATCCCGAAAATGACAGTTGTCATAAAAAAGATGACGATCACTTTAAGCAAACTAAAGAAAAATAACCGAGTAAAATAAAAATGCAAAATATGCTGGTTTTTTTCTCATCCACGTTCTTCAGCGCAGCTTTTTCATATTTTTATTTCTAGCTATTCCAATTACGCTGTCGTTGTTACCAACTGGACTAAAGAATTAATGCACTTAACTGTCAGTTGTGACGTAAACGTTTTAAAAGAATATGAATAAATGCTATTTACATAATATTTTCTTTCTTTCTAGTTTTTGTTGTGGTTTGAATGCACTTTTATTTAATTAAATTTTCTGTTGAAAGACAAATAGGTATTTTTAAAGAAGAGAAACGAAATTTGATTAACAACAGACCTGTTGTATTTGTGATCACGATTTTATACTATGATATTTTGTATTCATTCTAGAGACAAATTAATTTAACAGACATGATTCATGATAATATGATTATGTTATTGTGCCTTTTCTTGGTCGATAGCTTATGTGTCAAATTTTCTTTTCACACCCATTACTTTTACTGAAAATATCACAGAAAGGTTTATACCTAAAAAAACAAACGAAGATCTCTAAACTCAACGTAGCGGTATCTATATTCCCATATCGCTACAAATATCTCTTTTTCATAATTATTCATATTATAGAACACTCAACCCTTAAATTTCGACAACTATCAGGAACTTCCTTACCTTCCCTCTATGCGTCCAATTAATGGTGTTCGGCGGTTCCGGTGTATGTCGAACAATACACGTGAGGTTTATTGTGGAGCCCGCGTAAATGAACAGGTCCGGTCCACCCATGATCTCCGTCTCAGGTTCTGCGAACAAGGGTTGAATAGGACATTGTTATTTGAGGGTTAATTTGGGCTCTTACCTTTAAAGGTATTGAATAAAGTTGTAGTAGTAGTAGAAGGGTTAGCTAGATCGGGATAGAAGTCGTCTTGAATTGGGTCATATTGAAGGCATCACTCACATGCAAAAAATATATATTTTGTAACCTATTTCGTAGGTGTTTTATCTGGACAAAGACTACTAATTTAACTGACCTGATTCAACCGATCCCAGGCCTCCCTAACTATAGTACTTTTAATTTTTATCTACAGATTATAAATTATGGCAAAGTAAAAGAAACAGTATATATCAAAGGAATATGGCAGCCTATAGTGTACATTTAGCAGTCCAAAGGATTTGTGAAAAAAATGCTACTCAGTTTTATATCCTAATCATATTACAATATCACATGTACGAATCTGAAAGAAAATGAAAACGTGACAATGTTGAAAGAAAAAACTTATTCTTCTTACAACATTCTCGCTTGAAGACTTCACACAAAAACATATATTGAAAAATGTAACGTGTCCATATATTACCACTCACAGCCGAACAAAAACGTAATAACGTGACGCATATCTGTAACCTTCAGCAAAAAATAGTTTCCATGAATTTTGCTTCATTACACCGAAGGGAAGTTTGACATTTGTGTGAAACAGATGTTCGTTAACAGAAAGGTTCCATTACGTTCGAGGCATGAAGGCGAAAACGACATTTATTTTCATGACTTTTTCTATTCGGGATAGAGATTTACCCTTTGAAGAATTGTTGATGCTTGACTGGTTTTTCTGGACAGTGAATATTTCGAAAATTAAGTATGAGTCGATGTCTGCACCGATAAAATATTTAATATTATTTTTATTAGACACGAAAAAACATATTTTAAACACAGATAGCAACATCTTTACCCTAAATAAAGTTATAACGAACCTTCGAGTAGTTCTACAGAGCAAACCCAACAATACATAAAATCAAACCAACCACTATCAAAACTTCCAAAACCGATAACACAACAGAAATTGACTCAATATTTGCCTCCTAAACAAACACGAAACACAACTTTATAATATAATGAAATAATAATAGAACAACAACTAACAAAGTAAACATACGTAACGTTCGCAGAGGACAGTGTGAAACACAAAACATGCAAACAATAGTTCTGGTAAAGCGTTCTATTTAACTTTGGTCCTATCAGAAGTTCGTTCTTTTCAATCCCAACCCTATGCTCTTTGATCTCCAATAACATCAAACTATTTGTGTCTATCTCCGTCCAGTGCCAAGAATTTGTCTAAATCACCAACGGCTATTGGCTTCAGAAATGTTTTCGAGATCCTTTCGAAAAATATGGAAAGATTACGTGGCTGGTTACAATCTTTGGACGATTTTGGATAGCCATGAAATTTGGGGGTCGATTCCAAGTTTGAATGGACTTCATTCAGTGTAATTGGAAGCTATCCAAATAGGAATGCATGCGGGTAAGTATTTTAGTAGTACTTTGGAAGTGGAAATTAGTGTCCCACATATTCATGACTCTGATAACGTTTTATGTGACACAAACAAGATAAAATGTGCTGTTTTCGAAGGTTTTCAAGAAAATAAAGAAATAGAAAATGAAAGAGAAACTCTTTTGGGTACATAAGTTCACCGTACAAGAAGATCAGAATAATTATATATAACCTTTACTTCTATTACCTATTGTTCAGATGTTTTGGGATGAACGGCCAAACGTGGTCTAATTGTCTAGCTATTTCGAGATCAAAGGTTATTCAATAATTGACCTACCAGACTAGAAAATTTGAATAGTGGAATTCAATTTGACTCAAATACATTTTCGGTTGGCAATCTTTAGAATATAAATTAGATGGGTATTCAACAAGACTCAATTTTTATATAAAATAAAAAAACAAGTATAGCAGAAATAATTAATTTTGCTTCATGTACTAAAAAAATCCAAGTCTATTAAAAAAAAAAAAAATTTGACTTTGCTGGTTTCTCTTTCATCATGTTTTCATTTGTAAATTATTAATTTTACTTTCAGATACTTTCATACATATATAATTAACTTTGTATAGTTACTATCATCCCAGTAAGATCTGGTATATTCTCAAACACCTCTGACAATTTCCCTCTTTTTCATAGTCGTAAACTGACAGTCCGAAATTTAACATAATAATATACATAATATATTGAAGGTATTTTTTCAACTTACCTACAATATTAAGATGGACAGCATGTCCTATAGGCGGCGTGGTGGATATCTGGCACTCGTACTGGCCAGAGTCGCGGCGCTGCGGGCTGCGGATGCGCAGCGCCCACTCCTCGGAGCGAGGCTTGTGCTGCGCCTCGAAGCGCTGGTCCGACGTGTACGTGTAGCGGCCCACCGTCAGCAGGTGGATGTCGCGGTGCCGGACCCATGACACCTGGACAAAAAAACGACCTTAAAGTCTACTATCCTATTTGTACTAAAGACCTTAAAATACACGGTCTACCGATGCAGGTGGATGTCGCGGTGCCGGACCCATGACACCTGGAAAAAAAACGACCTTAAAGTCTACTATCCTACTTGTACTAAAGACCTTAAAATACACGGTCTACCGCTGCAGGTGGATGTCGCGGTGCCGGACCTATGACACCAGGACAAGAAGCAACATTAAAACCAAGAGCATAAAGTCGACTCTCGTAAGCTAGATTGACGTGGTCTCCTCTTAGCAGGTGGATACCGCGGTGAAGGAACCATGACATCCGGACGAGAAACAAGCTTTAAACTCAATTGCATAGAGTCTACTACGCACTTAAGTATATTAGTGGCTGTAAAATACACCATTAAAATCTGAAAATAAAAGTGTTAAATAAATTCGAAATTCACAATAGATAATTGAAGTCCAAAACTAAATCACCAGACCAAATCCAAATACCAATTTACAACAGAATCGCATCAAACTTATCGAATAATCTGGCGAAACATTTTGTTAATCAAAAAGGCATCACAATATCTAATCTAGTAGATTGGCTTGTCTAACTTCTTTGAGGAGGGTTCTGTGATAACAAGAAAATACACCTGTCAATATAACTATCGCAATAGTGAATCTTACTGTCGTAGCAATAGAGGTCATCAATAGTTTGGCATTTCAATTAGGATTTATATCAAAACATTGAAGGGTACACGAAACGGTCATTAAATTTTAGTCAACTTTGACACAATGTTTTAGAATTTAGCCTAGTAATTTTTTTTTTATAAAGAAATTTACTTTTTAATGTATACTTTAGGTCGTATAGCTGTAAATAGGATAAGCACATTTCTGCCTACTCATGCGAAACAAAATATAAAAGCGCCTACGTACTTAGTTATTTCTGTTAATACTTTTACATACACATAAGTAAAAACATATTTTCTAAAGAATATTCCAACTCCTAAAATAACATTCTATTCAGTAGCTAAAATGAGTTCTACACATATTGAACATTGCCTATTGTAAAGTCACAAAATTGAGTTCAAAATACTTTGTCCGCGGGACCTTAGCCTGATATTACAGTTTCTATGGAAACGATCACACCTGTTTCAAAAGATAACTTTGTACATTTAAACAAATACTAACCTTGCCGTATTATAATTGTACTGCAGTTTTGTGCTTTAGGATTTGAATGCAATTTTGAGTCTTTGTTTAGAGTTGTTTTGTTTCCATTGTAATTGTTGCTGTTAGTTGGTTTTCTGTTGTAATATTTAGGGCATTTAGTACGTACTCGTGCATATTATAATAATTGCTATAATTAACTCAGTTTAAGTATATTATCATCATATGGTTACAGGACCAACTATAGGAACACGCAGTACTAATTATATAAATATATATCCCCATCATTACAATCAATGAAGACGAACTGTACCGCAACTACCACCATATTGCTCTCATCTTATAAATCAGCTGTAATCATTTACTATAACTATTACCAATAATTTCAATTAAAAACACTGACAGTTCTATTCTGCAAATTCTTGACTTTACAAAGCAGGATGACAGGGTGTCCAACAAGGCCAGTCACATTGTCTAGTGTACTGGGATCGAAGTAATGTACTCCAGGGTATGAGGCCAGTCCTCAAGGAACTCTGTCCTGAACCTCCTTTACGGTTACCAAAAAAACTACGGTAAAAAAACACTTACAGTTCTATTCTGCAAATTCTTGACTTTACAAAGCAGGATGACAGGGTGTCCAACAAGGCCAGTCACATTGTCTGGTATGTTGGGATCGAAGTAAGGCGTTCCAGGGGTATGAGGCTAGTCCTCAAGGTACTCTCTTCTAAACCTCCCTTACGTTTACCAAAAACCTTTAAAAAAGTAAAGGCCAAAAAAACAAAATACTTACGGTTCTATTCTGCAAATTCTTGACTTTACAAAGCAGGATGACGGGGTGTCCAACAAGCCCAGTCACATTGTCTGGTGTGCTGGGATCGAAGTAAGGCGCTCCGGGGGTATGTGGCCAGTCTTCAAGGAATTCAGTCCTGAACCTTCGTGATGACTCCGATACTGTGCTTTGGTCCCGAGGCCGGTTGTTCCCGCTGTCTTGGCGGCATACTGAAAAAGGTTGGTTGTTAGTAGGGTTGAAAATAAAAATGTACGCTTAAGTGATTACAGTAACTAAATGACATTCAATTTATCAGTTGATTGATGTTAAAACTGGTTTTAACGTTATTGAATGTAGAAAGATTGTGATTGATTGTAGATAGTAATTTATGGCAATATTTTAAGTACCTTAAAAATACATGTAAATAATTATAATTAATGTGATGTTTATAATCCATGTTGAATTAAATCCCTCTAATTATAATACTGAGGCCGTCTACAAGCGTATATGCCTGAATGTATGTATGCCTTGTCGAGAACAATACTATACGTCATATAAGAATAACTAGTACTTCTTTACTACAGAAATGGAACTACACCTCACAGTTTTTGGTCGTAGCATAGCATTTTTCATTTCAGGTGTCACGTCGGCCTGCTGGCCTAAATATCACCGAGTTTCGAGAAAACATGTATGTTTTTCAATACCAGTGCAGAGTCATGAACTACCAAAAAACTGCAATGCAAGTACCTACGTACTTATGTGTAGTCAGATTCTATTAAATGAGGCCTATTTTTTTAAATATTCAGGGAAGGTTTTTATACATGACGTGTATATATATTATCATTATACCTGTTTGAGAAAATTCTCTGCCTTCAACAAAATACCGCGACTTATTTCCATAAAAGACAAAATTCTAAAATTTGACCCAAGATTTTCTTAAATTAACAAAACAAACAAATCTTGTACTCAGTTAAAGCTTATAATTACAGAAGTCAACTTTACTTAAGAAAACGAGGTGTTTGAAGCCTTGACGAAACTTTGAAGGAACTTTTTATTTCTCGAATTAGATTAAAGATCTCCTTTGATAAATTAAAGTCCTTATAATTTACAACCTCAAAAGTAAAAATTAAATAGAATGAGCATTTTTATGCAAATTTTTTTACAAAGAAATAATATTTTAAATTCGTCTGAAATTCTTTAATTTTAAGATACCTAGCTGGTTGTCTATTGGTCATACACATTTGTCCTTAATTAAAGGACTTTAAATCAAAAGACTTTAAATGTCTATAAACGTAGCCATAATATTAAGTTTCTGTAGAATTCAAGTTCTACGTTTGAGATGGTGCTACGACGTGACGTATTTGCTACGTAAGTAACGCATTCGTAGCATTATTGCGCTACGGTCTATATAGCACAGCAGATACGATATTGGTGATTTATCTGAAATTATTGAGGCAGTTACTTTAAGATATTACATGTCCTGTGGATTAATTTTATGTTGCAATCTTCATTAGATATGTCATTGAATGGTTAATAAACTTTTCGAGATTGATATTTATTTACTTTTTACTGGTCCCTGACTTATTAAAGTACTGACTAATAAATTGTAAAAAACACTTTATGAAATAAAATATATACAATTAATTATTATTAGTTATTAGGTAATTTCAAAAAGTAAATTTTTTCCACCACACAAAAAAGAACTTTAAAAATAAATTGCAAAACTAAAATATACACCTACTGCAATAAAAAATGTCACTCAACAAAACACGCTACCAATTTAAATGGAAAATCAATTGCTAACACGAAAACAATTAGGCTGTCTCGCAACAGACACCAAATCAAGCTGTCATGATGTAACATGTACCTATTATTGTGTCCATTTTAAAGGGAAATAATTCACTTTATGTTATGTTATGTATCGTGTTTCATGAAATCATTTTTCACACTTATATTGGTATATAAAATTTTAAAACCTATTTCGATCATTAAATATAAGAAAACTTAATAACTTGTTTGGCTATTTTGATGACCTCATATAGTGGTAGGTACCTATGGAATTTTTCAAGAAAGAGATCGAAAAGAACTTAACTTTGCTTTGAATAAGATGAATAATTTTTAAATTATCAATAATCTGACTGGGACATAATGTACATATCTCTGGTATTTATATTACGTACAACTTTCAACGATTTTAACAAAGTAAAAGTTAACAATTAATTAGCAACAACATTTTCATTCCAATCCATCATTATTTAGGTATTCTTTAACTACACATAAACATTGAAATTCGCAATGAAACAACAAATTACGTTCAAACAACAAAGAATTTCAAACAAAATTTACTTCAAACAATCCGTTGCGCACAGAATCGTAAATCAGCTGTAATTGTGAATATTTAGGAAGGCGCTACAATAAACGGGCAATATCTTCATTAATTTATACTAGAACTGCCACGATCCCATCAGATTAATGGTTCTCTTTCATCAGATTAAAAATTAATCGCACTCTCCTAAAGACCTGAAGAAAGTAATTGAGAGGAAAATGAAACGTCCACAAAGGGACGTAAATCGCGATTGTCAGATGAAGCTTGATTAAGTGGTAAATTTTAAATTATGATCCCACAGCTTTGCACGGACGAATTTACTGACACTTTATTACTATAGAGAGTTACGCAACCGGCACGTCCTCTTACCTATTTTATTACAGACATGAAAAATGTATGCCGAACGTCTGTCGTGAATAGATAAATCGTACCTGCATTGCGTGTTTTTCAAGCTCCTAAATTAAAAGATCAAATCTTGAGTTACGCTAATTTGCGTTTGGGATTTCAATAGGGAAGATGACTAATTTTTAATTTTGTGTCCATCTTTTTTATACTCAAAAATATAAGACACGTATTCTTCTTTTGACCCGTAAACAAAAAAATATGTAGAAATAGTGAATACATTTTAGCGAGACTTGTGTTTAACCAAAAATTGTACCTAGCTGTGACGTCACTAGCCCCGTTTTTCTACGTATTTTTCATTGAGATCATGAAAAAAAATACGTGTTTTTTTATTATCTTTTTCTTTTCGAACTGGCAGACTAAATTGATTTTGATTATTCATACCCAGTCATTAAGTGATTAAATTTTCACTGACGCTAATTTTTGCTGGGATTGCAATTGACTATAATTATAACCGACCGTCAACTGTTTCACTATAGGAAACGAGAGCTATCGTTTGAGTTATATAAGCGGCTTAACAATTTGTTTCGGGCTTAAGATAAGGGCGCGAAGCAAGCGTCGTGCTTACTAAGTACTCATTAAACGGTACGAGGGAGACTAAATTAGCTGTTAATATCTCAAGTTATTTATTATTTATAACGGTATAGAATGTATTTAAAAGTTAAACGGCTTTTCCTTTACAGGTTTTACTTAAATATTTTTAATACGTGCTCAACTGACCGTATTTTATAAATTTCGCAAGCTTCTGCTTTTTAATTTAAACTAACATGCACTGTTTTTAATTAGGTACATAAAAACACCTGTATAATAGGTACGTGAGCTTTAAACATTTGTCACTCTCTTAAAAACTGTACTGTTATTAAATTTCCATACTTATGTTAGCACGACTCATAAAACTAATTTATTTATATCACACAATATCCTTACCTAACCACCATCACTTAAAATATAAAAAACTGGCTTTACCCTGTGATTTTTCCCTCCATTATATTTACAAAAACCTTCCTTAATAATTAAATGATCAGATGCACAAAGTTTTTTTTAAGACACGACTCATAGATCTACTGATTACCTACTGTGTTCAAACAATGAAACAAACTCTTATAGCTAGATGAAGTATATTGTAAATCTGTACTAGACAGCTGTCGTGTTAAGTATTTTTGCATTACAGTGCACGAAATTACACTGTTAGCCAAAATAATACAGTATACACTACCTACACTAACACTACCTACACTAACAAAAAAGTGCTCACCAATAATACAGCAAAGGAAATGAGCAGTGAATAGGCAGACGGCTGATGTTCGCGCCATCTCTCAGGCCGGCTCCCCGGGGCGAAAGGTCATCGCTCCTGGAACAAAAGAACGCGTTAATAACCTCTAGAACCCTTGCTGTAGAGGTAGGTGGTGGGTGTGCATAGTACAGTATAGTTAAAAAAAAATGAAGAAAAAAAGTTACGTTTTTTTGACATTTCTGGTATTTTTTTTTGAGTACTCGATTTTGTTGAAATTCATATGAGACATCTGAGGTGTATCCTATCGACTACAAATTTAAATAAAATATGTCATTTTACATCAGGTTGAAAACTTAAAAGTAATTTTACGGACTGAACTAAGACAATGATAATCCTAAAAGGCGTAATGATGGAGCTTAGATATGTTTAAAATTATTATGAATTTGTAAAAACGAGATAGATCATTTAGTTATGTACACAATATCAGTTATAAAAAGTTTATGTCAACTAAATACGTTTGGAACCTTGTATTTATACACGAAGCATAGTTTCAGCTATGCTACGTTACAAAAAATTTTGATTTTTAAATTAAAATTAGATTAAAATGTACCCACTGATTATAAAATCTCTACATACGAACCGCTAGAAAACCTTTTAGCGATCCATATCTTACTAAGCTATAGTTATCACATCTCACAGTGAGCACGTTGCTTAGACTATGTAAAATAGGACGCGGCATTTCGCAGCTCGTTGAAAACGGTAGGGTTTGTAAAGACGTCAATTTTCTTGAGTAGGAGAACTCACTACGTGTTTTATTCCGTTTTGTTAACGGCTTCATGACTCTAGTCTAGCCTATTCTATGCGTTCCTTGTATCTTTACTTTGTTCAGTAGATATCTATTTCGATAAGTTGAAGTTGTATTGAAATAAAACTACTTTTTACGGATTTTGTCGCGGTTTAATTTTAGATTTTAGGTCCCGACGTTTCGACACCGTAAATCCGTAAAAAGTAGTTTTATTTCAATGTCTAACATTTGCGTAAACCTAAGAAACCAATTGAAGTTATGTGTTAGTCGTATGTTGTGGTATGTTTTCATTTATTACTTACTGTCATTAACAACTGTACATCCAAAAAAAAATCTAGTGTAAAGCCTAAGTTAAGCGTTATTTAAAAATGCACAATACTTAGTTAATTAGAATACGACATGAATCAATCTAAAAAAAACTTACAATACTTCCACACTTTTGCGTACCTTACGTCAATGTCATCATCTACCCGTAAAAGGCATTAAACCCGTCAACATAAACCTATATACCTAAGTAAATACTGAACTCTTAGACTATACGATACGAGGTACATACTGAACTGAACTCTTCGACTATAATACGATGCGGTTGCGGTACAGCTGACTAATGTATGGTCATGTCGGAGCCAACGAGACAGATGCGGGCAACTCAAACTTAGTCGTGAAGCCTTGGGTTTTACGTGACGAGAATATAGATGGAAGGTTTTAAGCAAAGGTTGTAAGTGAGTGGTCAGATACAATTTAAATAAAATATTTGGGCGAAATTTTAAAGCAGGTGCTGTTGAGCCGCTATATATGTCCTTGATATACATATGGTTGACTAGCTGTGCCCCGCGGTTTCACCCGCGCGAATGACAATTCACACACTATCTTCATAAATTATAGCCTATGTGTTATTCCGATGTATAAGGTACATTATTGTAAAGTTTCATTAAAATCCATTCAGTAGTTTTTGCGTGAAAGAGTAACAAACATCCAAACAAACTTTCACATTTATAATATAAGTAAGTAAGGATGTAAAGTTGATTACATGCAAAAATTGATAGACAGACTGATGGACATCAAAGTGATCCGATAAGGGTTCCTTTTTTTTGAGGTATGGTTCTCTAAAACCATAATCTTCTAGTATTCGCTTTTAGAGAGATTGCATGTTGAGGATAAAGTTGGTTTGCAAGGAGAGCTTATAATTTAAATTTATTATTGTAGGTTATGTGATACTTACTTAAATCTTTTGATGAGGGATTTATTTCTAAATTTAATGTTTACGGATAATCGTCCGTTTAGTCTTACGTAAAACTACTTTGTTCCAATACCGTAGAGTATAAGTGAAAAAAAATGTGTTATTTAATTATTTTGAAAGCAAAAGCCTATTCGTGGCCCAATTCCAAAGAATTCGTAATGGACAAATAGTAAAAGCCAATACATGGATGTAAGTGTTCATTAATGAAAGCTTTGTGTAACCTAACCTTCTAGCATTACTAAAGTAACAGCATTTGGCAAGTTAGTGTCTTTATTTGTGAGAAATTGAATTAACTTTCAAAGCATTCCCTTATATTTTCATACATATTTTCTTCATTATGTAAGTGTAGCTTTCGGGCATGTAATGTAGAATCGATGGATATCTAGTTCAAAACAATAATACATGGGTTACAGTAACAATCGTCGCCAAACGAATTTTACCTGAGTGATTTTTTATTTAAACCTAAATAATAAATACAATTTTAATGGTAATTATCAAAGCCATAACTGCCTTTATTATAAATATTAAACTGCAATTGCTAAATTAGTTACCAGTTCAGTCAATCATCCTAACAACCAATTAAATTGAATTCATCAAAACCTTTTCTGCTCAACTAATTGCCAGTCATAGTTTTCCAGTCAATTACGCAGAATCTGTCAAATAGGCCAGACTAAATCATTTGGCCAGTTTGCATACTGAAATTTTACGCCTCATTTTATATTCATTCAACAGTAAAAAATACAATATCCGAAGTCTAACGTGAAACGTTAATAACTCGAACGAAATCTGTTTTATGAATAAAATAAGTACTATAAAAGTAATGAATATAATAATATTTATTTATTAAAAACAAAAATTAGGTTGTGGATTTTTTGGCTTTTCCAAGTCGACCAAGGGTTTTCTATGAAATTCTCAGTAGCAGGTCGGAGTTTGGATTTTTGCCCGATTAGTGGCAATAGGCTCGCCCCCTATTACATGGGACCTAAACATACCGGCGAACTGTGGGTGTACATTAGTACACGTCTGCCCAACCCTTCGGGGATACAGGCGTGCCGCGTGATGGTATGGCTTTTTTGGCATGAAATTAACCGGAGGATTGTTTGGCCTACTTTTATCGAACTATACCTGACAATATTTTTAACAGCTATCAATTTTGGTCATTAGTCAAATCTGTACATCAATGTTTGCAACTCGATATGTTTTTTTTTTCCAATACAGGTTGATTTCTATCGTGTGTCTGGCATAAAAGAAATCCCAATATTTAAGTTTCCTACTTTATTCAATAATTGATTCTGATTATATTAAACCTTAGAAACTTAATGCGTGGGTTTCGATACAAGACCTCTAAATTGGTAGCCTTTTGACCTTCTAAGCTTTTCCCACGTAAAACCAAATCAGTACATTGATTTGGTTTTACGTGGGAAAAGCTACTGCGGTATAATATTCGAATATAATATTATATTTAACAAAAAAACAGACAAAAGAAAAAGTAACAAAATTGTATCTGATATAACAAATAATATCAGTATAACGAGTAACAAAAAAGGGTAAGAAAACAATATCATTTACCTTATTTGATAAATTGCTTTGGTAGCAAAACAAAAAAAAAAAACAAACTAAGTATTTCTAAATAATTGTGGAAATGTCGTACTTAGGAATATGACAATGGAAATCAGTAAGGCACAGCACGAAATCCGCTTATTTTATTACCATATCTAAAGACAGTCCAAAATACAGTTAAAATTAAATACAAAAACAAAGAACTCAAATTCTACTCAATCTAATTACAGACTGTTGATTACAAATTTGGGACTAAATCAATAAGCGCCTAAAATCCTTCAAACGTCTAAGGAAAGTTTTCAAAGCCTTATTGTTCCGATTCCAAAAGTAATGAGGTTATACCAATTGCTTCGAAGCCTTCTCGGAGTGTAGGAATCGGCATGGTGTAGGCTTCAAATCTTGGCTTCAAAGCTCTTCTTATCAATAGGCTTTGTGTTATGGCAGCTATCAAGGCTGATCATGCGAACTTAATGTTTGATATCGATGGCTGTTTGAAAATAAAATCTTACTTCTTGAACTTTGTACATAATACACTGAAAAGCTGAATTTACATACCGCATATTTTGATACTTACAAAAAAATATATTTTATGAGATTCAAAAAGGTAAGAAAGGATAATATATTATCAATCTGGTTAAAGGGGAGATGAGGCAATAAAGGAACTCTACTTATTGACCAACTTTAAACGCAAAGAGATTTTCCATATAAGATAAACACATGAAATAGATTTTCAAATGTAATTCAGGATACAGTTAGAGGCATGTTTCTGAACTAATAAAAAAAAGGTATACGCCAAAACAAGAAAACAATCATACACCACGAAACCAGATGCCTTACAAAGAAATATAATCCAAAAAATGAGAGCACTAAAAGGTTACCAGTAACCTTATACATACTAACAGCTGGCTTACAATACTCGGAAAAAGTTGCGAACAAAAATAGGCCATTCACGGTACACGTTGGTGTTAAACAATGGCTTCCATTACGTCAGTGGTGGGAGGGAAATGAAATAATTTGTCGTTCCTCGCTCTACTTGTGTAAACAAGAGTGATGGCGGCAGAAACGATACGTCATATTTGTGGTCCGTTTCGCCCTCGCTTCCTTAAGATGCTCACGTATTTATTAATTATACATAGACACTTTCGCGTTGTGTAAATAATTGTTAGTGTTGTTATATTGTTTTTCTGTTGTGGTGTTTGTTACAATCTTCTTATGAAATATGAAATATTTAGGCTCCTTGTTTATATATTTTCTTGGACGTAGAAAATCTTTTTAGTGTACTAAATTATGTTTATAATAAAAAGGACAGTCTTTTCTGCGAAAAATTTAAAACATTTTTAGCTTTTAAGTTTATACTGCTCCTAAATAAACCAGACAACACTCAAAAGTTTAAATCAAGGTCATTTTTAACGCACTTACTCTCCACTAACACATATCTATGAAGATCCCGATAAAATTATACAGCATAATAAACTTTACGACGGCATAAATGTTTATATCAAGATATAATACGTGCTAATCTTAAAGCGCTATCCTAATAAAAAGCAGTTATTACTAGCAAAAGAAATGAGGTCACAAAATACGTTTAAAATTTTCAATTAGTCTGCCTACTGAACTGTTTTATTGGTTTTTTAATCGAAGGGATTAAAATAATTGCGGCGAGAGAGTTTCATTTAAAAATGTCATTATTGATGTTTTGTTCGAAAACATGTGTATTAAGGTTGGACTACACTCACTTTAGTGACACATCGTTTTGTTTGGGTTGTATTTAAATTCGTGTGTTAATGAAGAATTATGTTGATGTAACTTTTAGTGGCTGTATACATTTCAACGTTAGTATTTTCATAAATAAACTGACTAAGACGGGCCAACTTCGCTACGCCACGATTAATTCAAACACATTTACCTAAACTAAATAAATTATACTATGTATTTCTAATATGACTTATTAATACTTCGGTTGCGCGAAAGAAATCTTCTATATATTTACTAAGTCATTCCTACAAATACAAACAATCTTGAATACCAATATTTATTTCACATGAACGTCGAGCTTACTGTATACAAATACGGCAATAAATCTAAAGCTTAAGTTACCATGCGAGTCAAGAAAGGCGGTGAAAGGTAAAATTAATGTTTAAAGGTGACAAATTGTTTGTGTATCAACATATCTATTTATTTGAAATACAAAGGTATTTTGTTTGTTACTGCTTTGCGAGTAGGTAGTTATCTCTTCTATATCTATACTTATAATAAATCTGTAGAAGTGAAAATTCTGTACATTGAAAATATCAAAAAATAAATGGCGGGGGGTGTTACTAGACCGACACCGAAACCAAAAATGTGAAATAAAAAATTTTTGTCTGTCTGTCTGTCTGTTTGTTCAGGTTTCACGCAAAAACTACCAGTTCGAATACGATGAAACTTGATATAATTATTCTTTATTATTCTGGGCACCACACTGGGTAGTTTTTATCCCGGAAAAGTATAAACAATAAAAACCCAAACTTAATCTTGCGGTTAAAAACTCATTGATAAGTTTCGTCATCCACGCGAACGAAGTCGCAGGCACAGCTAGTGTATAAATATAAAGCTAGCCTACTGCTATCAAGACATTAGACGTACCTCCGGTTTCTAAAAGGCCGATCAACTCAATCTGTTGTCAAATCAACTGATCACGACTGTGATTGGTTGACCAAAAGACTGTCTAATCACATTCTGCTTTAAATGAAATTTGACAGGTAATCTACGAATTTTTGAGTTGACCAACGTTTCAAGAACTTGGGGTTAGTATACTATTGAAAAAATTATAATTCATTTATTACATTCTTTATAGAGACAGCTGTAAATGTATAACCCAGTAAAATGTGTAAAAATAAATAAATAAATAAATGCGGACAACATCACATACATTGCTCTGAACCCAAAGTAAGTAGCTATAAAGCAATTGTGTTATGGAATTCAGAAACAACGAAGGTACCACAAACACCCAGACCCGAGACAATGCAGAAAAGTGAGTTTCTGCATTGACCCGTCCGGGGATCGAACCCGGGACCTCAGAGCTAGCGACACCTTGAAAACCGGTGCGTACGCCACTCGACCACGGAGGTCGTCAAGATCAGATAGGTAAACGCTCCATATAAATAACTGTATTTAGCTGAATCCTTTGAGACTAGAAGCCAGTCCCAACATAGCTTGGAAGAAGGCTAGGCAGAAGATAAGTGCAATACAATGCAACGACTGTTTCCAAGGTAAATAACGATAATGACTACATTCGGTTTTCTTATTTTCTCTTCCTTCTTAAGAGGAAAGGGGAGCGGAGAGACGTTTGAAAATTCGGTTTTTGAAGAAAGTATTGCTGTCGCTTTAATTCCCCCCGCCCTCAAATTCGTGCGATAAGGACAACTGCAGCTCAGACCGAAAAACTGACGAAAAATCGGTCGGACGGTTTGGCTCTCGTCTATTTTCTCCCTCAATTCTTAACCAATTTTAAAGATATTTCATATACTGCATAAGAAAAGAATAATCTGTGCCTCCATTTTTTCCTTTTTCAATAATCGTTGCCAAATTTGAAAAAAAACGCCTCTGAAAACTGCGGTCAAAATCGGCACTTTTTAGAAGGTTCTAGTAATAATATAACTTATTTAAAAAAAAGAAAATAGGGGCATAGATCCAGTTCATATTTATATTACTGCAAAAAATCATAGCCCTAAGTTCAGAAACCAGCGAGAAAACAGACGAGAGCGTTTGTATGGAAAAATGTCCGCTCCCCTTTCCACTTAACTTACAACAACCTTTAAGACAAACAATTAAAAATAATTCTCTCAAAAGTTACTTTATTTTAGTGATTAATGTGCGTTCTTAAAAGATGTTACAAAAGTTATAACATTAGGCCTTAAACTTAAAATTTACTTTACGTCTTATAAAAGCGTATTATTTCTTATAAACCTAGTTCCAGACTACTCTAAAAACTAAATTTGGTCCTTAGAGATATAATAACGACCAGTACACTTTCCTTTATGATTCAAGGTTACTATCTTATTTTGTGGTCGGTGAATCTGGTTTTTTAGGGTTCCGTACCGACAAGGAATTCTATAACTAAGCTTTCTTTATCCATACGTCTTTCTGAAAGCGGGCCATATCTCATAAACCGTAATAGGTCGAAGTGTATTTTAATCGTCGCTATAATAATACCATTAAAACCACAAATTTGAAGTTTTAAGCCGAAGTACAATGGTACAGAACCACGGGTCATGAGTCCCACTTACAATAATTGACTGGTTTTCTATTCATGAATGCACCTAAATACTATTCATGTTGGTTTATTGAAACCGGAACGATATATTAAAAAACTGGCCAAGTGCGATTCGGACTCACGCACGAAGGGTTCCGTACCACCGTCGTATGAGAGCCCCCCTTAAATATTCATTTTATGTGGTTTTTAGTATTTGTTGTTATAGCGGCAACGGAAATACATCATCATCATTTGTTGGTCTAGTGGTTAGTGACCCTGACTGCTATACCGGAGGTCGTGGGTTCGATTCCCACCCAGGACAAATGTTTGTGTGATGAGCACGATCATTTGTTCTGGTTGTCTGGGTGTAATTTATCTATAATATGTATGTATTTAGAAAATATATAAGTATGTTTATCAGTTGTCTGGTTACCATAACACAATCTCTGCTTAGCTTGGGATCAGATAACCGTGTGTGAGTTGTCCCGGAATATTATTATTATTATAATTTCTGAAAATTTCAGCTTTCTAGCTATCACGGTTTATGAGATACAGCCTGAAGACAGACAGACGGACAGACAGACAGCGGAGTCTTAGTAATAGGGTCCCGTTTTACCCTTTGGGTACGGAACCCTAAAAAAAACCCTTTCAGGTACCAATTACGTCACACATTACGAGAATTTGCCCTTTTTCAAATATGTACGCAGTACAATTTAAACCGAATGTTAGCTCTTGAATTTTATTGTGAGGACTCGAAACGTTTATAGGTTATTATGAAACGTTTTATTGAGTTTCAAATAATACGATCGGAATTTCAAAAGAGTATTAAAATTTTAACCTTCTGCTGCTACACACAGGTAAATTGTACCCGGAATTAAATTGATGAATAGAATTTATGTTTTGTGTTTAATATGTGAATTTCTAACATAAATCAGGTTTCACTGTATAAAAAAAATTGATCTTGAAATTCGAATAAGCTTTTATTTTTCCGAAAAATCTTTTGGGAGTTATGAAGAAGTTGTCTAGTTTATTTTGTTTCGTGTTGTTTGGCTCACAGAAATCTAAAACTCTTGATCAGTCAACCGAAAAGTTTGAAACTCGAATAAATAGGTATCTTCTTTTAAGTTCGCTTCTTTCAAAGCTTTTGAGTAATGTAAAGCCATTATTATAATCGCTGTCTGTCCTAAATAAAAATATATTTTGATGTTACTAATAATATTAACGGAATGTATGTTTGTATCTCAACATATTATTATATTTATTGTTTACTAGCTTACCCGGCAGACTTCGTACTGCCTCAATCGATAAAAAAGCCTAAACTAATGTAAAAAATAAACTTAAAACAAATTGTTTTTTTTTTTTATTATTTAATCCTGAAAATTTTCCTATTTATTCACCTTTTAAACCTTCTCTGGATACAATGTATTGTATTCCACAAATAATTTAATACCAAAATTAGCCAAATCGGTCCAGCCGTTCTCGAGTTTTAGCGAGACTAACGAAAAGCAATTCATTTTTATATATAAATATAGAAGATTAATACTATGATTACCTACAACATAGAGTGGGTCAAACAATTTTCGTTTCTTATTTTTATCAATAACAAGGATTCTCCTCATAACATTGAGACAATACTACTATAATAATAATAACAAATAATGATACCAGCCTATAAACGTCCCACTACAGGCCTCTTTCCATATTATTATGGAGAAGGCACGAGTATTAATCACCACGCTTTCTCATTTGCGGATTGGCGATATAATAATGTACTACTAATAATATAATTTATTTCTCAACCCATTGTTCAAGTACAACCCACACACTCATACTACACGATATTTAGTGCAGAACAGAAAACATAACCAACAAAACTCAAAACAAACTTTTACACCAAGGTTAACCGAAAATTAGTAACAATAAAGGATATTAGAGGCTCAAAGACGAGAACCGTATTAATTAATTAAGCAATTAATATTATACACGCGCGAAGAAATTGCTGTGTTGTGACATAATGTTGTTAATTACAATCAATTACTAAATAAGACCGCAATTACGTCGGAACGTAAACATCAATTTTCATAACGGCAATGTTTGATCTCGTGTTATTCTACGAATAAATTTCGCGTAAAGCTGTTTAAGACCGATTTCAGGAAAATCGGCCTTTGAAAAGCATGAAACCTAAATAGGGTTCTGATATCGAAAGTGCTATTGGGAAGTACCTTATATTAAAATATAATCATGAAAATCAAAGCAAAATAAAATTAAATACATTACAATTTATTTTAATATAATTAAAAAATATTATCAAGGGTAATATTTACAAAATCATGAGTTAGAAAATGAACAATTAAAAAATATTCTAAAATAAATGTTTCAGGTAAGCACATCTCTCCTTTTTCCAATTTGCCTTGTTTAACAATACTAAACAAGGCCATAAATTAGGTATTTATTATGAAACACATTACAAAAGAATCTACTATGTCCTTGCGTGACTAGCAGATTACCTCTCACTTGTTCATTGTTATTAATGTAGAAAAAAATGTATTATCATCTCTTAATAAAGAAAGTTATACGAAATTAATAGAGAACGGGTCTTTTGTACCTTTGACCGCGGGAGAGGGTTGCCAGATGACGCATCATAATTTGGCGCGAATATGACAGGGTCACATATTGTTCGAGTTTCGGGATAAGAGTTTTAAGCAGTACGTTGATATTATAGGGTATTATATAGCTATAGCTAGCCTCTGCTTGCGGATCCGCCTAATTTGATAAAAATTATCGGATGTCATTCAGTAATTATGTAAAGATTGTTTACATCCAAACTTATATCTTTAATCTATTAGTACGGATGTATATTACTTTACTTATAATTTAATATATGGTGAATTATACATAATATTACAATTAAGGTACATCGTTTTCTACCATCATGACTGGAATTTCTCTATTACTGTTAGAACTCATTTGAAGAAATTGTAATGATACTTTAATGTTTGACTCAATATAAGAAATTACTTTTGTCGTATAACAAAAAGAAAGTTTAAATAATTTAAAAGCTATCTATTAATACTAGTATAATAATACTAGTATATAATACTAGTATAATAATACTAGTATATTATTATAATATTTTTACACAGAAACAGATTTTCGTAACTATTAAATAATTTAGCAAAAATGCTAACATAATATTTCCAGTACAAACATAAATCCGTCGTGTGCCATTCTAAAGTACTATTTAGTGGCCAAACTGTTCTAATGGTCTAAAATAAAAACGATGACAGACTTACTTTAACTAACTTTATGTAAAAATAAAGTTTATTTTTGAAACAATGAGCTCCTTTTGCGAGCATTAAAAACACTCGCGAAAAATGGAGTAGGTATATAAACAAACAATGTTAAATAGTATACGATCTAAGTTTGTGTTTTTAATTTTAAAAGTTTGCTTACTTATTCCGTTGACTCAACGAGCGAAGATATATCTTGGCTTTTGACAAGAGTGAATAATTAAGTCTGTGCTTTTCAGGGTGCACCTAGAAAAGTTTCTCTATTTTTTTTTTTTAACCTACAATTGTTTACACATTACATTTCCTTTTATGTGTCTAAATATAGATTTCAGGTGTAACAATTACTTACAGGCTAACACCACGTGTACAATGAACGGTATTATGTTACGGTTAATCGCTATTGACGATACATAGTAGGTATGTCCGGCAACCTTTCCTATTTTTTTTGAAAACGAAATCTTTTCTCATATTAAAGCCGATTAACGCCATAAGAGTGAATGCTCATTCTGTCCCCACCTATTAATATATTTAAGAATTTCATAGAATATAGAAACTTTAAACATAAAAATTGACGCGAAAGTCTGATATTAAATTTTATCGTTTATTACTTACGAATATTTCCTTGTACAGAAAGATTAAGTACCTAACTATATGCTTAAAGTGGCTATCCATCTAAATGACACAACGGTTCATTTCTTTGCGCATAAGTCGGTAACTCACAGTAGCTTTATCTCAACCGTAATAAATAAAATATCATATTTTACCATACCACAACCTGCCACAAGTAGGTTAGTAACAATCATCTTATATTAAGCTTATTGACCAACTATAATCCATTTACTGAAAATAATCATATGTAGGAGTGGTTTAAAAATAAACATGTTAAAGTGAATGTCTAAGTATCAATAATTGATTGAAATTCTTTAACCTTTACCCGTATTCCCACGCAAACTCGACCGACTCTTTTAACTTTGAAACTGTTATTAGTGGAACCATAGAGAGTGGAACATTACTGGTATGAATATTTTATGACATTATTTTTATAAACGTTACTTTTGTCCAGTTAGATTTCAATAAATTATATTGAAATGGTTGAAATTTTATGTGTCGATATTGTAATAATAAATATAATACCCAGTTAAATTTACGACTGATTAGACAATAAGATTTTAAGACAACTGAAACTAAATGTTCAAAACTCACAATTAAAAATAGCAATTCGCAATTAGCAAAAAGTATTTCTCAAAAACCTTTTTATAAAATAATTTAATAAACATTTTAAATACTTGAGCCTAAGAAACATTAAATGAGTATAATAAGTATTCAAAGAATTCCCCGATATAAAAGTAGGTCTATGAACATTAAAGATTTTTGGAACAATTCCCAAAATTGTTGCCATTGCCGTATTCAAAGATGCCAAGAATTTGGACAAAGCCCTGTTAACTAGTGACCTTCGTCTTTTGAGGGCAGGAAGTTATTACTCATTATTGCTTAATATAGGGCAGAAAGTCGATTGATCTGTTTCCATTCTGAGTTTAGTCTCAAAAGACATATTTTTTTCCTATGTAAAAAGTGTAGATAAGATGGCATGTAGGAAAAATAAACTCGCCAAATTACCAGCAGAACATTCAACCACAGATCGTATATTAGTGTACCCACATCAGTATGGTGACCATATAAATAGATACAATTATGATAAAAAGTAGTGTATACAAACAAGAGTAACTCTTATTGTAAAAAAATAAATGGTAACGTTTGCATAAGTGAACCAAATATTTGATTTTATCAACAAATCTTAGACAACCAAAGTAGTTAGTAATTACAAAATTAATTAAAAAAAAAAAAAAACAAGATACAAATTCTTACTTTCAAGAAACAAGCATGACTACCTCGCGCAATGCGTTAGCAATTTCATAATATCAAATCCAGGTTACGTTATTCTCATTTAAATATAGAGTACCTAAAAGCTGTAAGGAATATAACATATTAAAATAGATACAACAGCACCCTTCCCAATTACTGTGTACGAGGAAACAAACATGTTATTTCACTTTAAAAGGAGGTTGCATGTCAAAGTAGGTGACGTCACGAGGAACGTACAATTTCTTATTATTTCAGCGTCCTCAATTTGTCAACATGGAATTCTTATTAAAATATTGTGAGAAAAATGTATCAAAATGTCCTGGATAAATTATTTTCGTGTTATCAATTTAATGGGATTGTTCATGTTGTACTGAAATGACTAATTTCTTTGAACTAGATAAATAATGGCGTGTACCTCTTATCTATTTTTGTTCGTTTGATCTGTAAAATATTCAATAATATTATTACATGTAGTTTAATTTGTGGGTGTGCCATATTACTATGTACCTAGAAACATGATAAAATAGAACAATATGTAATACATTATCTGGTGGTAGGAATCAGCCAGTCAATGATGACACAAGATTATATCCTTACTCAACAGCAATCTGATATTTGTATGTAACTGAAATAAAATGTATTGGTTTATGGGAGAAGAAAAGAAGAAAATATAACTAATAATTATAATATAATATAATAATAATATCTGAAAAACCGTATCTCACTAAGAAACAAAACTGAAACAAATGACTGTTTATAGGAGTTACCCAACATTACTGTACTGTGTGAGTTACCTTGTCATGACGTAAACAGTTACTTGATTTATTGGTCTAGTCTAGTTGAAACTAGTCGTGAACTATAAATATACTGGGCGTACCTGTAGACGGCGCTTTTAAAATTTATTACCTTGTGTACCGTAAAATATGTGAAGGGATTAGCCATACAAAAATGTTGAGCATTTTCACCTAGTTTCAAGCAGAAACGTGATGGTAATACCGACAAAGGTTTGTATAACGCTGTTATTTCCCGCGGGTGTAAGCAGAGAAATGCGGTTACACAGCTGTATTATGATAGACAGTTACATAATTTAATACATTAAGCACAAATAGGGCGTTAAGTTACTACAGTAGGTCATTTGAACGGTAAAAAGTGTTCGGAATAAGCAGATTTAATAAATTATGTCCGTTTTGGTATTAAGACTATAGCATCGTTATTATTTTCTGGTTTTAACCCGAAGTTTTACATAAATCTTCTTATTTAATTACAGCAACTCTACTCACTTATTTATTCAAAAATATTGATTTTATAGAACCCAAATAAAGCACATACAAGTTACTTAGTACGACAATAGTTTTACCCTTACATAAATATCTCTAAAACATACATGCATAAACAGGTACAAATTAAATAAAAGCTTAATCTAAATAAAGTACTACCTAGTTACCTATTCCGTATCTATCAACAACGATCCAGTGACCCAGCGGTGATAGCCAACACATTTGCTGCCTCCGCAAAGCTCGTTCCAGAGGGCTGTCACTTTGACGGCACTAGCAAGTGCCATGCCGGTACTATCGGTGCCAAACGCTGGTACCGTGTGAATTACGTATCGAGATGTCAACTATCAAACCACAGACGAGATACGTGTAAGACGGAATGCTGATGAGTTAGGTAATGTTTGGTTAGGAATTCAGCTTAGTTGCTATGTATGATGAGTATTGATGGTTATAAACGTCCATTCAGTATTTTATTACAAAAAAGTCTAGTTACACTGTTATTATAGTTCGTAATGAATTTGGTATCTAATGTAACACAGTAATTGGAACACCACATTACTTCAAATGCGCATATACAATTTACAAATCGATTTTTGTTTGTTTTTTTTTTATGAATTTCAGATTAAAAAAAATATTAAATATAAGATTAAACACCAAATATAAGATTGATTAAATCATCTTTATCGTAAATGATTCTTTGAACAAGATGACCTGCTGTGATTGTACTGAAAGCCCAGAATATAGTAAAAAATGCCTTTTAAAATTGTCGTTTTAAAATACAATGGAAAATTTGCTCAAGTACCTAATCTTAAAATCTGTTCAGTAAGGAAAATTTGATGGAAACAATATTAGAGAGTCCATTTTCTTGATGCGGCGATATTGCAAGATAGATTATGATGACCGGGCGCTTAACGATTATACCAAAGCTCCATATTATATTAGTATCGATGATAATACAAATGTACAGTGAAATTATACCTGTAGTTTTTTTGCTTGAAGGTTTATGGAAATATAACAAATACATATTTTTTTAGCCTTGCTCATGTTTATTAAAATATATTAAAAAATTTATTTTATTTAACAATATGATGTCATAAATGTTACTACTATTGCCACATTATTTAATATCAAGTACTTTAATCTACTAGGTGAAATTCTGTTCACAATATTTTTTTCGAAGTTTCTCAATCAACGTTTTCCTTCAACACGTGTTTTTATTGACCAAAATCGAACACCGCCACAAAAAGTCATCAAACTAAAACCTCAGAATTAAAATAGTTTAGTTCCTTGCACTTGAAGCAACCATAATAAAACGATAAAGTTGGACTAACTACCATCCTTGTGATCGCGACACCGAAACTTTTTCAACTAAGTAATTATATAGAGCTTCGAACTAAGTAATATTGAAGTTGAGATGCTATGCTGATCGGGGCGTAAAATGAAACTGGGTGCTAAAGCTGAGTTTTCTTTACTAAAGTTTAATTGATTAAGTATTCAATGTTGTTAAGAATGTGATCACTTAATGGCAGTTTTGTTTTTATTTTAGACAAGTAAGGCAAACCTAGATTTAGTATTGCTGTTATTTTTTTTATTATTAAAAGTTAGTTTAATTAATTATAATAAGGGGACTATAAGCAACATAATGTAAAGAGACTTTCTACAAAAAAAAATCCTGTTTACATAATTATGTATCCTTTTATACGACCCTAGGAATAAGGATATTATTGAAATATTTATAAATAAAGCAAAGGCTTGATATTCTAATAATAATTACATTATCAGCAGGTTATCTCAAATATAATTTTCATTCACAAAATAAAAGACAAACATTTATGGATATGGAGTTTAATTATGGAGTATGGTTATGAAGTTTCTTGCCGGCTCTTCTCCATAGGAATGACACTTTGGAACCGAGCAACTAGAGTCAGTACATTTTAACGTAACTTTTCTTAAGCGCCTTTTTGGTTTATCTATACATATAATAAATCTGTAGAAAAGTCATTTTTGTACATTGAAGAAATTGAAAAAAAAAATAGCCAGCGTGTTAAAGGATAACTAACTGAACCCATTTCCATCATCTTTGAAATTTTTGTCTGTTTGTCTGTTTGTCTGTTTGTTTGTGCACACATCACGTAAAATCTACGAATTCAATGCAGACAATGTTTATATACGAAAATTAAACACAACTTGAGGTATAACTTAGTTTTTGTTTCATCGAAATCGGTTCACTCTATCAAAAGATATGATTAATTTAGTGAGTTCAAGAAGTAAAATATTACAACACGCAATTCAGTACAGTAATTGCATTACAACTCTCTTTTGCCGGGGGTCAGATTTTATGTTACAGTATCAAACATAAACTACTTAATCGAATGGTGTAAAAAATTGAGAGGATGTTTTCAAGAAATCGTAGATGGTTGTTAGCTATGTTGAAACATGCTATTAAATCTAGCTGATAAGGGGTGGAGCTTTAAATTTCCAAAATCATTTTCTCAACTGCACACATAAATTGGCATTATTGACAGATAAACAAGAGGGTAACCATGGCAGACTGAGGTAGCCATAGCAATCTTCAAATTGATTAGTACCTATATTTTAGTGAACTAGCTATCGAAGTGAACAGCTTGGCGGTTGAACGATTGGAAATGAGTGATCTTGCTGCAAGTTCAAATCCGGTTGTTAATGTTTGTATTTTTTTTCATGCGTCCTTTTTCTTATATAAGTTTGAATTTTTTGATACCCAAGTTCAAATCTCAGTAGAGATAACTCTTTTTGTGTTTTACTAACGTATCGTTTTTAAGTAAAAAAATATTTGTAACATTTTGTTGTATTTTTAGTCGCAATAAACGACATCTTTAAGTCGTGAATTTTTTCTTAACCGATATATATCGGTTAAGAAAAAATTCACGACTTAAAGATGTCGTTTATTGCGACTTATAAACTTACAATTATTTAGTGTTTGTATTTACTAATCTCCGTAGGTAAGTTTGTTCCTCATTGCTGATCATGGAGGAACAAACGTGCATGGCATATACCGTAAAGTGATTCAGGCGTAAATGTCCTGGCCATTTGCTTGGAAATTTACGCATTCGCTTCTGACTTGAAAACGTAAGCTTCCCCATAGATCACTTTATAGTTGGTTAAAAACTTTAATATTATTTTAATACTATTTTTATAACATAATGTGTAATGCTTTCTATTGGTCATCTATATTATATTCCATGGACAAGATCTTTTTGTATTCGTTATTTATTTTCTTTTACCCAAAAACCCAATGATCTTTTTATCACACAATCTTTAGTATGTACTACCTATCGGTTAAGAAAAAATTCACGACTTAAAGAAAAACCCAAAGGTAGCTTGCTTCTCATGTAGGTTTTTATGCGTACATGACGTTTTATTTATGTGTTTAAATTTCATAAAGTTTTTGTACCCTATTACCGGAAGTTTGGGCCAAAACCCTAAATAAAATAAACTTTCTATCGCATTCTCTACATTTTAAAATATATGTACGGTATTTAAATACCGTACATAATGGGCTTAAGCCCATCACCTTATGCTGCACCTTACACTTAATTAAGCGAATTGTACAGGATACAGCTTCTGACTTTAATCAGGGTAGAATGAGATTGTCCTTGGACAGCTATTACTTAATCTTTCCAAACAAATAATTTTAAACACAGTTTTGGTAATTCTGCCACTGCGCCTCTCAAACCGTACGTCAACTTTTTGTAACTACCTCCTCTTTCAGTTTCATGGGTCTCATCTCAGTCACTGCCTATCTGATCTCAATTTAACGGCGTAGTTCAATTTCGAGGTTTCGCACCAAAACCTCGCGCCCAGTAGTCTCACTAGGGACTACGGTACCAACGAGAACTATAGCATAAAAAATGGACTAATTTGTTTTTATGGATTCGGTTTTTGGGTGCCCTTTGCTATTTACTGCCTAGAGCGACAGCTGCTTTCAGTAGACTCAATACAAAAACATTGACCCTCAATTATTGTAACCAACTGGGCAACTAAAGCACAAAAGAGAAAACATACTACATATAATATAAAAAAGAAGATAAAAGAGTCAGTTCAAAACTGCCCAAGGTAGACAGACATATTTTGGACATTGACATCAAAAGCCACCATGAAAATTATATTTTTTTTTCACACGGTTCTGGACTTGGAAGATAAATCTAAAATTTTTAAACAAAGTAGCATCAAAACCAATCCTTAAAATTTTTAGCGGTAAGCTAATTATATAGTTATGACGATGGTACTTTTTTATTTTGAGAATTTATACAAACAGCAACATTTGTGACAAAATTTACTCGGCAGTAGGCAGTTCGTGATAGTGGCCCTCTATATCACAGTCAAATATTTATTCATAAAGATGAATGATAGGTATATAAGCGAACAACGTCGCGGGTACAGCTAGTGTGAAATAAAAACATTTTGATTTTGACACTTAGTTTAAAACGAAACAATGCTACGCGCTACGAAGTGCTACGAAACTAGCTACGAATTTCATAGGTGTAGTAAAAATTTGACCGGAATTTTTCATGAGTCCCTGTAAAAGCTCGGGCACATAACGCGTCAAGCGTTAGTCATCGACTCTACCTTTTTACCAAACACTTGATTCAGCACCAACCGATTGAATTCAGCGTTAACGAACTATAGAAACGTGACAACGAACAAAATCTTTTTTTCGCATCAAACATTTTTCGCATCGTGTAGTGAATTTGAATACTATCCTTTTCAGTCACACTTGTGAGCTTAACAAATTTGTCTCATTCACTTTGATTCATTAAAGTGGCATACAGTGTGATGGGGACGTTTAGCTTTTGCGCTAGAGATTAAAACTGGAACGCTTAACTTTTTATTCCAGTCTGGCCATAATTTTGTTTTGAGGATTACTTGAAAGAGAATTAACTAAGCTTCTGAAAATGGATGCGCTTTTACAACAATTTATACAAAACTAGCTGTGCCTCGCGGTTTCACCCGCGTGAATACCTAGGTCCCGTTCCCGGTGCCTTTGTATTATTAGGGGCGGAGATGAATCCAACAAATCACTATTGTAACAAGAGTCAGGATTACTTAATTTGGTGGTAGAGTATTCTTCAATTTTCTAATTTTCAGCGCAATTTTGCAAACTTTTTCTTTAATAAGAACCTTCTCCTGACAATAACAAACACAACAAAAAAAGAATTAGCGAAATCAGTCCAGCCGTTCACGCGTGATGCCGTGACCAAGGGAAATAGGGATTAATTTTTATATATTTAGATTATTGATCCCTATTTCATTTGGTTACGCCATAACTTCCGAAGGACTGAACCACACGGGCAAATCTTAAAAAAAAAAATATTTTGATTTTATTTTCACACAACGCATTCGAAGCTGGGCAGCAGCTATGTATAAATAAAAATAAATAAAACTAATATATATATTTACCCGGTGTAATAACATCGCTTCAAAACTTCAAATTGTCTTAATCGAGTCGTAATCGCATTACATACTTTTTGCTCTACAATTTTCAAGCAGCTTTGAGAGAGTTAGGGTTGTATGGTCTAATTCCATTATGACGTTAGTTATGACCGGCAAGTCAACTGATTCCACTTTAAAGCTCTAACCTAGTTTCCTCAACGGTTGCTGATGACCGCGGAACAAATTACTTGAGGAGAGCGGTTGTTAATAAATAGGACGAGATGCAACGTAAAGTCTAGATTTAAAATTAGGCTAGTGCTGTCTAAAGAGATTACAAGGTTTTTTCTTCAATGTGATGTAGACGTTTTTTTTGTAATCTAAATTTATATAAGAATGTAAAATAACTATGTAATTATTCCTTGAGAAATCCTTACTAATATTATAAATACTCAAGGTTCACGGAAAAACTACTAAATGTATTTTAAAGAAACTTATTAATACTAGTTATAGCTAATGCATTAGAATAACACATAGGCTATAATTTTAAAAGATAGCGTGAATTCTGAACGAAACCTAGGCATTCTCGCGGGTGAAATCGCGGGGCACAGCTAGTAAGTTATACACAAAGGTTAATTTTGTGCCAAATGCCGCAAGATTATATTTACAGTTAAGAGTTGCCCGCCCATGGTTATCAAATCAATTATGTGTTTATAGATATTGGAGTGGAAGTAATGGAGATAATTAGTAGAGGCTTAATTTTGGCAATAGACTGATATAGGTTTTAATAATATAATCAAACAATATCACTCAACATTCAACTGTAAAACGCATTCTTCTTCTTCCTGCCTTTTCTGGTCGGCGCACCTTCCATTCCACTCTATTAGCTGTCATACTCTCATTCACTCCTTTTTCATTCATATTATCTCTCACGCAGTCAAGCCACCTTTTTTTCGGCTTTCCTCTTCCTCTCCAGCCATCCACATCCAAATGCATCACTCTCTTATTCACATGCCTTTCATCCCTCCTCATTACAAGCCCAACTGTAAAACGCATGTGATTAGATTTAAATTAGAGTAGCAAGTTCCTTCCTAAAAAGCCTGGCGGCGCGCGGCGTGTTCAATGATCACATTTCACAGTGAGAGGTAATGCATTCTATTGGCGACCAACTCCGACGTTAAATGGTCCGTCCATTAATTGAGTGAATTAAAACGACTTTAGTTTTAGATAGAGAGTTGTTGAAAATTACACTTAATAGTATTTTTCATTATTATTTTAACTGAATGATTAGTCTAATTTCAACTGATTCAGACTGTTTTTCTGTTTGCCCCATTAAATATTTTAGTTATTGCGTATAATGCAAGCGAATTATGTCTAGATTTCGCCATAAAATTTTGTAATTTCTTATAAAGATATTTGTATTTTTTTTTCTATTGCGAACTTATATCTTTTTGCCACACATCTAAAATTACTCTCTTTCATATGAGATATGAAATCAAAATATTTTCAAAGCTAAAAACCAACTTACTATACAGCTACTTATAAAAAAATATGTATTAGCAAGCTCAAGCTGAGAGAAAAATTTGAATAAACGGAATAATCTTCAGCTGTTAAAGATTTATTGTCCATAAAGACGTGATTACTCACATATCGAGATTCGAGGTTATATAGAATTCAATATCCACAGTTTACGTAAGCCATAAGATATTGGTTTGTTCCCACTAATTGTGTTTGAAGGGCCGACATACAAAGATCTCATTTCCTTAGTTTGTTAATGTACTCGTGTTTAGTTGTGTGAATACTTGGGCGGTTCATTAGTGAAGCTATTTCTCTTATGTTAGGGATATGTTAGAGTCGGTAAGTTGATCTGTTGTTGGCTTAGCTCGATTTATACTTGGCACTGTATTGTAGGTATATTAGTCAGTATTAAGCAGAATATAAGTAAGCTACTTCAGGTGTATAAAAAATCATAAGAAGACAAAGGCTAAGAGTTTTATAATTATTTTTTTTTGGACCAGATAATGCAAAAACAGGTATGTTTAAATAGAAAATAAAATATATTTATTTATTACCTAAACAGTATTATCAGAATAAAATTAATGTATTAATTAAAGGAATAAAGATACGTCCATTTTCGTCCTTGGATACCAATACCATTCTATTTCAGTAGTTTACACCTACATAATAATATTATATTAGGGTGATATATATACCTTTTAATAATTATATCTCGAAAAAAAAATATTTATACAGCAATTTTCACTGTCACTCGATCATCGCAAATTAACCATTTCCCTGTCCCGTGAGTCACATAATAATATGAACATTTCCATTGTTTAACTATTGTGTCTACTGGCGGGACAGTTAAGTTGTTAAAACACAATACCCTTTAATTTTTACATTAATACTTTACATAATTATATTATGAGTTAATATTTACATAATTATATTATATCATGAGTTCATAATTATTTATATAGAATACTTTTAAGAAAGTGTTACGTCACGAGTGTATTGGAAGCAGTGTGAATTGAATTAATTTGTGCTGGGTCATATACCACACCAGTTCATTGTGAGTTATTGGCGAATTTCCAACGACTAGCGATTAGCTGTTTTCATCAGTTTAATGTAACGTATTACGTTATTTTTACTGCTGTTGAAGTAAATTTACTGGAAAATGTAAAAAAGAAATTGTTTAAGTTTTTGTTTTAATTAAGCTCTTGATTTTTTTTCTTTTATAATCAGTATTTCTTTTTACAACTTTTATTATTAAAACTGGACAAAATTACAAACAAAGACTTCAAAGTTCCAATAATCACGTTATAAAGGTTTTCCAAAAATAATATTAAGGCGTAGGTTTCCTTATTCCGCGAATTAATGACGGACAATGGATCGCGGATTCGTATAAAAAATGTATTTAATATAAGTCAAGGAAAATACGGATTGATAAAAATAAATAGGACACGGTACCCCAAGTTTAAATTAAAACATAAGAAAATAATTATTATAATTTGACAATTTCCTCAAGAACGATATTAAACGTCTTCTTAGCTTAGATCAGGAAAAATAATTTAATTCCTAACCAAAGACTATTTAACTTATTGCCATACTCAGAAACTATCACACGCCATTGTCGAAACACAACTATAACAAACTGCACACTGCTCAAAAACCGTTAAATAAACGTATTTTTCATTACGTCTTTATGTGCACTCTCGTAAAATATTACACACAATACGTTATGTGTGTACCGCCTTTATAAATTCCCTCTGCGTGCGTAAAAAGTACACACTATGTTTACGTCGAAAGTCAATTTGTCTCACTATGTAACCAGAGTGATATGCGACCTTTGTGAATTGACATAAATCATTTTGGACCACTGGGGAGATCAAGATGTGGGGAGTTTTTCTTTGCCTTTTTATTACTTGAGGATAATGTTGCGAAAGATATTTTAACCGTTATAAAATATGTTACCTTTGAAATAATGTGGTACGGTTAAGAGGTTTCGTTAATGTACCGATGGAATAGTAATTTTATTATACTTAAAATAATATTTAATGCCAATATTTGTAGGCAAGCTTTTGTTATCATATTAATTTAATTTATTATTTAACAACTTTTAAAAAACTTTTAAACATATCGCTCTCATATACATAAGTATATTTATTTCATTTTAGTTTGTCATTAAAAGTACTATAAATTAATGGTAGGAATTTCTTTACACATCCTCTATATTAGCCTAAAACTTTTTACGATTTGATGTCATTATTGGAAAAGCGATAAACCTGCTAGGCGAACAATTTGATTCGAAATAAAATCAACAATCCCTTTCAGTTCGCAATCCAATCGCGATACCGATTATATCGATACGAATCTAGTGATTGCTACAAAAAGGAACAAATAAATACACACTAGCAAAAAAACTCACCCTATGTAAAAGTACGAAAACTTTTTCAATGTTAAAACTCCGATTCGAAACAATTGAACTGATATTATAATAAAACTGTCACAAAGTTTCCGAAAAAAAGTTTTACGTTTTAGTCAAACACAATATTTTGACATCACTCTTGAATTTGGAACACTGGTCAGAAAAAACAAAACACTTCACACAACTTTGGATAGGGTTGTAACTGAACGTGCACTTTTTAACGTGTTCGAGTCGCGAAGGTATTGGGTGGCGAGTGTTCGTGGCGTCAGTAGGGCTGCCACTGCGATGGGAGCCACGCACCGCGCCTGCGTAGCTTTGCGCAACGGCTCTGCACTCCTGGTACATTTCTGCCTCAATTAATCCCAGCACTGTACTCAATTACACCTAGTAGTGTTACGTCGGTGGCAAGTTTAAACTATTAGCGCGATATTGGACTGATGATGTATCGCGATCCGCGGATTGTATTGTCCTTTAATTGAGTTCTTGGGAACACATTTCGAACAGTTAAAATAAAATAACTAAAATACATTCTGGTTGTAAGGGTTCGCGAAATAATATTGATTGTATTTATTCCTACATTTGTGAAATTGATAGCAGTACAATTTTATTAAAAAACTAAAATAATATACTTTGAAATAATGACTAACATAGTTACATTTCTCAGGGACGAGCAACGTAACTTAAAGAACTTGCTTCAAGCTCAAGTTAAAGTGGTTCATGGATTTTTCGATCTTAATTATCGAGTAATTTATTTTTACACTAAGGTAATTAAATTAGACTATAATAATCAAATACTCTCAAATACTAAGCAATTTTATGGTTTTTATTTTCTTTAAATTTGAAACATTGATAATTATAATTATAACATACGCACGATCGGAATCGTTGACAAATCTCTATTTGGCCTTGAAGTATAATATCCCGCCATAATTATACTAAATACGTGTTGCATTTTCGTAACATATTCCATCCATTAAAGCGATATTTTATATTTTCCCGAGACTTAGAACACATTAGCCTCTGCCCATTAAGAGGGGTTTGTTCCGCCATCGCACCTATTACTTAAGTGATTCGTTTATCTTAAGTGAATTGCGTTCTGCAGATCTTTGGATATACACTTATCTTATATACATTGTTATGAATATTGCGTGCAACGTAACAATGTAGAAATAGGTTTTTGAATTGAGAATAGAATCCTATTTTAAATCACTATCTTATCACCCAAAGGAAATGTTTTAAGAAACCACCATGTCTCTAAGAAAGTTGAAACTTTCTTAGAGACATGGTGCATAAGTAGCAATTTGTTTTAAAACAGTAATATTACTAAATATATATTATAATGTTACTAAATATTAGGGACTTAAGTGCATGACAATAAAATAAGCTACAAGGATTTTGGTTTTACATGGTTTGTAAAGTAACAAGCAGTTGTATAAACTTTATATAAAACGCAAAGTAATTTACACAACATTTAAATTTCATCAGAAGACTGTGGTAAAAAAACTGTAATTATAGTAATAGTAACGGCCTAATGTCCGTTATGTGACCTCTACATAGTAATTTAGTCTGCCTTCAGTAATTCCCATGTAACCGTAAAACTACATTTATATTATTATGTAATAATCTTAGAATAATGTTGAAGTACAATTTTTTTCGTGTGTCTATCCAAGATTAATCAGAAAATTAGTAAGAATGATTTATAGTTCATGGTCCCGTACACATTAATGATATTTTAGGGATTTTATGTTTATTTTTCTTAATTTACTTGAAATAAAAAAATGTGTATTACAGTTTTATTTAGATACTAGCTGATCCCCGCGACTTCGTCCGCGTCAATTTCTGTTATTATGACCACGATTAAGAAGTTAAAAAAAAAAGTATTTCTGCGTAAATGATAATTATATATAATTAGTATAGATTATGTTGATAAAACTCTGTAGCAAATAATTGGCAATAATGCATTAATTTCGACCAAATGATTACCTTAAAAAAGGTTATAGTGAGTCAATTTTAAAAGATAGACATATACTGTCGCAGACATTTTTTTAGATCATTCAAAGCGGAACAATTCTTTCATGAATACATATATTTTGGGTAACTCGAACCGTTTACGCAGCGCACGCAACGGAAGCTTTCAAGTATGAATATTTTCCCCCGTTTTTGTGACATTTTTCACTGCTGCTTCGCTCCTATTGGTCGCAGCGTGATGTTATATATCCTAAAGCCTTCCTCGATAAATGGACTATCTAACACAAAAAGATTTTTTCAATTCTAACCAGTACTTCCTGAGATTAGCGCGTTCAACCAAACAAACAAACAAACAAACAAACTCTTCAGCTTTATAATATTAAGTATAGATAATAAGATTTTGCTAAAATAATTGTCATAATGTCTAAAGTAAAATGAGGTAAAATTATTTTAATTTTGAGTTTTAGAAGAGCTGGTATATCTGTGTTTAAATACCTTATGTAGTTTCTTATCCTTATCCTTTTCAAATACCAACGTGGAACTAGTGCTATAAATAATGAAACTCTTTACATAATAATATCAGTCAGATTTTCATTAGCGGTTTCAAATCTATCGTTTATGTAAAATTTTCAATCAGTTTCACAGTATTCTGAAACAAAGCTTAATTAAATAGTACATGTTATAAACAAAACTATTCTGAAGTTACAAACTCGTAAGAACATTGTTAATATATTTCTATATTTCCTTAACTATATTATTGTCTTGACATATTTTAAGTAAATTAAGTAAAGAAAAGACCTCCGGGTGGGTGTCCCAGCTTTCGTCGCTATTAAACCTTTTATTCAAATGAAAATATAAGAGACTTTTTGTTACAAAAACGGAGGCTTTCACCCTGTTTTCTTTTTAAGTGATGAACATACGCTAGGAAATTTTCTAACCAGCCATTTTCCTTAGTTACTGTGCCTATTCCGAAAAATAAAAGAAAAAATACTTTCCTTCCCCTATTTTGTTTTCTAGAAGTAAAATAACTTAATGAAACGTATAATTATGTTGTTTCAGTGCTTCGTAATTTTAGGGTTGTGCTGGTTGCTTTTGTTTTCAGATATATTATTATTATTAAGTTTGTAGATTGCTAAGAATGATTATAGACAGTTAAACGTTGTAGCTAATGTTTTAGGTAATTAATTTAATATGATAATTAAATTTTAAGGCACGATAACAGGATCGTCTGACGTCTAAAATCAAGTCGAATGATTACCGAATCTTTGTCATTATCGTTGTACTGCTGGTTATATTCGTCCCTTTTTAAAATGCCTTTCTTCTCTGTTTTTTGTCAATAACATATGGATGTAATGACAAGAGACAAATAAAAACACAAAAAGTGAAGACACAGTAAACTCATTTTTTTATGTATTTACTGTTATCAATACTAATAGCGAAAAACTCGGCATTTCAATAAAAACGTGTAAAACGTGTTCATCTCTCGTACAGGTTATATAAATTGTTACACGGACGCAGAAAACTAGATAAAATATGAATTGTTTGTTGTCCGTCATAACATTTTATTGTACATGACTGAGGGCTAAAGGGGATTCATATTATTATCATCGTGTGATCGCTTGCTCTGTTTCTATAAAAATATATGGGTTTGAAAGAAAATTTAATACGAGCCTGTTTTTATAGAATATTTATTTATTTAGAAGAATATTGTTACAATTTGGTGTTACATAAAATAAGGTCCACAATATTCTGCTGTTTCAAGCGTCCAAATACGTATTTTATAAAGTATTAGACAAAGTAGATACTATGAAGTAACTTCACAAAAAGTCTTCCTCTCGCGTCAATTCTTGATCGTATTGTTATATTCTCTTTGAACGAAATGTCGCTACCTGGATAGCTCTGTACAAAATATTTTATCTATTGTGTGATTTCCAATTAAACATTTATTTAAAATTTGATTCATAAATACAATAGAAAGTAAAGAAATTCACATAGGTATTTTTTTATATATTTCTCATATTATTTTCAATGAAAAATATTTTATGCATTCGCTGGTGACATAACTTTTACGCTGCTAATAAATAAAATTAAAAAAATCCATGAAACAATTTAGCTACAGGCATGATTGGGTTATAAATATCCAAATAACCATATTTCTACATATTGCTGTCATACATTCCACACTTTTTAGGACCAGTTTTTGTGAATGAAATGTGTTTTAAATAACATTATTTGTTTTCAAGCTGAAAAAAAGCTGCTATTGTAATCCTCTTTCGCGTAAAAAAACACCAGCTTTATGATATAATTTTATTTGTTTTAAATCTAGAAAAAGAACCCGCATTATTTATCAGTACTAATTAAGCAACTTGGTGTTACCATTAGCAAATAAAAAATAGAGACGATAATAAAAGAGCCACTTAGATAAGCGTGATAGACGAAAGCCGAAAGACGAAATATTATTATTATAACGGAACCCTAAAACTCATGCTCGAATAGACGAATCAGGAACAACTCTTTACGCACCGTTTGTTCCTTCGTTATATTGGAATCTTTTTTGCCTGTCCAAACCGAACCCAAACGAGACCTGGGCAGCTAAAGTGGTGGTTTTGCAGAATCATATTATGAATCATTTACTGTATATCTGTCACATCTGCTAATAATCAAATCCTCAAAAGGTCAAATTTACTACATCGTAAAGTAATAAATTTTGTTTTTAAATTCCTAATCAAAATACATCTCAACAAAGCACAGAACAGAACATTGTCAAATTTTGTCGGCCTGGCAAAAAGTAAAAGTATCTACTTGACTTTTGGCTACCATGTTCACCAATAGCCATGAACAGGAATGACAGTCCGCGGATATATTCATCAATCTTTTGCCCATGATTTTTCTGGTGTTATGGCGTAACTAAACGCGGCTTACGTCCAGCTCTGAACCAAAGTAAGCAGAATCGCTCGATGATTCTGCAAAACGACCATTTTAGCGCTCCTGGTCTCTTTATAATAATAAAGAGCCCAAGACTCATCGTTTCGGTTTATGGACTCTTAGATGTCTGTGGTCCGAAGATTAGACCCTTTTATACCACCGATACGTGGCCGATATTTTAGACCATATACCAACTAGCTAGGCTAAAACATACTTTTATTTTAAAGTTACCATTCGGACTAGCTCTTTTCGAAAAAAAAATAAGAAATTATATTTTCCACCGGTGCTTTTAAATTTAAAACTGTGTTAAATGAAAAATAGAGGTAGCGAGAGAAAACTTAGAACGATACTATTTTTTTCTTGCTTCGAGTTGACTTAACAATTTTAATTAAGGATGTAGTACATAAAAGTTTTTAAGTTAATGTAGTTCCAGAAACTAGACAAGGGGATAACTCCTCATTGTTTGTTTGTATTTTGTTTTATTTATTGAGAATTTATTTTATTTTGTTTTTAGGGTTCCGTGCCTTAAAAGAAGAAAAGGATTCTTGTATATTCCGCCTATCTGCAGGTTAGTCTTTTTTTTTTCTAATTTAAATTTGACTACTAATCTACTCGTATGTCTACTTTAAGTAGTACTTTTGAACATACTTTTAACATTACTACATTAATAAGACTGTCTTATATTGTCTACTTATTTTATTCTACCACCGACTGTATTTAACTGTCTATTATTAGAATCCAAACAAACTCGCACACATTAAAAACTTAATTTTGTCGGTCACAATTGACGCGGGAAAAGTAACAGCTGATGCCATTTCCTCAAATTCTCAATTACCTTTAAAAAGAAAACTCAGTTCCCAAAAGATAATCCATTTCTCAACGAAATATTAACTTTGCGTTTTAAAAGATTGCTTTTGTTTTTTGGAAATATAATGTTGCAGAAATTCTGGATAACCGACTTAAAGAATATTTATTTTTTATTTATTATGTATTATTTATGTAGGTATATACAATAGAGTGACAAAAGAGTACTAAACGTATCTTAAAAAAAACCAGCAGTTCGATAGGAAAAATATATTATGTCAGTGACGGTTCGTATGTTTGACAGTACCTTTGTAGCAGTGAATACACGGCGTATAAGTTTTACAATTTTGTTATTTTTTTATACATAAACGTCGTTCGGAAAATTCTCTTCTAATATTGCAGCCATTACCTAGTGTATTACCAAAGAAAAACAAAATTTGCTGCTTAAGAGCGTTAACGCCGATTTTGGCTGTTTGACCCAAAAAGCGTACTTTTCAAACCATTTAATCTCCTCATAAAACGTATTTAACGAAAGTGTGAATTACCAATTATTGTAGGAAATATTTTGTTCTAAAAAGTTAGGTGAGAACATTTTAACATTAATAAAGTATGCGTGAATTGTAACCAGATAAACAAACAGTGTTTTCTAAATTTCCTTTACAGTGGTCATTTCGAAGCTTGAAATATCCGAAACCTGTCATAAAATTTACAAACAAACAAGCTTATTTAATTGGTCATATCCTTGAGCAAAACTTTACTAGAGATTTTTTTGATTTTCAGCTTCAAACAATGATAAATTAAACAATAAACAAAGTGAAATTAACAAAAAAAAGCGGTTGCTAAATTCATTATTTTCCCCAATAAATCTTACTTAATTTTACAAAATAAAGGTGTATCGTAAAAGAACAATATCTTCTCTACAAAATACGAAACAGCATTCAGCTTATTTCAATTAATTTAATTTACTACAAATTTTTTAAAACTACTATAAAACTGCGGGCATAATTCGTTTCAAATCAGTCCGCCGCGAGGCCTTTTAGCGAGTGGACGTATCGCTCGTTGTCTACGCGTGACCTCTCCTGACCCTTGGCGTCGAGTCGGCGTCGAGCGAGTTTATCGTGCAACCTAACGATCTTGATCACTACGGAGCACTACCTTTTAGTCATATTTATTATTAAAGATTCTTGTTACTATAAATAACGTTTTTATTTGTTGTTTTTGCATTTAAACGTGAATTGATTTCATGTTTAGAATTAGGAAAATAATTAATTTCATAATATAATTCACGGGAATAAGCGCGTACATGCATAAATACCTTTTTGGGGCTTGACGTTTCGACCGGGTTACACCGGCCGTGGTCGCAAGCAGATTGGAGATGCGGTGTCATCCTACCGTGCACGAAGTTGATGATTTTTCATCTACCCCATGTTTTTTAAGTACCCTACACACTGCACTGACTGTGTCCGTATTCTGATCACTATCCGACTTTGCAGAAAAGCGCGGTTGTGTTAAGCGAATCACTGGATACCACGATGCTGATAGTTTAAAGCCGTCTTCCCGATTGAAATTTGGATGTTTCTTGATTTCTATCGCTTCTCGCACTGCTCTCGAGTGAAAGTGGCGATCGGTGGAGGACCGGTCTAAACGTCAAGCCCCAAAAAGGTATTTATGCATGTACGCGCTTATTCCCGTGAATTATATTATTGTAAACATGCAGCGCGATAGTTTAAAATGTAATAATTAATTTCATGTTTGTAATTAATTATTTTCCTATTATTGATTTCTTTTTCTATTATAAACTAACTGATTTTTTGAGGGTTGTCGATGTGTGGCACACACATTATGTCGGTTATCTTTCAAAGTCAGTAAAGGGACACATTTTTTTAAATCTACATTCAAGTGTACTAAAATTTTTTAAACAAGAATTCTCACTAATAAACTAATATTATAAATGCGAAAGTGAGTTTGCTTGTTTTTTACGCTTTTACGCTAAAATGGCCTAACGGATTTGGATGAAATTTGATACGTGGGTAGACCATGATGTAGATCAGGACATAGGATTCTTTTTATCCCGGAAGTACGTTCCCGTGCAATAATTTCCAACCTCCACGCGGATGAAGCCGCGGGCAAAAGATAGTACTTTATAATTTGCTAGATGATGATCGCGACTTCGTACAACTTCAAAATGTCTTTTTAAATTATAGCCAATAAAAAAACAATGATACAAATCATTATGATTTTTTTATTTAATTTTTTATCAAATGGCCAAATTTTTACCAAGATTCGTTCAGTAGTTTTTGTGAAACAGATAATACTTATCCGTTTAAACTCTCAATCTTTCACGTTTATAATTATTACTTAAAAATGTGGTCTCTATGCTATTTTGATGTATACTCTATATTAATTAATTTATAGTTTCGTCAAAATCCATTCAGTAGTTCTTAAGGGAAAGAGTTAAAAACATCCATCCATACATAGTCAAAAACTTTCGTATTTATAATAATCTTTGTACGATTTTACATTTTTATTACAATTCTAACTTTTCTCCCCTGATTAGTACTATATCTTATAAAGTATCCAAAATTTCCTCTTTATTTCACAAGGTAGTAATAAAAATATTAATAGTGAATAAAAATTAACTGACGATTAAATAAGTATCAGTAAACATAACTCAACGGATCAACATGGGTTAGTTTGACTATAAGGACAGAACGCAGCAACTCTACGCACACAGACACACGCGCATCTGTGTGAGTGCAAAGAGCGCTGCAAATACCTAATCTTGGTGCCGCGGATTTGTCGTTAACGCTCTTAACTATTAAATACAAATCTAATATACTTATAATAAATCTGTATAAGTGAAAATTCTGTACATTGAAAATATCAAAAAAATAAATGGCGGGGCGTCTTACTAGACCGACACCGAACCCAAAAATGTGATTAAAAAAAATTTTGTCTGTCTGTTTGTTCAGACATCACGCAAAAACTACCGGTTCGATTACGATAAAACTTGGTATAATTATTCTTTAATATCTTTTAATACTATTAATACGGACTTTTAATATATATTAATACGGATATACTTATAACACGATGCCTTCCAGAGAGAGACCATCTCTTTCTGATACATCGAGACACGCTGGGCGAATGAGACTAGCCAGAGGTAAGCTCGATAGATAACGTTCTACACAAATAGCACTTTACACAAAAAACTCATTGATAAGTTTCGTCATCCACGCGAACGAAGTCGCGGGCACAAAATAAGTAGTAAAATAGAATCCTGTACTTTTACAGAAACAGCTTATGTAATATCTAGAGTAAATTCTCCAGGTTTTCTTAGTATTAAGTGTTTCGTATTTAATAGACTAGTAAAACCTCCTTTGATCTGGTTTGTGTTAAAACTAAATAAGGTTAATACCAGGAAAATGAGGACATTTGCGTTAGTAAAAATAAACACATACGGTACTTACATGCTGTTCTGAGAATAAGAAATCGTAAATAAATGGTTTAATCGTACCATCTAGACTAAATACTGGTATGTACTTATTGAATGCCAGTAAATTATGTAACTATGTGTATGACCCACATTCCTTCCTTGTCGGGATCACTCTTGACAGAGTGGTCGTGGTCATCACTTCAGGTGTTGGTGACAAGCTTCACAACACGCCGCTACTCTTCTCTTATGGCCGCCTTCCTCGTGCATTCATGTAGTTATGATGAGCCAATCTTCTTCTTCTTCTTCTTATCGTGTCGATATGAGCCAATTACTACCGCTTTTATTTGGTCAGTCCACCTCATAGGCAATTTTCCACCCACATACGTGTCCCATATCGCCTTTTTGAAATGATGTTATCAAAATTGACTGAACATAAGGCGTTACTTAAGTGATTGGCAATAATTAAGTAATTCTTTAAATTTACCACTTACATTAATTGATATCCTTATTTTTGATAATGTAATTGTAGTTACTACAACTAGTATCTAATAATATGCGTTCAAAATCGTAACCTAAAGTAATTTTTGGCTTTGATTATAATAGTCAAATGTTAAAATTTCTTTCCAGAATATATACTTTTTTTCTTAATTTCCTTCTACTAGTATGTATAATTCTACTTCTAACAATCAATATTTAAGTTAAAGTTTTACAAAACCTTCATTTGTATAAGTTTTTCAATTTCAATTCTATTACTTGATTTCTGTGAAGTTATTAGAATATTATGTTTGAATAACCTCTTGAAAACTACTTGAGAAATCTCAAGTTTTATTGTAAATTTGATTTTCATTATTTAACATCCATGGTATTAATTTTATAGTCAAAAGACGTTTTGAGTTTATATCATTATTTTGTTGTTTATCAAATTAAAAACTTCAGATTAAATGGTTTTTCACTACCCTCAATGAGGAAGTTAATTAATTTTATTATTCTCCATACGTTTCCTGTCCTTTTTTTAGCAGAAAATTTGATTTCGATATTAGCTTTGAAACTTTACAAAGTTCCAAAATTAAATCTAATCTCAGTGCCGAAGTATCAAAATGGTCTATTTATAGACTCCTAGACTTGTTAAAATAGGAACTTTGAAATGTTAATTAGAAATCCTCTGATTTGGAACCAGATAGGCTACTTGATACAATGATTGGATAAAACTTGGTCCGTTTAGAAGCTAACAGGGTCACAGATATTCAATGTTAAGCCTTTGGAGTCTCTTTATGCTGTAGGCTTGATCTTTAATCTTATTTTCCTCGGATACAAAGTAAGTAAACTAGTTGTATCACCTTTATCAATACAGTCATTTCCAATAGAAGATTGATGAACTACCTGATTTTTTAACTTAAAAAAGTAAGAATTAAAATGTTTTTTTTTTTTTTTTTTTTGTGTTTTATGTAATTTTCATATTATTTATTCATTATACACTTACTAAAACATACTGGCGAACTGTGGGTGGTCATTGGTACACCTCTGCCTAACCCTTCGGGGATAGAGGCGTGATGGTATGTTATGTTTATACCCTTACTAATAATATCAGTTACAAACAAATAACGGAACAAGCCCTTTACATTTACAAATAAATACACATTAGTTTAAGATTTTAATCCTGTTTGGGTTTACAAAATATGTTAGTACATTTTGGAAAATTAAAGTTATCTTGGTGTGGTAAATCTTCTACCACGATAATATCAATATTATCTTTATAAGGTTTCTCAAATTGAAACAGAAGTTTCTTAATCTCTTCCCATTTATAATAGGCGACAATAGTCCAATTAATACAATGAAAATTATATAAATTAGCTAAACGTAATTTGGTCCTTTACAAAACTTTAGATACATTTTCAAGTTTCGAGTTATTTTGCCAATTCTGAGTGTGCCAACAGTTGAAACTTTACTAAATGCTTCATTCGTTGGCAAATAATAAAGCTTTGTTGGATTGGTCGTTTGCCAGAAAACATTGAAATAACTTTTTCTATTGAATTCCTGAATATACTTATGATTGTATTGTAACTACTATCTATGGGTTACGGCGAGATTCTGTAATATTTTTCCGATACTGTGTAAAGAAGAAGAAAATATTGAGGGGCTCGTGGCTAAGTGTAAGCCGTACGGTTTGCCCGATAATACAGGTTGAGCCGCGATCGCCACGGTTGGTCCGTGGATGGGTGACCATTTTCTAAAACATACCGAGACCCCACCGTGCCTCGGATAGCACGTTAAGCCGTAGGTCTCGACTGTCATACGTTGATCTTTAACAGTCGTTAAGTCAATTCTGACAACCAGTCTTACTATGGGATACTGAGTTTCCCAGTTAAATGGGTTGTGGAGGTCAGATACTGTCAGATAGGCAGTAGCTCCATGTAAAATACGGTATTCAGCTGAATCCGGTAAGACTGGTAGACGACCCCAACATAGTTGGGAAAGGGCTCGGGAGATGACTGTGTAAAGAAGAAATATAAGTAGATATTGTACGACCACGTTACTATGCAAAGGTGTCTATGTTTTTTGTTATTTCATCGATTTTGGTTTTACGTTTGTTGGTCATTGACATCTCACAAACAAATATTCAGAATATAAGTCAAGTAAAAAAGGATTAAACATGCAATTTGGTCTTAATAATTGATAGCGATAATTACATTGCTAGCTTATCAGGACACAAGTAAAGAGCCTATTAATGAATTTTAAGTCATAAAGCTGATAATTATAATAGATCCGTTAATAGTAGTGCATAAGCGCCATTCTGAATTGAGTATTCTAAACAAAATCGTTCCCAGAATTTAAGAAGATGTAGTATTCAGCCTTTCATAATTATTTATTTAAATAATTAATTATTTATTTCATAATTATTTGACGGGCCTTTTGGTCTAGTGGTTAGTGACCCTGACTGCTATACCGGAGGTCGTGGGTTCGATTCCCACCCAGAACAAATGTTTGTGTGATGAGCACGATCATTAAAATTTGTTCTGGTTGTCTGGGTGTAATTTATCTATACATATAATAAATCTGTAGAAAAGTAATTTTTGTACATTGAAGAAATTGAAAAAAAAAATAGCCAGCGTGTTAAAGGATAACTAACAGAAACCATTTCCATCATTTTTGAAATGTTTGTCTGTTTGTCTGTTTGTCTGTTTGTTTGTGCACACATCACGTAAAATCTACGAATTCAATGCAGACAATGTTTATATACAAAAATTATACACAACTTGAGGTATAACTTAGTTTTTGTTTCATCGAAATCGGTTCACTCTATCAAAAGATATGATTAATTTAGTGAGTTCAAGAAGTAAAATATTACAACACGCAATTCAGTACAGTAATTGCATAACAACTCTCTTTTGCCGGGGGTCAGATTTTATGTTACAGTATCAAACATAAACTACTTAATCGAATGGTGTAAAAAATTGAGAGGTTGTTTTCAAGAAATCGTAGATGGTTGTTAGCTATGTTGAAACATGCTATTGAATCTAGCTGATAAGGGGTGGAGCTTTAAATTTCCAAAATCATTTTCTCAACTGCACACATAAATTGGCATTATTGACAGATAAACAAGAGGGTAACCATGGCAGACTGAGGTAGCCATAGCAATCTTCAATTTGATTAGTACCTATATTTTAGTGAACTAGCTATCGAAGTAAACAGCTTGGCGGTTGAACGATTGGAAATGAGTGATCTTGCTGCAAGTTCAAATCCGGTTGTTAATGTTTGTATTTTTTTTCATGCGTCCATTTTCTTATATAAGTTTGAATTTTTTGATACCCAAGTTCAAATCTCAGTAGAGATAACTCTTTTTGTGTTTTACTAACGTATCTTTTTTAAGTAAAAAAAATATTTGTAACATTTTGTTGTATTTTTAGTCGCAATAAACGACATCTTTAAGTCGTGAAATTTTTCTCAACCGATATATAAACTTACAATTATTTAGTGTTTGTATTTACTAATCTCCGTAGGTAAGTTTGTTCCTCATTGCTGATCATGGAGGAACAAACGTGCATGGCATATACCGTAAAGTGATTCAGGCGTAAATGTCCTGGCCATTTGCCTGGAAATTTACGCATTCGCTTCTGACTTGAAAACGTAAGCTTCCCCATAGATCACTTATAGTTGGTTAAAAACTTTAATCCACTTTCAAACTATTTTTCCAACATAATGTGTAATGTTTTCTATTGGTCATCTATATTACATTCCATGGACAAGATCTTTTTGTACGTATTTGTTATATATTTTCTTTTACCCAAAAACCCAATTATTTTTTTATCACACAATCTTTAGTATGTACTACCTCTTTAATATTCCTTAAAAGGTAGCTTGCTTCTCATGTAGGTTTTTATGCGTACATGATGTTTTATTTATGTGTTTAAATTTCATAAAGTTTTTGTACTCTATTACCGGAAGGTTGGGCCAAAACCCTAAATAAAATAAACTTTCTATCGCATTCTCTACATTTTAAAATATATACGTACGGTATTTAAGCCCATCACCGAAACCTTACGTGTCGTGGCGTGGCGTGACGCGCCAGAAGCATATCGGTTTCATACATTTAATATGGTTAGAAACATACTTAAGTGTCGTGTCGTGTCGCGACACGTACTGCCGTGGCGCCGACTGCTCGCCACCGATTGCGCCAGAGCGGTGGTGGGGGCTATGACGCGACACGACACGACAGGCAAATGTGTTTCTATAGCGGCGCGTGGCTCGTGGCGCGACAGAAGGTTCTTATGAAAGAAAAAATATGGAAAGTTGCCCGGAAAATTAGAAAATTCAAGAATACTTAACCACCATATAAAATTGTTTCTTATCTAACCTAAACTTTTTAATGAATAATAGGGTGAACCCAGTATCTTCTTTTCTTTTTTTTGCTCTTAAGAAGTTTCATTGCTAAGAGATATTTATTGAAGGTCATCATCAAAATCACTATCCGAATCAGAAGAAAACATTATGTATGTTTAAACGCTGCGAAGGTTCGTTAAATACTGTTCAGAAATAACGCCAGAGTGCGCCACGCCACGACACGTTAATGTGCACACACACCGTCACGACAGTAAGCGCCACGCCACGCCACGACACGTAAGTATGTTTCCGCCTTTACACTTAATTAAGCGAATTGTACAGGATACAGCCTCTGACTTTAATCAGGGTAGAATGAGATTGTCCTTAGACAGCTATTACTTAATCTTTCCAAACAAATAATTTTAAACACAGTTTTGGTAATTCTGCCACTGCGCCTCTCAAACCGTACGTCAACTTTTTGTAACTACCTCCTCTTTCAGTTTCATGGGTCTCATGTCAGTCACTGCCTATCTGATATCCACTCTCAATTTAACGGCGTAGTTCAATTTCGAGGTTTCGCACCAAAACCTCGCGCCCTGTAGTCTCACTAGGGACTACGGTACCAACGAGAACTATAGCATAAAAAATAGACTAATTTGTTTTTATGGATTCGGTTTTTGGGTGCCCTTTGCCATTTACTGCCTAGAGCGACAGCTGCTTTCACTTTAACTCAGAGTTGGCGCTGCCAGTAGACTTAATACCAAAACATTGACCTTCAATTATTGTAACCAACTGGGTAAAGCACAAAAGAGAAAACATACTACATAATATATAAAAAAGAAGATGAAAGAGTCAGTTCATATAAAATCATAATTTTTTTAATTTAATCATAAGTTCATTCAAAAATTATAATTTTTTCTCACGGTTCTGGACTTGGAAGATAAATCTAAAATTTTTAAACAAAGTAGCATCAAAACCAATCCTTAAAATTTTTAGATTTAAGCTAATTATATAATTATGACGATGGTACTTTTTTATTTTAAGAATTTATACAAACAGCAACATTTGTGACAAAATTTACTCGGCAGTAGGCAGTTCGTGTTAGTGGCCCTCTATATCACAGTCAAATATTTATTCATAAAGATGAATGATAGGTATATAAGCGAACAACGTCGCGGGTACAGCTAGTCTATAATATGTTTGTATTTAGAAATATATAAGTATGTTTATCAGTTGTCTGGTTACCATAACACAAGCTCTGCTTAGCTTGGGATCAGATAACCGTGTGTGAGTTGTCCCGGAATATTATTATTATTATTATTTAGTCTTCTTCTTATCGTGTCGATTATTTAGTAAATCAAATGCTTTGATGTTTAGGCTTTCGTTGACCGAATAAGGATAAAACGTAGGAAAGCGTAGTAAGCATTTTACATTAGTTTTTCATTTTAAAACCTATCTGAACAACACGCTATATACACTATTTCTAGATTATTGCTATTCATGTAACGTTATTCTGCACTCACCAAATACATAAATTAATTCCGTTTCCATATAAAACCGAGTGCGTCGCCATAAAATTCTGAATTTATCTTACTTTTTAGTCCGACTGTGAAAACCCATGGGAACTAAATGTCTGTGAAATAAAACGCTATTTCTATGTTCACGATCATTCGAAGTTGGGACAAAAAATGTCACGATACTGTAAGTAAAAGTGTGTTAAATTCTAGTAGTTTTGTCAAATGATACCTTATATTATGCTGTTTAAATTCTTTACTTAAATAATTTAGTAAACGTAGCTCAGAAATATCTTATATATAAAATTCTCGTGTCAAAATGTTAGTTACCATACTCCTCCGAAACGGCTTGACTGATTTTTATGAAATTTTATATGCACATTCAGTAGGTCTGAGAATCGGCTACTATCTATTTTTCATACCCCTAAGTGATAGGTAGTAGGCAGGTAGGTAGTAGGTAGGTAGTAGGCAGGTGCTAGGTAGAAAAAATTGCATTGTAACGCATGCCGGGTACAGCAAGTTTATTTATATTATTTGTAACATCTTGACTTACTACAAGCAATTAGATTCTGTGATTTTAGCGTAAATTATTTATTTAATTTCAAAGTAAGTCAACCGTCACATTGCCTGTGAATTACTGTAGTTACGGTTCATTTATTAAGTTGTTCTGTTAATAGAAGCTAAAATACTGCTACGATATTGTTAATGTCGAGAATATTTAAACTATAGTTAGTTCGTAAGTTCGAACTTAATTTAACTTGTTATAAGATGAAAACGTCATTCATATTCGATGTAAGTGTCGCAATAAATATTTATTTTCAGTAAGTGTCTTTTTACACGACTGCCCAAAAAGGAGTGTTATGTTTTCAGGGTTCATGTATGTATGTAGGTATGTATGTATGTATGTTTGAGAGTTTCTTTATTCCACCATAACTTCTAAAAGGCTTGACCGATTTCAATGTTTGTGGTATCATTAGAAGCTTTGAGTTATCCCGAGTGACATAGGCTATGTGGACATTAAAAAATGGTCAAGTGTGAGTCGAAATCGCCTGCAAAGGGTTACGAACGAATTTTTTTTTTTGTGTTGTGTCATGCTTTTTTGTTGTTCACTAAAAGGTATTAAATAAAAAAAATATAATTAAAAATTAAAAAACACGCCTGCCATGTAAAAAAAATTATAAACAAGTCAAATATTTGCAGTCGGGGGACCTGTAATGAATTGTCCCAAGTAACCGACCCCGACTGCAAATATTTGACTTGTTTATAATTTTTTTTACATGGCAGGCGTGTTTTTTAATTTTTAATTATATTTTTTTTATTAACATTTTTTTTTTAACTTCCAATGCAGAACTAGAAAAAATACAAAAGCAAATGTAGTAAGAATAAATTATATTCTTCGTATTATATTATTATATCAGAATTCTTAATATTCTTCAAAGAAAGTTATAAATATATTATTATATTCCTCATAACAGTTATGTATAGGTATCAAGGCTACCCAAAAACAAAGACTTACTAACGACCAAATTAAGGCGACTTTATCCTTTGTATTATCTATATATACGTACTATTATGATAACATCAATGTGAATTTTGACAAAGACAGTTTCAATACGCACAGACAACTGACTGATATTATGGTATCACATGAATGCTTTTGTATACCTCTATGTACATTTATCTTCGTAATTAGATAGCTCAATGGAATATCAACCTTAGGTGTAATACATTTAAGGTTGAAACGTATACCTCTATTTGTACATATCTTCGTTATTAGATAACTCAATGCAATATGAACCTTAGGTCTGGTACATTTAAGGTTGAGATTGGATATGTTGTGCTAATGAATGGTTAGTTACGATCATTATACTAGTACGGGCCAATAATATGTAATAGTCGTGTTTCGTCGCCCAGATTGCTATAAATTGAACATAACGTGTGATATGAGACACATATGTTTCACATTAAATACAATAAATGTTATTGTTGCCAACTGAATACGTAATAGAGATTAGCCTTTTGTTGTCCTAAACATAATTTTATTAAAGGGCAAATTGAGAGATGTCATTGTTTAATTATTTTAATCACCATCGTCTTACCACGGTTCCAAAAATGTTCTCCAAGCGTACTAAATGTTGTCTTTAATTGCCAATCATAAATATCAAATAATTTATTAGAAGCGTTTAAATTATTAATAAAACACTTGAAAGATTAACTTCAAAATAATAACAGGCTTTTTTTCCAGTTTTTAGCCTGTCAAGAAATAATTATTAAATTTCATTTATTTTATCTCTAAACCTTTTGATACTAAACTGTTGGTGGTGACAGGATTGTAAACAAGCTTTTTACATAACATACACGTTCAATTATTTTGTTAAATAAATTGGATTTGCTACATAATTTAAAAAAATACAGTCACTTTATTTATATAAACCTCAAACCTCCTTTTACGCGATAACTCCGGCAATTGATGATATTTTTTTAAGACCTTGCGGAGGCCATATTATATTTCATTGAAGTATTGTCCGGCCGCTGAGAGAATGCGTTCCTGACACATGCCAGTTGGACTTCATTTATAATATAATAATAATCCAGCCTATAAACGTCCCACTGCTGGGCACAGGCCTCTTCCCATATAGAGAAGAGGACTTGATTTGAATAAGAAAATAACAAAGTGTTATATTAATCATTGTGACCAGCATAAGGAAGAGTTATTAATAATATTATTCGTTTTTAGGACAAATTAGTGATAGTAATTTATGTTTATTAAATTCTTCGCCACATCAAAGTTAAATCTTCCTGCTGACCACCACCTGTCAGGAAAGCATTTTCTCGGTGGCCGGACCATAGTAGTATTTCCTTACATTTAGACGTCAATAATAGGCTTGTTTCCATTAGAAGCAAATTGGATGGTTAAGACTTTCTATGGATTACTTTTGATGTGAAAATTATGAACAACACAGTTGTTATTAATAAACCCAAAAGATTATTCTTATTTTAATTTAACTGCTACCCTGTCAGACTTGGATTTACTGATGTTTGCTGACGACACAGTGCTGATCTTTCATGGTCACACTTGGGACATGATTTTTAATCTAGCTGAAACTGGACTGGCAAGAGTAACATCCTGGTTGGAGAACAGTCTTTTATCGCTAAATACCAGTAAAACTAAGTATGTCTGCTTCAGCAAAACGATTATAGGGAAACCAGCAGCTTCGCAAATTCTTAAAATACATACCTTCCCGTGCAATAGAAGAGAGTTACACTCAGGTTGTGACTGTGCGACGCTTTCCCAAGTCGCCTCCATAAAGTATCTGGGTGTAACGTTAGATGACCTACTTACTTGGACTGCTCATCTTTCGTTGACTATGGCCAGAATAAGAAAATTTGTATACATTTTTAAAAACTTACGGACAGTAGCCAGTGGTACTCTGCTTGTACAAACCTACCGAGCTTTGTGCGAATGCATAATTAGGTACAGCATTTGTGCATGGGGAGGGTCGGCAAAAACTCATATGATTGGTGTCGCGCGGGCACAACGTTTGGCTCTTAAAGTCCTTTTATACTTGCCGTATCGACATCCTACATCTGTAGTATACGCACTGGCAGGAGTCTTATCAGTGAGAAAAATATTTGTTTACGAAATGCTACGAAGATACCACAAACAAGTAACTCCTAACCTGAATATATCACGAAAGCGCGTAGAACGCTGCCCTGTGCCTCGTACTAGAACAGCTTTTGCTAGAAGACACTATTACTTTCTTGCTCCAAAGACTTATAACAAATGTAATATGACCCATAAAATTAATAATTTGAATAATAATAAATTTAAACAAGTTGTATATGAATGGCTAAATACAATGGACTATATTGATGTGGAAAATCTTTTAAAAACATAATCATCCTACACTATTGCTCTCAACATACAAGTGCAGTCACAACACATGAACACACACACAAACACACACATACACACAAACACACCCTTACACACACGCACACACGTTTGTTAAAAATCTTAAATTTTTCTATTTAATTTTATAACTTATTGTATACGGTGTTTACGGACGTAAGATAATTGCCACATTTATAGGGGAAGACACTAACACCTGCAACACAGTTTTTACTAGTGCAGAGGTTAGAGAATTCTATATTGTAATTGTTTACTTATGTCAATAAAGAATATTATTATTATTATTTTCGTAAAATAAATCCCACCAAAAACATTCTGTAAAAACTAGCCAAGTCTCGATGGAGCTGCTTGTTTATCTCTAAAAAGTAATGAAATCTAGACAAAGTCGTACCAAGTCTAAGGTTCCTTACTGCGATTTCTTTATTATTATAGTTAATGTTGTGTGACTTGGCCGTTGAACGGTACACAAGAGTACAAAACCAGGGGCTCCATGACACCATTGCACCAATCTGTCGCGAAACAAACAGTATTAAAAATTATTTCCAGTACAGACGGACTTCTAATCATTGATAGAAGTTCGTCTGTACGTCTATTTTATGTTAGATCGGAAACAACGAAAAAAACTTCTTGTAAACTTGTAAGTATAAGTATAAAAGTCAGTCTAGTCTTATCCAGAGTTTTCCTTTAATTTTATTTATATGCGTATTAAGAGGAAAGGCGGGCGGAGAGACTTTTGAAAAATCGGTTTTTGAAGAAAGTAGTGCTGTCGATCTATCGCAAGGTTTGTGAATGTGTGCGTAAGTTGACAGTGTGTGAGTGTCAAAGCGCGCTCGTTTCATGTAGTTGTCTACTTACTCACCAAAATCATTTTAAACATCTGCACACGTTAATTGGCATTATTGACGTATAAACAATGGTTACCCCATGACAGTACAAGGTAGCCATATGATGAACTTTTTGAAACAATAGCCGTAGTAGTAAACAGCTTAGTGGTAGTATGATTGGGAATTAATATTCTTGCTGCAAGTTCGAATCTTAGGCGAGACACCCTTTTTTGAGTTTTAGTAACTAATCTTTTTTAGTTAAATTTTGTTGCTTTGTACGACATAAGAATATTTTTGATTGAAATAAAACTACTTTTACGGATTTTATCGCGGTTTGTATTTGGATTTTAGTTCCCGACGTTCATTGGATTTCCGTCTGCCCGTGACCATGATACCTGCAAAGGTGTCGAAACGTCGGGAACTAAAATCCAAATACAAACCGCGATAAAATCCGTAAAAGTAGTTTTATTTCACTAACATTCGCGTAAACCTCAGAACTCAATATTTTTGACTGTTTATATTTTTGTCGTGCATTTTTCACACAACTCGACCTATGCATAAACAATGATTATTTTGTGTTTGTGTTTACTATATTTCCTTAGTTAAGTTTGATGCCCATTGAAGACCAAGAGTGAATTATGGCTAAAAAAATTATGTTGATTATGTTATATCTGTGGCATCATCTATATATTACTTTGACAAGGAATAATTTATGGTATATTGATTTGTGATTGGGTTGGAGTGTAGCCTTAGGGGCGCTATGGAGCAAGGACAGTCAAATTTTCGAAGTTTTTATTTTTTTTCGGAATCTTTCCGATTTTTTTGCAGTATCGGGTTGACCTTGTCTGTAGCAACCATTTAGGGTCTGAGAAGCATGGCCCTACGACGCACCGTTTCCGAGATATGAGCCTTCTACCGGTTTTTTTTTTATATAAAACAATTTATATTTCCAAAATGGTAGCTCGGATGAGATTGTTTTCGGGAAAGAAATTGTTACTCAAAAGCCAAAGCTCAAAAGTAAAAAAAATTGCAAAAACTTCTAAAAATTTTTGTTTTCTAGTCAGGGTCACCAGGTACTCCAGATCTTCGATTATCCTAGTTTTTATAGTTTTCCCTTTATGTGGCCATTAAACCCTAACTCTGTACCAAATTTCAGCTCTCTGAGTTTATGGGAAGTACTAGTTCTATTTTGATGATCATGAGTGAGTGTCGTAAATGCGAAACTTTGCTTTCGCTTAACTTCGGAACTAAATGACCTACAGACTTGAAATTTTGGATTTTAAGTATATGATTACAGCTTACTGGATGAAGAAAATTTCTGCGTTCTAGTCTTATCCAGAGGTTCTCAAATAGAGGCCTGAAAATGCGGCGAAATGGTTCCAGTAAAGGATGGTACGGCAGTGTTTGCTTCGCGCTCGACTTGGCGGGGGCACTGCCGTGCCCCCCGATTTAGCAAAATTAGGTGTTCAGTCACGTGACGGAAAACACCAATCAGATGCGTGACGTCACAAAGGTCGAAACATGTCCGAAACGTCATTTATGTTGTTAACATTTTAGCTAAATAATAGGATTTATTTGCACAGCAAAACGTCATCCAAGACGCCATGACAGTTTTGAGCATTTTTGAGCTAAATTTAAATCAACTCTTTGAAAACGAAAATACATAATGTAAATGATGGTTTTTCTTGTATTTGTATTGTTTTTTGTTCAGATCAGGCGCCATGGTAAGGAATTAAACAGTGTTTCAAAATTAGTCAACTAGCCTATTGTCAACTGGAGATGGCTAGAAATTGATTTCATCACGAAAACGGGCTGGCTTTCTCGTGAATGGTACTAGAATTCTAGTAAGTTCCTATATACCTATATTAGAATAGTAGGTATCATGCAATACCATTCCTTGACTATACCTATTTCCTTTATATGTTGTGGACAAAGAGCATTGAGTACTGGATCTTTTGTTACTACCTTATACAGCTGCACCAAAAGGAACAATGTTTTTGTCAGTTTCAATCTATCATATACTCGAAGGAGACTCGATTATTCAAGTTAAAATCGTTAGAATTTTTTATGATATACTAACTATGTCCTGCGGTTTCACTCGCTTGAGTTACTCGAACGAATCAATGATTATAAAAATCGACCCACCCGATATTAAGTATAATGCTAACACGACTCTCATAAGTTAAGATAAACATTATGATGAATATATCATCTATTTCATACCTAAATATTTTCATAAAAATATTCATCCATAAGAATAAGGAAAAGCGGTGAGACATAAAAATCGGATCAGAAGAACTCTCGATTATGTAATAAAGTAACGTTCAGCCAAATAAGAGAAGATATTCTCATTTCGTGGAAGCCTGTGAATATATATGAGTGTTATGTACCTGTGGCACGAATGTTATTTCAGTAACCAATTTATTTACATACTAGCTTTCACCCGCGACTTCGCCTGCGTAGATGTTGGTTATTGCAGCAGTTAGTTCTTAAAGTTCTAGTTGACTATACAAAATTTTGTCAAAATTAGTTGTACGGTTTAGCCATGAAAGCTAACCAGATGGAGTTACTTTTGCTATACTTTCGATATGCATGGTAGATCGCACAACGTGCTGACTATTAGGTAATAATATAATATGAGGTAATCAGATTTTTCGCTAAATACAAAGACAGTATATAAACTTATTAACCACTTATTGATTTTGTAACACCATATAATGCCAAGGTGTGCTGCTCCAACAATAAACCTTATAAATAACACCCTGTTTTAGCCGAAAAATATTATCATTATTTTCACAGAAAGAACAAGATTTTTTTTCTTATTAGTCAAACAGTAGACTATCATTATTTTCAGCTAAACACCACGATTATAAAGCCTTGAAAAACAAAGTAATAGTATGTCCGCATGGTAACAATGTCTCAAAGGAAGTGTCTCGGCTTGTTCTATTAACTGTCGCTATAAATTGTACCTGTTGCTTGGTTTCTTGTTCCAATTAACTAGCAATAAATATTGTTGGCTAACATATTTGATGGAGTAGGTATTTTATCAAGATCTGAAAGTTTTGTGAACTATCGTGGAATTTAAATTAAATAGGGTTTAGGAAGTGTGAAAATAAAAATTTGAAAATTGAATTTCGATTTTAAGTAAAAAAGCATTAAAAAATTTCAACGTCTAAAAATTTAATTTATTTTTGTACATTTGCATTAATAAAACGATTTCATCTTTGTATTAGGTAAAATATACCTCAGAGGTGCTCCCATATAAATTTCACTGAAATTTGTTCTTCTTCTTCTTCTTAGCGTATCGATATCATATTTATTTGAAAATAATTATAATACCTTTCCTTTGGAAGTACGTTAAAAAGGAAAGTATATAAAGTTTTATGATATGTGAAACCAAAACTTAACCTTCATATTATTATGTTTGCTTTAACTGAGAAAGTTTACCTGTCGACGAACTCAGTCAATTCAAGACGGCGACGTTTTAGTAATGAGTCGTGTTCAAACATATGTTATGCAGACAACTTCGAGTTTACATACGAACTTTTTGAATGTCAATATAAATTGTGAGAATGTTTGGATTGTGAACATTTTTATTGTATACTTTCAAGGTTCGTGGTCATCATTTGTATCAATTTAATCATTCGTAGGTAACAAATGATTAAATTAATACATAGATACAAATAATTCATTAGTTAGGATGTTTAAAGAGGAAAATGTATTTATTAATGTACATAAAGACGGATATTACTTATTTAAATTAAAATATGAGCATTTACCAGTAGATCAATCGAAATGATTTTTAAAAGGAGGTGTCAACCGGGGTTATATTGATGAAAAGATTTCGGATAATAATAATACATAAATTTACTTGAAAATATTTGTTTTATGTAGGTAATAAATATAAAAACTGGCCAAGTGCGAGTCGGACTCGCGCACGAAGGGTTCCGTACCACCGTCGTATGAGAGCCCCCCTTAAATATTCATTTTATGTGGTTTTTAGTATTTGTTGTTATAGCGGCAACGGAAATACATCATTTGTATGCTATCACGGTTTATGAGATACAGCCTGGAAACAGACAGACGGACAGACAGACAGCGGAGTCTTAGTAATAGGGTCCCGTTTTACCCTTTGGGTACGGAACCCTAAAAATTAATGTCGAATAACTTGCTCCTTGCAATTAATGCAAAACTTCAGGTAATAAACGTATTTATGATGTGATTGAAAACCTCCTATTTGGTACCTACAGTTTTTTCATCAATGTGTAAATAATTCGTGACTTTAGTTTGGTGGAGTTATTGATAGGTTATGTGTTGTCAATCTTTGACGAAGGTGCGACTGTCTAGACTGAGACAGACAGGCGTCTAAAGAGGATCTATTGGAAATTAAGGTCGAAATGCGACATCTAGTAGAAGGTTAGTGATTTTTATATTTTGTTGTGTGTATTTCTTTATATAATTTGCAGTCAACTTTTCAGTTGCTGTGTGAAATTTTCTTGAGACTTTACTATGAGTTTTTAAATTATCTTACTACACAATGTTACTAATACCTACATATTTCTATTTTATGTGTTGAATGAAACACGATGTAAATTATTTTATGCAATCAAATATTTGCAGTCGGGGGTCCTGTAATGACTTGTTCCAAGTAACCGTCACCCGACTGCAAATATTTGACTTGTTTTTTTTTATTTTTTTTTGACATGGCAGGCGTGTTTTTTATTTTTTTTAAATTATATTTTTTTATTTAATTCCTTTTAGTGAACAACAAAAAAGCATGACACAACACAAAAAAAAAAATATCGTTCGGAACCCTTTGCAGGCGATTTCGACTCACACTTGACCATTTTTTAATGTCCACATAGCCTATGTCGTTCGGGATAACTCAAAGCTTCTAATGATACCACAAACATTGAAATCGGTCAAGCCTTTTAGAAGTTATGGTGGAATAAAGAAACTCACATACATACATGAACCCTGAAAACATAACACTCCTTTTTGGGCAGTCGTGTAAAAATAGCTGCCTATGTGATTTTTTACTTAATGTAGGTACTTTCTTATAACTGTAATCTAAGAACAATAACATAGACATCTTTTGTTTTCTCACCGATTCGTGCTTATTCAATCATAGAAACAAATTACGACAGCTAAGACATTCTCATTACGGTGTCTCGGTGAAAAGAAATTACGTACAATCATTTGTAACAATTATTACGTAGGCATTTCCTATATATATATATGTTGTATTGTTTATACTATCTCGATTTATAGACCTTAATTATTTTAGACTAGCGACCGGCCCCTTTTCACTTCGGTAGACAAAACCTAATGAATTGTAACCGTATTTTTTTTTGTCGAAAACCTTGAAAATATTATAACATTAAAATAATCATTATAATAAATATGCATCAAAATAATCAGATTTGTTGTTCAACATAATTAAAAGCAATCGAGTTTAATTATACGTTGATAATATTTCTTAATTAAAATAAATGCCGCATTGAGTAATAAAATTTTATCAAAAAAAAATGTCTTGTACATTAGAGGGATTTATTATATTATATTTTTTTATTTCAAATCACACTATGCATTATAATATCCCTATTAAGCACAAGTACATCTCTTCTTCTTTAATAATAGTAATAATTTTTAACAAATTAATACTTTTAAGCACGTTGTTTGGACATGTTCAGTAGATACCGTGTGAAAGTCAGTAATTTGAGCATGCATAGATATTGTATAATACATTAATAACCGCATCAATTTGATATTGGAACTGTGCGTTCGACGTTAATGGTTAGCTTGTGGTTTTTTCAATAAATGGTAATGCAAGTCTCATTTTTCAATAAAGGGGGGTAAAAATAATAGCATGTCAAAAAACTTATATTATTTTAAAAGAGTAGATAGTAGAATCCTCTCATTGTTATATGTATATATATCAGTTTGATAAAATATTAGTTTGGGCAAAAAAAAACACAATGTAGGTACCTAAATCTATATACTTATAATAAATCTGTAGAAGTGAAAATTCTGTACATTGAAAATATCAAAAAAATAAATGGCGGGTGGTGTTACTAGACCGACACCGAACCCAACAGTGTGAAAAAAAAATTTTTTGTCTGTCTGTTTGTTCAGGTATCACTCAAAAACTACCGGTTCGATTACGATGAAACTTGGTATAATTATTCTTTATTATCCTGGGCACCATACTGGGTAGTTTTTATCCCGGAAAAGTATAAATAATAAAAAACAAACTTAATTTTGCGGTTAAAAACTCATTGATAAGTTTCGTCATCCACGCGAACGAAGTCGCAGGCACAGTTAGTTTGTAATAATTGTGTGGTACTAAAATTACCAAAAAAATATTCATTACCTAATGAATGACGGGCCTGTTGGTCTAGTAGTTAGTGACCCTGACTGCTATACCGGAGGTCGTGGGTTCGATTCCCACCCAGGACAAATGTTTGTGTGATGAGCACGATCATTTGTTCTGGTTGTCTGGGTGTAATTTATCTATAACATGTATGTATTTAGAAATATATATGTATGTTTATCAGTTGCCTGGTTACCATAACACAAGCTCTGCTTAGCTTGGGATCAGATAACCGTGTGTGAGTTGTCCCGGAATATTGTCAGCTTAGATAGGATAAGATATTTGTTTTCAACAAATATCTTATCCTATCTAAGCTGACATTTATTATTACTTTAGCACTAACCAATACATAAATCAGCTACTTAAATGCACACACTATCCATAAAATAAAACAAAAGAAAGTGGTGGCACGCGAAACGCCTATTTATTTTCAATTCATCGAGATACGGAACCCGGGTAAACTGTTCACCGCTCGGTGATTAAAATACACGGATTTCCGTGCCTTTGACATGCAAACATTGTTCTACTGACCGTAGTAGGTTAGAAGCAATGGATTTTGATGGGATTTTTCCGAGATTCTTAGGTTTTAAGTGTACTTTACACTAGTCTGTGAAGTGTTTTGGAGGCCTATGATCACAAAACACCAAAATATGTACACGATGTTTTGTGTCCATATCAAGTTTCTGAAAAGTCACTGCAAAACTTAGGAAGATTTGTTGAGATTTTAAAAGGTATAACTGTAATTAAATCAGTCATAGTCATCATCAACGTCAGTCTTGACGGGCCTGTTGGTCTAGTGGTTAGTGACCCTGACTGCTATACCGGAGGTCGTGGGTTCGATTCCTACCCAGGACAAATGTTTGTATGATGAGCACGATCATTTGTTCTGGTTGTCTGGGTGTAATTTATCTATAATATGTATGTATTTAGAAATATATAAGTATGTTTATCAGTTGCCTGGTTACCATAACACAAGCTCTGCTTAGCTTGGGATCAGATAACCGTGTGTGAGTTGTCCCTAAATAAAATACTGCAAACTCAAAAAGAATACTAAGACTGAATTAATTTATAAAAAAAAAATATACAATACTTAAGTGGTGTGGGCAGCAATAACTGACCTCTGAATAACATTCAAATTAAATCTAATCTTAGTAGGTGTAGCTTCGAATAAACTAAGCCATTTTTTCGTCTGCCATAGACAAGATGATCCATCACAAGAATATTTCAACAATAAAAAGAAATAAGCTTAATAAGAGACTCGACCACAAGGGCTTATTTAAAATTCGTAGTATTGAATAATGATTTACAAAAAAGGTACACGTAAGTACTATTTTAAAGCCGTCTGTGGGAGCACTGTGCAATGATAAATGATTAGTGTTTATAAAGTTCAGGTGTATTTTAAGAAATATAATTATTCTATTGTCATGCTAAGTTAATCTGAAAAATATGTAGGTGCAGCTTAAGTTAGTATCACACCTACATAAAACATTTTTTTTTTTGTAAAACACTGCCCACTGTATGTCTGTATAAAAACACTTCTTACGAAAGTGACGAATATGTTTGACTTTTTTAAAACAAATGAAAAACAATCTACCTCAACAATCATAGCATTAAACGATGATAGTAATAGATAGTCCAAAGAACATGACCCAAAGCACTTTTAGAGTACATAACATACTTAAGTTTGAAGGCGCGTCGTAGTAAATTTCAGTATATCTAAAGCATCTACAACCATAAGCAAACAACACAAAGTGTAAAACGCTTCAAGAGCATACGCTAAAATAACTACCGCCAAAATTTACTAGATGGCGTTAGGGTGCTGCTAAAACATAAGGAAAATCGGGAAAACCCAAAGCATAGGTTCTCGTCATTACATAAAAGTTAACGAGACAACTGTAAGGACGCTTAACGGTGTAATAGTGATTGTTCGCTCCTTTATAAGACAGGTAATCAGGTAGTGAGGCTTATCTAGTACGAATTATCTCGAGTGATTTTAGATTTAGATAGATAGATAGATAGAATATTCTTTATTGTACACCATTAAAGTTACATACATATTTGAATTTAAAGTACAGTAAAGCATACAATGGCGGTCTTATCGCTTATAGCGATATCTTCCAGACAACCTTTGGATGGACAGGAAAGATAGAAAAACTGAGGTAGATGAAAGTAACAAGTGTAATAAAATACAAATATATTTATATATACATATAATAATATATATAGATAAACTACATACATACTAATAAATATCTAACATAATAATATTTACTGTTACGAGTACATACATACATACACAAGAATTTAAGAAGTACTTGCATACATGTAATAACAACTAAAAAGAAGTTAGTTTTGTTGCAAGAAATGTTCCTTTACCAGTCTTTTAAAACTACTTTGTGTCTGAGCTTGTCTTATTGACACAGGGAGCTTATTCCACAAACGCACACCTTGAACAGTAAAAGATTTGTCAAGGAACCCTGTAGAGTGTGGCGGCATCTTCAGTCTCAAATTTTCCGATGACCTCAAGCATCGTGAATGTGTGTCATTAAGGAACATGAAACGTTCTTTAAGATATTTGGGAGCCGAAGGATTAAATAAGATATTGTATAGTAGTGAGAGAATGTGCGCATTCCGGCGAAGACGAATGGGGAGCCACTTGAGCTTAAGGCGAAAATCGGAAACATGATCATATTTGCGAAGACCAAATATGAATCTAATGCAAAAATTCTGAAGACGCTCAAGTTTATCTAGCTGTGCCTCATTAACATCTAGGTAGCTAACATCAGCATAATCGAGGATGGGAAATAGGAGGGATTGTACAAGTGCAGTTTTGGTGGCAGTTGGTAAAAAATGGCGAAGTCTTCTTAAAGAACCTGCGGAGCGAAATAATTTTCGACTCACTTCCTGAATTTGTTGACCCCAAGAAAGGTTTCGGTCAATGTGAATACCCAGATTTTTAACTGTGTCACTTATTGGTATAGCAATGCCGTCGAGCAAAATCTGAGGTAATTGCGACCAGTTTACTCGGGAAGTAAGCTTGGAACTGCCGACAACAATAACTTGTGTCTTTAGGGGATTGACTGTCAACCCATGACATGCACTCCAGTCGGTAATTCGTGCAAGATCTTTATTAATTATTGTTACCGCTTCTGATAATTTGTCCAGTGTTGCTTGTGAATATATCTGCAAATCGTCTGCATAAAGGTGGTAGGATGAGAAAAGTCCTTGTGAAATGGGGTTTATAAATAAGGCAAAAAGTAATGGAGAGAGAACGCCTCCCTGTGGTACGCCGGCAGAAGTATCACACCACGAAGAGCATGCGCTTTCGATAGAGATTCGTTGCCGACGGCCACACAGGTAACTTCGAAACCAATCAATTGCCGTTGGAGATATGTTCAGAGAGTGCAGCATGCCTAGGAGAATATCAAAATCGATCGCGTTAAAGGCATTACTAAAGTCAAGTAACGCAAGAATCGTTAGTTTTCCACCCTCCATGGCCATCCTAATGTCATCCGTAATGTTGGTTAGAGCAGTTACAGTGCTATGTCCTGGACGAAATCCGGACTGGAAAGAATTAAGGAGGTTGTTCTTGCGCAGGAAAGCACTGAGCTGGTCATGTATGAGGCGTTCAAGAACTTTGGAAAGAAATGGTAAAATGGAGATAGGACGGTATTGAGAGAAAGATTGGGGATTGGGGGTTTTGGGAAGTGGAGTGATTTGTGCATCTTTCCAAGCGGTGGGAAAAACGCCACATGTGATGGAGAAATTCAGGATATGAGTAATGATAGGAAGGATCTCATCCAGGATAGGGACAATCATTTTACGGCTGACGCAATCACTTCCAACAGCATTAGAAGTGATTGATACCACACTCTTCTTCACATCACAAGCCGAGAATTGATTAAATAAAAACTGTGGATAGTCGGGAGTTGGAAGGGAAGAAAGATAATTTAATGTGTTAGCTTTTGAAGTCCCATCACATTGGGACGAAGAGCTGAAAAATGAATTTAACGACTCTAGGTCGACATCTTTAGGAATCACGTCTTGACGTGATTTGCCCACTCCCATTGACCTCAGAAACTTCCAGACCTTTGCAGGTTCACTGTTTTCCACTGACTTGTGAATATGTCGGCGTTGAGCATCTCTACACACCTTATTGCAGTGATTGCGGATGGAGGTATATTTTTCCCAAGCTAAGGGACTGGGTCTGCACTTGTACTTAGTTTTGGCTGCAGCTTTTTGTTGCAGAAGATTTTTTATGTCATCCGTCAGCCAAGGTGCTGGTAGGTGCTTCATTTTAACTGGACGAACTGGAGCATGAAGGTCGTAAAGATTTAATATTTCTGAATTAAAAATATTAATTTTGTCATCTATTGTCGAAGCAGCTACGAGATGCGACCAGTCAATTCTACTAGAATCCTCGCAAAGTTTTTTAAGGTCCATACCAGCAAAATTGCGTTGCAACATTACACGACGTTTTGCCTTAGGAGGTCGGATTTTGTAAGCCAGATAGATAAGATCATGATAAGAAAACGCGTCAGCTGCGCACTGACCATGTTTTACAACATGCTGCGTAGAAGAAACAAGGATAAGGTCAAGAAGTGACGGGACGGAATGCGGGAAATGATGAGTAGCACCTAGTGGAAGAGGAGTTAAATTACAAGATTGAATGGCGGACTTAAAAGTGGATGAACGACTGTCATTTTTCAAAAGACAAGTATTGAAGTCACCCATTATAATGGTATGACTATAGGACGGTGTAAGATTTTCAAGGATAGTTTCAAAAGAGGAGAAGAAATTAATGCGAGATGAAGGACAATAGTAAACTCCAAGTAGAATTTTTGTATTGGAAAGGGTAACTTCTAAAAAGAGATGCTCACCGGCATTTGACGGAGATGGCTGTGCTGACATATTTACTATGGAAAAGGGAATATTGGCCCGGAGGTATATGGCAACACCACCACCACCGCCAACGCTGCGATCATTTCTAATCAGCACAAACCCAGGTAGGGAATACGAAGTGGAAGGAAGGCAAGGCTTTAACCAAGACTCAGAAACAAGTATTGCATGGATATTTATACAATCAAAACTTGCCAGCATATCGTGGAAATGAGCCGGAATGCTTTGTGCGTTAATATGGACTACATTCAGATTTTTAGGACTATCAGAAAATTGAGACTGTAGTGTTTCGCTCAAAGATGGAATACTGGTAAAGCTGTCATTACTGGAAGCAGATATAAAGCTTTCGTCATCACTAACCGGGCTAGAGACATTATTTATTAAATGTATGTTATCATTTATGATTTATTGTATCGGACCTACATTTACAGGGTTAAAGTACTTCATATTTCGTATACAATTAAATGGGAAATGGTTCGTTTATTGATGTAAAAATAAATGTGAAAATAAAATTAATTCAAATTAGATTCGTAGTAAGGGTGTCCTGATCTGGGAAAAGTTACACTAAACAAAAAAACATTTTTATAGTCGGTGTACCATGTTGTTTTAGCAGACTTGGTTCTAATAAACTCGATTTTTTAATAATTTCATTTGTAAAAGCGCAAGAATTATGATCTTGAGTAATGTGTAAGATAAATGGCAATCAGGAAATGATATCGTGAACAATACATAGCGGAAACTAGCGTAATATTGTAAATATGTTTGCATTACAACGACAACAATAAATGGTAGTAATATCGCAGATACTCTCACACATGTGGGACTACAATAACTGTAAGTGTTTACAAAGGATAATATGAAGAAAGAACCATTAAAAATAAAGTGCATAGTTCTGCTCTGCGCTTAAAAAAGGTATTAAATTCTTAATAGAATTTTATAATAATATTGTTTAAAATTTTGTCATGGGCAAAACTATTTTCCTTTTTAACACATAAAAAAAACAAATAAAATAAAATAATCCCTGCACCGCGAGGATAGAAACAAAATTGTTTTCTATAAATGGTATAATTAAATAAAAAAACTCCATTATTTATCATTTTATAAATGTTCAAAAGACAGTATAAACCTTAACAAAAACAATAATTTTATTAATTCAACTTTAAAAGCATCTTTTAGCATCTGACCCATATATTTCTTTTGCACTCGAAATACCCTTGCGTCTGGTGTTGGCAAGAGATGTCGAGTACATTTTGACATTTCCGAAACGTTGTCACTACGTGGTAAAGGCAATGTCCGGATTGCTTCTATCATGTACATACCTTGGGTCCATAGGACTGTTGTACCTTTATTTTGTTATTTAATTAAATCTTAATCTTCGACTAAAACACCTTTTTGTAATTTTAAAAATCTTTAAAATGTTGCCATACTTTTTGTAAAATGAATTATTATTATTTTATTATAGAACCACTAAAACAGCCTCTTTAGCTACACATATCAACTAAAAAGAAGTGAGTTTTTTTTTTATATAAAAGTACTTACATTTTTAGCGCGTTTCAAATCTAAAATAACATGGAATATGAAGAGGCACACCTGAATTCATTGAGTTGAAACTTTAACACATCAAGTATCATTCAATCCAATGGCACTCGACATTTTCATTTGGAATATTTTTATGTGGTATTAAGTGGTGCTTTGACATTTGTTTATTTTTAACTAATCATAGTTATATACATTTAAGCACTGTTCAAATTCCATAGTGTAGGTAGTGATCATCAATAAATGAGATAAGTGTATCTAGAGTTTATTAATTGTGTTTTTGGTCAAAACGTAGTGACGTCTAGTCTGGACCAAAAACACAATTAATAAGTGAGTTTTTTTTCTGTCCTACGAGTTTACTTACAATATAATCATTGCCAGTTTGAATAATTCAGATGCTTTTAAATATTCTTCTTTCCATAGCAACAAAATTTTAAGACTGAATACCAATTAGAGGCCTCAATTTTCACAATACTGTTTTGGTCCTAAACTCAAACAAATACCTCCAAATCATTGTTTAGTTACAAACCAATTAGTTTGCCGAGCAGGTATTGTTGTTTTGTTACATTATCAATACAAATACGGCCGCTGGGATTTGAAATAAACAAGCAATTGGGACTCAGACGCCGTGAGCCAGCAGATGCAAGCATCCATCACAGTCTAGCTATTTAGTATTGTGGGTTGGTTATAAACGTTGTACACTTAGGGCGGATTTCACGGATGCGGATAAACTTGATCGGTTGAAGAAAATCTCGATTTGCGTTAATAAGGTTCAATTCCTTCAATTTGCGTTTCAACATGAACTGAACGCAGTTTGGTAAAAACCACAAAACGTGTAATTAATATATATGGTTCTAAAACATTTTTTATTTGTATACACAGTTTGCATCCCATATCCCTTTTAACCCTTATGGGATAAATTGTTTTGTTCCTTAGGGTAAAAAGTTGACGTCCGCTTCTTTTAACTCGATCCCAAGAAACTTAGTTTATAGGGACGCGTTGTAAGATATCAGTGAAATCGACCCTAAGATCTATTACACAGAAACAAAGTAAACGTAGCGAAGAAATACATAGTTTCGCTTCTATATTTATTGTTCGTAGTGCTAACGACTCTCCAGCAAGTTGGTTTTAATTACAATCTTGAAGTATTAAGTTCCGAGCAAATGGGTATTTTCTAGATTAGCTCGCTTAAGTGTCCTTTAAATTTGCAAATTAGTTAGCAGTGACTTGAAATAAGTAAGAAAGTGAGTTATAAGAAAAGTCGGATTGTTGTATTTTTTTTTCAAAGTTTTGCACCTTTATATATGTTACAGGACTGACTGTTGTGCTCACGCATAATGAGCTTATGATTCAGGGCTCCGGTTAAGCCCAAAGCGTATAGCCTTTTACGTCGTCTTCCGCAGTTGTTAAAGATCACAAAAAAAATACCACTGGTACACGAAAAACAACAAGAATACACCAAAAAGTACATCGCATCCATTGGTCTCAATAATTTAATCTCTATTTTCTTCCGTCTTTAATTAAGATTCCCAAACCTTCTGAAAATCTAAAGAACGCAATTCAAAACCATCAAAGATTCCATTACGTACTAATGAAACTGGTCGACATTAAAAATTCTAGAGGCATGGAACCAGGGTCGACAATAAGCGTGTTACTTAATTACCAAAATGGAATTCATCTTCATATCTCAAGCGAACGTAGTCACTCAATTTTATGAATCGCAGTTTTGCGTGCTCAATGGTTGAAGTAAGTAAGGACTTAAATAACCTTAAATAAATTCTCCTTGAAGGAAAGTGAGGAACATCTAAATTAACCATTATGTTTTGGGTAACGAGGTGAAAACAGTATGGAAGAAACACGCGACTGAGTTTCCTGTTGCCTTGTTTAGCTGTTTTTCTTTTAGTTTGTATATTTTTGTTTTGTTTATTCTTGTGTGTGGCTATTATTTTGTAATTAGATAACGAGTTTTGGATAAGAGAGGTTTTAGGTTAGTTTAAAAATAAATACCAAACCTTTTATGAACTTCTACTTTTATTTATTCCATGCACAATGTTGTTGTTTACTTTTAAATAAAGAAGGGTACACGTTGGTTGCATTTAAGGATTTTATGTTTTTGACACTTGTTCTTTGTAACAACTTGAGCTTAATTTCCCAGTACCAGTAGCTCACATGCTGGTGACCAGGTGTAAAGTAACTTAACATGTGTAAAGTAATTCAACAGTGCTTGCAAAAAATACCGCAAGACAATCTATACATATAATAAATCTGTAGAAAAGTCATTTTTGTACATTGAAGAAATTAAAAAAAAAAATAGCCAGCGTGTTAAAGGATAACTAACAGAACCCATTTCCATCATTTTTGAAATTTTTGTCTGTTTGTCTGTTTGTTTGTGCACACATCACGTAAAATCTACGAATTCAATGCAGACAATGTTTATATACGAAAATTATACACAACTTGAGGTATAACTTAGTTTTTGTTTCATCGAAATCGGTTCACTCTATCAAAAGATATGATTAATTTAGTGAGTTCAAGAAGTAAAATATTACAACACGCAATTCAGTACAGTAATTGCATTACAACTCTCTTTTGCCGGGGGTCAGATTTTATGTTACAGTATCAAACATAAACTACTTAATCGAATGGTGTAAAAAATTGAGAGGATGTTTTCAAGAAATCGTAGATGGTTGTTAGCTATGTTGAAACATGCTATTAAATCTAGCTGATAAGGGGTGGAGCTTTAAATTTCCAAAATCATTTTCTCAACTGCACACATAAATTGGCATTATTGACAGATAAACAAGAGGGTAACCATGGCAGACTGAGGTAGCCATAGCAATCTTCAAATTGATTAGTACCTATATTTTAGTGAACTAGCTATCGAAGTAAACAGCTTGGCGGTTGAACGATTGGATATGAGTGATCTTGCTGCAAGTTCAAATCCGGTTGTTAATGTTTGTATTTTTTTTCATGCGTCCTTTTTCTTATATAAGTTTGAATTTTTTGATACCCAAGTTCAAATCTCAGTAGAGATAACTCTTTTTGTGTTTTACTAACGTATCGTTTTTAAGTAAAAAAATATTTGTAACATTTTGTTGTATTTTTAGTCGCAATAAACGACATTTTAAGTCGTGAATTTTTTCTCAACCGATATATAAACTTACAATTATTTAGTGTTTGTATTTACTAATCTCCGTAGGTAAGTTTGTTCCTCATTGCTGATCATGGAGGAACAAACGTGCATGGCATAATTATACCGTAAAGTGATTCAGGCGTAAATGTCCTGGCCATTTGCTTGGAAATTTACGCATTCGCTTCTGACTTGAAAACGTAAGCTTCCCCATAGATCACTTTATAGTTGGTTAAAAACTTTAATCCACATTTAAACTATTTTTATAACATAATGTGTAATGCTTTCTATTGGTCATCTATATTATATTCCATGGACAAGATCTTTTTGTATTCGTTATTTATTTTCTTTTACCCAAAAACCCAATGATCTTTTTATCACACAATCTTTAGTATGTACTACCTCTTTAATATTCTTTAAAAGGTAGCTTGCTTCTCATGTAGGTTTTTATGCGTACATGACGTTTTATTTATGTGTTTAAATTTCATAAAGTTTTTGTACCCTATTACCGGAAGTTTGGGCCAAAACCCTAAATAAAATAAACTTTCTATCGCATTCTCTACATTTTAAAATATATGTACGGTATTTAAATACCGTACATAATGGGCTTAAGCCCATCACCTTATGCTGCACCTTACACTTAATTAAGCGAATTGTACAGGATACAGCCTCTGACTTTAATCAGGGTAGAATGAGATTGTCCTTGGACAGCTATTACTTAATCTTTCCAAACAAATAATTTTAAACACAGTTTTGGTAATTCTGCCACTGCGCCTCTCAAACCGTACGTCAACTTTTTGTAACTACCTCCTCTTTCAGTTTCATGGGTCTCATCTCAGTCACTGCCTATCTGATCTCAATTTAACGGCGTAGTTCAATTTCGAGGTTTCGCACCAAAACCTCGCGCCCAGTAGTCTCACTAGGGACTACGGTACCAACGAGAACTATAGCATAAAAAATGGACTAATTTGTTTTTATGGATTCGGTTTTTGGGTGCCCTTTGCCATTTACTGCCTAGAGCGACAGCTGCTTTCAGTGGACTCAATACAAAAACATTGACCCTCAATTATTGTAACCAACTGGGCAACTAAAGCACAAAAGAGAAAACATACTACATATAATATAAAAAAGAAGATAAAAGAGTCAGTTCAAAACTGCCCAAGGTAGACAGACATATTTTGGACATTGACATCAAAAGCCACCATGAAAATTATATTTTTTTTTCACACGGTTCTGGACTTGGAAGATAAATCTAAAATTTTTAAACAAAGTAGCATCAAAACCAATCCTTAAAATTTTTAGCGGTAAGCTAATTATAATTATGACGATGGTACTTTTTTATTTTGAGAATTTATACAAACAGCAACATTTGTGACAAAATTTACTCGGCAGTAGGCAGTTCGTGATAGTGGCCCTCTATATCACAGTCAAATATTTATTCATAAAGATGAATGATAGGTATATAAGCGAACAACGTCGCGGGTACAGCTAGTAGATACTAAAAATAAAATGGCTTCCAAAAATATGTCTTAATTTTAACACTACCCCAATTCAACATATTTCATGGGCGAATGATATCAAAATACTGTTCATTACGCAGCAACACAGTGGCTAGTCAGCGAGTTATGAAAACAATTTAGTGTGTAAGCGCTCGTTGATAATAAGCTAACAATCTGTCACCACAAATGCACTATTGCGGTTTACTGAATCAGCTTCAAGCGAAGCTAATTTAGGTGACACATGACATTATATTCTAGCTTACATTAGGTATATTGTTTCCTGTATAAACATCAATAAATAAGCAGCCTATAAAACGACTGACGAAAGAGAGGTTTTAAAAACTATTTTTTTATTGAAGAAATGTCTTTCTTACACAATGTGAAACTGAATAGTTTTTTTCGACACAAAATGTCTTAACAGAACAAAACAACTTCTCTGTTTAATCTAGAAAACTTTCTTAAAAATCCAATAAAATTTAAAAAATATTAGGATTCGGCCAAAGGAACCCTAAAACCCAGAAAATATCTGAAAAGTATCCAAAAATAAACAATTAAGGCGGATTACAGGCACACGCGCTCCACTGCGTCCATGCACACACTGAACCACAGGAAATTGCTTTTAACAACTTTAATTGGACTCTCACAAGAAAAAACTTTTCCAATCTGCCTTTGTAAGTGGTAAAGCTTTAAAAGCCGAGATTAAAACGGTTATTAAGCACAGTTTGTTTATCAAAGATACATCTATTATTCATGAGGTTGACGCACTTTGAGTTACCCCATATTGTGGTTGAAATGACCCGTGGAAACGGGAAAATGAAGGTCAAAGACTTAAAAGTAAAAAAAGTGCTGTTTTTTTTACTTTCTTAATTGAGGCATAAGAAAGTGTTCAATAAAATTATGAATAATCTTAATACTAATATTAAATATAAATAATTTCTCAGTAAGTCACAAAAAATTTAAATATTTTAGTTTCTTACGAACTTTGTTGCGTCACTATAAACTTCAATTACGTAGTAATGTACATATTGTGTTGATTCTCAAAATAAGATATCTTAATAAAGTAATTCAATGAAAAACTTTTGTCGAAAAATTATTTTCAAAAGCTCGCAGATGGTTGTTCTAACTTGCCACGTAGCTAATTATTTAAAAGCTTAATGTCAAAGCTCATTTTCACCGGAAAATTAAGCTTTGGGGTGCTTTCATATATAACAAGGCTAAAGTGCTACTAAACTATTACGTTTTATCATAATTTACGAAACTGTCTGCTGACTGCCTTATATTCTGTGAAGCTATTTAGGTCGAATAAAAACTGTCGTTTACAATTATACTAGGTATATGAATTTTAAAATGATTTACAGAATATTTAACTTATAAATAATAACCTTTCTCCTCTCCACTCCTCTCCGCCTTCGTGTATTCTGGGTTTGGGCAGGGCAGAAAGAAAAGCCTATCCTTCCTTAGGATTCAAGCTTATCCTAGACGAAGAGTCATCAAAATCGGTTTAGCGGTTCAAACGTTAAAACGTATCAAACAGAGAGAGAGATCTACTTTCGCATTTATATTATTTGTATAGATTTTGGTTCCGAGTGAAATCAAAGATGTAAACACAAAGCACTTACAGGAATACAGACAATGCGTTAAGTGCAGTACATTAGCAACACGCTCGTCGCTCGTAATTCAGAAATCATGATATAACAACGTGTCAAACTAATTGGCCAGTGTGGTGGCAATTATGCCTCACTTCCAACCTGCACAGATTTGCATATAACGAAGGTAATGTTATCTACTGCCCTACACTATTGTACACACTGTGTTGTTTAAATTCTACTATAAAGCAAAAAAAAAATTTAAGGGATTAATGTTAGTTCGACAATCACGCAAAACAATATTTCATAGATTTGAATTAAATTTAACATAAACATTGTTTATAACCTGGATTAACACATAGGATACTTTTTATTCCAATAAATCTAAAACGGAAAGTAAACGGGTAAAACCTGTATGGACTATGATCTGATAATAAAGTTTTATTATTATTATTTTATTATAAAACCGCGAAATGCAGATAATGTAGCTTAAGTTTGTGATTTTCTTAAATGTCTATCTGTCTTTTCTTTACACCTTTAGGGATAATTATACACTTTAAGTGTAACTGAACGAAGTCAACATTGTGATCAATACGAAAATAGTGCGTGTATGAACTTTGTCTGGTAAAAAAATCAAACTAAGCTACGCTACAACGGTTTTTGCGTTATTGTAAGTCAACTTTAGCGTCGGTCGTCCGGGAGCAAGATGGGTCGACGACATAATTAAAGTCTCGGGTCGAGTCTGGATGAGGCTGGCACAGGACCGTAGAAAATGGCACGAAAAAGGGGAGGCCTATGCCCAGCAGTGGAAGGACAAGGGCTGTGGATGATGATGATGATGATGAAGTCAACTTACAATTGAAGTTCATTTGATTATCCGGCCATAATTATAATTCACAGTGTAAGTACCGTGCGTATCCTCAAAGGTAACGTAAAGGACGATAATGTAGTAGTACACATAGCTCTCAGTGTTTGTTGATGGAAAACAGATGGCTCTGGCGTAACGCCAACATACAAGTTTAGTACATATTGATTCTGTTTGCTGTTGTGACGCTTTGTATGTACAAATTGGAGGTAAATTAATTAGTAAATTTTGTCTTGTTAGAAACAAATAAAATTAAATGGAAATTACTGGAGTGAAATGACACCCAGCAAAGTCTTTTACATTTGAACGACAACTCCTTTTATGGAGAGTACAATAAAATTTTAGTTAAAATTTATCTATGAATTAATCTAAGCACTAATAATTTTTAACAATTTTATAAAACAAAAAAATTGTGAAAACATTTTATAGGATTATTATTATTAGGAGCCTGTAATGTCCCACGGCTGGGCAACGGCCTCCCCACTCTCCCTCCATTTATCTCTCTCAAAAGCCGCGATTGACCAGTTTGGTAAAAAATAATGTAGGTCATCCCGCCACCTCCGCCTGGGTCTGCCTCGCTGACGCCTAATGTGTGTTGGGAACCATTCGGTGGTAATTTTAGCCTATTGATGTATTGGCATACGACAAACATGTCCAGCCCGTTTCCACTTCAACGTAGCAGCTTTTTGTGTGACATCGATAATTTTAGTTTTGGAACGGATTATGGTGTTTCTTATTTTGTCTGTTAATTTAATATTGACGATACTCCGTTCCATATTTCTTTGGCAAACCGCGAGTGCGGACCTCTGTTGACCAGTCAATGACCATGTCTGAGCACCATACGTGAGGACAGGGAGAATGCAAACGTCCATAAGTCTCTTTTTAAGGGATAAGGTTCAGTTGGCAGTTCACCCTTCTTAAGGTCTTTCATAGACCAATAGCTCTTCCAGGCATTTTCAGTGCGTCTTGCCACTTCTTTAACTTGTCTTGCCTAAAATAAAAAAAATATTGTGTAGCAGGAAAAATAGGCCATAAATGATTGCGAGACCTCAATTTATTTTATACATTCACAATCAGTAGGTTACGCGAACCTGAGAACCAGTCATCTCGAACAAAACAAACATATCTAAACACCCATGCATTACCTAATGACACTCGAACGCAAACACACTAAACACAGTCTTTAGTGAAATAATTAGTTAACAGTTAGCTACAAGAGCCTCAATAAATCGTCACGAACCAAGTCAGAGACTCAGAGTTGGTACAAAATGCAGCTACACTTGGCTAGAAGCCAGCCTTAGGGCAGATTTCGCTGGTGCTTATGAACGTGATCAGATGATAATGGATCAAGTGTTCTTAAATGTAAAAAGGAACCGACTTCTATGAACTCCTCCTACTGAAGTCGTTCCTTATGCTCCAATGTGTAATGTACCAATGTTAATTGAAACCAGATTAGCAAACAGCTACACAATATATAAATTAGGCAGATTGACCATAGAAACCTTTTAATTCAAATAACGCAATCCCTACACTACTCTTCCCCGTCCCTTCTGGTCCCAAGATTTGTGCCAAAAAACTCGGGCTATATTCTGACAATTTTTAAACGGGATCACGGTTAACTTAGTTCACATAAAAGCGTTTTTAATATGTGGTGGAATTAAGCCCTTTGCAAGAAAACCTGTACGTATCGATTCGGTAGAGGCACGTTCACGTAAAGGCTAAACATTTGGCAAGCATAAACAATTTATGTTATTTATTGTTCAGAGTGAATGTCGTTTACAACTAGGATTTGTTATGTTACAGATTTTCTCTTGTTTATTGTTTATTTTGTTGTTATGAGCGGTTCGTTATAGTGCAAATATTTGATGGAACGCGTGGCACTAACAAATTGGTGAAAATAAAAATGTTGGATTGTGCATGGAGTAATATTAACGTAGGTCAATATGCATCAATACTAGGAAGTTAACGTAATAATTATACTTATTTACAATTAAAGTAAACTAAATTCGAAAAAAAAACTTACACATTAATGTACTCAGGAAATGATTGTAAGATTATTTGTAGTTTTGTGTTAAATATTTAACGTAACTTGTTATTTTTCATATTATAGTTGGTTGCAAAATTATTGCTTTATAAATCGAATTTTGGTTTTCGATGAAATATTTTAACGTGAAATCCTCTTATATGAAAAGCATTGGTTGGTTTTCGTTTGACTTTAAAATATACAGTCAGCAATCTTACAATAAAGGCTGCCCGCCCACGTCCAATAATCGGTGACCGATTTTTTGTAGGAGAAAAATAGAACACACTGATAGACACGTCCTACAAAAAGTAGGTCATAATTCTGTACTAAAAATCGGCGGAAAAATCGGCCCGATTTTCTGACCTACAGAAAATCTGCCATAGGCGGGCAGCGTTATTTGTAATACTGACTTTTTCTATAAAATAAAAACAATAGAAATATACTTAAGTGTTTAAAGCTCGAAATCAAATGGAAAGTTGTAAAAAGTCTTGGAAGACAATCTAGGAAGTTTCTCACTTCCCTGACACCTACTTTCTAGATATTACGGACTAAGAACTAGTTAGAACAATAAACTTTTATACGAATTAGACAATCACCTGACTTTACTAAGTCATTACAAACTTTTTTCAATTAAGTAAGTTTTACGACTAGATACTTTTATTCTTAACATTTGTTAGTGTATTATAATTATATCTTGTATTATTTAAAAGGAACTTTTAGTTTTAATTCTAATAAATTAGTTTTATATTTTATTAATTTAATAGTTTTATTTACGCTTTTTTGTGGTTATATACCAATACAGACTCTCAGTATATATTTTTTGGGTTTTTATGCAGGCATTTTAATGCAGGTTGTATCTAGCAAATGTTTTACAGCAAACGAAATTACCCGTTGGTCTATCCACATGAAGATAAATATTTTCACATAATGGCATGCAAAGACACATGATGGATAAATATTTTCATATTATTAAGTACTTTTATAAATTGTTAAATTTACACCTATCTAGCACAAGAAGAGCAATAAACAAGCCAGTCTAAAACCACGTGCATTACAAAGCCATATCATGCTTAAAATTGTAATTTCGCATGACCGAATGTCATAAATCAGTTTAGATACGGGAGTTTTGTTGATAATCGTTATTTATGTATATTTACATTTCGTTAGAGATATAATGAAAATAGGCACTGTTTAATTTAACACGCTATATTAATTTTATGCACGTCACATTTTAACATGAAATGCGTGAGAACTTTTTTTGTTGTTCTAAATTTGGATTTATGGGGTCAGTTTATAAATTGTTATCACGTAAATTGAGATACATATTAATGAATTAAAAACTAGTACTTCTTATATATAAAATTCTCGTGTCACAATGTTAGTTACCATACTCCTCCGAAACGGCTTGACCGATTTTTATTAATTTTATATGCATATTCAGTAGGTCTGAGAATCGGCTACTATCTATTTTTCATACCCCTAAGTGGTAGTAGGTAGGTGGTAGGCAGGTAGGTGGTAGGCAGGTAGGTAGTGGGTAGGTAGTAGGCAGGTGCTAGGTAGAAAAAATTGCATTGCAACGCATGCCAGTTAGTTTTTAGATAAAATTCAAAATTATGGAACTAAAACCTAAATATTAGATATATACAGCGATAAGCGTAAAAAGCAGTTTTTTTTTATTATGTTTAAGTGGAACTCTTCTAGGTACTGCATAGTGTTTTTTTTTTCTCTAGATTAGTATTTTACAAGTAGGATACATGGCAACATACATTGGAAGGATGCCGAGCTTCATGTGCCAACTTGAGTCAGCTGCGCCTCAATTTCAAACGTGATTCAGTCTCACAGAAAATTTGAATGCGAATTTGGTTATTTTATACAAGTTTTTCACTACAACCGCCTTTAACAGCAAGAAGGAACTCAACTATACTAAACATACCTCTCTCGATAACAGAATTGGGCTCTCAAGGTTTTGCTATGACAGCATACAAGCATGTAGGTGTGTAATATATAATATAGCTTGGTACCTACTTCATTTGTGTAGGTTTGGGCATTTTATTATTGTAATAAACCTCAAAAGTTTGATGATTTCATAAATCAGGATTTCCTCATGTATTTCAAGTCAGTTACAACGATAATTAGTTATTTCTCGATAATAACTTATATTGACTGTGGATGAAAGACTTAAGACAGTTCTACTATCTTATAGACTGGACTAACGTCACGATTGCTATCTGTGATTGATTGCGATGCCACTGACTTGGTGAAGTAGCAAAAACCAGAATTCGGACGTACTTCAGTGGCAAATGTACTAGAAATAAATTGAGGTAAATCTATATAGAAAATCAAATATATATTTTTTATCATTTTATTTATTTATCATAAACATAAACATTATTATTATAAGCATTCTTATATGTACTTAACAAAAGAAAGAATAAAGTTTTCTTACGGAAGATCATGACACCAATAGCATTTGTCAGTGAATATAGGTAGTACATGAAAAAACACACATAACTTAAATTACATGTCTTAAACCTACTTAAGATATTTTTATTTATCTAAGCAGTCCATAATTATTCTAAACTCACAATTCTTCATGTCCATATTGTTCAACCAACTCAATTTCAGCATAATCCGATTCATTCGACAATAACATGTGAAATTGGTTGTTAAAATAATCAGATATCATGTTCCACACATTGACTGAATACCACACCAGGACGCTCAGCGAAAATATTAGGCGAAACAGTAAACCGAGCATTATAACCAATTGTTTTATTTAATTGATATAAAATTATCAATTAATTTCCAATATTGCTTATATTGAAATTAGTCTAATTATGGTTATCAAATTTTAAAGTTATTAGTTTTAAATTGTTTTGTAATTAGTTTAATATTTATACACACTATTTTGTTTCTAAACATAAAAAAAAGATTTATTATTACCTGAATTATGTTTAATGAGAGTTTCAAAACTTAGTTCAGCTTTACAAAATAAATTAAAACTTGTAGAACAGTAGCTAAAAACTTACTTGAGTTTAAGTACAAGAGAAAAGTAAGTTGACAATGAAATTTAGGTTATTAGAGGAAATGTTAGATAAAAGCTAAAATGTATAATTAGTAGCCGTATTAACTAAACTTAACACTTTAAGTCTTAAAATAAATAAAAAATTGACAAGTAGAGATCCAAAAATACACGCCGACGACAGTTCTATACCTACATCATAAGCATAATATTAAAATACAGATGGCCGTTAAGTATATGAAAAGTATATTATAATAATCGAACATTTTTATTTACAATACCTACATAACTTTCTGAAACAAAAAAAAATATAACCCTTCGGACAAAATGTTCTACAATGGTATATTGCAATTATTTATTGATGTACAACACTAAGTTATTTATGCATAAATTCAAACCTCATTCATCGTCAGTACCATAAAACATGTCAGAAAGGATCTCGAAGGCAGCCTGTAGTTGTGGGTAGACGAGAGTTGTGACCATCACAATACTATTTGCTATCACAAACAGTTTCATAGTCTCCAAACCATCAGTAGATCTGGAATTATAGAAAAAGTATTTTGATAAATGTCATTATTTTTAAAATTACATAACATAACATACCATCAAGCCTGTATCCCCGAGGGGTTAGGCAGAGGTGTACCAATGTACACCCACAGTTCGCCGGTATGTTTAGGTCCCATGTAGGGGGCGAGCCTATTGCCACTAACCGGGCACAAATCCAAACTCCGACCTGCTACTGAGAATTTCATAGAAAAACCCAATAACCCCTTGGTCGACTTGGGAATCGAACCCAAGACCTCTAGCGTAGCAGTCGCGCTTAGCACCACTAGACCAAAGAGACAGTCTCTATTTTTAAAATTAATCAAATATAATCAGAAACTATGTACTGATATTAGGCGCGATTGTGGTATAACGCAAATCATATTTATTTAGACCAAGCAATTAAATCAAATTTGCAATTAATTGTGTGGTTGGACCAAAATTAAATTTAAAATAAATTAACGCGTGTCAGACACTTAAACTAACAAACATAAAATTTCTAGCTTTATTAGACACAAATAACATTTTTTTTGTCCTACACAGCGTTATCCATGAGTATCACAGATGTCCAGAACTTAATTTTATCGCCTTTTATATCGAAATTAATATTAATTATTAAAACAATGATGTAGTTTAAATATATTGTGTTACTATGCAAATGGGCTTCCAAATAATTATTCATCTGTAAATAATATTTAATTAAAATTATAAATCAATGTATTTTATTCAACACCAAATATAACTAATATTAAATTTACAATATTCAATATTAAATTTTGTGCTAGAAATTAGAATTATAATAATTAATGGATTGGTAAATAATTACTTCACTAAACATTGATTTATTAATTAGGCACAGATCCTTGCTACTTTTTATTCAAAACATAGCTATTTAAACTACATTATTTAAGCTAGTTTATTTAGCTTTACCTACTAGTATTTTTAGCGTTAGTTTTGAGTAAAAAACCATAAAGATTCATAATTTTTGCATATCGGTAATAGATTCCTATATAGATTACTAACTAACCCGGTGAACTTCGTACTGCCTAACAGTCGATTCCTTTTTTCTAATTTATTGTTTTTTTTCTCTCCTTAAGGAGTCTTATAAAAAAAGAATTAGCGAAATCGGTTCAGCTGCTGTCGAGATTAGCGTTTAGCAACACTTTCAGCTATTCATTTTTATATTATAGAAGTGCACATCATACATACACCTACCTACTAAATAAAATTTAAATCTTTACTTGTTTATATTTTTCCTTGCCAGCATAACCGTTTTTAAACGATCTGGCGAACGCGTTTGTTCAAAGGCATTAGAGTCACGTGAATGCGTTCCGAGTTACTTCAAGTGCCGGAACATTAAAGGCTCGTTTGGATCTGATATCGGGACTTTTTAATTTCGGTATATCGATTTGTTTAAGACAGGTTTGAAGATTAAGGGCTTGAAAATATGTTGATAAAGAATAATCATCTGTGTACAAGGGGATACTTAAATAAATTAGTCCATGTGGAAACTCTGATTGAAACGTTAATATTAAAAGTAAATGCATAATAATATTATACCTCCTTACTTAGTAGATATATTTAAATCATGTTACTACGCTATTGTCTATGATTAATTACGTGCAAATACGTAGACAAAAAACGACTTCGCTGAAAATTATATAATATATGTGTCCACGTTTGAGGTATATCTTAGGGACAACATTTTTTTATAAAGCCGACCACAATTGCAAGAAATACATAACAAACATACAAAACAATAGTATATAAAAAATAATAATACCATCAAAATAAAAAAAAATCTCGCTTTTGAAAATAGGCATAAATAAATAGAAACAAAAGTACTCAACGTTTATGAAGGTATATTAATACGTGTAACAAAACATTTAGTATGTGCAGGATAGTGGTATTCGCTAAACACCAAAACCATGGTTACCATGGTTACCCAGATTAAATTACTTTGAGCCTGTTACTAGACAAATCCTCTAAATCTCTTAACAAGCGTTAATTTATTAAGCTGTTGGTGTGGTCTCTATTTAAGTTTTGATTATGTTTAGAACAGTATACTATGTCTCAACTTAACCTATATGTTAACATATTATTTCTCGTGTCGAGTTATAAGTTTAGATAGGTTACTCGTTTAATTGTTTTTATAACAAAATACTGAAACAACTTGTAGTCTAAGATCCCGTTAAGACCGACCTTCACCGAGATGCTTATTTAATGAAACGTATTTTATATTTAATTTAATATGTCAATAAATATAATGCATATGGGTTGCCTAGCAAATTTCAGTCCAGAGTATATTTAATTAAAAATTAAAAAAAATATATTTTTTTAAACATTTCACCGGTATGATTATTAGATAAATTCTATACCAATCGAAAGTATGAAGCCCATAGAATAAGCAAACGTTAGGTTGCCTATTCTTTTCCGGTCACAACTATCGGGTTGCCATAGTATCTACGAGTCTATAGTTGTGACCGGAAAAGAATAGGCAACCTAACGTTTGCTTATTCTATGGGCTTCATACTTTCGATTGGTATAGAATTTATCTAATAATCACACCGGTAAAATGTTTAAAAAAATATTTTATTTTTTAATTATTAATTAAATATACTCTGGACTGAAATTTGCTAGGCAACCCATATGCATTATATTTATTGACATATTAAATTAAATATAAAATACGTTTCATTAAATAAGCATCTCGGTGAAGGTCGTTCTTAACGGGATCTTATACTATTGTGTAAATTCCTTTTTTGAATAAAGTAAATTCTCCCATAACAATAGTTGCTTTGTGGTATTTTTTAATTTGAAACTTTTTTTGAAATCTCTTTTATGGGTTTCTGAGGTTACGGATTTTATCCAAGTATATGACCACGATTTAGTTTTTTTTTAAATGGTCCTCTTTTTTTCTATCCATCGCCAATCGGCTAATTATATACGCCCAATTCTTTTCGATCTTCGTTTATTTCTATCATTCCTATATATTACTTTGCTCTGTGCATACTACATTCGCTCATATTAGCCTCAATAATATCATAGCTCACTCCTATCAAGTACCAGACGTGTCTTATCACTAATTAGATTACCTGAGCCACCCGCCGAACCCTTGTTCTTCATCGTCAAGTGAATCAACCTTAGGAGGTGTTGTTTCAGTATTATCTGCGTCTTTCTCTTCAGGTTTTATTGGCTTTTTCTTGGCTCCTGTTGAAGTGTTTTTAGTTTTCTTCATCTGTAAAATAATTGGCACTTATGATTCAATTAACCAAACTTCTAGGTTGACATCTACCTAGAATTAACAAACAAACAAACATACTAAAAACTCAATAGGTGAAAACTCCCTTGAAGCAAATTTTTGTCATCATCACCAAAAAGACCTAATTTATTAAAGTATTAAATAAATATTAACATTATCTTTTTAACACTCTTACAGACAAACAAAAATATATTTTTATATTATAATATATTTTAAGTAACAGTTAGCATCTAACAAAATATACCTTTGTTTACAGGTAGAGGCACAGTTAGTTGCAGTTTAACTAACAATAACAATTTAACAGCAATTTGTAGTTGCCACATAACTATTGATAGTGGGTACAGTACTGAATATTTCAAAAGTTTCGTTAACACCATTCAAAACGTTTATCCAGGCGTAACTTCTGAATAGGCGAACGATTTGACTGAATTTTTGCATACTATTGAGTTGTGCTATTTTTATTTATCAAATTCGACGAGGTACCAATAAAATCGTCTATCGTTAGAATTTAAAAACCATTTTAAACAACAGTCACACAAGCTAGCCATTAAGCGTATACACTTTTTTCTTTGTCCTTTTTAGATAGTTAATTTACTTTTAATAATACAAAAAACCAAATGTGGAAATGATTGAAACTGAGAATTTACATCTAAACACCGTTATCTGTGTAGCTTTTTCCCAAACTATGTTCGGGTTGTCTTCCAGTCGACAGTTTACAATGACTCTAAACACACATCCGAACAAAATAAAAATCAAATTACATTCCAGCTCCATAAACCAACTAAAAACATCCTTCATAAAACAACCAAGATAAGTATTAAGAAACCACATAACGAACAAAGCTACAAGTTGTTCAGTTCCCGAGGCTAAACAAAACACTAACTCGGAATAGCACCTGGGTCCCTAATCAAATATTATTTGATTCAATATTACCTCAGCACCAAAGGGTATGCGGTGAAGAAACAAGTGGCTCGAGCTCCTCGCTCAACACTAACACATCTAACGAACCGCATTCAGCGGGAAACCTCTCAAACGCTGATCGATACTTTACGTGCTGCAAGTTTTTCAGGTTTCGTTCATAGGCGGAGCGGTTAGCGACTTTACTTCGCATTTTCGACCATTATATAAGTAAAAATATAATTAGTTTATGCTTGATAAAGCATACGTAAGTGTTGTAAGTCTAAGTACGTGAACTAAAAATACGAAAAATGTACCTATTTGTTTTACGGAAACATGCAATGGATGTAAACGGTCGTTCACATTAGAGAGGAACCAAACACATAAATGAATAAAAAATCAACTTGAAATTTTCAACAGTTACAAATAGGATTTCTTAATTCAAAGTCATGACCAATATTCGTGTGTCAAAAAAGGAAAATGAACTTTTTCTTTTATTAGATACTTTTACCTTTCTTTTACTTTTCACCTAGCAACGTCGACACCTTAGAAAAAACTTCAACACTCAGTCCCTACCCAATCTTTTGTTGTCGACGTCCTAACACGATTATGAATTATTACCGCCAGGTGAATGAGTAAAATTCGGCTGTTCGCCTCCCAAGGTAATTTGCAAGCCGTACGGTAAAAATAAAGTTGCTGGAAAAAAAAATTCCTTGAGCGACATTTTAAAAAATATTTTTCATAGCGATCCGCATTTCAAGTAAAATTGTGTAAATTTAAGCTACTTGATTATTTATTGGGAAGTAGATATTGTAATCAATATTTGTTTTACCTACGGCATTTGTTTTGAAGAAGCCTCAGAAACGGTTTGATATTCATACATAAGTATGCTTCAGTAATTAAATTACGTAACAAAAATCTGTTCCGTAAATATTTATTGTGTAAGAATTAGTCTTTAAAACTGCAACATTTTTATGTTCATATTTATAATCAACTGACATAAAATGCAAAAGAAAATAACGTTATAATTTACTCTACTTATCCTGCCTCAGTAACGATCTAATTGACAACAATTAAAAACATTTTTTTGATAAAAAATACTTTATTTTATAAGTATATTTAGTTTAGTTCAACTAAACTAACTAAGTAAATGTTAGCCGACAAAATAAACTCGTGAACGATAAATCCTTGTGACATTTTACTGCAGTTGTGCACATTTTAATCTAGACATTGCAGGTATAGCCGTTAAAAATTAATACCGAGGGCGATAAAATTTTATACGTCTATCAAGTACTGAATTTATGACATTATTTAGCGTCCTACGTGTTATAATGTAAACAGTTGAGTTTCACGGAATAAAACAAACGACATGTAAACATTTTTCATTTAGCTTTGCAAAATAAAATACCAGCGACAATTTATTATATCACAGTCCTCATTTTTATTTTTTATCATGAATTTAATACTACCTAAATACAGACTTCAATGTATTTCATATTCACATAAACCCTAAAAACGATTATCAGGTTTATTCAAACATCACTCATAACTCTAAATTTAAACTAAATTTTAGTTGCATAAAGGTGAAATACAAGAAACTTCTAAATTAGGGCGCTGGAGTTCAGTCTACATGCAGCGTACTTAACTAGTGTAAAATACTCTTTCGCTTGCCCGTGGCTGTTGGAGATAGTTTCGCTTATTTTAGCCCACCTCCTGCGTCTCAAAAGATATTATATATCGTAGTATGTGGAAAAAGTTAGACTGTCTTTTCTTTTATGAAGTGTACAGTATACACGGGAGTTGTTAGAAGCGAATGTCACTGAAATGTGCACTGCAATTGTTTTTTTTTGGTTTAGATAATACGGAGGGTTTATGACTAATATATATGAAAGACTGTCTAAAAACCGTATGATAGTGAGAAATGCTACTTACCGAAAAAACAAATCAAAATGCTTACTATAGGGGTAGGTATTCGCAAGCAATAATTATTTTGACAAATTTTATTCGCTATTTTTAAATATTCAAAAATTTCACACTTTCGAAAATGCCCTACAAGCATAACATTACTCTTACGTTAACATGCAGGTAAAATATAATAATAATATGTAAAAAACACTTCATAAAGAAAACAGAATTTCTACCTACAGACAACACACGACGCGACGTCCCCAAGCGTACATTTGCCCACGCTTTGCTTGTTACCGTTATAATCTAAACAGCATCACACTGTAGATCACACAATTTCATGGCGACATCACATCGATGCGTACCAACCTATTAGTGTGGCCGGCGGGCTGTGACGCGACAACTGGGTAATTGTAATCCTGCGACACTGGACACTAGCCACTGGGTGTCGGACACTGAGAGTACATAATATAACATAACATACCATCACGCCTGTATCCCCGATGGGTTAGGCAGAGGTGTACCAATGTACACCCACAGTTCGCCGGTATGTTTAGGTCCCATGTAATAGGGGGCGAGCCTATTGCCACTAACCGACAGTACAGTCACCAGAAAAACTATACGTAGTAATAAATACGTATAGTTATATGCGTATAGTTTTTCTAGTACAAAAAGTTAAACTAATTTAGCGGGTTTTTCTTTGTTGACACTGAAAAAGAAAATGTATATACATGATTAAGAAATATATATTATGGTTAAGGAACTGTTTTAAACATGTTTTGCACACAATTTCTCCATAACATGTGTTTCGTCATCATACAAATGACTAAAATAAGATCGTTTAATTTCACCACGGGCAACACACGATGTTCTTTTCGATTTTCAGCAGTGGCAATCACAACTGTTTTGACAGTTGTAATACGTGCCGTACTCGTTATCCGATTGGTGCTACTGCTGCATCTGTCATGACGTCACTACCGTTAACGGACAAACCGCCCCCCTATCGACATCGTTTTTCTCACCATCTTGCACGCGCGCGCACTTCGCGATCTCTCTCAAGAAAAACCCTTAAACGCGTCAACTCGACCGATATTCTGCTGGGAATCAATATTCCAAGCAGCTCGTGACATTCAGCAATCAACTGTGGTGGAATCATATCGCCGGCGGGTCATCGGCAGCAGAAATAGCAGACCAAGGTACGTGCACGTGTTTTAGTTTGTTACTGCTGTATTTTCATAAGAACATCGTTTGTGTGATCGTCCAGCCTCTTAGGCTGTCCCAGATGTGCGGTTAACTCATCGTTTTTATCGCGACTGCACATTTTTATGGTGCCGAAACCCGGGACCCGCCATTACGACTTATTTTTCAACCCAGTTAAGCCTTAATAGTTACTGTAGGATCTCAATATTAGGCAATCTATCTTCCTTCGGTGCTTAATATTATTCTTTTCGGCCTATATTAACTGTTTTAGGTATAACGTATCGAAAAAAAATATCGGTCATTAACATTCGCAAAAAATCCTTTGTTCGTGTGACATTTTTTATTCGGAGGTAGGTGTAACAAATTATCTCAACGTACCGCGCTAGTAGTCTGAGTTGTCAGCGGCTTGCGTTCGGATACGCAGCCAACACGTTCCGCCTTCGGGAAACGCGATAATACTCTTCGTGAGATTACCGTAAAACCAAGGCAAGACTACCTTAGCTACATTCCTTCCTATTACATAAAAGAAAAATTGTGTCAATAGGTATTACGAAGCTTACATCCGTTTAACTTCAAAACTTAATTAAACTAACTCAAACTGAACAAAGGATTTATGTTGCGCGTTTTACACAGTCTATAATCTGTAGATATAGATACACACGACCAAAATTAAATAAATATTACTACCGATTAGCGTAAGTACTCGTGTTCTTATCTTGTTTACATCTTTGTAAGCAGACAGCGCCCATCTGTTGGAACCTTGTATCGCCGACTATTCGTTATCGGTAACCGATCTTGCTAATCGTTTTCATCATGTCATTGTTAAGTAAACATTCGTCTCGTAAACAAAGTTGCTTTAAGAAATCGAAATCCCACTCTACGGAGAATGAATATACAGTTCAAGATTTATCACAGTTACGTAGAAAGCGTACTTTAGCTATTAAGCGGTTGGATAAGGCATTGGAAATAGGTACATTGGCAATGAGTGATGATTCACAACGGAATTTATTTCTTTCTTATTATCAGGAACTCAAACATATTCTAGATAGCTTTGAAAGTGCTCATCAGATCGTTTTGGAGCTTTTAGATGATCCTGATCATGCAGATAATACGCTCCAGGATACATTTGACGATAAATATTTTCAAATCTTATCTATTCATCGTAGTTTAACTAAAAGTGAACCTCAAGTAAATAATAAACCTAGTCTTTCATCGTCGAATATCCGTTTACCGAAAATTGTTCTTCCAACTTTCAGTGGTGACATCAAGAAATGGCCTGAATATCACGACACTTTTAATGCATTGATTCATAATTCGAGTAGTCTTACTGATACGGAAAAATTTCATTATTTATTCTCATCGTTGACCGGCGATGCATTATCTGTTATCAAGGCATTCCCATTAACTTATGAGCATTACAATGATGCCTACCAGGCCCTTGTTACTCGCTATCAAAGGAAACGCCCTTTAGCTTTTACGTCATGGAAGGACCTTTTAAACATTAATTTTAATACTACTGACGGTAATGAGTTTAGAAAATCATTAGACCTGTTTGAGGAAAATTTAATTATTTTAAAGAAAATTATTTTACCTGAGGACCGATGGGATTTTGTATTAGTCTACCACCTTCTCTCTAAGATAGACTCAAACTTGCGTCGCGATTTCGAGGAAAAATATCCTGATATTGAGTTTCCTCCATATGCACAGTTGAAATCTTTCTTAAACTTGAAGTGTGAAGCGCTTTTACGTGATTCTCATTTTTGTGAAATTAATAATAAAACTTTGAGTAAGCCACAACAACGATCTGTAAAATCATATCAAACAAATAAACGGGCAAACGTTTCTCATACGCTTGTGGGCAGTACAGATAAACCTCAAGTTGCCACAGCTAGTACTACAAGCAGTAAAACTCCTACGTCACAACCAGTTAAGTGCGCGTTTTGTGGTGACACTCACTCAATATCATCATGTCAACAATTTCTTAATAAATCGGTCGATGAGCGGATATCTATCGCAAGCAAGAATAATTGGTGTTTCAATTGTCTTCGAGCTTCACATCAATTAAAAGGTTGTACATCTATTTTTAAATGTCGTAAGTGTAACCATAAACATCACACTTTACTTCATAAAGATAAACTGGTCGAGTCGAACCCAACCTCTTCATTATTTTCTAATAACAATAACACAACTGTTTTATTAGCAACTGCCATTGTGCAAGTACGAGATTCGGATGGCAAGTTCGTGTCTTTTCGAGCTCTTTTCGATTCGGGGAGTCAGATTAATCTTATTACTGATTCAGCTGTCAAACTATTAAATTTAAAACTATCCAGTCCTACCACAACTATAAGTGGAATCGGTGAAGCCCCGGCTTCAATCTTAGGAGACATTAATTGTTCCATTGGTACTGGTGATCAAGTTTTATTTAATTTAAATATGCACGTAATGTCAAAAATTTGCGGGGACCAGCCAATAGCTAAATTAAATACATCGGGTTGGTCTCACATCAATTCACTATCGTTAGCCGATCCCGGTTTTGACATTCCTGGCCGGATCGACCTACTGTTCGGTGCGGATGTATTTGCGGAATCGCTTCGTAACCGTAATATTAAAGGAAAATCACATCAACCTACCGCCTTCGACTCAGTCTTTGGATGGCTATTGTTCGGTAAAACTCGTTTAGCTACTCATTCACTCGGCTCCCTACTGAACACTTCTATACAAAGTGATAAGGAATTAAACTCATTAGTTCAACGTTTTTGGGAATTAGATTTATTACCACCCGCAGCATCCCTAACCCCAGATGAGATAGCATGTGAACAACATTTTATCACAACTCATTCTCGTGACTCATCTGGGCGGTACATCGTGCAGTTGCCATTCAGGGACGAGTCCGAGCCTATGTTCACTGGTTCACGTGATATTGCTTTGCGTCGTTTCTATGCGATTGAACGTCGACTGTCACGTGACCCCGAGTGTCATCGTCAATATTGCGATTTTATGTCTAACTATCTAACTGCGGGCCATATGTCATTGGTCTCTCCAGATGACGTAGGGAATGGGAAATACTATATTCCCCATCACTGCGTCATACGTCCTGATAGTACCACGACTCGCCTTCGTGTCGTATTTGACGCCTCTGCTAAAGATGCACGTTCTCGATCGTTAAACGAAAGTCAACACATCGGTCCAAAATTACAATCAAACATTTTGGAAATTCTATTACGCTTTCGTGAACACGACGTCGTTTTCATGGCAGATGTACGTCAGATGTACCGACAGATTATACTCTTCGGCGACCATCGTGACTATCAGCGAATTCTCTGGAGAGCTTCGCCTAGCGAACCTCTTTTAGAGTTTCGTCTGAACACGGTCACGTATGGCATCTCTTCGTCCCCCTATCTCGCTTGCCGTACTTTGCGACAGCTTGCTGATGACGAGGGGGATTCTTACCCGCTCGCCAGGAGTGTAATCTTGTCGGACACCTACATCGATGATGTCGTCAGCGGTAGTCAGGACTTCGCCACTGCACAAAGAACAAAAACACAACTCATCGCTCTTTTTAAAAAAGGAGGTTTTCATCTTCGGAAGTGGGTGTCAAATGACAATCGTCTTTTATCGGATCTTCAACCTGAAGATTGCCTAACTAATTCTGTATCGTTAGATAAAGCTGAACCGGCTTCATTCAAAGTCTTGGGACTCAAATGGGATCCCTCAACTGATTCGTTTCTTTTTGAAGTTGTATCTTCACATCGGCCATGTACCAAACGGTCTATTCTTAGTGAACTCGCAAGAATCTTCGACCCGTTAGGATTCTTATCCCCCCTGACAATTCATGTTAAAAGCTTAATCCAAAAACTTTGGATTATCGGTGCCGGGTGGGATGACGTTCCCCCAGACGAGGTCGTCAGTACATGGAAAAATTATCAGAATCAACTTTCTCAGTTGCAACATCTAAAAATTTCGCGTAGAGTCACTCGTACTGATTCACAATTCTACGAGCTACACGGATTCTGCGACAGTTCGGAAACTGCATATGGCGCGGTCATTTATTTACGAGTAACAGACGTAGATAACAATTCTTACGTTCATTTCGTTTGTTCGAAAGCTCGCGTGGTACCATTAAAACGTACCTCATTGCCACGTCTAGAACTCTGCGCCGCAGTTTTGCTTTCAGATCTGTACAAATTCGTTACAGAAACTTATCTGTCTCGTATTCCTGTTTCAGCTGTCTTTTTGTGGTCCGATTCCACTGTTACACTCTCTTGGTTGCGTTCACCCTCATGTCGTTGGTCTACTTTCGTTGCCAATCGCGTCAGTCATATTCAAGAAATAACAGCTATTGAATATTGGCATCACGTGTCTTCTGCAGACAATCCTGCAGATGTTTGTTCGCGAGGCCAATTTCCAAGTGAACTTCTTCACAACTCGTTATGGTGGGCGGGGCCACGATGGTTATCCGAGCCGCATGAGTCATGTCCATCTTGTATTAACAGCGTTACTAATGACGAGCAGAAAGTTGTTGAGGCCGAGACTCGTAAATCTCCTGTGTTAGTATCAACTGTGCATCCTCGGGAAAAGGATGTTTCAATTATCAATAACTTATTAAATCGTTTTTCATTGTTAGAAAAATTCAAAGCCGCAAAGCAACATTTGTATCGCATAGTCGGTGATCGGGTTCTAACAGTTGAAGAACTTACTACATTATTCGTACAAATCGAGGCGGTTTTAAATTCACGGCCAATGTGCCCTATTAGTTCGGACCCTAATGACTTGTCAGCGTTAACACCGGGTCATTTCCTTACATTGGAGCCTCTGACCGCTGTCCCCGATGATGATTATTCTAACGTCAATACTCATCGTCTTTATCGGTGGCAGTTGTTGCAAGCTTTCCAACAAAGTTTTTGGTCAAGATGGAAACACGAGTACTTAAATTCACTCACTCAACGCGCCAAATGGACCAAGAACTCAAGACCACTAGGGGTGGGCTCGCTTGTAATCATCAAGGATGACAATCGACCTCCTCTTGCATGGTCACTCGGTAGGGTTACTGATCTTCTTCCTGGCGCTGACGGAGTAGTTAGGGTTGCAATTCTTAAGACCGCTACTAGCAATTCTGTTAAGCGACCGCTGGTCAAACTCTGTCCTCTACCTATAGAGGATTAACGTATTATTTAACTTAATATTATTAAGCATCGTAGGTTAGGTTGATTAGATTCGTAGTTCAGTAACTATTAAGGTTTAACGTTTTCTTCCTAACTTTTTCTATTTATATTTCGTATTTTCGAAAATACCATAGGTATTTTGGTGGGCGGAATGTTTCGTCATCATACAAATGACTAAAATAAGATCGTTTAATTTCACCACGGGCAACACACGATGTTCTTTTCGATTTTCAGCAGTGGCAATCACAACTGTTTTGACAGTTGTAATACGTGCCGTACTCGTTATCCGATTGGTGCTACTGCTGCATCTGTCATGACGTCACTACCGTTAACGGACAAACCGCCCCCCTATCGACATCGTTTTTCTCACCATCTTGCACGCGCGCGCACTTCGCGATCTCTCTCAAGAAAAACCCTTAAACGCGTCAACTCGACCGATATTCTGCTGGGAATCAATATTCCAAGCAGCTCGTGACATTCAGCAATCAACTGTGGTGGAATCATATCGCCGGCGGGTCATCGGCAGCAGAAATAGCAGACCAAGGTACGTGCACGTGTTTTAGTTTGTTACTGCTGTATTTTCATAAGAACATCGTTTGTGTGATCGTCCAGCCTCTTAGGCTGTCCCAGATGTGCGGTTAACTCATCGTTTTTATCGCGACTGCACAACATGTTTTGCTATTCCAATCTAGAATTGAAGAGAAAGTCAGTTAAAAATAGCTAAGAGTATACATATCGTTCCTCGTGACTGTACAATCTGTACATGTCTCAACACTAGATGTTAACATTATGTGTATTTTTTTTTGCAAAAAAGACAAACAAGCATAGTAAATTTCATAGTTAAAAAGTGTCGCACATTTATGTAATAAGTGTCGCTCGGCTAACGTAGCTAAACAATTTTGGGCGATTACTCTGTTTTGTAGTTAGATTAGTTCTATGTTTATCGATGCTAAAAAATTTGAAGTCATTTCAATTAGAGTTGGTATTTGAAAAGGTAATTTGTACGAATTTTGTGATAGGTTTAGGTTTGTGAATTGTAATCATTTCTGCAAAATAACGGGCCGAGGTAAATTCAGAGCAATTAGTATTTAAATTGAGTATGATTTTAGTAATTGGTATTTTAAAATTGTCAATTTTTTAATAAATACCTACTCACATTCAAAAATATTTAGACCAATTTTAAATTGTTAAAAGTCAATCAAGATGTTTTAAGCAAACCAATTAAATTAAGAATAAAAAATGAAGTCAACTTATAAGATATTTATAATACAATAATTCTGGCAAACATGATATATACAATAGATGCGTTTAATTATGTAATGTCATTGTTAAACCTTTGACGAACAAGTATCTGAAATGCCAACTATGTTAGTTATCAGGCGTAATGATCGTGTATGTTGTCATCGTGTTGACATACTTAGCCAATTATTAGATTCGCCTTGTTTACAGCTGCAAGCTATGTCATAAAAAAGTATAATTTAGGAATATTTTATCCAACAAGTAAAAACTTAGTATTAAGGTACCAATATTTACTAATATGTATAATTAAAACTGGTATGGTTTGAGTTTTTAAGTTTAAGGTACCTATATAGACCAAATAATTATAAGGGAAATTAAAGAAAACGAAAAACGTCAAATTAGAATATCAACGATATTATTTCAATTTCGCCTTGTAGACATGTCACGATTATTATAATTCGAAACGTAATTTTTAGAACATGCTGTATTTATTTAGCCTACAGCATTTTCATGTTTATTTTTAGTACAATACAGACGCGTACTCTAAAAGCTAATTAAATGTAGAAACATTTTAGTATTTCTGAGTACTTGTTTGAAATTTGAGTTTGTATTTTCCATGTCATGAAACAGTATCTATTATGAAAGAATGTTTGGAAGTTCTTTGATCTATGGATCGTTTTTTTGTGTCTATTGTATATGTGTGTACATGATTCACTTATAAGTAAAATATAATTAAATATTTTAATTTATGTTCCATTTTAAAAGTTATCGAACCATTTTTTTTTATTACTTGCCTAAACTTTAAGTACTTTTGGATATGAAAAGTAGAATAATTTCGTTCTTACAAAAATTTAATTCACCAACATAAGATTTAATTAGGTTGAAACATATTTTAAGCCACATCTCGTCGAATGCATTTTCTCTTTGTTCGCTTCGGCTATGTACTTAATCCAGAGCATGGTGGGCTGTTTGTGACAATTTCAAATGGTGGTAATAAACGAAATAATTTGAATTTTTTTTTTTTACATTGTGTAGTACATAAGTATAACTTAAGATTTTGCCTAAAATGATGTGAACTACCTTAGTGATTTCTTTATTTGGATAGGGCTTTACATATATTAATTAGGGTCAGCTCTGCCCCACTGCAGGGAAATGGCCTCCCTTTCCTCTTTCTACAGGTATAAATAATTATTATATGATGTTTATTTTCGTAGCAATATCTGTAACATGTAGGTATTCCCTTTCCTTGTTTATACCCCAACAAAAACATTATCAATCAAACAAAAGGCACAACTCAATTATCACTCCTCTTTACTTTCTTTACACAACCAACTCCAAAAGTATCTAAAACAGGTAATTAGTAGACGATGCTACTCCTCATTTCAGAGCCGCCGTAAATTCAATAATATTAACAAACCACAAAAAAATTACATATCGGTCTTCTTTACCAAACATCCACCATCAACACACACGCACACACACACACACACACACACACACACACACACACACACCCTCACACACACACACACACACACACAAAATTACATGTATACAAGTATAACATACATACCTATAAAAGCATTTACTATGACAGGTAACTAGCAGACGATGCTACACCTCATTTCAAAGCTGCGGTAAATTCCTTCACATCGGAATGCCGTCTATAAAGAGCTTTCAGTTTTCCTTTTACGGTGCATCGAGAGCCAAACAGGTTTAGCGAGTGAAACTGTCTTCGTACTTCATGTTTTGATGAAGTTTGGTGTGATTTTAGATGGTTGTTTTGAGGTTTAGAATATAGCTGTAAGTACTCTTTTATTTTAGTCGTATTAACAGTATACAACTTCCGCAAACAACCAAACTTAAGCTAAGGATTTAATTGTTTATATACAGTACTCATTCGACTGCTAAACGCAAATTATATTTTAATTTTTCTACCAAAACGCAATCCATACCTCATTTTATTTATATTCATATTATCAATTTACTTTAAGTTGCCGCGCCACGCCGTGAAATGTCTTGCTGTCTCTGTCACTTTAAGGTGTCTCTGTAACATAGTAACAAAAACATTGATGTTGGCATTAATTTTGGACAAGGCCACTGGACTACTAACTGACAAAATATTCTAACTAATTGTAAACAATACCAAGAAGAGTACATTGTCTTTACACTACAGTGTACACGTGTATAAGGCACAACATTAATTAATCAACGCTCATCACCAGCCAGTAACCACCGCGCATACGTAATGCGTCTGCTTGGACAATGCAATTCATAACGCAGTTAGTATAACAAGGATCGTGATTTAATAGCCACTGACAACGTCAAGAGACACTTTCCTTCCTTCAATAATAGAGTTATCGAGATTGACTGAAGTTTATGACTCGAAGCTGCATAAATTCAAATTGGTTGGGGTACTTAATTCCAAGCCTAATTTTACATTGAATGTAAAACCCATGATTAAAATTTATTTAATTAAAAGCATCTTTCTTTAGTTAAAAATTTCATGGGCTCGTATAAACATATCTGTCGAATGCCAATCAAGTAATGGGCTCATTAATATTATGATTGGTGCCCCGAAACATCTAGAAATAGCCAGAGCAGACCACGAAAAAGAATTTCGGTACACGTTAGATGTCTTCTTTAAGAAGTGACGCAGAACCCAAACGGATGGAAAAAAAATGAGGCACACCTAAAGGTGCAGATAGGTTGATAGTAAAGTAAATAGTAATTATTTCAAGCCATGCTTATAAAAACACCATTAACCAAATCATGACAAGAATGACTATTCAGGTTGTGATATTTGAATTGTCACTGTACAATGGCACTCCTACTTTCAGATAACATTAAACAAATTAATATTGTAAAACTCTTGTATATTTTTATACGTAGCGTATAAATGTCGCAGGCAAATAGTATGATTCCGCCGTTTACATACGGCGTCGTCAGTTTAAAAACTTTTGCAGTTATGTAATATGCCGAAGGCAAAATGATAACTCATTCAATCGTTATAATGCTACGTTAGTTTTATTTTAGGGTGACCATGCTCATTAAAATCTCGAGACAAATTTTGAATTACATACGTCGTCGCTCGCTCTGTTGCAAGGTCACAATATCTAACCTAACCTAACCTATTGATCTCTGTCACAAAGTCGAACCTAACCAAGCAATGGATTTCTGGGCCTATGAATATAATAATATGAATATTCGATAAAATACATGTTTTTTGGACCAATAATACTCTGCAGGAGTCCTTCGCGACCCAGAGTCTATGTATACCTTAGCATTTTTTAGGTGCCGGATAACCTCAAAAACTAAATACTTCAATTTGCCGCGGCATTATGTATAATAATATGGCGTTTAAATTGTCGATGAAATTTTGTGGCATATTATAAAGTGACACGGCAATATACATTTTGCCTTCGGCATATTACATAACTGCAAACGTTTTTAAACTGACGACGCTGTATGTAAACGGCGGAATCATACTATTTGCCTGCGACATATATATAGCACTACTAAAAATTTCTATAAATTTTTATTAAATTTAATCGAACTGATATTTCTCACTGGAGATATTCGTAATACAGTTTTACATACGCGAATACTTTAAAAGCTCGTCTAGCTTTAAACTCTATCTGAACTTTCAATTAGAGGCTTTCACGAATTAAACTCAGTTTTACCAGTTACAAAAATATGAGAATGAAAAAATATTGTGCAGAGTTTAATCACTCCGCAAATAAGTCTAATCTTTTAATGACAATCCTAAATCGGAAAAAGTCGCATTTCATTGTTAGTAAATGTCATAATGTAATTATGTGAAAATCCTGACAACAATAATTCAATTATTTATTCAAGTAACATAACTCACCTGATAATGGTTAAGAAGAATTTCTTAAGACAGTTAACTACATACTCTTAATATTATTATACTCGTATGAGTTCCAGCTATATTTGTTCCTACATCTGAAAGAAAACCCCTGAAACCATTCCCACATAACGCAATCACAGGACTCAATATATTACAGAGCTTTAATTTAGAAATACGAGGAACAAAATAATAAGCTTTAATTTAATATGATTCCCGGAAATATGATCAGACTTTAATACCAAGTTCTGAACGTACAGGATATGGCACGCAATATCGTATTTTGCCAGATCAAAGCCCTTCAAATTCCAATTTTCAATAATCTTAACATTTTTCACGAAACGACTTTCATTATGACGTCACAGTGTAATTTTGTAGAGTTTTCCATGCGAACGAACTTAACACTCAGTCAGGTCTGTGAATTGAGGAAACATAGGGGAACATAATTTGTACGTTTCCGCATCATAAAATTTAATAAAGTTTTCACCTTATTATTTTTTTGTGTAAATACCAATTTAAAAACGTGTTTATTCGTGAGTAGGTAAATAGGCAACAAATTTTTAATGTATACAGTATACATACACATACTGTAAAAAAGGAAAAGTAACATATTTTATCACAAAAACTTAGACACCTTGTTGAACTAGTCACGAATTCAAACTCTCGAGTTGTTTGACGAAGACATCTAGGCGTGAAGCACTTCTCAGTCCTATGTAATAATACCTCTATCATGGACATTACCTTTATAAACAAAGTTGCCACCTTCAATACAAACAATTGACTACCGCAAAGTGTAAAACTTATCACCATTCATTCAACTTAATGCCAATATAACAAAACTATATCAATAATCATAACTAAATAGAATACAGTTCGATTACCTACAAGGTATTCCATTAGAAAAAATACTAAAAGAAACTTCACCAAACTTATTCTTTATACAGAATTAGAAATAGCCTTTTATGTCCAAACTTATTGGCAATAGTTTTATCTTTTGCTTTATCGTAGGGACTTGGTGAAAGTTTAACTAGATTTGGAAGTCAGAAACACGGTCTTTGAATCAAGTTTCAAGATTTACGCGTTAAAATAAAATCAAGAAATATTTAAAATCGAGTTACTTTTTTATTTATCTAAGAAAGTTATTTAAACTGGCTAGAATTACATTAATTTTAATATATCCATTAAATTTAATTTTTATAATATATGTATCCATTATTTTATTTTTTTTTACCACAGATGTTTTATTTATATTTTCTAGACTTGCCTGTCTGTTATCCCTTTTTTTTCCTTAACTTAATATTCCAAAAAATGCTGGCACCACACATTTGTAAAGAAAAAAATAACACTTAAAGACTACGAAACAAAAGAGTAAACAATCCCATATTCAAACCCCGCAGGGGTTGCCTTAGTGGACGTTGCTGACGTAGTTAGTTTTTCCTATCGCTCTGGCTGGAGGCCTTAAGGTCCTCGCCAAAAGTCCGCTGAAGCAGTCAAAACCTGCGCTCAGACTAACTGCAAAGATCTCTAACAAAAAAAAAAGCCATATTCAAATCACCGCCGCCATATTGTCTTCCACGCACACAATATCACGACGTACTGTTTCCCGCGATTATCGGCGCACTGTATTCAGGACGTCGCTCATTCGTTCACTGGACGTTATCTGAGGCTCACGCGTCCCACGTCACAGGTCCGTTTGTCACGCAGAATGATACTTACGCCGTGACAGTATAATACCGGGCCGTACCTACGATTAATCAGGCCAACTTTAGGAGATAACAGTTACTATGATTTAGCTATTGTATTTATTGTGATTTTACTAATATGATTTATACATAATGTTCGATAATTTTTGCAGAACATTTTGTACTTTTTTAGTAGGTCTTGATCAAAAGCCCCCACCTCCAGTAGTATATCGCATTATTTATTTTACCCTGTTCGTCTGGATGGATTGAATTCAAACTCCTATGATATTAAGGAGGTTCTCATGTTCGAAATGTCTTGAGTAATTGTATTGTGGCCTGTTGAGCGTCTAAGTTTCTCTTGTGTGTTGAGGATGCATACACATTGCTATCTCGATTAAGTTATAATACTGAACTAAGTAAGCAGATCATTCGCTTGAAATGTTCTGCATACCGCAAACTGCAGTAAAGGGTAGTTATGTTTATAATTTTAAAACAAAAAAAGAATATATTATTTAATCTGGTGTTTAGGTATGTATTACTTTATTAATTTAATGTGTTAATTATTTATAAAAATATATAAAAAAACAAAAACAAAGATTCTTTTTAGAAACTTCAAGGAGAGTTAGGTATGCAAAAAAATAATCGTGTAGGTATATCCAATTAAGCAAAATAACTCACAAGAGGCCTAATATGACATGTACAGCAGCTTTATACCGATATAGGCCGAGTTGACTGATTAATTGAATATTACATTCATTTAATTGGGTTCTACCTTCGAATTCATTTCAACGTTTTCATGTCAATGCTTCTAATTTATAAATGAGCAGTCAAATTGAATGTAAAGCCGTATTTTTGGATACAAAATTAAATCATTTATCATTTATCTGATGAAATATTAATTACCTAATAATACTGTTAGTGAACTAATCAATTAATGACGCCACTGTCAACACGAATGGACACAACGAATGAACATGATTATATTTTAGTGAATTTTATGATTTTTAGCTTAATTGGAAAGTCAAACGCATTGAATTATATATGTAATTTAGTTATTTGTATGGTAATACTTTAATGAATATGGCATTATAAACGGAATTTACCGAAATAAATACAAATTTCATTTTTTATTTATTATCGAGCTCTATTTCTCAATAAGTCAAAGGTCTGCTGATAATAATATTAATTTTGCCTTAAGCTGCATTGAATTTTAAATGATTATAAGCTTGTTTTATTATTTACTAGCTGTGCCCCGCGGTTTCACCCGCGTGAATACTTAGGTCCGTTCCCGGTGCCTTTGTATTATTAGGGGTGGAGATGAATCCAACAAATCACTATCGTAACAAAAGTCAGGATTACTTAATTTGGTGTTTGAGTATTCTTCAATTTCCTAATTTTCAGCGCAATTTTGCAATTTTTTTCTTTAATAAGAACCTTCTCCTGACAATAACAAACACAACAAAGAAAGAATAAGCGAAATCGGTCCAGCCGTTCACGCGTGATGCCGTGACCAAAGGAAATAGGGATTCATTTTTATATATATAGACTATAAGGAATAAGAAGACGTAGCTATTGTTTAATAGGTATATTTAAAACAAAATACAAACAAAACCGTAGGTAGGTACTTATAGCATATTTTTAACTACTTTTTGTAGAGGTAAAACATAAAAAAGTATATAACATGAGCTTTGAAGACCTACAGATAACATTGTCTCGCACTAAAAATAAAATGTCATTATAGTCCTTATAATAGAGATAAACAGAAGTTCCTTGTTGAAATAAACAACTTGTACAAAAATAGAAACGATTTAAAATCAATCGGTATCATTTGATATACCTACATTAAACGAATCCCTACGACAAGTGGAAATACCGCCGCGGGCAATAAACGACCTTTCTGTTTTTAGCAACGACTATTCCGATTTATTGACTTCAATCAGCGAATTCTAATTCTTGGATGAGATTGGTAAATTAAATAAGAATGAATAGCTATTTTAAATGGATGTATAGTTTAATATTGACGGGCCTGTTGGTCTAGTGGTTAGTGACCCTGACTGATATACCGGAGGTCGTGGGTTCGATTCCCACCCAGGACAAATGTTTGTGTGATGAGCACGATCATTTGTTCTGGTTGTCTGGGTGTAATTTATCTATAATATGTATGTATTTAGAAATATATAAGTATGTTTATCAGTTGCCTGGTTACCATAACACAAGCTCTGCTTAGCTTGGGATCAGATAACCGTGTGTAAGTTGTCCCGTAAAAAAAAAAAAATAGCATTTTTATATATTTAGTTGTAAGGCCTCGAGCATACCGACTTCTTCAAGCACAATTCGATGATCGCCAAAACAAATGACTAACAAAAGAAGGTGCACAACGCTCGAGAGTGGTCCACAGCTCAAGCAGTGCTTACGTTGACCGATGTCTATCTGTTCAAGCAGTTCGTGTACTGGTAGCTTAACTAAGTACCTCATGCCACCTGTTTAGTACCTATTCTTCTTAATTGTATTCGTGTTGTTAAGTGTTTCCATACATTTTATTTACTCACTTGCTTCCTATCCCTATATTTCGTTGACACCACTTGACTACGAAAATTTTTATTGCAAAAATATATAAATATTTAAATAAGTTCAACAGTTTTTTTTCAAGTACTACCAATTAAAAACTAGACCTTAACGTTTTGTAGTTTATTTACAAGTGTTTAAGTTTATGTAAACTTGATAAAGACTTAAACACTATTAGATAAGTAATTTACAAGTTATTTAGTTCTGTCGTATGTTATATATGTTGTCAGTCTGTCTATATTTGACTTTGTTAACAAGTCTACAAAGATACTATTAAACTTATAAATACTAATTATGTTAACATAAAGTATATTTACTTTATAGTTCTGAATGTAAGTGTCAACTCTCAACTAAGCTGGATTTTCATTTTAGGTTGGGTACTTATATAATTCCTAATAAATTTTCATGTAGGTATATTGTTTTCTTGGAAATGCTTAATAATATCGAAATAAATAAATTAATAATAATAATAATCTATTTTTTATTTAAACCTTGGTTTTTATTGTAACATTATATTAATTCAATTGACTATAAACATGCAGCGCGATAATTTAAAAGCTAATAAATTCAATTCAGTAAAAAAAAATGTATAAACTGAGAAATTCATGTGATCTTTTACAACCAAGCCATATTCCTAAATGTACCCTAGATAAAGGTACCAGTATATACCTTCACGTTTCTTTAACCGATATCCATAGAGCTACGTGCTCTTTCAACCATGAAAGGGATCCTGTTTTGCTCAAATGGGTAACAATCCAACTGGGAGCAAAAAAATCAGCAGACGTCGCGCGTCGCCCATATTTTTCTTGTTTTATTAAATACCTTTGTGTATTTAATGCTGCGAAAATCTTTGAAGAACATTTTATATTTTTGTCTTGTTTCATGCCTAAATGGCTATTTCATATTTTTATAGAAAATCACACAAAGTAATTGGGTGATAATACTTTAATGGAACATAATCCAAAAGAAAGATTGTTAGAATAACCACATGAGATAATCTTTTTGGCTTTAGTTGAACATAAACCCATACCAAGATTCTTACAATAACCATAGAATGATTAATAGTACAACGTTAAAAATGAACGCTCATTTAAATATAAAAAAAAGTATAAAAAGTATACTGCCTAATATAAAAAATGTAAAAAAAAAAGAAATGTTTTAAAAAATCCCCTCCATTAGCTCAACCCCTTAAATGCAACGCACAAAAATTTAACATAACAGCCATTTGTACAAAAACTAACCGCTTTTACTTTGTGATATTTGACATGCATTACAATGAGTATTCCAAAGAGGTTTCTTTTAAAAACACTCAAATCCGGTTTGGGGACTCTTCTCGATGGGGTGTATGAATATATTTATGTATTAGGGCAAACCCTTGGCGGAAGATATAAATCTTTCATTTTACACTACTGTTCCTCGTTATATTTCTATTGAAACAGTGGGTCCTTAATCTTATTTGATAAACATGAGTATTGAAGGGTTAAGACCGGAAAAGGTGATCCTAATAAATATGTTGGAATTCGGTTTTGGTTGTAAAGCATGTAGTAGTGTCATTTTGGGTTTGGAATGTTTTCTTTCTTTAAAAAAGTGTCACAAATGATATGAGTAATTAAAACTATTAATTAAAGGTGAGGTACCTGCCTATTCCAAGAACCTTGAAGTTTAAAAGCACCAAATCTCTTAGCAAAATCATATTTCAGGATTTATTGACACAGTTGTCTACGTTTACAGAGCAACATTTATACGAAGAGATAATTCAAAAGCGTTTTATGTTATTATAGTAGTTCACATAAAAAGGTCAATGATTACTTCAGTTACTTCATACCTACATAAATTTAAACCATCAATTACAATCTCTTACCTATATACTAACAGCGACGCGCGACGCCATTAAGGACACAACATTGTACATTAAGATCTGTATAAGAATAAGAGCCGCCTACAGACGAGTTGTGAATATGACGATAACTCCGAGTTCGCTCACATAATAACAGATGGCGCTACTGGTATGATCTCGATATAATAAATAAATAAATAATATTTGGTACAAACTTACTAGTGTTTTGGTAAAAAGTTTTTATGATATATTTAAACTCTAACGATATATATCATACAGTTTCATTTGAATCAGTAGAAAAATTATCACTTTTAACATTATGTTAACAGTTTCTCTACTGTATTTATATTATGTATTTTTAGTTTACTAGGTACCTACTTAATAGTTAGTTCTAGTTTATGATTGGACGTTCAGGTTCTATACACGACAGTTTTACAACATGCGTTTTAAAGAGTTTATACTCACTTTAGAGAATATTTTCGAGCAATAAACTGTTAGCAGATGAGAGCTTGTGGAAATAACCATTTAAAGTGGTGCTTTTTTTACTGGCACACTTCTTTAATATATTTCGAAATACCAGCAGTAACCAAGTTTTATTGTTAGTGTATAACAATCGAACCTATTAAAGATTTCATGCAAAAAATCTGATTAACATTTTAAATACCAAAAAACTGCTATTACTTTCTCCATATAATAATTATAACTAGCCCAAATTAATTAAAAATGACATTATTGCGGAACCAATGTGAAAATTTTCAGCTGCTTACTAAAAGAAGCCTAGACCAAAATGATCTTTTATCGGTATAACAAAAATAAAACTACACATAACCAAAAATCAAACAACGACATGTAGAAAACGCAGTCGAAATCTTGATTCTTCGAAGCGGCATTCAACTTGAATAACGCCGATAAGTGCGCGTTCTTTGAAAGCTTTTCCGGTACAACGATACTGATATACAGGATGAATGGGTAAACAAGGAACTTCTTCTTCTCGAGTGGTTTTTTTAGATATCTTCGGCCCGTAACATGGCCAGATATCAATTTCTGTTTGATACACAGGGAACGTTCAATATCTGTGAAATTTTGTTTTTTTTTTAATAACACATATTTATTAAAAATGTTATTTTAAAGGTGCGCAAGCAAAAAATCATAATTATTAAGAAAAATATGTCCAAATGACCCGTTCTCGTCTATAGGCAATGCAAATGGACAGTTTCGGTTAGTAAAATATATGGTTAATTCATAATTATGGTAAGTATTTATACATAATTTTCATTGACATCATTAAAAATATTTCCCTAAATGTGTCTAACTGTCCACATTTTACACAGACATACAAAGAATCGATATTTTCGAAGAATTACGCTCAAAATACTTGTGAAATCACTTGCAGTGCGAAGCACGACTGAGCACCAACAAAGGCAAACTGATGTTGTCAATCAACTTGACAGCTCTGAAATTTTCCCAAACTGTAGTCACTTGTTTTTTCTGTACCATTCTGACATATCATGTCTTTTAACAGTGCAGTACAGTGTTAAAATCTCTCAGAGACAATAGCGAGATTTTTTGAACTACTTCTCAGTTGTTCGTTTGTAGTTTATAGTGGTGTATTTTTCTGACAAGGCGGTGAAATATATTTTTTCAGTGACTTAAACCATTTTACAGCTTAGGTTACAAATACACTCGCCTGATGGTAAGAAAATACCGCTATCAATAAACGTTTTCAATACGTATAATTAATTCCATCGAACCCGGCTCGATGCGATCCTTCGAGCTGTGAGTTTTGCGGTCCACACGTTAATATTTACTCGTTTTGGAGTAAAACTATCGAGTAATACCGAATGTGAGTACGGAGCTTAAGAGATTGCATTGCCGGACTTAATAATAGGCTAGCGACTCTGAAACTCCACTAAGATAAACAGAACGCTTACTTTCATGATGTTTAAATAACACGTATCAGGTTGACTCTTTTCTATTGTTCGCAAAAATGGCTCTACTTAGTTACTATAATGATCTGTGTATACTAAACAGCTCATTTTAGTACTAAGTAATTAACAAAGTAATTTTGGGAATGTGCACGTCAGCACCTACAGATTGCATGTTAACTACCTGAGAAGTTAGATGCTCATCAAAGCCATCCAAATTGAGTTTCTGATTTTCGCTGTTGAGAGAGGAATTACAAAACTGTTTGCACGTGCATTTCATACAGATCTAGGTAAAATAGTAGTCTAGTATTAGTATACTGTGTCAATTTTTAGACAGAACACATTAAAAAAATATGTTTGCAAGTCGAGTAAACACGACAGTAAATAAATGCGGATAACATCACATACATTGCTCTGAACCCAAAGTAAGTTGCTAAAGCACTTGTGTTATGGCATTCAGAAACAACGAAGGTACCACAAACACTCAGACCCGAGGCAATGTAGAAAAGTTTGTTTCTACATTGACCCGTCCGGGGATCGAACCCGGGACCTCAGAACAAGCGACACCGTGAAACCGGTGCGTACGCCACTCGACCTCGGAGGTCGTGAAAATACAATATATCGTCGTTTTATAAAAACACCCATAACAATAATTGAGATAATAAAAAAGAGAGCTTCAACACTCAACAATGCAAAATACAGAATATTTATACAACTGTCAGTTATCAAAGTACAAAGTGTTAAAACATTCATTAAAATTTGTACCAAATAAAGCTTTCCTACTGCAATATTTTCAGGCAAAAGGTTATTGCTGTGAAATCAAATAAATGTTACTTATACTGGTAAATTACGCAGAGGGGATCGTGGCTAAGTGTAAGCCGTACGGTTTGTCCGATTATACAGGTTAGGCCGCGCTCGCCGCGGTTGGTCTGTGGATGGGTGACCATTTATAACATACCGAGACCCCTCCGTGTTTCGGAAAGCACGTTAAACAGTAGGTCCCGGCTGTCATACATAGATCTTTGGCAGTCGTTAAGTCAATTCTGACAACTAGTCTTACTATAGGATACTGTTTCCCAGTAAAATGGGTTGTGGAGGTCAGATGGCTCCATGTAAAATACGGTAATCAGCTGAATCCGGTAAGACTGGTAGCCGACCCCAACATAGTTGGGAAAAGGCTCGGGAGATGATGATGATGATACTGGTAAATAACGCTTTTATTTATTTGCTGTAAACTTAGACACTGTTCAATTTATATTATCACAATACGTTTAAAATAAAAGTAATTTTTCTATTCCTACAAAGTTGAAGGTCCTGAAAATATCATACTGTTGAACTATTATCTGGCCCTTCATATATTTATTTGTAACTATCACTAAAAAAGCTTTTCCTCAGTTCTTTGACAGTCTCATAATATATCTAAAAGTATTTTCTGTTCCTAAACTGACGTCAAAGACGATATTTTTAAAATATCAATTGTTATACTGCTTTATGTTCTAACATTTATGTTGTGTCATCGTTTCTGTCAGAAAGGTGAAAACTCAGCTTGTTTGGCACGTAGAGGGCGAATCAATTATTTCAGCTTCGAGTTACCAGGAACCCATGAAAGGCTATAGCTTACACAGCGCTGTCGTCTCGTGCTGCGCGACAATTTGTCACCTTGCAAACATTTGCTGGTGACTGCAGTAACAATACCCCGAGTTTTGAAAGACTGCATTTTAAACTGCAAGTTCCATTAATGTTGTTTTTTGTTGGGTGACGTTTAAGGAGTATTTCGAAAGAATGGTATCATATATTATTATAATGTCAGGCTGTAGCTGCAACAGTAAGCTACACAATATCAGACACAAGTTTTCTTTCATACGAGATATTTACTTGCTGTCTCTGATGACATATTATATTTATGTTAGTAAAAGTTTATTTCAAATACTACTTAACCTACAAAAGTCCATAAAATTTAGCCTTCGAGAAGAATACAGTTCATTGGATCTAAATAAACAAGAGTATGTGGGTTTTTTTTCATTCAAAAACGCTCTTCAATCTAATGGACGTTAACGTATTAAGTAAATAAAATGTAATTACATTTAAATGATCTGATAACGTGTTTGATTATCCTTCGTTTGCCGTCAACTGTTAAGCCATCTGGTAACAAATGACTTCTCAATTCTTATCTTGATATTATCAAAGAAAAGCACTTACCCATTTACGGAAAGATTAGTTTTTGTCTCATTTTTGTGTGTTCTAATATGGATGTTAATTATCTGAAATAAAGTTATTATTATTATTAGAGAGAGGATCGATAAAGTTACTGTTTATTTTATTTACATTGGTTAAAGTTTCCTATTTTATAAATAGAAAAAGTACTGTAAATAAACTGTACCTGGCTGTAATGTTAAAATTGTTTAAGAATTCTTTCTTGATTATTATTTGCAGAAACTTTAGTTTAGCCAATATAGTACGAAACAATAAATTTATAACATTTAGATTGAATGTTAAAATTAATTTCTCAATAGAAGCTGAACATTATAAGTTTAATTCAAACACTTAAATATCACAAAAAAAAGAACAAAAATAAAACAAAACACACAATAAATCAATAATGTATCCTAAGGCTGCATTTTGTTACTTCACCGCTTACCTGTTAAGAGAATTAATAACGTACAAGGAAAAAAAGGTAAAATTCCAAATACTTAAGTATCCCGAAAAACGTAATTTAATTACGTTTTCCCTTCTGGGGCAAAACAAAGAAATGTTGACAGAAATGCCTCATTAATTTTGAGCTAATTTGATATTTATTAAAGGGTAATTATTTGGAAGGGCTTTTAAAATCGTGTTTTTCATAAAAAGGTACAGTCGTTTATGAGCTTGATTGTTTAATTGTTTTACAAGAAATTTTTGGTAATCAACTTGTTAAGAATTTTGTTTTGGTAATTTACTTTTATATTGGTATCGTTTATTTAACAAACTTAAGTAGTAGTAGTAGTAAATATAATAAAAAAATGCTCAACATGCGATTATCGAATATAGTTTTACCAAGAGAGTCAGACAAAAAAAAACAATTATTAATAAATAAAAAAACAATAAAACGGTATTTCTTTCGACAAAATATAAATTTTGTTACGTTAGAAAATATTGCACAAATCCGGTTAGGTACACAAAAAAGACTGCAATTTTATATGAAAAACAACATTTAGGTTTTTTCAAGCAAATACCTACAACCACCACCCCGGTACATATACAATATACCCCACATATTTAACATACTTCAAGCATTATTCTATCAACTTTGAACATTGCCAACATATTTGAGTGAAATACGCGGAAGTTTAAAATAGTTTTAGCGTTCAAACTATTTCGTTGAAACCGACAAAAATTTAAACTTTTCATATTGCTAGGTAAATTTTAATTTTACCAATTAGTTTTTGGATGATAAACAAAATGTTGTATGAGTATACACAATTGGAAACTGTTATATATCTGAAAGTTAGCACATTATGATACTCATACAGAGTTTAAACCATAAGAATATAGATCGCGTAACTAGTAATTTACTCATTTAATATGTAGTATTTTCCGTACCTGCTCTTAATTATTGTTTATTTTATAACCAATGACCCTAATTAAATAATTTATGTATTTACTCATACTTAATTACTTTTTGTATAAGCCAAACTAAATATTTACAAAAAAAAGAGAAAAACATAATAGAAAACAAAATAAAAGAAACACTCATCGAAAGTTGGTTAAAAAGACAGCAATTTTAACAAAATTTTAGTTACCTTTAGACTAAATTAGGTTAACGCACAAAAGTACATACAAGCAAAAATATGTCCACAAACACTATAAACGTTTAGTTACCCTGATTGCATGTTACAAAATGGTTGCAAAAACGGTCATAAAATTTTAAAATTGCAAAATACTATATCATAAACTTGTTCCTTGTTGGTGGAGAATGGCAATTTATTTTTAATGCACCTTAATCAGGCTGTTTTATTACTACAGCTTACGTTTTTTTTTATTTAAAGTAAAGGCTATTGTATACAGTATGTAAGATTTTATGTTTATTTTTTTGTCATTATAACATTCACCGTTAGATAAATCATTGATTGAAAATGAATGAAAAGGTCTTGCATTTTAAAAAAATAGTTGCAGTTTCAAAGGAAATAATAATATATAATTTTTTTGATGCTAGCTGTGATGGAGGCTAAATTAAAATATTAAGAGCTGATTAAAAATTAACATAAAAAAATACCAAAAATGTCCTTTAAATTTAAAAGTAAAATTTGAAGACAACCAGTAATTGCGTGGATTATAAAACTTTCCACTCAACTATAAAGAGAGTTTGAGTGCTTTTAAACCATCTGCATACTAATAAAGCAACCAAAATTGCTAATTAATTTTCAGTTTATTACAAACAATCTACTGCAGCGTGGTCTTGGCATAAATTAAAATCCGTAAACTAAGTTTAATTAGGTTGTTTAAGAAGGATTTATAATTTACTAAAGGTGAATATGATGTACACACATCTACTCATAATAGTCTTAAAATAGAAAATAGGCAAGGTCCGCTTTTAAGATCTGTATTTCGATATTTCAAGTAAATTTTATAGCTTAAAATAATATTTTTGTATTTAAATAATATAAAAAAATTGAGTAAGTAAACCTTTTATTTTATTAAGCAATGATTGCCTTTTTCACTTTAATAATTATTCTAAAACATCCTTATATTGCCACAATTCAGTAAATACATCTACGCTTAAAAACAATTGAACATCGTACCCAATCAACGGTATTTCTTTTAAAAACTCGAGTGCACTTTACTCGCTACTTACCTGCATTGAATAAACAAAAGAAACACGTATCTATCGAAACAGAAACATGAACTTGTTATGTATTTAAACAATTGTGTTTGCTAAAACGATTTACTGAGCTTCCACAAAGTAGGCTTATCAAAGTTCGAGGAGAAATGTGTATGTATGGGATCATCATCAAATCATCCTAAAATAATGTTGGTACACATTTTTATCTTGATATCGGTGCAATGTTTTACCTTTTTTGTTTATTTTACTCTTCTAAACAATTAGATTGATGTTAACGAAGTAGACTATATTTTATAACTTCTCTTCAACATAAGGTTTTCCAGTAGATACATTAGTTCTATTAGTCTTGGTTCAGCTCATCTTATAAAATATTTTTTTCTTCAGGAAAAAAAAAAAAAAACTCCATAGCTAACAAATATTGTCGGATTGTCGGTCTATCTATTCCCAAACAACACAATTTTATTGTATCGACCGTTTATCGTTTCAATGTACAAAGAACTGTAGATTAAATTAACGATCTGTCAAAGGTTTAGGGTATATAAAACTAATTTAAAAGCCATACATAACACAATGTAGACAGGCCTTAAAAATGTCTTTGCATGTCCCACTCCATTACTTTACACTAAAGCAAAGGTGTGCTGAAGTATTCATAACGTATGGTTATAATTTGAAGCAACAATTAAAAGATATTAAAATAAAATTGCCTTGTACCTGTAACATGAAATTTTAAAGCAGTGCTGTCGCTGTTGTGGAAGCGAGACGGCGCATTACGTTTCGAATAGTGGTGTCTCGCTTCCACGACGGCTATGATGGTTCAAGAGTTTATGGTAAGCGCACTGATAAGTCGTTAGTGCATTATTTTGTGAGTATAACAATGTTTTATAAACGGCATTCAAGTTAATTGTCGCAGTGTTATGTTGTTTAAAGTATTGTTTGTTTTTAATGACTTTAATAATTCAATTTATGAATACTTATTCTAGTTAACAACTTGTTTATATCGTGTTTCCTAACCTTACTCAATATGAATGTTGTACTTTTCATAACTAGGTACATTGCAGTAATGAACGTATATATAGCAGTTTTTTTTTATGCCTCCTATATTACCAGTCAGTTAACTTAACAAATCCACTATACCAGATGGCGTGATCAGGTTAACGAGGTAAGTCGTAAGGTACACTTCTCCTTCCACTCGCTGAAGTGTCTCCAGACCTTCTTACCTTTAAGAACTAAAATTTTACTAGCTCAATCTTTAATTCAGCCGATTATTGACTACGCCGATGCCTGCTACCTTGATGCCACAGAGGAGCTTCTAAATAAACTTGAGAGATTGCAAAATATTTGTATTCGTTTTGTTTACGGACTGAAAAAGTATGATCATGTCTCTCACTTCCGCAATGAACTCAAGTGGCTCCCAATCCGCCTTCGCAGGAACACTCGAATACTATGTCTTTTGTATAATATCCTTCATCACCCCCTCTACCCTTCTTACTTGCGTGAGCGCTTTACCTATGTCCGTTCCCCTGATGTCCTTTGTAGATCCCATCTTAAATCCCACCTCAAAATCCAACCCCACACTACTGATTTTTATTCCTTCTCCTTCACTGTTCATGCCGTCAGACTGTGGAATGCGCTGCCGCCTAACATACGGGATTCTCCTTCCATCTCTTCTTTCAAGCGACGTATAAAAGAGCACTTTCTTTCCTCTCATACCTAATCTTTATCCATATACATACATAATGTTATATATATATATACCCTAGTAATTTTGTTCCACTGTATTTTGTTATTTTATGTAAATTCTTATATTATTATTTCTTGGTTACACACTGTGTCTATGTCTCTTTTTAAATGTTTCCAGTCACAGGTCTGCTGGAAGAAATTTCACATGAAATAAGCAGTACCTTTGTACCTATTTATTCTTTATATGTCAATTATTTTATGTCTGTTGTGTGTACAAAAACTTATAAATAAATAAATAAATAAATACCTTTTCTTAGAGGTTCAGTCAGTAATTGTCCAGGGTTACATTTAATGAGACCTCTCAAGTTGCACCTTATAGCCTATTTTTCAACTTGTACCTATAGTCACTAAAACTAATAAATCGATTTACATTCAACAATAAAATCAAAAATCAAAAAGTTTTTATTTCTTGTAAACCAAAAAAAAAGGCGCTAAAGAAACGTTACGTTATCAACTACTGACTCTAGTTGCTCGGTTCCAAAGTGTCCTTCCTATGGAGAAGAGCCGGCAAGAAACTCCATAATAATAATAATAATATTCCGGGACAACTCACACACGGTTATCTGATCCCAAGCTAAGCAGAGCTTGTGTTATGGTAACCAGACAACTGATAAACATACTTATATATTTCTAAATACATACATATTATAGATAAATTACACCCAGAGAACCAGAACAAATGATCGTGCTCATCACACAAACATTGTCCAGGACAAATGTTTGTGTGATGAGCAGGTGGGAATTGAACCCACGACCTCCGGTATAGCAGTCAGGGTCACTAACCACTAGACCAACAGGCCCGTCGATAGGTTACTCTTTTAAAAAAATAATAATTGTTACAATAATTTGTACATTATTGTTAAAATATATGCGTCAACAACGCAGTACAAACTACGTTATAAAAAAGAAAATTTAAAATAATTTTATCTGTAATAGAATGATCACTGATCACTCTGACAACCGAAGAAGTCAAAGCAACCAATCCGTTTTATAATGAATAATAAAAACTACGCTGTTGACGCATCTACATGAAAACAAAGTACAAAAAAAAGTGTTAATAATAAAAGGTAAAACAATTTTACATCCAATACATATGTAGTCACAAAAAATATCCTTACAGGAATATAAACGATTTAATAGTCCAGCAATTACAATTTCTTCTTATAATTTGTATTATGTCTCAAGTATAATATGAACTTTCTCAAAATATTACCAGTACCCACTTTCTAACAAAGTATCATGATGAAGCTTGAATGTAATGGTCTGGTTAACACGTACTAAGGAAACGTGGTGATCAACCATCGTTCCTTCCTTAGATTGGATTATTCACCTAGATTAGGCACAAATATTACATTCGTACGTGGATCCACTCTGAAATAGAGGATAATTGTTTGATTTTAAAGGACTTCACCTATTTTGTACAGAGATTATAATATAAGCACTTACTAATCTTTAAAAATTAAAGTTTTCATATAAGTCAAAATTGAAAATGACTATTTTTTTTAATGAAAACCTATATTTTTTAGGTATTCTGCTATTTTGATCATGACTTTAAAGTACCAAATACTTTTTTTGTTTGTCTTTTTTTTTCGTTTTTTCTGAGTTCTAATAGTATGCAAATAAAAATTAAATTATTTGCATACTATTAGAATCATTTATACATTGTATGTGACATAACCCAGAAAAGCGACATACACTCCTTCGAAAAACAATGACAAACACTTTTGCAAAACGTTTTTAGGTCACGTCAAAAGATACCACGATTAATTTCCATATTGATAGACGGATTACGGTGACACATTTTAATCGAAATGCCTTACACAGGTTGTTACCGAAATTGTGTATTTATCCAGAAGCTGTGAAGAGTACATTAAATAATTGATATCCAATTTTTAGCATTAATAAATTATTGGAAACCAAAAATCGTAACCAAACCACAAAAACGTCCCCGCTAGCAAAAAATAATCTTACAAATACCTTATGCGTGTATCTTAGCATTTAACAAGTGATGTAATAAGACTGATATGGGTGTTTGCAGTGCGGTGACAAGTTTGTTATGATTTTGGTGTAAAATAATTTATATAAAAAATAGATATCAATAATTAAATTAACTCATTTCGAGCTGAAGTTTTATAAACTTACTCTAAACCAGGTGTTATCTTTACCCCTTTTGGATAGATATACCCTTTTGGTAACACTCTGTATGAATAGTATTACAGAGCACCATGTTTGTCTCTTGTATAAACAACTGGTTAATTTCGCCTTAAGCCGCGTACGAGGATGAAATCCTTTTGTCTTTAATAACTTGTACGCAGAAACTTATTACGTAGCGTATATATTTTCCTGTTTGATTAGGTGTCCCTGCTCGAGCAATTTCGTAGGAAAATACAGGGTTACTCATCCATTTTATTGATAAACAGCGGTTTCGGTATCTTGTGTGATGGGTATTATAAGCAATGTTTATAAAAAAGCATTTATAAAATCGAAATTTTGCCAACTTAATAGGTTTAAAAAAATGTTTCTTCTGAAAATGAATTTATGGAGCCTACGAACACACACTCATTGGGCTAGTGTATAATATAACTACTTGGAGGAGGTAAATAGATTAAAAACCAACAAGAGAAAACTTAGGACTCTCATTGATAGACCAGAAAGAAAATTGGTTAACAGTACCATAAACGACTCAAATATTACTAACCACTATATATAATAATATGTTCCTAATAAAATTCTATGAAATTCTAAAGTTGGTCCAATAATTTGGTTATAAAATAAAATCTGAGTTTGATCTCTTAAAACTTACATTACTTTTTCTAGCCGGAAACTAAAACCATTATTAATATTGGGTACTTCCCTACACGTTGCGTCATGGAACCATAAAATTAAATACGGAATTATATTATACGTGAACATAATGTAAGATAACACTTTCTTTGTATATGATTAAAACCATAATAACGCCTTTAATGACTTCCCTACGCGTCTTATGAAAATGTATTTTAGGGTTCGCCGTTTATGGTAAATCTCGTCGTCAATTTCCCAGTTTACGTACTTAGGATTGTTTGTTGTTGGTGCAATCATTGGAGTATGAATTAATTTATTTAAATATGTTTTGTTTGGAATAATTATGTAAAAAATCTTAGCTTAATTTTAGTTTTCATAAGCAATATACATGTAATTATTTCTCGCGTATTTTGATCTCCTTTCATTTTTGCATATTTTTAAATGTAAATCCTTTAAAATTATGCTACCGAAATATATAAAAAAAAAATATACAATTAAAATACGTTTTTTTTTAGGTATAGATAAACACTAAAGTTTGAAGGTAACAATGTAGATGATAGGTTATGTAAAACACGAACAATGAATAAACAACGTTGAAAATGTTATGTTAGTAGATAGTATTTTGCGCACGTGTAATGTAATAGTACTTATAGAATAACTTATAACGGAGTTCCTGTTAATTTAACATAAGTATTTATTTAAGATTACAATATCATGTTGGTGATGATTATAAATAAAATATAGTTAGGTAAAGCAGGATCGACAAGCGGTCTTTGTATTTTGGTGTACGATGCTAACATATGAGTATATTTTTCTTTTTCAGCTTCATTTTCTAATTTTTTCTCCGAGTATGTATCATCAAAAAATTTAACATGTGTAAATATGGACATGTCCTGAGTGGTTTTTACACTAAAAGCGTGTAAATTTCCACCAAAATTGTCGACTAAAACATTATTTCCAAAAACATTCTAAGTAAAATCGAAAAAATCTTCGTTCAAACGAAAAAGAAGGAGGCATCCTTTTGATTATGGCCCAAAAATGTTTCGTTGAGGAAATACCTTCAGGCTCTGCAAGACAAAGGTGTAGAGTTACATACAAAGCCTCCTGTACTTGCCTACGCTTGCAGCTTAGGTAACTTTCACAGTGGAAGGTTCTTTATAAGTATGCTATAATGTATCGGTTTAAGTTCACGAGTGTTTTTCGAAGCTTTATTGTGCATATTTTTTAATGTTGTTTTTTTTTTAATTCGTCATTTAAAGCGCTTGTAGTGAGAGTCGTTCAATTCATTGAAACATAAAAAGTAAAAACTAACATTTTGTTTGATTTAAGTAAATTAAAAAAAAAACTTTTTAATCCATAAAATCATATTCTCTTTACTATTCGTATACGTATATCTATTCAAATATAAACTTTTGACACGAGTATCAGCAAATAAATATATTTATCACAATCCCTACCCATTTTCAATAAGCAAACAAGTTTTCACAATTCCTGGAATAGCGAATTCACAGCAATACCGACACCCCTACAAGTGTTAACTGATGATTCGGACGTGATCGAAATGCACATAAAACTCGCTAGATGGCGACACATTCGTATACGAGATAGGGTTATCACTTTTGATTTCTAGTTATTCGGTTCTTGAAGTTCATGATATACTATCGCTATTTTATAGAAACTGTTATCTGCTCAACTTTGGGATTTAATCCTGCAGGGTGATAATAATGTTATAAATATTTTAAGGACACGAGTGTCTTTTTTTCAGCGTTTATTATTTATGTAACAATAATAAAGCTGTTAACTAATATAACGATATTGGTTTTATTTGAAAACTGATTTTCTCAATTCCAATTTATTAGAAGGAATGACATAATTATCTTATTAGACCGGTCAAGGGTGGCATCAATTTATTTTGTAGATGATCAATTGAGAGGTTATTTAGCATTACTTTAAAAGACAAATTTTAATGTCAGAACAGAAAATACGCTACTTTTTTTTTTTTTTTGGACAACTCACACACGGTTATCTGATCCCAAGCTAAGCAGAGCTTGTGTTATGGTAACCAGACAACTGATAAACATACTTATATATTTCTAAATACATACATATTATAGATAAATTACACCCAGACACAGAACAAATGATCGTGCTCATCACACAAACATTTGTCCTGGGTGGGAATCGAACCCACGACCTCTGGTATAACAGTCAGGGTCACTAACCACTAGACCAACAGGCCAGTCAACTTTAAATGTATAATGAAAGCAAATTGCAGACCCTAGCATTATTTAAAGCATCACATTCTAGGAAATCGCGGCAATGTATGGTACGCAGCTAAAGTAGGACATTACACATACCGTACTCAGAGATAAAGGATTCTGTGATGCAACGTTCCTGGCTTGTTAAACAACCTAACAACTCTGGGACGCTGCTAATTTATTTATTTACTTTTTATTGTTTCTCTGACGGTACTATTTGTGTTGGTGTGAGTGTTTTGTTTGGACTTTTGAATGAGGTAACGGGCACCATGATATACTTTACGTGCACTTAATTACAGAATACATTTAATATTGTTTAAGTACTTTTTACTCACCCTATGATATGGATCTAGCAAAAACATACATACAGGTTCAACACATAATCTTCCTTTTCTGCTTGTCGCAGTCGGGTAAAAAGAAGAAGTAATATTCAGTAAAAAGTACGACACTTTTACACGAATGACTTTATTTATTTTTTTATTATTACTCTGTTATTCTGTATTTTTGTTTTCAACAATACTCTTTGAATTAATATCAACAACACAAGTGTAAAAAAAAAAGGTTTATAACACCTCCCAACTGAACAATATACCAAACACTATAATTTTATTGCACTAAAAATAAGCGGCCATATTGTTTTCCGCTCTGACTCCGTTTTTACCAGGAAAGGTCGGTTACGATTTGTAAATGATTAATGTTTGTTGTGTTCGGTTTTTGCTACACCCTGTATATCGCAAATGGACTACTTCCCTTGTTATATAACCGTTTGGCTGCTGATCATCAACGCCATTATGTGGGGCCATGAAGGATGGTGATATATTACTACTTATAGGGGATAAGGCTTTCATTATTTGCATTGTTGAGGGATTTGGTTGTACTTCCTGTTTACGGTCACAGGTAGTACGTACTTCACTAGGTATATTATTTTACATTGTGTACAATTGATTGAACAATTATGTTCTTACAATTCTAAAATTGTTTTTTTTGAGGTTTTTTTACTTATACTATGTCTAATAGAACTAGGGCAAAAATAAATTTGGGATGTTTCACTTAAAATTTCTATGATCCTTTTACCTAATACTTAAATAGATTGACCATTGAGCTATTTTTTCTATACGTAGAGGTAGAAAAGTAGGTAGGCGTATAAACTAAGCCGTACTGCTAAAATATGCATGCTATATAAATAAATACAATTAGATACCTTTAATCAATCCTTTATAATACAACAACGCAATCCAATAATCACGTAGTTTAATCACACAGATACTACTCGAGTGCAATGAAAACACAAAACAATCGCGCATCAATTTGCAACCCCATTTAACAGATAGTCGGATCGTTCTGAGGTAATTTAATTATGTTTAACTTTCAATTAAAAGCACTTTGTTCCATTGAAAACTTTATACAAGTTCTTGTTATAAGCGGGAATGAAACGATGAAATTTTACATTCGAGCGTAGAGATTTCAACACTTTTTTTTATTTTAGAAGCAATTGTAGGGTGTTACTTAGAATTTCAGAAAATAAATGGTATTTATAACAAATATGTCTGTACCTTTTTGATGTCTAATTTAACAGGAAAGTATAAAGTAACATAACTTGCAGTATCCACAACTCTTAAGAATTTAAAGCAAACAAACGCATTTCTACTGTGAACTTCCGATAAAACCGTACTGTTGACAGTTAAAACTTAGTACCCGTCGATAGTTAACGTCCTGAAACTTTTATTGTCTAAACCACAAGAACAAACTTTGAAGAATGTTAGCACTAGTTCACCTATACCCTGTTCCTGAACTATAAGACAAAAAAGAAAAAATTGTTTTCTACTAACTCTACCAAGTTCATCTTTGAAATCTTTTGGGAAAACTGTGTACATTAATCCAGTTCAAAGGACTAATGCCTGTACTATGACCTGTCAAAGCAGGACGGTTGCGGTCGTGGAAGTGAGACGGCGCTATACATTGCGCATAGCGGCGTCTCGCTTTCACAGTGGCTACAGTCTTGCTTTAAGAGCAATAGAAAGCGCTGTAAAGTTTTGTCTACGAACCAAAGAGCTTAAAGTATTCTAAGTAGTTAGTGCAAGTTAAGTGTTTATATACTGGCGTGTATTTAAGTTTGGTGCATTGCTAGTTTAATTGTTAAGTTTTGAAGTTTATAAGCTGTGTAGATAGTGTAATGGTTTGGTTAGTATGTTTGTTTAGTTAAGTTTAGTACGAAATGCGGCCAAGAAAGTTTAATACCATGTTTTAGAATTCATCTGTATTTACGGGCTATTTTGCTACAGCAAACATTATCACGTCGATATAGGTATTTATGCGAATCCATAAGTCTGTTTGGTGTATTAGAAATTCTGGAGAGAAAAGTTTCCGACGGAAGCCTTTTTCCGTGAATCTACATTGTCAAACGAACAAGTCTTCGTGCCCTCTTTAAAATCGTATATTTTTCAGTTGCACTAAAGTAAATTCCCCTCCTTTATTTAAATGGCAGTAAAACAGATACGATCAAGCATTCCCACAGTGATCCTGCTTAACACTGGAATCACGTAGCTTCCTCGAATATTCTATCCACTTACGAAGACGAAGGTCATAAAGGCAGGATTTCAAGATTATTAATACCGTCTCATTTTGAACATTCAAATGCAAAGTGCAGTCGTGTTCACACATGTCACATGGCTCTGGTGCTAATGCGCTAAATAAATTCATGCTAGACACGTCACAAGTTCACAGGTGTGTTTCTAGCTTAAGATATTATGTAGATGAGGGGAATAAATTTTATGTAATACTATGTTATCTTTTTTAGCTTTTGTAATGAAATACAAAGGATTAAAAGTTAATCCTTTGTATTTCATTTTCATTTTTGTATTCTTCTTTTAGTCTTAGCTCTCTCACAAGTTAGGAGGTTATGGTAGCGATACATTTTTAAAACAATTCTTCACAAAATACAAGAGTCGTATCGTCCTATAATCTAAATATGATAAGATAAATAATGTAGCCAGCGTGGGATAGGCGTTCCTGGCGAGAGAAAAAGGAGACTGTCATAATCAAAGGCCCTATGACAGTGAGTAAAATAGGTTTAACTTGATAATGATATTCTAATGCTTTAAGTCATTATATATATTTAATCTTTTAAATTGATAACCAAAATTTAATTTCATATGGCCTCAAATGCAATCGCATGAAAATGCTTTCCAAATCATTGTTAACAAAGGTTTAGTCAGAAAACAACCGCATTTTTGAAAGGCCTTGTAAATAGAAATATCGTGTTGCGGTACGGTCAGATTCTAACCGACAGTTGCAACTCAATTACGTTAAAAAAATAAAAGTTTTCCCGCGTTCGAGGTGTGAAATAGTGGTGCGCCCAATTAATACACCTGAAAAGTTTAGTTCGTCTAACATTTACGTTCTGTATTCGCATGTATACTATTACGATAGGTTGAAAAGTAAATAGTGGTGCACGCATGTAAATAGAGAATTTTAAAGGATAATCCCATTGGAATATGTTGGCGTAACTGCGTAGTGTGTGAGGACAAATACCCTGAACAACAAATAACTGTCTTACACAATCAATAAACTATTAGGTAAAATATATTTATGTTACTTAGGATGAAATCTCCTCTCACATAAACAGTAAATAATCATTGAAAAATGTTAGTCTTATTCATCTTTTCTGAAGTATCAGAAGCCAAAAATTTCTGTAACTATTGTATACTGCAAAACTAACCAGTAACCACCAAAGACTCAACATTTCTTGATATAGGAGGAATTAGAATGAACCTCTGAACCTCATAGAGAAAATAAATTTAGTATTTATTATGTGCAATTCGCAAAAAAAGGGAGGATAACCTCTTATCAAATATCATAAACCTACAAAGGTACCTTCATACATATTAACAGCCTTTATAAAATATTGCAGCTGTAATGAACACCTACATGTGCATGTATTATGTAGATGTATCTTGAACTCACTCGCAAAGTAAACATTCAACTGTGTCAAATTTACTTCCATTTGCTTTTCTCTGTTCATGATCTAAGAATTTAGAAACAGGAATGGAATTACACTTAACCATTTTAAATTATTTGAATACAAAATATGTATGGTAAAACTACTTCACAGATATTCAAACGTAAAATGATTAAATATTCCAAAAAAACAATAAAGTTTTTATTTTTTATAATACAACGTAAAACAAAACGTAATTTATCATTACACAAAACTAATGACCGGTAGTTTTGCAAATGATACAAAAATTATTCAATACCTTTTTTTACACGACTGCCCAAAAAGGAGTGTTATGTTTTCAGTGTTCATGTATGTATGTATGTTTGTGAGTTTCTTTATTCCACCATAACTTCTAAAAGGCTTGACCGATTTCAATGTTTGTGGTATCATTAGAAGCTTTGAGTTATCCCGAGTGATATAGGCTATGTGGACATTAAAAAATGGTCAAGTGTGAGTCGAAATCGCCTGCAAAGGGTTCCGAACGATTTTTTTTTTGTGTTGTGTCATGTTTTTCTGTTGTTCACTAAAAGGCATTAAATAAAAAAAAATAATTATAAAAATTAAAAAACACGCCTGCCATGTCAAAAAAATATTAAATGGGGGACCTGTAATGAATTGTTCCAAGTAACCGTCTCCCGACTGCAATTAAATGATCGGTTAATTACAAATATTTGACTTGTTTTTAATTTTTTAGTTCACTTTTTTAATATTTTTTTGACATGGCAGGCGTGTTTTTAAATTTTTATATTTTTTTTTTTGATACTTCTTATCCTAATTTCTAAATTCCAAAAACCATTCTCAGAATACTATACATTCTGTCGCTTATTTCTCAAGCTATGAATACACAGGGAATTCGCAATTAATCTCCCGATGTTTTCAGAGTTAATGATTCCTGAACAAAAACATTTTAATATTTCTTATACGTTAAAGTTAACAATTATGTTGCTTACGTGCTGAGAGATTAAATAACTTTGGGTACGCGTAACTTCGGGAGCGCTTTGTACGAAGAAAATCCGATCAAGTTTTTAACCGTCACTAATATAAGTTATAATTGCTCGTTTATCATGAACGTGAAAGGAAAAGTTTTAGTTTTTAATATGACTATTAAAGGTCAATGGCAAAGAGTCGTTGAGGTCAATGGCAAAGTGATATCAAAGTCTTTATCGCATTATTAAAATTAGTTTGTTGCCTTTAAAAGAAAATACAACGTGATTCATTACCGAGATAATGGCACTTGAGTGTAGGCACGTGAATTGTCCGACGATATTATTATTATTATTACTTGGAACGTGATTTCTCACATTTTAACTAACAACTATAGATATCGTTACGTAAATGTGATTGGTACAAAAAAAAATATGATTCAATTTCTAAAAAACACGTTTGCGAATAGACAACAAAATCCTATCCATGACAGCTTGTACTAGCAGCATTTATTATTGCTAATACATATATGCCGTATGAACATACATACTTTACAAATTGTTTTTTTACCATTTAGTCTCAGTATTTATTTTTCTTAACCTACACAATGAGTAAGCAGCTATCTAAAATCTGAGCGAGACCCAGACCTTTAGCACTTCAAACATTGTCACCGAAAAGATGAATGCCATTGCAATTTTTCATCGGCGCACATCATTCACACACTAACGATATGAAAGGACCACAGAAGCTGTAAGTGTCAGTGTGTTAGAAATATGACTTGATACTGTAAGACGAATGCTGATAGGTAAGCTTGATAAACGACATTCGAGTAACCACTACGTGCCTTCTTCAATGACAGTTTTTTAACCTTGCCTCCATAGAATAATAAGTGTTGTTCATAATGATATATAGGACCATTTGACAACAAAAACTGGTCCTTTGGTACTAAATTCTCGTTTCAAATATAAACGCTTAATTGCTTTGATATACAAATTGTTCATATGTGTTCGTAAGCTGATCCCCGGCTTATTATTTTAATTAGCAGTTTAAAACAGTTCAGATTATTTCAGTAGAATATATACCTAACAATACAATATTTTATTTGATATTCATTTGTATTCACACCGCAATCCACGTTTTTGTCAGTTCTGTATAACAAAATGAAAAATGGAAAAGTTGTGCTCAGTTGTTCAAAATAAAATCGCTCAAAGCCAGTGCAGTTGAAACCACACCACAAAAATCTCTCTACAGAACTTTATCAATACAATTCAGTTTGAATTTTTCCGCATTCATTAATTCAGTTACTTTTCCAAAATAAATTGTCCTGGGAACGTATTTATTTCGATTGTTGGAGCTCAGTGATTGCATAACGCGTGTCAATTGGTAATCAATTAATCTTTCAACAGGCAAGGATGGCAGGTGTACAATCAATTATTGAATATTTGTTATCAGATATTTATTAAAAAGTCAAATTGTTCTGGTCTTTTAAATAGTTGTTTAATATTAATCAATTAAATTAACAACGATGTAAATATCATCAAATTTTTCATCGTTTATGGAAATTAATATTTATTTGCGTTCAATGAAAGGTTCACTTTAACATTATGACGTATTGTGTGCCGAATTTCAGACAGTTTCATTTAACAAATATTGTTTAAAGGTTTTGTTCCGTATGTATATATTTATCTATTTTAAGCTTATTTACGTCATAAATAATGATCGTTAATGAATACCAATTGGTGTTTTCCTATTTTATTCCTTTATTGTCTTTTTTGGAGATTAAAACTTTAAATACAGCCTATCTCGTGAGACTTTTGACAATATTTTTACCTTTTCCTTATAAATTACATTACTTATCAACTTTTGTAACAGAAAAATAAATAAACAACTTAATAAAATTGTTTAGATTCTGATCTAAAAAATCCATAACAATTTATAGTATAATTTATATTTTATATACAAATTGATTGGCTATAATTTTCAAATATTTTACGTCACAGTTAAACTTTTAATGCAAAAACGTTCAAAAATTTGTTCATGGTTTAAAAACTCAACGTAGGTGCTTAAACGTGAAGAAATATCTACTTTTAAGAACTATACGGAACGCTTAACTTTGTCCGGACACTTCCCGACATTTTTGAGTCACTTCTTTATGAAACATGCTATTTTATTACATGGTTTTTTTTTTCCTGTAGACTATTTTCCGTACATTCCTGATACTGATTTCACGATAGTTTCAGAATGGAATTTGAGCCGACCATTTGAACATAATTATAGTGGTATTATTATGCTTTACACATTCTTGTTCTTCTTCCTAGTCGAGGTCACTCTTGACAGAGTGGTCGTGGTCATCACTTCGGGTGTTGGTGGCAAGCTTCACAACACGCCGCCACTCTTCTCTGATGACCGCCTTCCTCGTGCATTCATGTAGTGATGATGAGCCACATTCTTGTTACACGAATTAAAAAAATATTCCTCTTTATTAACGTAAACCTTAAACTATGTTCTTATTTCAGAGAATAATTCATATAATAACTTGATATTTGATCGATTAGAATTATATAAGTCCTTGAGTTTTAAACACTTGCTGTGCGTTGCTATTTCACTCCTTTTTACTCAAAACAAAGTAACTTACAAAATTTCTTAAGAATTGTTTTGCCAATTGCAAGATATTTTTTTAAATCCGACAGGTATTTTCAGACAAATAAATTCTTAAGCTGCATTATATTATTAAGGTACCTATATTATTATCATATTAAAATAAAGATGTAGAGGTGCTTTTTACTGTATTTTATAAATAACAATACAAGCAGGTTTTCCGTCATGTGATTATCTCCGTTGAGGAAAATTAATTGCCTGAAGTCAGTCAAAGATCAGTAAATCAATCAGTTATCTGTTCTCCGAAAGATTTAATGAATTATTTATAAAGAGAACAAAGACTGCTGTATATCTATTTATTTTCGATATATATTTATTTCTGCGTTTTAAAAAGATACAATACTTTTTTATGCCTTATAAAACTGGTTTAGACTATGCGAGAAATAATTTCAAGTTGTAGTACATTACTGTTTATAATCGATCACTTATGACATCATAGTCTCGCGGCCCCGCAATGTACTACAACTCACACAATATTTCTTGCATCGCCTTAACCAGGCTTTACTCTTACTGCAAGAATATTATAAAACACTTTTAATATCTACGGTTTCCGTTTGAATTTAATATCTCACGGTCTAACACCGGACTCTTTTGACATATTTTATATTCCATTCTGTATTTGGACAGACTGGATGAGAAAATAGGGTTGTCCCACTACTTTTTTTTTGCTTTAGCTAAACTCCACGGTTTCACCCGCGTGAATGACAATTCATATACTATCTTTATACATTATAGCTCATGTTATTCCCATTGGAATAAAAAACATTGTTGTAAAGTTTCATTAAAATCCATTCAGTAGTTTTTGCGTGAAAGAGTAACAAACATCCATACATCCATCCAAACAAACTTTCGCATTAATTTATAATAATACTAGCTGTACCCGGCATGCGTTGCAATGCAATTTTTTCTACCTAGCACCTGCCTACTACCTACCTGCCTACTACCTACCTGCCTACTACCTACCACCTACCTGCCTACTACCTACCTTCTATCACTTAGGGGTATGAAAAATAGATAGTAGCCGATTCTCAGACCTACTGAATATGCATATAAAATTTCATAAAAATCGGTCAAGCCGTTTCGGAGGAGTATGGTAACTAACATTGTGACACGAGAATTTTATATATAAGATTAGTGAGGATAAAAATATAAATCAGGATAAAAACATTAAACTAGCCGGTTTCTGATCAAGGAAAACCATATTTCTCTCTTTTACGGGAAGACAAAGTAAAATTCGAGGAAAATATGATTGTTGTCTTATACCGTGAATCATAGAATTTTGCCTTACTTGATATCCATCTATAACACTAATTCCCAAGAATCAATTGTCATAAACCGCTAGATTACTGCTTCACATACCATGTTACACAATAACATAACTTAACCATATTACAATAATAACCAAAATCGGTCAACAAATCACAATAAAATAAATGCATCAATATGGTAATTTATGGTTCATATCAACTACATATTGACATTGGGATAACAGCCAGCCAATAATTGTATTGTGGAACGTTTCCTCATCCATAACTGTGTTTCATTGTGTGATAAATGTGTATATGTATTGTACTGGCATATCAAACACAGTGTTTGACACACAGTTGTGTTGGAAAACGAGCATTTGGAAATGTTTTTGACACTGGTCAAGTTTTAATTATAATTGTACGATCGCTATTTGTTTTGTCGTTTATTCAAATTAAGGTTGGCACAAACACAAAAATATTTGACAATGGCTAATATGATTAAAAGTTATGTTGTGATGATGGTATTAACAATTATTTATTTGATAACATTACAGTCGTATAATTTTGTTGAATAAATAATTTTATTACATGTGTACAACATAGCTCTTGAATAAGTGAGATATTGATTCAAATTTTTTGTCAAATCAAAATGTTTTATCAATCAGTAAATAATTTAATTAAAATATGCTAAAACAAATAATATCGCGAGTATTTTTATGAATATCTAACGTTGTATAACATCGTTTCCCACTTTCTAATGTCTGCTTGTTTTTCATATTTAACGGCCTGTTTTCTGCTAATGGATTTGGTATTTAAAATTACGTAATTCATGTTAATTAGTGGTTACGCGAATTATGTTTATGGTAACTTATAAATTACAAAAAGATGTCGGTCGTAAATTTTTACGCACCTCGAGACTTTATAATAAAACCTTTTTTGTAGGTTTCATTTTTTGTTTATTTATTATTCCATAAATAGTTGAAAAGATAACGTAATCAAGGGCAAGCTACGTTCCCTAATGAACCTAGACTTTTCGTTAATAACGAATGAAAAATCTTATTAGGAATTTTAAAATAGGGTACAATTTTTTTCTTTTCATTTCAAAAGGAACGCTTTATTGTAGCCAACAACTTTTATTTGGCCAATCTTAAACTGAAACTAGTTTATATGCCTTGAAAATTACATTATATTATAATTATATGCATATAAAATATTATAAAATGCTGCCAGCCTTCTGGGCACGTTTCTCGCCATTGACAAGGATGACGATGAATTTTTTGACGCGTGTTAGTTTTATTTATTTATATAAGATTTAATTTTTGTACCTATAGTTGTAAGTGTTTGTTCTTGTATTAGATTTAAGTATTGAATTGTGAATAAAAGACATTATAAAACAAAAAAGAAGTCCACACCAGGCGGGTGTTTGTCTGAATACAATTAAATATTTTACCAATGGATGGAGTGATTCTAAAGGTCGGTTTATGTGTATGATATTAATTCATTACTCTTTTGTCTATCTGTACGAGGTCGGGTGACTCGCTAGTTGGTATTAAAAAGTTGGTACTCGCTCCGCGCTTCTTCCAACCGTATGTCACACCACAAGTACATGTGAAATAGTCAACGGTCGCACCGTCTGACAAATGACGTCCGAATATGAGGCCAGTGGCGGACAATGATAATGTCTGCAGTAACAAATGGGGGGCTGCAACGAATAGCGGTGGCGACGTGATTCGAGGATTACGATATATTATTAGCCAACGACACTATCGGGTGCGGAGACACGCGATGTAGCATGTTCAGAGAGTTTATTGCTGGGAATTGTAGGATTCGGGTGTTTTCGTGTCTGTTTGTTAAGGTAGGTTTACACTACTAAACAGATGTCGGATAGAAAAGTACATAATGATAAACGCTAGCCACACCAATGCTTGTTTTTTTTAAAGGGTTTTCTTGATTATTCACTTCACACTTTGACATTTTCTTGGACTGCATAGTGTCTTTGTGCTGATATAACCGTCTTACACTGTCTTGAACACTGGTGTTGGTATGCATTGGTGTTGTACTGTAAGTGTATGGTGTATAAAATCGCAATATACCTACACTTAGCACTAGGAAATCAGTCTTATAAAATTTCTATAAATTGTTGTATTTTTAAATGCGTCTTAAATTAGCATTATTTAAGAAAAAATAAAAGAAAATGACAATCTCTTTGTGACTAAATAATCCTACTAATCCAAGATATCATAACTTTTTTTAATTTTTATGCCTTTCCGATTGAATATAGCTATGAACAATGTGAATAGAATGAAAAGGCAATACAATTTAAGCAATAATATTAATCCTCATAGAAATATTATCACTTGTACTACATACCATAGGCCTTTATTCGTAGGGTTAGGCAAAGCTCCAAATGTTATCAAGCCTAGATATATTACTCTTGAAGCCGGGTTACTGTGACGTATTAGCCTTTAGGGCTCCTAGTAATCATTCTAGACCTTAGGTACGAATAATCATTCATATCAATCAAATAAATAGACCGTATTTATTTGATTGAAAATGATAAGATATCTAGTGAATTTGGATGATGATAATTTGTCTTTATTAAGTTATAAATTTTGCTGGGTAAAATAGCTTCGTTAAAATTAAAAAATCGTGAGTATGTACCTGATTTTTTAAAATATATATTTTTAATGTGAAAAGAATCAATTTATTTCAAGAACTGTAACGTTTGGTAGACTCTACTCGTGATCAGAGGGCTGGTTTGTTCCTTGCACAGACAATCGGCATAGCCATTCAACGTGGCAATGCTGCCCGCCTTCTGGGCACGTTTCCCGTGACGTTTTGACAAGGATGACGATGAATTTTTTGACGCGTCTTAGTTTTATTTATTTATATAAGATATAATTTTAGTATAGTTGTAAGTGTTTGTTGTAATAAACATGTCAGGACATTTATTTCAATATGTTAAATGAAATACAATTGCATATAAATATATCAGTACCACAATTCAAACGAGAATAATAATTTAGTACAATCCACAGAACAATATTTGGTAAACAAACGTAATTTGTATTGTGTCAAAACATTCGCGTTTTCGAACAACCAATAAAGCCTTTTATACTCTTTACTTACGTTTTGCGAAATAATTGAAGGTAAATAAAACGTTAAAACATTTACAAAGAAAACAACACTTGCAAATGTCTGATTCAATGATGATCAGACATCTTGAGCAAAAAAACGGATCTAAGAGTTTATTAGGTAAACGCACAAAGGTTTTTATTTCTTCCTTGACAGACAAATCAGTTGTAAAATGAGACTCATCATTTTCGCGGCTAAAAATAATCATTTTTGTTGGAATTGATAGAATTCTCTAAAATTACTGCGTATTAACAAGTTTACATAAACATAGACTAAAAAACAATGTTATTGGCTAGTTATCAATTACATTTTAGGCTTTTTATTTTGTCCCTTTAAGAGCCGATTTCTTCAACGATAGATGATTTTGCCCGAGAAATGATTTTAAAAATTTTTAATTCCAATTTTATCCGTCAAAAAATTTATTTGACGATTAAAAATCGGCTCTAATTATTAAGGTAAATAAATAGTACGAAGTATTTATTATACTTTTACGTCACACGTTATAGATTAACCAACTAAAAACCACACCAGTGATTTATTTTCTTCCTACACTGTATTATTTACCAAACCGTTTACAGCACACTATTTGCGATGGTGTTTGTCAAAAAGTTTTCTAAAAGGTCTCTTTGGTATTAACCGAAAATAAACTTGTATTGGACTTTCAAAGAGACTGCAATGTTTACCAGGGCCGTGCCATGAGCTCTTAAAACAGGACTGTTGCGGTTGAGTAAGCGGGACAGCGCTATACGCAGTGTAGTGCGCCGTCTCGCTTCTACAACCGCAGTACTGGTTTAAAAGATCATGGTACGGCCCCAGAACTTTCAAGAGACGTGTATTTTAAATAACAGACTGTTATTATTTTGTTTGCTATCTCCAGTTTAAGGAAAAGGAATTTTATGCGTACATTTAAGTGTTAAAGAATTTTTGTTTATATCTTGTTTCTTTTAGATCTTTGGATTAGTTCAAGTACCAGTTTAAGGAAAACCTTAAAATAATTATTGTTAGTCTAATACATATTATGATAATCAGCTACCGCACATACAGTTACTTGAATACTTAAGCTGCTTCTCTTAAAGGTTTTTGTACTCTAGATTCCGGATTTAAATTCTTATAATTATAGACTACCTTCAAGAAAGAACACTACTACAAGTACCCACAAATTTTAGAAACCTTATACCAATTTAGCTTAAACAAACAAAATTTACATTTAGAACTCAAGCTATTTTAGGCATTAATCATAGGTATTTACCTAATTTGGCCGCCTAATGCCTTCCACTAGCAAGTCTACATGTCTCTAGTTAAGCCAACGACATATTCCTACGCAAATACTATACGCACCCACATCAAAGGTGCCCTAAATTATTTAAAGCACATTCTTAATGAGATGTGACATTGTATGTAGGTATTTGAACTAGGGGTGAGACATTGAATATGATATTTTGTATAAAATTTAATTCGTTACATTAAAATTATGTGGAGCCATGAACACGCTTCTAATTTAGAACAAATTCAAATACACAATGCTATATGCAATTTTTTTAAGCCCTATCTTCATTATAAAAAGCATTTATTAATTTATTTGTTGAGAGACGTTAATATTTCACTGCAGAGCAAAGGCTGCTCCAAAATAAGTAAACGCTTAAAATACCTTTTTAGTAATCTTATCAGATTAATCTAAAATGTATAACTTTTTAACACCCAATCTCCTCTTTTTGAACACCACATAATATATTATTTAACCAGATAATACGTCATACATTTGTAAGAATCATTTCAATTTGTCTTCGCGTGTATTTATTAATATGGCTCAAAACAATATAAGAAAATTTATTAACGTACTCACTATAAACTACAATTTTGAGGTTAGGAAGGTGTAGTTTCATTTTAACTATTCAAATATTAAGATAAACATATATAGGCATTTTTGCATTGTATAAATAATATCACTTAATCCTGCTATATCGGTATTATCTTAATAAAACTCACCCCTACGAGGTAATATATCAAAGGTGTAAGAAATGACACGGTTCATTAGTTGGGGATTAACATCACTAGCGCCAAAATGGCTTGGTTTCATTCATCAACTTGGTAATCCGTACTTAACCGCAACACGGCGCGGTACGGTCAACAAAAGTAACAATGCAAATTAACGTGTACAGTCGGAAAAACAAAAAGTTGGTTTAATACTCGGTTTCATAAAAAATTGTGTACACATTGGTGATTACCGTTTACACAATGGGCCAAGCTTGTGTAAATGCTAGCTAATTCAATATCAATAAACACGAATGTGTGTCAATCGTACATTACACAGATACAAGTCGTTTCGCATTTACGGTTCGTTGGCATACATCCGAGACATGATCTTGGCATGATATCAACATTAATGTCGATAAAACAAATCTAATCAAAAAGGGTCAAATAAAGGGGTGAAAGAATTCACACATAATTAACAAGCCCATACATTTCCTTTGAATTGGGACAAAAGGTCCTTCGTCCTTTCTATAGACGGAGATATGAGAGAAAAGTACTGGATTGATTATCAGTCCTTTGTAATTTGGGTAAAAGATGGCACCTTGAAGCGAGGGTACTTTGTAAATTAGGTTCGAAGGACCAATGGGGTTTTACTGATATTACTTTTCTTCAAAAGTTTTCCTTATGGGTAAATTAAGGAGTCAATTTATTAATGCCACATGTGTGTCAAAGCTTTTTAGGAATTGATTTTCATTGAGTACTCTACAAGAATGAGGTATTCGAAGGAACGACAAGACTTAATATGGATAGACAGGAACATTATTGCGTAATATTGAATTTTGGACCAAATAATTGATGCGAAAAATTGAGTATCAATATTTAAATAAATCGTTTTGTGTTGAAATTTTGTAAACTTACTCTTTACCAAGAGTGCTCTTCACCCCTTTTGGATTGATATACCCTTTCCGTAACACCCTGTATACCTATTGCTTACCTAGTATATTTTGTTTTTTTTTTTTAAACTATTGTAGGTAGGTACTTATCAGTATAACGATTTATACTTTTTTTTTCAATTATGGTAATAAAATATGCCCAAAATACAATAAACTAATTACAAATTTCTAAACACATAATATCGCTGTATTTCAATCTGTACATTCAGAGGGCGGGCAAGCCGCGGCCCGTTTCCTGCGTTTAATGAGAAACTGCCGGCTGTCAAGGGGAGCTAGCCTAACACCTTACAGGGACGTGTATTATGTACATTTATACGTTGTATAGTTAGTTAATATAATATGTTGATTATTGTCTATTTTATTTATTATGCATACGAAATTGTGGCATACACTCAAATCAACTCAGTCAGAAACTGTCTTAAAGTTATAGAGGAACTGAAAAAAACACTTCCGTTCACAAATATTTATACTGAAAAACTATATAATTTCAGAGAGTCAGATAATTATGGGTTCCATTATAATTTCATATTTTTTTTGTTTGACGCATTTTTACTAAAATTAATACATAACTATAAATATTGTATACATAAATATCTATACAATTTTATCCCATATAGAATGAAAAAAAAATCGAAATCGTTTACAAACATATTTAAAGGAGTCATCTTAATTTATCGTATCCAAATTTTGCATCATAAATGTAGGTATAAATTAAAACCTGTACTTAAAAACAATGCTTGTTATCAAACTAATATAACAAGACCACAATCAATCAAAAAGAACTTCAAGAACCAATTGTTTGTCATCCCTGACAAATCTTAAAAATAGGGATGATGACTAATTTTTATTTTTATGTCCATCTTTTAGATAAGAAAAAAATATTAGACACGTATTTTTTGTTTAGTCCCGTAAACAAAGAATTACGAAGATACAGCGAGTAGGTACAATTCTTGCGTGACGTCACGTTTGAGTACAAATTGTACCTAGCCGTGACGTCACAAGCCCCCACTCCTGAACTTTACAGCGGTTTATCTTCGTATTTTGTAATTTATTTGAGAAAAGAAAAAATATGTGTCTATTATATTTTGATTATCTAAATGGCGGACTAAATAAATTTTGACTTTTCATACCTAGTCATCTACCCTATTGCAGTGGTTGCCAACCCAATTAACGTAGTTTTTGTTTCGAGGAAATAGGCATGCGATTTAGACCAGTAATACTTTTCGAGACTGACACAATAATTCATTATTTTTCCTTTCTAGGACGTATTTGTTTTCTTAGAAGGCAAGATATTAATATCCATACTATAATAATATTTATATTCTCATATTCTTATTTCATGACTTGCTAGTAGTCAGTATTACAATATTTATTATTATTTGTCCATTCCTTCCAAATTCAGACCATATAGAACGCTTGACTGCGTACTTACTAAACATTATCAGACCACAGTACAAAACGTTTTTAGAAAACAGATACGTTTACCAAAAATGTCTGGTTTTAAATTACAATAATAATTACAATAATCTAACAAATAATAAATGCTGACAACATCACATACATTGCTCTGAGCCCGAAAGCAGACTCTGGCCCATCAAGCACTTGTGTTATGGAATTTAGAAACAACGAAGGTACCACAAACACCCAGACCCGAGGCAATGTAGAAAAGTTGGTTTCTACATTGACCCGTCCGGGGATCGAACCCGGGAACTCAGAGCTAGCGACACCTTGAAAACCGGTGTGTACGGCACTCGACTACGGAGGTCGTCAAAATTCAGCATTCTTTTCTCATATCACTCATGTCATCTATCAACACTACAAAGGGTTTTGACTAATGAGAAAACGAACCAACTTGCTATTCAGGGTGTAACCTTAAAATTGTAGGTGAAAAGATTTGAGACAAAAAGTGACCGAAATGTGCTCGAAAATAGTATTGTAACATTTTTCAGAAGAATATGCGTTTTGATGTCCTGCCTGTTCATATTTAATCTTTAAAAAGTACTGCCTATACCTTGGCCGTTGAAACAATGCGTATAGCCACATAATATACTTTTCGTCAAAAGGTCTATTCTAAAAGCAAAAAAAAAGCAACTTATTATTGCAAACTGCAACTATTTTGGCAGTATGTCTTGCAACTTTATGTTTTTCTAACGTTATTAGGCAATTAATCGTCTTGCCTTCAAGGCCTCGATTCAGCTATTTTAAATGCATATCACTCGGTCAGTGTACTTGTCATTGTGCCTAATTTTCGTATTCAGATAAGCCTACAATAAAATCTCATTGAACTCTCGAAGAGAATGATCGTAATGACAGTTATCGTAAAAATGACCAAATGAAGCAGGTCATTCGGTCAATTCAAACAACTCTTAAATATTACATTATTAAAATTTTATTTGATCTTAAACTTAACTGCACTGGATTACACTTTTAGAATAGCAGCACTCAAATAAAGATAAATTTATTAACATATTAGGACATTTATTGTATTAACCTTTGGGTTCCAGTACTAATGTATACGCAATTAATATTCAAACCAAATGTTTGGCAAAACGTTTGCCAATACGTGTTCTTTACTATTATTCTATGTACATACCATCACGCCTGTATCCCCGAAGGGTTAGGCAGAGGTGTACCAAGGTACACCCACAGTTCGCCTATTGCCACTAACCGGGCACAAATCCAAACTCCGACCTGCTACTGAGAATTTCTTAGAAAAACCCAATAACACCTTGGTCGACTTGGGAATCGAACCCAAGACCTCTAGCGTAGCAGTCGCGCTTAGCACCACTAGGCCAACGAGGCAGTCACTATTATTCTATGTAAATGTATAAAACATGGAAAGTTACTGAATATAGGAAATGTATCGTTTGTTTTTAGTATAATTCCTATATTTAGATGCCTGTCATTTGTTTCTATTCTAGAGTTTTATAAGTAGCTCCTAGACGTTAAGTATTAAAATCATTCTCATTGCTTTTAGTCTAAATGTAGACAAGCAACATTACACAACGAAATATAAAAGTAATCACCAACTTCTACATTAGTATTCAACTCAAATAAAATACCACAAAATGTAGCCTGTTAACCACGAAAACGAAAAAAAATATTTTCGTAAAAAAATGTAATTCCATTAACTGTAACCTAAGGACCGAAAACGAGGAAGCAGGAAAACCTTCAACACCTTTAGATGTTTTGTTAGACCGGTAAAATATTGTTTGTGGCATCCGTGCATACTTCGTTTTAAATATTAAAGGCATTATTTTGTCTAAAAGGACCAGTTGACCTTTCCCTTAAATTGAAACACTTTGGTACTACAGTGGTTGAATTTTCTCATGTTATATATTATTCTTTAATTTTTTGTGACCCATTAAATCATTTAAATTTTTGTTGATTATTACGATGAAATTGACTCTATTTAGGTAAATGTAATTTATTCGACTAACCAAATCTGAACTTGGTCTAGCTATGATCAAGTTCAACACACTACTAAAACAGAACACATCTGTTTTGGACGCTTCTGAGGTTTCCACTGTTCTCGTAGTTTATACTAAGACTAGTGTACATACAAAGGACATAAGGTAGTACAAGTTTCTAAATTTCAAATTGGTACACAATCTTCGGCCGAAAGAAATGTTCCTAGCTTTAACTCCACCGTTTTGAGCACCGTTAATAAATCAATCATTGTCCTTATAACGTCAGTGATTAACATACCTTGTTACAAGGGCTTACTATTACAAAACAAACAACAAAACAATACTTACATATTTATCAAAGTTATATCATGAAAACAAAATCATCAAAAACAAAATTATAACAAGATCAAAAATCCTCAAAACGAGCGTCTAGTGAACTCTTTAATAAATGTTTCTAAAAACTGTTATCGAGCACATTGAGTTTTCCCACAGTGTACATAGAAAATTTTCTAAGGAGAAAAAATTTTCAAGATCGGGGCATTGTCCGAAAATTGGTGCGAAACAGCATCAAAAGCTTTTCAAAGTTCTGTCGGAGAAAATTTCGTTTGGAAGTGATATATTGGTTAGTGCGTCCAATCTGGTTGATTTACCGTGCCAATAATCTGCGTCGTCACGCGACACCCGTCAGGTGTCAGGCGGAGTCGCGGCGCGCTATTGTCACGTACACAATGGAAACACACGACGTGACGCAAGAGTCTGGTCCGTTGGAAAGGCTTTTTATTTCGTCATTGTTATAAGCTTGTCTTGTTAGATTGAAAGAACGGTGATGATTAATTCTAAAAGGTATTTTTTTCACCTTCAATATCTATGACTGCTATGACCACAACATAAAAACTGCACAAACCAAATATAGTGAAAATTATAGAAATAAAAGGCTTTATCTTTACGTTAATAAAATTGAGACGAGATTGTCTAAAAGAACAAGCACGAAAGTCTAAATCAAACAACATACAACCTTTTTCAAAAGCCAATATTTGGAAAAACAATTGTAGCCAAACAAATGCCAAAGCCGGGCATCAAAACAACAATTTAATCACTCTTCGACGGACAAGCACATCAGAACCACCTGTCCGTTTACGTACTGCAAGCGAGCAGAGAAAAAATGTCGGATTAAGGTCAAATAGACAATGAGAGGTAGACTTAGAGTATGAGTTAAATATAGAGTGCGCCTAACGGAGTATGAACTGTGAGCACTAGTATGAACAAACGTCTTCTTCAAAATAGTGCGCATCGTTTTATTAATATTATCTAAAGTCCATTTATTTACCGTTATAATATTGGAACCATCGATATTTTCTCATAAAGGTAGGTCGTGGTTCGCAAAATCATTGCACTGAGTACTTACAGCAGAAACATTTCTTACGATCGGCACAATGGGAAACTAGCGATGCGCGCATTCTATGCTTTCTCATGTATACTCTCATGAGGTTTGCATCATATGCCTGTGTTCCTTCGCCCCTACCCAAACACTGCATTAAGAAGATGAAATATACCCTCTAAAATTCAAAAGCCATTGTACGGTATTAAGACATTGTCATCTATTATAATACTGTCTGAAAATCCATGTTTGCTGTTCTGAAGGAAAATAAGAAATGAAGTTCCTTCGCTTTCTTTCTCTTGGTTAACAACGAGATATTTTTATAAAGACGCGTTTTGTTGGGTCTAGAATTAAAACAAATAAAAGCAGTGTTTATTTTTTGTTTAATAATTGTATTTTTTTATTTACTCATAAGAATTTAAGTGATTATGTCTAGGAATTGAGTATTCATCTTTTAACAATAATCGAGTCCTGATAAAATTATTTATTTTATTAAATTATTGAAATAAATATTTTTTTCAAAATAGTTTACACGCTAAATTCTTAAAAAAAATCGTTTGAATATTTTTGTACGATATTGATGGCAACGCATTTTTTAAAGAAGTTCATTAGAATTTTAGTTAAATTAAAACGATAACAAAATCTAAACAGATTTTATGTTATCAGACATTATGTAGCAATGTTGTAATTAATGTTGACTCAACACAAGTGCATAAACTTATCTAGTCATATTATGTATGGGGAGTGTTACTCTTAAATAATCTGAGAACTATGGTCCTGACGCCTGTTGATGCTAAGACGACGGGCCTGTTGGTCTAGTGGTTAGTGACCCTGACTGCTACACCGGAGGTCGTGGGTTCGATTCCCACCCAGGACAAATGTTTGTGTGATGAGCACGATCATTTGTTCTGGTTGTCTGGGTGTAATTTATCTATAATATGTATGTATTTAGAAATATATAAGTATGTTTATCAGTTGCCTGGTTACCATAACACAAGCTCTGCTTAGCTTGGGATCAGATAACCGTGTGTGATTTGTCCCGGAATATTATATATTATTATTATAAGAACACTTATTACATTATTATTAATACTATAACATTTAAAGTATATTACTAGAAGCAGCAGAGTTAAAAATCATTACCTCGACAAGGATGTGTTGAACAAATTTTCAAGATTACGTTTCAAAATAATTATAGAAAAATTAAGAGAAAATAAATTCTACGATCATGTATAAAAAATGTAAGAGCTTTATCAATTGAAGATACATATTTATCATCTAAAAATAGATACACCTATTTATATTTTATTTACTTACTTACCTACTTATTCAGATGTTGTTTTTTTTTGTACAATTATATTTATTAAAAGCAACGATTGAGATATTCATTTAATCAATGTTTTCACCATCTTATCATGTAACACCACCTTGTTATTCACTCCCAAATCACACAACACTTCATCTTCCATTACGTCATTCAATAAAACTTCTTCAGAAAATCTTCAGAAAGTATTACGAAGGCTTGTAAAATGGGATCGAGTCTCGAGCGATGCGATGTACCGTAAATATTTTACGATGGACTCCCTACCTTTCAAGTGCAATAGATAGAATTTCTATCGAGTTCGACATCGACTTGTATATTTAGCTTTGCGTCTTAACTTATTTGTTTTCGCGTTACGATTTCCTTTTGTTGGTTTGATATCATATTCTTGTTGTTTCTAAGTGCTATTCGTTCTTGGATTCGGTATTTATTCCATCCGAGTAATATTTTGAGGGGGAATTATTAAAGAACTAAACTACGCTTACTTGTAATACCTACAAATTAACCTATATGATAATAACGTGAGTGGTGAGTACGAGTTATTAACTAGGCGGGTACAAAAAATGAGTAGTTTAAAAAAAGAGGTTAGAGGTATAAAAGGAAGGAAGAGTCAGTACCGGTTGGAGAAAAATATCATTTATTTTAGTACTATGACGATCATAAAATCTCTTTTGAAGCTTTTCGTTTGAAAATAACAAAATTCTCGGGATTAAAATAGGCTGCCAATCGCTGATATGGAAGCTACGATTATAAACTGCTACGGCGTAGCGTGTAGCCATCGTAGAATTCTTAGAGGCGTAGCTATTTCTCTCAAATGTTTCTGTTTTAATTATGCATATAAAAAAGCAACGAGGAACTTGTGTATATAACTTTCCTATTTCATTTTGCTTTTGTAAGCATACCTAAGTTTGTGGCCTTGAGTTTGGCGATAAAAAGAGATGTATAAATGGGAATTAAATAAACAGACTTAGATTAGTTTGGTATATGGTACATGTTTTGATTGTTTTGTATAGTACGACATAATTTTTTTTTCTAATTTGATTTTCTTTTAGATTAATTTGAGCTTTTTTATTTTACTTAAAAACGCTTTCAAAAATGTAACAAAAAATTTTATACGTTTCTTTTTATCCAAAATCAATACGTTGTACATGAACAGTTACTAAAATCATAACAACATTATAAAATTATTTCGGGTAAATTCGGTTAAGTAAGTAAATCCATTATACGATTAAAATTCCCAATCCAAAATTCCCAGAATTCTAGCCTCCATAATATAACATCGAATATTCTCGCGGTACGTCAAATGTTATTTTAAATTAAGTGAAGTATTTCTTGCCGCCATTTTGGTGGCCACAATCTAAGTGAAACATCTTTAATATTCATCGCGACGCTTCCTCCGCTATTTATGTCAACGGCTTCGTACCTAATTTGACAGCAAAAGGCATTGCTTATGAAACAATAATTTTTCTTACTCATTTTTGGAGGGAATTGCTTTTAATTATATTCGTATGCAACCTTTGATCCTCGTTTTATCGTGTTTGGATATTTTCATTTGTTTTTTGTTTAATGTAATAAAATGTTTTATTTAAAGTTACATTTCACTTATTACATGATGTCATATTATGGAAAACAAACAATGTTTTATTTCTAGATTTTTAAAAAATGTGGACAAAAACACTTGTGTTATGAAATTCAGATACAAAAAACCTACAACCACAAATATCCAGAGCCGAGACAATTTTTCTTCTCACAAATACTACTGATAATTAAATATATTATACAACAGTTGGTCTGGCAATGGCATGGAGCATGGAGTTTCTTGCAGGTTCTTCTCCATAGGACTTACATTTTGGAACCTGCAACTAGAGTCAGTAATTAAACGTTTTTAAAGAGCTTAGAACGGCCTATTTGAAAAATAAATATTTTGATTTTGATTTTGGTCCTATCATTATACAAAATCTGTAATATTCAGTCAAAATTATTATTCCACTCCAAACTTTAAATTAATATGGAAATCTTCAAGCTTTACTCAAAACCGTTCAATATTCGAACACCATAAAATTAACTCTATTCTCTATGCATAGTTCAAAACCATTCGAGCATTGTTACGTTATGCATAACCCCTAAGGTTTATGGAACCATGACACCATGATTCCGAATATGTAAATCACAGGTTTGCCCAAACCTTATTGATGTTCAATTTGGTGCTAAATAGAGCATATTGTCACAAGGAATACAGGATTTAATACTGGACCTATAAATAATCCAAATCTTTCCATGTCAAAAAAAAGAAAAAAAAATCTTAGTTGTATATGAACTGTTGTAATTTGTAGTCAGTAATCATGAAATTGAAAAAAAGAAAAAAAATCTTAGTTGTATATGAACTGTTGTAATCAGTAATCATGAATTTTTTTTAGTGTGCGCAAATAAAAAATGAGTTTCCTTTTGACGGGCCTGTTGGTCTAGTGGTTAGTGACCCTGACTGCTATACCGGAGGTCGTGGGTTCGATTCCCACCCAGGACAAATGTTTTTGTGATGAGCACGATCATTTGTTCTGGTTGTCTGGGTGTAATTTATCTATAATATGTATGTATTTAGAAATATATAAGTATGTTTATCAGTGGTCTGGTTACCATAACACAAGCTCTGCTTAGCTTGGGATCAGATAACCGTGTGTGGGTTGTCCCGGAATATATATTATTATATTATATATATTTAAAAAAAATTAAATACTCTATTTCAACTTTATTTTGCCCCTTCAGCTCCTTATAATGCGTTAAAAAGTCTAGCTATTACGTGGTTCTAATATGACATTCGTACGGAGAAGATCTAGGAAGAAAAGCGGGTATTTTCATTAAAAGAGGTTTTCAGACAAAAATACACATGCTCGGGAAAAACAAAATACTGGGGAAATGAGGGCAAGAAAATAGCAAATGATGACAACAAGGCAAGAAACACACTACATTGCGTGCTCAAATACAAGCTATATTAGAACACGCAAGCTTGTAATGTATTTCTAATAATTAAGTCGTAATGCGACCATTTTAAAGTCAAATGAACTTGTTTACATTATAAAAACATGTACTGAAAGAGTTAAAAACTGAAGGCTGTAATTGTGAGTAAATGTGATATCTTTTTAAAAGATTTTTCATCGAATGTAAAGGAATTGATCAGGCGTTATATTTTAAACAAAAAAAAACTTATACCTCCAAATTAAGACTCGTTTCGTACCTCAAAATTCCTAATGAGAAAATCACCATTTTCTCAAAATATTGTCATCATCCAAAACGGCGTTCAAGTGTCAAAAAATATTTGACCTTTGTCACGATTTCGTCATCTGCCTATACTTATATAGAGAGTACTAACACTACAGATCAATTCAAGTTGAAACCACTTAATAGGAAATCAAACAGGCTATACTTGAACCTCGTGTGAAACGGATGAATGGAAAACGATTAACAAAAAGGATTTATGTGGGAATGTAAGTGAACACGGAGAGGTCATCTTATGAGGTCGAACATTGACCTTTTAGCCGACCTGAAAGGTCACTAGTTCTGTATTTTAAATTAATGGAATTCGGATTGGGTATCCGCAAAGGAAATTAAGTTTTATTTCAAGAGTAGCGCGCACGTGTAATAAATGTATGTTTCATGTTTTGATAGGCATACGATTTGAATACCTGTTTAGTAAAGTTTAAGTTGCCAATTCTAACTAACTAAACTAGTTTTATGTTGGAAAACATTTCAGCAGCTATACTTCAATAAAATCACAATAGAACTTCAAAGTAAATGACGAAAGAAAAAATGGTCTGCTAATTTAAATTTTATATCATAAAATACTAAAACGATTTCGATATACTTTTTTTTAAGATATTAAAACTTCATCCAAAGAGGCAGAGCCTTGGGTTATAGCTAGTTATAAACAACTTCTATTTAATTCCCCAGTATTTAGCAAGTACGGAGCAAATGTAGCTGAATTTCCCACTACCCTGTATCCCTAATTATCTTCTACCGCGGTAGAATCTGAGATGTTTTGCTTGGCATCTAACTTAATTAGTCCTGCACCTTACCGCAACAGTTTAGCAGATTAACTTAATTACATGGTAACGCACCCAGCAGGAAAGCTATGTAATATCTTGCAACTGTACTATTTCTTCCCGGTATATACTTAGAAGAAAGTTTTTTTAAGTCTCTCTTAGGAGAAACTACATAGAGCATTCTCCTTATTCTCTTGAATAGTAAATGAAGACGGTCATCAGAAAATACCAGATGGTATTAGAAAAGTAAGTACATTAAAAGACCATTATTTTTTTTTTTCTAATATAAACGAAATTTTTGGACAATATTTGAAAAACACATTAATTAAAAAAATAACAAAGAAACTTAACTTTGATACCAGGAAATGCCTTATTTATGTTTTGAACTAAACTTTTTTTTATTTTTATTTTTTTATTTATTTATCACAAACACAGCTATCATAACAGGTACATAATTTCCCCAATGAGGTAGTGTGATAACAAATTTCTCTTCTATCATCTTTCAATGTAACATAATACATACAATGTAGTTTTTGTGAACTCATTCAAAGTGCAGGAAAATAGGTCTATCCTATCAGCAGTGTCATTCAGGGTACGCAACTACTCACATTTGATACTATGGATTGTTCCTGTATCGTGCTTACCATTCTTTTTTTTTTTAATCATTTATTTGATGACGCTTTTTTGCGCTGGTGCGCCAAGACAGCCTCGTAAGGTACCACAATAAATTAAATAGTAAATTAACAAAATAATCTAATCCTAAGACATAAGTTAAAACTAGACACCCCGTTGGAATGTAACGCCTTCTACAGGTTACCATTATTTTATATAATATTTCGTTGTATATGTCAGTATCAGATTTTGTGATATTTCACACAGACACAATCCTAACCTAGTACTATCTATCCTAAGTACTTTCTAGTATAGGAACGTTCAATCAGTCAGTTCTGTACCGCTATCTTTTCTATCCATCAAAAAAACAAAAGACTAGCTGTACTGGTTGATACATTGTTACACAAGACAGACAGTGCCTGTGGTACTATGTTTTCTATACTATATGCAAAACAGTGAAGCCTGTGCTTCCTAAATGTTTTATGTCGTGAAATTGAAAATGTTTAGGATATTTTATTTATTTGTTAGTACCTAAGTACACCATCATCATCTGCCTAGCGTTTTTCTCAAGCTATGTTGGGGTCGGCTACCAGTCTCACCGGATTCAGCTGAATACTGTATTTTGTATTTTACTTAAGTACACCATAAAGGTAAAAAAAGAAAGTATTATATATTATTAAATTTATTCATCGTTACCCCATATAAATATTTGAAAACGGCAAAATTAAAATCTATATTATATTGTCTGAAAAAAACTATTACAAATTCAAACACATTATGAACACAAAATAATATTAATCTAATTACAATAAAAAAAGGCAAAGGAAACGCACGCAACAGCCCGAAATAAACAATAACGCTTATTCCATAAATGTTTGTTAAAGTTTAGTGACACAAAGTATTTACAGATTGCGGCTACTTTATTGGACGGTAGACCTTCATAAATAAGACCCTCGTTTGTACGAACCAGAGCACCGATGTAATATTCATTATCTTATAATTTTGTACTCAATTCCAAAACATTTTTGGAGGGTACAGAATGAAGTGGAAAAAATGTGAGTGGGAAACAAACAAGATAATTTAAATATCTTTAAGGTTCTGCTTTTCGGTGTTGCTATCCAATTAAATTGTTAAGCTGTGTTGCCAGTAAAGGAATAAGTTTGTTGCCAACGCAACGTACTGACAATGGAAAAGTTCTTCGTTCTGGTTCTTGAGTATCCTAGTACTATAACTAGTATAACGAACCAATTGTTTATTTAAATAAATAACATGTATACCTATTACACTGGCCAGAATAATAGGGACCGTTTTTTATTACAATTAAATACCAATATAACAAAAAAAAACAACCAATCAACGCCTTTTATAATTTAAAATAGTTTTCAATTAAAGAACTATACACAACAGTCCTTATAAAACACTGATCCAAGAAATAACTTAATTGATTCGTCGAACTAAAGTAACTTAAACGACTTTTAGCTTTAGCCATCAAGTTTCCTCGACACATTTCTAATCAAAATTCTGAGAACAGCAAACGTTAAATACTAGTTTATAGTTTGTATTTGCCCGTTTCTATGTTGACGATTCCTAGTCGTTACTCGTATATGTATATAAATAGCTAGTATGAACAGCTAAGTTGTTATATCTAAGTCCAGAACTACGTTATGTAATGAAGGATTGATTTGATTTGAAATAATTGTGGCTTCGATCACCAGGTTATTTTTGTTACCTTATTACGTATTTTGTACGTTATTTAAGTAACAAAAATAACGCCTTTTATCTTCCTTATATAGAGAAGAGAGCAAGAAAAGTGGACGTTTAGACAATTTTTGCATTTCATGTTAAAAATAATTGCATATAACACCACTTAATTCGAAGCTTAGAACAATATCGTAGCATGTCGCGTCGGCGATAGGAGAAATCTATTTGTTTACGGATATCTTTAACTCTATGGGAACTAGAACCATTAATTTTGACTAATCTTAATTATTAAGAAAGGCATTTTAATTACCATTATACTTGATAGTCGTAAAATGTATACTAAGTACATTTTGTAAATAGGTATCTTGTAACAATATATTTTTACATGTAAAAGTAAACAATATTTAATTATATTTACAATCATAACAATTATTACACTAAAACCTCGTAACGTTAATTGCATAAATCTGTTCACTGAATACACAATACTAACAGTTAATAATTAACAAGTCACTCAGTGTCCACTACGCAATATATTTAAACTACTTTGCCATAATTGATTCAGTAAAATAGGATCAGTTATTGGCATTTCAGTGATGGATTTAAGCCTATTTTGAAACTTAAATCACCTTTATGTACGAAATAATGTAATGAAGTTCACTCAGAAATAATAATAATTAGGTATGAATGGAACTTACCGTTTTTTTTCTTCAGGTGGTACTCATTTATAAGCCATCCTTGCACCTCCATGGGGGGTGGGGGGGTGGGGATGCAAGAGTCCGGGCTTCCATACAGTCGGAGCCTTAAGAAAGGCTCCGACTGTATGGAATTTACCGTACGTTTACTAGTATAAGGTACATTTTATTTGGGTAATATTTTATGAAACACGACAGCTTGTTTATCAAAATGAGGAAACTTTTTATTACTACATTTCAGTGATTCCTATACCCTCCAAAATGATTGAATTTCATGAAACCATTTTTAACAAATATCAAATTTCTACATACCTAAAAGTACCTAAATACTTGGTTCCTAGCCCTGCTGTGAACGGAATAAAAATATAAAGTACACCATAAAATATTGAATGGACAACAACTGTTACTTTAAAAATATTCTGGAGTTTTGCACCGCGTTAAATAATGTTTATTTCGATCGTTGCTCGCGGACTATCGCTGCCTTTCAAACGATCGGTTGCGCCGTTAAAATCGCACGCCTGGGTGTATTTCGTGACAGTGAGACGTAATACCTACCTGTACAATTGATGAATTATAGAAACTAGATACGACAGACATAAGATTAAGAAAAAAAAAATTATTTGTATGGAGATTTTTTAGAACACTACAAAAAGGCTTATTAGAATTTAATCTCTTGCTGCTGACAAAGTTAACACAATAAACGATGGTGGGTAATTAAAAAAAAAAACTAAATGTAAAATGAAGAAATTACAACAAACTTTGCTGTACATATTATTCTAATTTACCACAACTCTTTAGAATGTACTTACAATGTTACTGGTTTAGCAGATTACTAAAAGGATTTATAAGATTTTTTCGTAGTTACATTCAGTAAATTAAAAACAAATTATGCAATATTTACATTATAAACAGCAACAAAAAGAAGAACAAATGAAATGTATAACATGCAACAAGGTCCAACAAGGTCAAATATTTTAATATTTTTTGTGACATAATATTACTTATATGGTCGATTATTTTTGTAGAAGTATTCGCTTTGAAAATGGCAAAATATGATAAATAAAACACCACTTTACCTTAGGGTAAATTAGTGTTTATTTTGCTTTATCCTCTCACATCCTTTTATACGCCAAATCATTATAAAATATTTACCAGGAAATTGTACTAGCACGTTATCCTGAAACTGTTAGATTAGAACTACTGAGGTATCTATGAGCATTATTATGATAGGCAGTATATCAGGCTCTTCCATTTCCCTATATATCCGGGTAAAGCATTTCATATCGGCGACCGGGACGCGTCGGCATTTCCCGAACCTCCTAAGAGGTACGTGACGAGCTTTCACTCCTAACATATTTGTACTATTCATCGCGAGTATTAAAATGGGAGATATTTTGGCCTTTTTATTACTCTTTATTTTTACGAATGATAATTCTTGGTAGCACTTAAAACCGAGATTTCTGTACCTAGTATCGTAGACAGTGTAGTCTACGATACGAGTTTTCTGTACGTGTTACCTAGTATTGTAGACTACTCTGTCTACGATACTAGGTAACACGTACAGAAAACTCGTAGTAACAAGATTATATATAAATTGTGGAAAACATCACAATTATTGTTCTGAACCCAAAGCAAGCAGCTAATATGCTATGGAATCCAGAGACAAAGAAGGTACCACAAACACTCAGACCTCAGACAATGTAGAAAAGTAGTTTTCTATATAGACCCGTTCGGGGATAGAACTCGGGACCTCAAAACTGGCGACACCCTGTAAACCGGTGTCTACACCACTCGACCACGGACGTTGTCATTATATATTATCAAATGTCGTTATAGTTTTTTAAGAAGAGACATATTCGATTTATTATAGGGATTACATACCCATAAAGCCATATTTAAAATCGACTTATGTTATCCCGGGAATTTAATGTTATTAGAAACATAATTAGATATTAAAAATGTTGAATAAAACAATAGGGCAACTGACATCAGTTGACTAATTTCAGTTACCTAAACACCATTAATTATAGAACTGTATGACCTTTATGTTTATTACATAAAGTTCAATGAACGTTACGCCTGAGCTTTGCTTACTCAGTGTAATGAACACATAAATTGCTTGTGCTGCAAGTGATATTACTATATGACGATGTTACAGACGCTGTGGAGAAGTAAGGTATGGTAGGATACCATATAAATAAGAAACAAAATAAAAATGCGTTGCGATCCTTTTAAGGTTATGTTGACACTATATTTGTACTTTCGGTTTTCATATTAAATCAGTATGTTAGGTAAATAGGAGAAGGTTATTAATTTATTAACATAATATAATTATATACGGAGAAAGTGCGTTGATAACAAGTTTAAATAATATTAAAACGCAAATAACATTTAAATACCTATTTCTGTAAGGCTTTATTTACCAACTTGTCCATTTATCGTTCATTGAAACATTTATATCTATACCTACTTACTTTTCTGCCTACCATCTCAAGGAATAATTTCAGGACGATATAAAAAAAGTCAACATTTTTATATTTATGTCTTTCATTTCGCGTGTGAAGCAGTCTCTACGGCTATGCTATGCCAGTCAACTGTTTTTACAAAAGTATTTCCACTAGATTTTGCTCAAACATTGTAGGCACAGAGGTTTTATCAAAACGTGTTATCTTATTTAAATATTATTACTCTGTTACCTCATACCTAGGCCTCCTTTTTTCTATTACTATTCTGAGATCACAGTATAGTAACAACATCCGAAGGCATATGCGAAGCTCAAACGCACAACATACCTGAATAGGTAGTAAAAAATTTACCTACAGAAAACCACAATATTTTAATAACTGAATAGTTATTAAAATATTGTGGTTTTCTGTAGGTAAATTTTCGCTGAATAATGATGTTGTTTTGAGAAATATACGTTTCAAGGTTATCCCAAAGCAAAGAAAACTTTAATTCCATAATAATTGCAACTAAATTCCAAAATATAATAGAAACATTGAAACCTACGCAATGGTGATAAAATGTAATAAGAAGTTATCAACCCAACAACTAAATTTATATCGTAATAATGATTATGTAAAGAGTCAAAAATTCAAAGTAATTAATAACAGATTTTGTGGCTTAAAGCAGTTGTGATTACAAATATGATATTTCCTAAATATAGGATCCAAATTTAACAGACAGTAAAAATTTTAGAGCTGTCAAAAGCAGCCAACCAGCAAGTATGCAGAAATTTTAATTACTCAAATTACTTTTCCATCCTAGGATGGACCAATCTCAAAAAAGAACATTTCGTTCGTAAATTCAGATGAATAATAAAATGGTCTGCTAAAAATTTGTGGTAAAAGGTTAGAAGCAAGGTTTGTAGCCGTAGAATTTTTAATCTAGATAAAAGGCTCAAAGAATTTTTTGAAAAACCAAGCGTTCTTGTTTTACACGGAGCTTGCGAGATAGGAATTAATTGAAACGATTTCCATACATGTACTACTGTAAGTTTCAATTCCTAGAATGAATTAAGTAATTTAGTTTTTTTTTTCTGTTACGAAATGGCTTTACTTACAATCACGCTACGTTTATTCCTCGAAGTTTACGTTGGACAAAAAAGTCTTGCACAAGTTTTAATGAATAATAAATAGATAATACTAAAATAGTTTTCAGTGTAACTTAATCACAAAAGGCAGGTATACGCCAACATACTGCTGGTAAAATACGTTTACTGCTAAAATACGGTAACTTAAGATACTAGGACTATAATGTTAAAGTATCTGTGTCGCTGTCTGGTAAATACCATTTCTTTGAACCCTCTTTCTTTACATAACAAAGTATGATAATTAAAACGAACCAGACTAAAATTTCATTATACCGTGCGTACCTACTTTATGCTAATTCTTCGGCCGATTATAAGATTAAGTTGAGTGTGAATTACTGTCGTTCTTTATAAGAAAAAAGGCGGGCTCTTTATCCCGCCTTGTTGTTCTTCGGGTGATTACATTGCGGGAGAATCCCTCGGCGCGTTTTTCGTACCTTCAACGGGCGGTCGGCGGTTTTGCAATTTAGTTGGAACGGGCGATGAGAAAAATTTGCGGTGGAGGGCGCGCGGGGCGCGTGCGCGCGGCATCGCGCGGCGCGGCGGCCGCGGCACGGCAGCCCCGCAGTCGGCGGTGCGGCGCGACGCGATTAGTCTGCGCCGGTACGCTTCTCCACGCCTCCACTGATGCCGCGCTCCCGCTTCCCCCCGCACGTCAAACTAACTAATTGATTTATACCCTCAAACATTAGTAAGCAAACTTACGCCAACTTTATGTGCGACGCAATCGACAGTGCTGTGAACTTTTTCTAATCGAACAACTCAAAAGTTATGACTTTAAAGTGTGTTTAGGACTGTCAAACTTTATTCTGTCCATGTTTTATGTAATGTTGGGGCCGGAGGACCAGCAATATGTCATGGTGAAATGACACTGGATGAATGATGGTAAATATTGCTGCTCTCTTTGTGTTTAGTTTGTGTGTATCACGCTGACTCACGGTGACAAAATGTGCTAATGGATTTCCTCCGCACAAAATAGACACAAATAAAATGTGAATTTTAAAAAGTCTGCTTAATTTATTATCACGTCACCAACACAATTTGTATGAATAAATGAATAACTAATCGGTCAATTTATCTTAATATGGGTCTCGGTAAAGACGTTGGAATTCCTGGTAGAGTGAATTTTAAGTTAAAATTACGCTTATCAAACGCTACGTTTGCCGCGTTTTCATTTACCATTTTTACGAACGTGAATAATTAACGTTTATAAAATAATTTATTAGCTAACTTTCTGTACACGTTGCTGTTTAACCGGTTTAATGAAATCATTTAGGCTTTACAAGAGTTTTGAAACTTAGGTTTTACTTGTAATTTATGTTTAGCCTAAACTTTACTTGTTTCCCAAATTGTTAAACATTTAGAGTTTGCTCACTCTCCCATACTTTTATATTTATTAATTATGTAATCAACATCGTTATTAAGAAGCTTCCTATTTCCGCTTTCGCACCAAAAATTAATCTAATAAAATATCAACACCTATTTAATTACATTATGTTTATTTATTTTTTCTCTATCAGGGTAATATGAATTTATGATTGACAACTAAACATTTTTTATAACACCTTATTTTCACTTTCACTTTGAAAGTGAAAATAATATAAGTTTTTTTTAAGTTTAATAGCTATTCTGAAAACAGAATGAGCTCCTTGCACAGTCCGTTTTGTTCTACTTTTTTTTAACTAGAGGAAGCAGTTTTATTGTGATAAAAAATAACGTATTTTGTAAAGTAAATGTATAGACCCATTTATTTAATTCAATAATTATTTACTTAACCAAACCTTGCTTTTTAGTAACTTAGTTTTTAAATTAGTACTCAACTACTCGATCTATTTAAGTCTTTTAAATTCCATGTGCCCTAAATTCTGTCTATGTCACAACATAACCGATACTATTTCTTAACCCAACTCATCATCTCCCGAGCCTTTTCCCAACTATGTTTGGGTCGGCTACCAGTATTACCGGATTCACCTGAATACCGTATTTTACATGGAGCGACTGCCTATCCCCTCCACAACCCATTTTACTGGGAAACACAGTATCCCATAGTAAGACTGGTTGTCACGACTGCCAAAGATCTATGTATGACAGCCGGGACCTACTGTTTAACGTGATTTCCGAAACACGGAGGGGTCTCGGTATGTTATAAATGGTCATCCATCCACGAAACAACCGCGGCGAGCGCGGCTTAACCTGTATTATCGGTCAAACCGTACGGCTTACACTTAGCCACGAGCCCCTCAATTTCTTAACCCAACTATCATGTATAAAAATACCTCTTAGATGTGTCCTTACCAATTCAAAAGAACTCCTTTTTATACAACACATTAAACAATGTTTTCTCTAAAAATGTAATAAGGTAACTAAGAAGCTGTATGTCGTTATCAATTCTTAATTTCGTCTACATTAAACAGATTTTGGCTTTCATCCAGGACTTTCTATGCACTGAAACGTATTTTCCCATTTTGTTCACATTCATACTAGTGTCTGGGTATTAAAATGCTGGAGTGAGCTTTCGTCTTATTTTTGGGCGCTTTGTCTTGTTCATGGCCAATGTTTAAAGGTTTTCATTTTGAAATAATTTTGTACTTTGGTATTTAGTTGGTATTTGTAGTTAGTTATTTTATTTTAAATGGGTTTAAACCACTTTTGTATAATATCCATTTTTTTCTTCCTATTCCGTTCTCAGTTATGTGGGGTCGGCGCAATGATTTTTTTTTCCATTCAACCCTACTGCTCGTCATCACAGCACTCACTCCATTCTTTCTCATATCATCTTTCACACCTCCATCACGTTTTCGATCTTCCTCTGTCTCTACATCCATTAACAAAATCAATTATCGTCTAGTAAGTAGCCTTCTAGGTCACGACGTCCTTTTAAAGAACGTTTTCTTTTACTTAAATGGTCCTATAAGTAAGGCTTACTTAAACATTTCAAATAATAAATGAGTTGGACGATTGTTCATTATAATTTCTTCGTAAGTTTTTCTATTCCCAAGAGTGGAGATTTAGTATAATTTTCCTAAGCTTAGGATAAAAGTATTTCACTTATATTACTGTATATTATTACCAGATTACGCAGAATTTCGAGTTTCCCTCCATTACCCAAATTAAACTTAATAAATATTAGCCGTTTGGGTGCGACGATAATTAAATTTAGTGCTTATGCCTTTATTAATAAAGTCCATATTTACCGTCTAATTTAGTTAAACGCCTTTTGTGTTATTTAAACGCCACACCCTGCGGCAATATATTAAATTGATAAAATTTTTGTTTCGCTGCAGTATTTGGGTCATTATTTCGGTATATTTTTTCGGCTGCTTAAACTTTAGAAAATACAGACTTATGTAATGTAAGATACTCTAAAATAAGTAAAACAACGACTTAATATTATAAATATTTTCTTAAGAACATCGTCTTCATGGATGAGTTCAATACATTTTAGGAATACGCAATAATTGAGACTCTAATAATTATTTTGATGCAACTGCATAATTAGAAATATGGTTTTAAATTTCGGACAAGTCATGCTACAAAGGTAATAATAATTACTTTTCAAAAACCAAATTCGAACGTCAATCAAATTAATTTTCTAACATCTAACTTAGCTCAGGAATTTCTAACAAAAAATCTTATTTATTCTGTAACATAATATTTCAAAATAAAAAGCAATACTTGGTTAATCTACATCAACTTTGATTTTAACAATTTCATTTTAAGTCAAAAAAGACGAACTACCAACATCATAAAACCACAACGTACATCTTGTTACAAGAAGTGATAAACAAATTCTGCCACTCCTTAAGTGAAGCCTCATTCACTTTTATCTAGAGACTAGGACAACATGGTTAAGAGGAAACAACGTTGGGATGAGTCTGAAGTGAATTTAACCCGACCCCTGACGAGAAATAAATTTACCGTCTTTTTCAAATTTAATTCCCATTTATGTAGCGCCTTTGATATTAAAAAGTAAACATTTGAAGAGCCGTTTTCAAATTGAATTTTTTTGCTGTGCTGTCGTTTCTTGAAGTCAGCTTAAAGTATGACTTCTTCTAGTTTTTTAATGGGTATAGAACACTATAAATGTAGAATGTATGTGCATATTATTATGCACATAAATATTTGATATTAAAAATCATTAAGGTTACGTAAGCTCTGCGGAAGAAGCAAAAGTATTTTTTTTACCGAATAATGCCATTGATGTCTATCGATGACTACCTACCGGATGCATTTGTAATATACCTACTGTACTTAGTACGAATTTTTGCAATACTTTTTTACATAATATTATTGAATCCTTTAGTATCAATAAAAATATAATCAGTTAACTAACGCTGTCTCAGCTTAAAGACCATTTGTGGCAACCGTGTCGATTTTTTGATCATGCCATCAAATTTGCATAAAGTCTATAAAATGCAAGCAAACAGTGGACTTGAAATCCAAGCCAAATTGAATCAAACAATAAAATGTTATTCTAGCTTCATGTAAATTTTATTTCTTTCAGACGATATAACTAAAAACCGGCTATCGACCTTATGTTTTCACTTATGACTAAAAATAGTATATTTTCAAATTACATTGTTTGTCTAACCGTCGTCGTTTCACAAAACATTCATTCCAAAACTAAACTTAATTAATTCAGTCTAAAATTGTCTAATAATAATATCATTGGAATTGTAAACAGAAATTCAAAACATTGACTTAATTAGTGACGCATTTGCTTTCCCATAATATTGATTTACAGGTTAAGTTTAAACTATTATATTTGAGATTGGATACCTGGAAATGCCAACATGGGCCGTCCGCCAAATTATCATTTTATTGTGATAACAATATAACATATTTTGATTTCACTTTCGCGTGTAATAAATAGTATAGTATTATTCTTATTTATGACGTAATAACGAAGCGATTATTTTAATTATTCACTAGCTAATTCGAGTGTCGTAGTCCTGACAATCTACACCAAAATTTAAATCAAAATTTCAACAACATTGCCCTCGGTTTTTTTGCAATTTCGTATCGATACAGGCGTTACTTTAGCAATTTAACCTCATTATTTTTTATCCGAAATTTGAAGCTTCAAGATAATCCCGCAATTATTTTTAATCTGTACAAGTATGTAAGCTTATTTGGGACAGGACGAAACCAAACAACATAATCATCAAGTAGATAATATCAATAATATAAAAAAAACTAAAATTGGTTTTTATGAAAGGACTATTAATTAAAAGGCAATTTAAGCCATAAACATAATAAAAAGTAAAAATAAAACTACTAATTTTACCTGCTTTCTCTTTTTCTGGTATTTGTGTTGCAAATATTTATTGAGCGTGAGAAAAAGACTTTGACAAACTCGTGAGCCTAATCGCTCAACTAACATGATCGTTCCGATTCGTGCGACTAAACGGTAAATAACTTTTCGTCGCAAAGGATTATAGACTTATATATTAGTCAGTATGTCCTCGTGTTAGTAGATTGTTAATTGTTTATGTGTATCTGGTGTTAGCAGTTCAAAAAGAGAAATAAATAAGACAAGGATCGGGTACGAATTGTTATGTTAAAAGATAACTAATTGGTAGAACAGTAGTAGGTATTATAAAACGGGGATTAGCGCGTACATGCATAAATACCTTTAGGGCTTGACGTTTCGACCGGGTTACACCGGCCGTGGTCGCAAGCAGACTGACAGACAGTCTGCACGTTTTATAATACTACTATAAACATTCGGTTTTCAGTTTTTATTTAAAGTGTTTTTTATGCAGTCGGGTTTTTTTTATTTTTTAAATTTATTTTGCTCTGTTATCAGACCAGTTTGTAAGTGTCATTATATTTTACCTAGGCATAATTTCAATCTCAATCAACGTAATTAATAATACCAATACTTTCCAATACTATGTCGTTTCACTTCTCGAAAACACCAACTTTTGCATAAGCATATGAAACTAGCTCACATGAACACGTTACAGTTATTAGGAATATTGGCTGAACGTCCGCTCGGTAACGAAACGTATTGCGGTTAACTATCCGCCCGCAAACTGCGGTAATTATGAAAATACTCCCCCTGTTCTAACACTAGCGAATAGCGAGCGAGCGATAATATAACGAGCGGGGGTCGATAATGCAAATCGATGATGATTAGAGTGTTTTCTCTAGTGCTGGAAATATCTTGATCTATTTCAACAAGTTTTTATTTATCCTCGTAGTTTGTTACATTGAATAGTAAGGCTTTTGTCGCGCGATTTATACTTCGGAGGGAATAGATGAGTCGATTTAGGTTGTGGCAAAGTTACTCGTGATTTGGTTTGTCGTTTTAGGTTACGGTTATGTAAGAATTTTAACGTCTTATGAATACAAAATAAATTTATTCGTGTACTGTTTTTTTTTTATTATTACGTAAACCAAGTTAACTGATTTGTTCGAGTTGGTTGCTATAAATTATTCATTTATATTAAAAAAGATAGCAGTCTTTGTTTCTAGATATAATGGGCCTATATTATGAAACATCACATGCAATCTCAAACAGGGTCAAATATTAGCAGATCACATAAACATTTGTTCCTCTGCGCAGAAGGTCTCTCACTTAATCACAGCTAATTGGGTTGTGCTCAACGTCGCCTATTTGTCGCCGTCTGCCGCATCCAAAGGATGATGGAGACGTTTTTGTAGATCAGTGACAGGAGTTGCGGGACGAACACCAAATTTTAAGTGTTTTAATAACATCTTTGTTTCACAAAGTACCTATTTACGTACCTGCAGTCCTAGTAGCGTCACAGTGAGTTTAGTTCACAGAGTTTTATTTTTGAAATTAATTATAATATTTTAGAGCCAATCGGACATGACTGCGCCATTAAATGAAACAGAAAAACACAATGCAGTAAATTTTATTAAACATTTAGAATACAACCTAAGAAGAAATTCCTTGATATTAGAAGTTTGTTAAAAGAGAGTATTACGAAACTTTATTTTGTTGTTCGTTCTTTCGGCCCGATATGGTAAATAAACAACACGAAATAACGACCAAATAACATGCCTATTATTTATATATTGACCTTTATATAACACCGCTATCATAATCAGCCCGCACAATACCTTTCGGATCCATAACAATCTTGATTAAGACGAATCCTGTCAATGATGAGAATTGCCGGTTTTATGTACGGACATTACGGACAATAGTCTACTGATTGTAGTAAACTGATAATAGACAAATTAGATGATAGTATGTTGGATGGGTACTTGTGTGATGGCTAGTTAATGACGGTACACGATGGAGGATAGAGGTGGGTGTTAGTAATAAGGGGTCAATGTTCCTTAAAATAATTTCTGGGATTCGGGTAGACAATTGCTTTTGTATAGATTATAGAAGGTGAACTATTAGAGATTCCCTTAAACTTTATACATCTAAATTTTGACGACCTCCGTGGTCGAGTGGCGTACGCACCGGTTTCAAGGTGTCGCTAGCTCTGAGGTCCCGGGTTCGATCCCCGGACGGGTCAATGTAGAAACAAACTTTTCTACATTGTCTCGGGTCTGGGTGTTTGTGGTACCTTCGTTGATTCTGAATTCCATAACACAAGTGCTTTAGCTACTTACTTTGGGTTCAGAGCAATGTATGTGATGTTTTCCGCATTTATTTATTATTATTATTATTAAATATAGCTGTAAGAATATTACATTAACTTATTTCGGTATCAAAATATAATGTTATAAATATTTTAGTAACTAGAAAGTAAGTACTTTGAAAGAAAACATAGGAAACGACTCGACCAGTAGAATCTTTGACGTAAATAGAAAGCCTTAGTTACTAAAAGAAAGAATTTCTAAAATCATGTAGGTACTATTTATCTTATACAAACAAATAAAACATGGATAGACAATACGCCAATATAAAAGTAACAAATTAATAGAATTGTAAATACCTAATGGTTCTTCTTACTTATTAAACATCAAGCTACACTTAATTGATTTCTGAGAATCAGAAAATATTCAAGAAACACCTATTTTCTACGAAAAATAATAAATAACAAAGAAAATTACTTTCAAGCAATTTAATAATCACATGACTAACAATAATTGGGAGACTCAACGCGGCAATTAACAACTTAAGAACCCAAATTGCTTCTCGATTAGTTAATTAAGTACCAATTGAATTTGAGCGTCAAGACGAGCGTTGGTATACATTAAGCAATTTATTACATTATTCAGTGTTCAAAGTAACCCGAGTGGCTAAAGATTAAGATGCTAATTTTATTGTGACGCAAGCGAAAATGGAAAGAAAGGTTCTACAGAGCGACCACAGGGCGGAAAACTTAAGTGACAGCTTCTAGGGGATGTTGAGCTGACAAGGGTCAAGCAAAGCCTTGGGCGCTAGCCGCCAGAACCTTCCTAAGTGGTGATCCATAAGTTACATCCAACGCTAAACATATTTAAACAAAAACCAGCGCAAACATTAAGCTACGAGGATCACATAACAAAAATCCTTAAACAAAGATTAGTTTACTTATCACGTCCACCGTATACCTTTAAATAAAAGGAAAACAATAAAACATAATAAAAACGACGCGAAATCCCGCATTATGTCACATCACTACTGATCTACTTCCCCCGAGATGATTGTATTAATATTCTTCCTTCGTAACCTCCAGAGGATAAACGAAAAAGTTTGTTCGAAAAAAAATATATTAAAATAAAAAAATACGTAGCAACATTATTAATAAATTCGTTCCACGTCCCATACATACATCCCGGAGGTAGACAACACTGGGGAATTTCAACAAGGTATACTGCATAATGTTGTTAGAGAAGGACCGATTAATAGAAATTCGGATTCGGCTTCCGTATCTTTAGGGGAACACCGTCGGCCTAACGACAAAACCGTGTAGCGAAAAAGGGTTAGGAAGTTTAAAGTGATATTCTAAGATATGTAAATGAGGGACGAGTAAGTAAAAAGCCCCAAATCTCACGAAAATCCAAAGAATTTAAAGCTTACCTAAAACAACTTTAGACTAGTACGCGTAATATTCGCAGACACGTACGCTTTGAAACGAAAAAAGGAAAGTAGTAAGCCCTAAAAATATTCGTACTGTAACGAAAAGCCTTCGAAAAAACATCGAACAATTTTTACGTGAAAAAACAAATGCATAACTCTCACCAACGATCTCTGTCGGAAAATAACAAAAGTATACGAACATCGCCCTCGCCTAAAACGATAAAAAGGCGAAAGGTTTGACGTTGACCGAAAAATTGCCACAGTCCAGACTCAAACGGTAACAAACTGTAGTATTATATAACCAACCTTCCAACACTGAGATATAGCTACACTGCGATATTTCAAATCATTTTATCCAATGTTTATTTCAATAATATTGTGATAAACTCGCTGCAAAAGCCTTGAGCCGTGACTTTATTTAATCAAGAAAGAGTTCTTATTATATTAAATGTCAGCTAGGCTTTGCAGAGCAGTAAACTGAAGAAAATCTGAGAAATTGTTGAGCAGGCTTAGAGTACTTTAGTGTTCTGTGAAAAGATATAGTAAATACTCCTTGTGTCTGCCCGAATTTCTTTATTGTAGGCAACAGATTATTATTTATGTAGAAAATTGTAGAACCTTCCAGAATAAACGTGGCTTGGGAGTTGTCTACAAATGAAATATCTCAAGTGGTTGTAAAAATTCTACACGGCTCAGCTCTACTTATACAAACGTGTATGTATATTATAATGTGTAAGATCCTCCATTACTCAGGATTCTCTTTGTACCTAATCTGTTTTAGGAAATTCCCAAAATACAAAAATCTTTCTATACATAAAAGACAAGTTTTTCCCTTAGCAAGACTCATCCTATATACATAACATGCTTAATTTGACTGCATCAAATCTATACTAATATATTATAATATTATAAAGCTGAAGAGTTTGTTTGTTTGGTTGAACGCGCTAATCTCAGGAACTACTGGTTAGAATTGAAAAAATCTTTTTGTGTTAGATAGTCCATTTATCAAGGAAGGCTTTAGGATATATAACATTACGCTGCGACCAATAGGAGCTAAGCAGCAGTGAAAAATGTCACAAAACCGGGGAAAAATATTCATACTTGAAAGCTTCCGTTGCGTGCGCTGCGTAAACGGTTCGAGTTACCCAAAATATATGTATGAAAGAATTGTTCTTCTTTAAATGATCTAAAAAAATGTCTGCGACAGTATATGTCTATCTTTTAAGATTGACTCACTATAACCTTTTTTAAGGTAATCATTTGGTCGAAATTAATGCATTATTGCCAATTATTTGCTACAGAGTTTTATCAACATAATCTATACTAATATTATAAAGCTGAAGAGTTTGTTTGTTTGTTTGTTTGTTTGGTTGAACGCGCTAATCTCAGGAACTACTGGTTAGAATTGAAAAAATCTTTTTGTGTTAGATAGTCCATTTATCGAGGAAGGCTTTAGGATATATAACATTACGCTGCGACCAATAGGAGCTAAGCAGCAGTGAAAAATGTCACAAAAACGGGGAAAAATATTCATACTTGAAAGCTTCCGTTGCGTGCGCTGCGTAAACGGTTCGAGCTACCCAAAATATATGTATGAAAGAATTGTTCCTCTATAAATGATCTAAAAAAATGCCTGCGACAGTATATGTCTATCTTTTAAGATTCCACTCACTATAACCTTTTTTAAGGTAATCATTTGGTCGAAATTAATGCATTATTGCAAATTATTTGCTACAGAGTTTTATCAACATAATATTAACTAAAATTATCATTTACGCAGAAATACTTTTTTTTTAAACTTCTTAATCGCGGTCATAATAACAGAAATTGACGCGGACGAAGTCGCGGGGATCAGCTAGTATTAACTAAAATTATCATTTACGATGTCGTGGTGGCCTAGCGGTTCAATGAACGGATTTGTATGCACAAGGTTGCAGGTTCGAACCCAGGCAAGTGCCAATGTGGCTTTTTCAAAGTTATATGTACTTTCTTAATTATTCTACGACACTTCTGACAAACGGTGAAGGAAAACATCGTGAGGAAACCTGGATTCTAAATTTGGGATCTGGAATCGCCAATCCGCAGTGAGCAAGCGTGGTGATCAATGCTCGTGCCTTCTCTATACGGGAAGAGGCCTGTGCCCAGCAGTGGGACGTTCATAGGCTGGATAATTATTATTATATATCATTTACGCAGAAATACTTTTTTTTTAACTTCTTGATCGCGATCATAATAACAGAAATTGACGCGACCGAAGTCGCGGGGATCATCTAGTCTTATTATAAATAAATAAGAGACTTTTAGAAAGTAATGGTCAGTACGACATCATTTAAATATTCAACGAGTCTATAACAGCCTTTCAAAAAGTCCAATAACGAAGATATTTTTAAAAATACTTTTAAGAGTCGACAGCTGAAACCCCTTTTACGAAACAATTTTCTAGACAAAATGGGACAAATCCTGACCAGACTAAATCTATTTTAAGCTGGCCTAACTTTAGTTCGCTTATTTTCCGTTTATAGGGGAATTCCGGAACATTTCTTGACCAGGTATAGTAGGTATGTAGATTGTAGGGACTTTGAAATGCCTATCCATGTGAACAGAATTCCATTCCGGAACCATTCGCATTATGAATGAGTGAACGGAACGGAACGCGTGGTTTATTTCTACGGCCGTGTTCTGAAACGTTCTAACCATTACAGTTCCGTTTTGAAAAAATATATGGTCCATCTAGAGGTCACTTCAACTATCAGCTATTAAATGTAGTATAACTTCTGTACAAAATTACTGGGTGAGAGGTGAGATATAAGAAAAATGGCTTTGTTGCGAAATATTTTACTTAGGATTAGTTAAAAATATTATATCTTAAAAATATTTTCTAGAATACCTTTTTTAGTAAAAGGAAAACGTGAAAATGAGAAGTGGGTAATCCCTACTTTACCTTATTCTTGATAATATAGGTTGGATAGGTGTGTGTAGGAAGAAGAAAAGTCCGAAGTGCACAAGTAGAAGAATGAAATAAAGTTTATTATCATACACAAGCACAGGTTACAGTTCGACACACACATAAGTTCCACTATGAAGAATAAGAAGGAGTGATAGCAAGATGATAGATAGCACGAAAATAAGCATATAAGCAGTAATATACTAGGCGCGGCTTAGCTACAATTCTAGCTGTGACGGTTCCGGTAAGACGCGTGAACATACTGACGAGTGCAGAACACTCGAGTGCCATACCGGTGCGGCGGCGCGCGCGCTCGCAGAGCGCGACGCATGATAGCCCGTCCCGCTCACGCAACCGGTCCGGGTGACGTAGCGGGCCGGCTTGCCGAGAACAAAAGACGCGTCATAGCTACGGCGCCGGTTCGCTGATAAGAATTTATCTATATATAAAAATGTGTTTGTTCGTTGAAATTTATCCTATTAACAATTTTAGATTTAATTTAGTTTTATATAATAATAATTACGAATAAGAATCTTAATAAAACAATTTATTAAGATAGATACATAAATAAACATAGTAGGTCACTACATCACCCCCCTCCAGAGACCGTCAAGGGCGATAATAATTGGTAAATTTAATACGGCGGCCTGACCGCGTCGTTCTGATGACATCATCGTCAGCAGCTGGTAAGTCTCGTTTATCCACGTTTGGAGTATTGTGTTTGGTGTTATGGTTAGATGATGTTTGCGATGGGTTGTGCTGTATATTAGTTGTGAGTGGTGTGTATGATGTAGAATCTGGGTCACGCAGTATGAAGGCCGGCTTAACGCGGTCTATCGAAACGGTGACTTGTTTACCATTAACCACAATTTTGTACACCTTGTCATCTCGTTCGATGACCTTGTGTGGGCCAGAATATGCAGGTTTGAAACCACCACCGGTAGTGCAGTCTCTAAGGAAAACGTGAGTAGATGTTGCTAACTCTTTAAAAACAAATGTTTTCGTTTTGTTGTGCCTGGATGCTGGTGATGGATCGACGGGCCTGTTGGTCTAGTGGTTAGTGACCCTGACTGCTATACCGGAGGTCGTGGGTTCGATTCCCACCCAGGACAAATGTTTGTGTGATGAGCACGATCATTTGTTCTGGTTGTCTGGGTGTAATTTATCTATAATATGTATGTATTTAGAAATATATAAGTATGTTTATCAGTTGCCTGGTTACCATAACACAAGCTCTGCTTAGCTTGGGATCAGATAACCGTGTGTGAGTTGTCCCGGAATATTATTATTATTATTATTATTATGGATGCAGTTTCCGAACCAAATTTCTGATCCTTGACAAGTAATCAGTTGTGTCAATGGTCTCATCAGCCTGCGGGTCGAAAAATTCGCCTGGTAGGCGCACTGGCTGGCCGTATACTAGTTCGGCGGCAGAAGCCTGTGCGTCTTCTTTATATGCACTGCGAACGCCTAATAAGACTAGTGGAAGAGATTCCACCCAACTGGCATTAGCATGGCATGTTATAGCAGCTTTGAGTTGACGGTGGAATCTCTCCACCAATCCATTACAAGCTGGATGGTAGGCTGTGGTTCTACGGTGCTGGAAACCAACGAGACTTGACAAACATTTGAAAAGTGCTGATTCGAACTGCCTACCTCTATCGGTTACGATATCTGATGGGCAGCCGAAACGAGCAATCCAACCGCTCAGCAGAGCCCTTGCCACTGTTTCAGCAGTTATGTCTGCTAGCGGTATCGCCTCAGGCCATCGCGTAAAGCGATCGACGGCGGTGAGGCAATATCGGAAACCTTGGCACAGTGGCAAAGGACCTATGAGGTCGATGTGGATAAAAGCAAACCTTGATGAAGGTAGTTTGAAGTTGCCTATTGGGGCAAAGACATGCCGTGTGGTTTTTGCACGTTGACAACGGAGACAAGAACGAACCCACTCGCGGCAGTCCTTCCTTACTCCAGGCCAGACGTACCTGTCTGCGACCAACCTCGCGGATGCTTTGGTACCTGGGTGACTCAAGGAGTGTAGGCTTGTAAAAATTGACCTGCGCAGTTCCTTGGGCACAAAAGGTCTCGGTGTGGAGGTGCTGACGTCGCAGTACAGTTGGCAGCTTGAACCTGGGATTCGTACTTGCTGCAGGCGCAAGGATGTGTCGTCAGCTAGGAGTAGCTTAAGCTCAGGATCCTCAAGTTGAGCAGTGGCGATCCTCTCAGCGTGCACAGGTTGAGCAATCTCCTCAACGCGTGAAAGGCTGTCCGCCACGACGTTATTCTTCCCCGAAATGTGCCGGATGTCCGTCGTAAACTGGGCTATGAAGTCCAGATGGCGGAACTGCCGGGGGGAACTATTTTCTTTACGAGAGTGAAAGGCGTATGTGATAGGCTTGTGGTCAGTGTAAATGACGAAATGACGAGCGTCTAACATGTGCCTGAAATATTTGACACTCTCGTAAATAGCGAGCAACTCCCGATCGTAAGGAGAGTACTTTACCTGTGCGGGAGTCAACTTACGAGAGAAGAATGCCAGTGGCTCCCACGCCCCCTCGCTCAGCTGCTGCAGGACTGCTCCGATGGCTTTGTCTGACGCATCCGTGACCAACGCCATTTTTGCGTTGCAATCCGGATGTGCCAGTAATGCTGCTTGACACAAGCTGTTTTTACATTGCCGAAAAGCCTCGTCCTCCTGCGGTGAAAAGTGAACAGGGTGTGAACCCTTGACTGAGCCGGTAAGAAGAGCGTTCAGGGGTGCTTGATGAGTAGCTGCCTCAGGAATGAACCTACGATAAAAGTTGAGCATCCCAAGAAATCTCCGCAGCTCTCTTACGGTTTTGGGAGCGGGAAAATTGTGCACGGCTTCGACCTTGGAAGGCAGTGGCTTGGTACCTTTGGCTGAAATATTGTAGCCCAAGAAGTTTACCTCCGACACACCAAAGACACACTTTGAGATGTTGATGACCATACCGTATTGCTTGAGCCTGGTGAAAAGCTGGCGCAGGTGGAGCTCGTGGGTCTTCTGGTCTTTTGAAAAAACCAGAAAATCATCGAGGTATGCGTACGTGAAGTCCAAGCCCCTGAGCATTTCATCCACGAAGCGCTGAAACGTCTGTCCGGCATTTCGAAGACCGAATGTCATATACGGAAATTCGAAAAGACCGAACGGCGTGGTGATCGCAGTCTTCGGGATGTCATCTGGATGCACAGGAATCTGGTTGTACGCTTTCACCAGGTCAATTTGTGAGAAGACGGTACAGCCAGACAGGCTGTGGGCGAAATCGTGGATGTGTCGGATAGGGTACTGGTCTGCGATGGTCCGCGCGTTCAGCATCCTGTAATCGCCACAGGGGCGCCAACCGTCGTCTTTCTTTGGCGCTAAGTGCAGAGGCGACGACCAGGGAGATTCAGACTGGCGACAGGTGCCACACTTGAGCATGGCGTCAAATTCATCCCTCGCTATTTTTAATTTATCAGGGGCCAGTCTACGTGGTGAACAGGATACTGGTGGCCCAGGAGTAGTGCGGATGTGATGTACAGTATTATGTTTGGGAGTGCGGTGTATGCCAGGTGGGCGGGTGATGTCGGGAAATTCCCGTAGTATATGTGTGTACGCGGAATCACCGAGACTTACTTTAACCGACGAAATATCATCCGAACGACGAGCAGGCGAAGCCGGGGCGGAGAGCATAGTATGATTGTCGATGAGGCGTTGGTTCCTGCAATCAACAATCAAATTATAAAAAGATAAAAAATCCACACCTATTATCGCCCTTGTAACATCGGCGACAATAAATTGCCAGACAAAGTCACGGCGCAACCCTAAGTTTAGCGATACATTTATGAAACCGTAGGTTTGTATTGACGTTCCGTTCGCAGCACACAACTGATAACCGGTCCTGTCCATTCGTCGAGTGAGCGCCGATCGAGGGTAAACACATAGGTCGCTGCCGGTGTCGACCAAAAACTGCATCTTGGACCTTTGATCGGTGACGAATAAGCGACCAGCACTTGGACAATCATCGGTCGCCATCACTGATTGCCCCGCACGTTTCCCGATTGAGGGTAGTCGCACGGTTTCACGCACTTCTTTGCTCGGTCCCCGAACTTAGAATGATACCAGCACTGCGGAGACCTTTTGTAGCTGGATGCCGATCTAGAGCTTGAGTGTGATCGGTGGCGCGTGCGACTATTGGACCTACCTCTAGGCCGGGTAAAACGGTCTAACCTCTCCGTCAACATTGCCACTTGCTTGGTAAGGGCAGCGATTTCAGAGTGTCCGCCGCAGTTAGAGGTGCTCGAAGATGCAGGAGTGTTGATGGCTGCCGTAGACGCCACCTGGGTGCCGACCACGTCGTGGATCCTGTCGGCCAGCTCAGCCAGCTCGGGAAGATCCATCTTCGACTGTGAAGCCACTATGGTTTGCGTACTAGCGGGAAGGCGGCTCGTCCAGATGGTCCTCAGGAACTCCTCTGGAACACCTGGACCAGCCAGGTTGAGGAGATGCCGGTAGAATTGGGTCGGTTTCCGGTCACCTAGTTCCTCGTGCATGAGGAGCTGCTGCATCTTCTTCTCACGCGATGCTGAGAGTCTTTTGATGAGCTCAGTTTTGAGTTTCATGTACTTGTCGGTAGGTGGAGGGTTCTCGAGTATGTCTTCTACCTCGTCTGCATATTTCGGGTCTAAATTGCCGGTGATGTAGTAAAACTTGGTTTCGTCTGTCTTAATATTGGACAGAAAGAATTGCGCCTCCATTTGGCGAAACCACAGCCCGGGCTTCTCCGGGTTAAAGGGCGGGACGCGCACACCGACACGGAAACTTTCTGCTGTCGGGTTACCGCCATCTTGTTGACTGCGCGCTTTGTCTTCGGCCATCCTCGTGCTCTTGATCGGGGTCACCAATATAGGTTGGATAGGTGTGTGTAGGAAGAAGAAAAGTCCGAAGTGCACAAGTAGAAGAATGAAATAAAGTTTATTATCATACACAAGCACAGGTTACAGTTCGACACACACATAAGTTCCACTATGAAGAATAAGAAGGAGTGATAGCAAGATGATAGATAGCACGAAAATAAGCATATAAGCAGTAATATACTAGGCGCGGCTTAGCTACAATTCTAGCTGTGACGGTTCCGGTAAGACGCGTGAACATACTGACGAGTGCAGAACACTCGAGTGCCATACCGGTGCGGCGGCGCGCGCGCTCGCAGAGCGCGACGCATGATAGCCCGTCCCGCTCACGCAACCGGTCCGGGTGACGTAGCGGGCCGGCTTGCCGAGAACAAAAGACGCGTCATAGCTACGGCGCCGGTTCGCTGATAAGAATTTATCTATATATAAAAATGTGTTTGTTCGTTGAAATTTATCCTATTAACAATTTTAGATTTAATTTAGTTTTATATAATAATAATTACGAATAAGAATCTTAATAAAACAATTTATTAAGATAGATACATAAATAAACATAGTAGGTCACTACAAAATTATGATCGAATTGGGTCAAATGTTAAGGTGTTACACAATACATAACAATTTATTTTACTTGTGTATAATATATTTTTGACTTCACCACTTTACAGATATCAGACAAAGTATTTACTTTAATATATTAAGACCTTATAGAATCGCTTTTATAAGCTAAACCTAAATAGATGTGTAGTGATGTGAATGCAACTCTAAATTTGAATCGATTCTTCAAATATTGAAATAAAGTATTAACTAGACTGAAGCTAAGCCGATTCTATGAAAAAGTTTAATCTAAACAAAAGGTTTCAACTAATAACTTGAAAGTATCGATTTCTCAAACAAAAGTCTTAGTCTAAATTTAGTTTAGAACAAGTCCTTTGTATAAATTTTAATACAGTTCTTGTTAATTTAGCGTAAATTCAATGATGAAATATAATCTATTTGAAGGCGTAAAAAAACAGTTTCGTCAATAGTGTTGATTGATCTTTCTTGTTCAAAGCAAATATAAAGTTAATATTAAGAAAGTATTTACCAAAAAGGTCAAGCGACCTCTTTATTAGTTGACTTCTATTTGTTCAGGCATCTATTGTTAAATATCTATTCTTTGTCAAAGATAAAAGTTGATGGGAAAAGTTCTAGTTTTATTATCTTGCCTGGAATTTATTTAGTAATTCTAGAGCAAACGAAGTTTCAGCTAATTTCTTGGACAAACAGATCAGCAAACGATGCGAAGTAATTATGGAGAAATTAAAGTTGAATTTGGAAGACACTTTGATTTGGGAAACCTTAATTAATTACTTATTATCCAATTATTTCAGGAATTCATTCCTTAATTTGAGGGCTGATTAATTCTAATTAGATAGAAAGTAGTGAATTACTTTTCTTTCCAGTTGAGATTGACATTAAAGTTTATTTCATGATTGTCATGTCATGATTTGCTATCGTATTAATAGGGTAGATGACTAGGTTTGAAAAGTCAAAATTTATTTAGTCCGTCATTTAGATAATCAAAATATAATAGACACATATTTTTTCTTTTCTCAACTAAATTACAAAATACGAAGATAAACCGCTGTAAAGTTCAGGAGTGGGGGCTTGTGACGTCACGGCTAGGTACAATTTGTACTCAAACGTGACGTCACGCAAGAATTGTACTCGCTGTATCTTCGTAATTCTTTGTTTACGAGACTAAACAAAAAACACGTGTCTAATATTTTTTTCTTATCTAAAAGATGGACATAAAAATAAAAATTAGTCATCATCCCTATTGTACTTATGTTTTATTGACGCTTATCTTTCGAAAGTAGATTTCGTAAAGTAAATTACTTATCATATGATGAAACGTTATTTTAATATAACCTAAAAATCTTCAATAAAAACAAAATTAAACAGGTAACTATTCCTCGAACTGTTTTCAATAATGTGCCTAAATGATATATTTTACTGAAACGAATTACAAATTGCCTGACAGATCATTAACACGTACTAAGAATAACAAACAGCTTGTATAGTAACAAGAACAATAATTACGGGAAATACCTAAACACAAACATTGGTGTTAATCCACTCTGATTGGGCTGATTGATGAGACATCTATTCTGAGACGGAATTCATTGTTTATCTATGTTACGTGAGCCTTACGTCTGTATTGTTGGCTAGACAGAGGGTAACAAAATCTCCCTTCTATACTACCCTTTATTGAGAAGCTAACTTTATTTATTATTAACTAGCTGTGCCCGCGACTCCGTTCGCGTGTTTGACGAAACCTTATCAATGAGTTTTTTGTGTAAAAACTAAAATCTATACGAATGACTAATCCTCCCTAAGAGTACTTAAAATAACCTACGTAACTATCAAATATACTACCTATGTAACTTGTTTATTATTAATAAAATAAAATTATATACAACAATTAAACTTACAACTTTACTTATATTGTAAATAAAATTAACATGCGTCAAAAAATTCATCGTCTTCCTTGTCAATGAAGGAAAACTTGTCCAGAAGGCTGGCAACATTGCTACGTTGAATTAACTAACTTGTAATGGTTTTTAGCTGTAAAATTCAGGTTCAAATTATGTTTAAAATTGTTAGGTGGGAAATAGCTTCGTCTAGATCGGCCTTAATTAATTGGTAAACATGAAAGTTAACTGTTCTATTCTTTTGAAGTAAAAATTATTGTTATTGTAAACAGTTTAGGATTAAGATGGAAGCCGACTCTAACAAAATATACTATCTAGTCGTTAATAATTAATGTAATTAAAAGCGTTTTATCATAGTAATTTTTTTTAAGACAAAATATCTTATAACGACGATCTCCGCGGTCGAGTGGCGTACGCACCGGTTTCAAGGTGTCGCTAGCTCTGAGGTCCCGGGTTCGATCCCCGGACGGATCAATGTAGAAACCAACTTTTCTACATTGTCCCGGGTCTGGGTGTTTGTGGTACCTTCGTTGTTTTTGAATTCCATAACACAAGTGCTTCAGCTACTTACTTTGGGTCCAGAGCAATGTATGTGATGTTGTCCGCATTTATTTATTTATTATTATTACAAGCGTATGTTTATTCTATGGTCCGCACAACTGTATTAAACAGTTTGTCTGTGGACCTCGATGAGTCTCGCCGTGTTAAATCTATGAATTACTGATATTTCTAATAATTGTAATTATAGATTATCTAACAAGTGTATTTATTCGTGTCGCTTGTGTAAGTTGTAGTCTTACAATATACGTATATTGTTACGTTGCGTACGTTGTTGTTTAACATTTCAACATCGTACGAAACGCTCCAAATCACGAAAAACATACACACAAAACATAAAAATACCATAATATAATATAAATAATATATACCATAACCTGTCAACAGACCACAATAACATCAATATACGGAACTAAAACGTATCATCGTAACTTTCTTATCTCAAAGAGGCCCCCTCGTATCATTACTACCAGTAAATTGAATAAAGGCAGAGTCGCGGACATTCCTTGTTAACCCGAAATCGTCGGCAAATGACTGACAATGGACTCAATTGTGAACGAGGTGATCTGTGAATCACAGGTGAATCAGTCGTGAGGTCAATCTCGTTCTTTTGTATTTTTACTTTGTATAAGATAAGAAGATTTTCTGGTAGAGATTTTGTTCAGTCAATGGTATCTGTATAATTTAATGTGAATGTTTTAATAGTTAAATGTGGTGATGGTTTTAACTTAGTATAAAATAAGATTTGGTGGTAGACATTTTGTTTGTTCAATCCTACTTCTATAATATGTGAATGGTTTGATGTTTGTTACTCAATTACGCAAAAACTACTGAACGGATTCGAATGAAATTTGAAACAAAAATAGCTTATGACCTAGATTACCACATGGCATTAAAGTTTTTATGGGGATAACATAGGTAAAATGTTGTCTTTCATCATAATATTATTTATTGTATTTGATAATGTTTCTTGCGAAAACTATGGGAGTACATATAGTTATGACCTTTATTTCTAACTGTATCGGAGGATTTTTATACAAACACAATAATATTATACATATAACTTTTTAAATACACGGCAAGTGATTAAAATACTAGTTAATTAGATCAACATCTATCACAATAATAGGTCAAATAATTAGCAACTAATATTCGAAATTCATTTTTTTTTTAACGTCCAAAACACAATTTACGTAGTAAGGGAGAATTCAGTCTGTTCTATTACCAATGCCTACATTATTTACTCCTAATCTATTATTATTCAAACAAAACAAGCTTTGTACTTAACTCTGAGTAAATACTCGCTCACAAACATCGTTTAATTTTGTTTTTAATCAAGTTTTGGAAAAGGTTTTAATATTTTTGTTTTCAGCCAGTTCGTTTATTTATTCAAAATAATTTTAATATGCGTACGGATATTATTATAACTCAATTATTCGTTATCCTATTATAAATTATCATTTGTTTGTTTTAAGCTTGTTCAAATACTTTAATTAATTAGTTACCTGTTCATTTGTTAACATATTATCTAATTAATTAATGGTTGCCGCACCTGTAAATTCGTTTGATATTATTTGAATTAGCATAAGTACTGTAGTTTTTGGAACTATCATTATGGGTGTTTTTATATTTCTATGTGTTTTAAATAACTTTATTTATAATCGTCAAACGTCATTTACTTAATCAGGAGGAACTAATAAAAAAATAATACTTTTATTTAATACTATTATTAAATACAAAATGTCATTTACAAAATTTCAAAACAAATTAAAAAAGAAGAATGTTCTTACATAGAAAAACATAACAGACAATTTTCTTAAAAGGAATACTGGCACAACGCATTTATTTAATAAGAATAAGGCTTTCAACTCCAACAAAAGTTTAATGTCGTAACATTTTTGTCTCTGTTAGCGGTTTAAAAAAAGAATAAACAGCCTCATTGACCGTTTTGTGCCAGTAACAATGTTTTATTAAGTTGACATTTGAATTGTTTGGTATTAAGTTGCGTAGACCTTAAAAGAGTACGCCACCAAAGAGTATTTTATTCAGCTTCTATTTTTGTTACTGTTCAGTTGAAAATATTTTTTATTTTATCTGGCTTTTATAGAAATGCATGCGGTATATTTGCAGACATTAACTCAAAAACAAATGTTCTCTTTTATAATTTTGATTTGTAGTGATAAGTTTTTTTTAATGTTCATTTTAAAATAAACACTTATAAGTTAGCCACATAGCTCCCTAACTCTTTGTATAAAATAAATAAATAAAAACTATATTCTATACATAAAAACTCTTACCCCATGCTATAAACCATGTATTATTATGTATGCCAAATTTTATCCAACTGTGTTTAGTAGTTTTGCGTGAAGATACATCCATTGTGACGCTTTCTCATCATTCTGACATTCGAATGTTGTTTTAACTATAACAATAAAGTCAGAAAATATCACAAAACTATCAAAACAAAAAGACTATCTATTGTTGCAACAGATAAAAAAATCTCCGCCACTAGGCCACTGCAGCGCAATTGTCTGCGGTTGTCGAGGACATAACGTGGTCTGTGTTTATAACTCTGTTAGCCGTATAAACTAGGTGTAGGATAAAAACAGGTTGATACTGTTGTATGGAATAATTTTTTTTGTTGTGTTTTTTGTATACCTACCTATATTTGGTTTTAAAGCAGTTGCATTGACAATATTTAAAATGCCAAATGATTTTTTTGAAATACTGTTGAAATACTTCCTTTCCTATGACATATTTCCCATCCTAAAAATAGTTATCTTTATACAAAATCATAATCTTTATTTAAAAATATGTAAAACATTTTTAAACATAAATTACTTTGCAAGAATAGCTGCAAATATGTAAGTATTAGCTTAAATCCTAAGTACCTACCATTTAAAGCATTTAGTTTTTACTAAGTTGCACTTATCATTCTTGCAAGCAGTTTTTTTATTAATAAAGTAATTATTACAGGATTAAATTACACCTTATCAAGAAAAACATATGTGTTCAGACTTATATTTTTATTTATTAATAACAATTTGTAATTACTTCTAGGAATAAACGTACGAGAATAATAAGTATGTAGGTACCATGTTACTAAGTACCTGGTTATACAGAAAATGTAGTCCAATCGCTCACGTTGCGGCATACATGTAAATACTCCTTACACAAACATATGTAGCTCATTTGAATTGGTTTACTGGTACAAGCAATGTGTGACCCACATTCGCAGGAATAAATTAATGGAGATTTATTAGTAACTGCGCTATAAACTTACGGTTCAAGACTTGGAGGCGTGTTAGTGTTGATGTTAGATTGGAACTGTGATATTAATTGAAAATTGAATTTGTTGAAATCGTAAAAATTTTGGTATGATGTACTCGATGGATTATGAGCTAGACAGATCCATTAACCTAAAAAAGCCCCTATTAAATTTAACCACAATAAAAATAAAAATAAAAGATTTTAAATTTTCACACGATGAAGAGATAATTTAACACATTTACTTCTTAATGTGGAATTCAATGTCACGTTACAAAAGGATTGAAGAAATATTTATTTTCCATACTGCAGTAATACGCATTGTAAGCTATCAACAAGCGAGTCGAAGAAAGCCGTCATCCAGCAACCAGAATTTTCAGAAATGTGATTATAAAGACTGATTTGGTTTCTCAAACCAGTCTTTATTAAAATCGTTATTTTTGTTTTAACACAACAAAACGGACATATTGAATTACTTTTACAGTTATAATGTAAATTATACATTAAAATTCACACACATAATACCTACTTGGTTACCTCATGGCTCCACTTACATCGCTTGTGCGTGCTTCCCCGAAGCGATAGGCCTCAACGGAAGGCGACCCGCCCATTGTGAATATAAGGTAAATTAATGGTATTTGTTCGTGTACATGTAAGACACAATTTACGTATAGGTTGGGTTTGTAAAATTAAATGGCAATCGAAATATTGTAAATAATCGGTGAAATAGCAAAAGCTGTCATCGTCTCAACATATTTTTTTGTAACTTAAAAACGGTTAAAGAAATTGCTTCGTTGCTGATCGAAATATTAAGTCTGGAATGATTGAACAAATAAGCGAAATGATCAGATTTATGAAAGAAATAATAATAAAAAAAAAAAAAACTGTATCTGGTTTTTTCAATTCTAAACCTAACTCATTTGTCACCAGTCTGGTGACACATTTATCATAACTATTCACGACCCTACAAAAACAAAAGACAGAACAACAAAAGACTAATTCAAACATTTAAACATACTAGGTAAACTGTTACTAATACCCACTGGACTAGAGGGATTTAATTAGCCACTCTAAAAGGGTTGAGCTCAATTAAATTCATCCTTTTTCGAAAAAGGTTGAGATCGACAACAGTCTTCAGTCTGACAAGGTCGTAACCTACTTTGAATTCGAGATTAATGGTAGTTATAAATCACGTTTTTTTTGGCTCATAATCTACTTCTTGAAGTATAATAAGGTAAGGACCAACGGCCGAATAGTTTCAGTAGGATTATTATAATGAAGCTCATTATTTTGTGTTGCGAAAACTTTGATCAAAGAGTCAGTAATATAAATAACACTGTATGTGATGAATAATGTTATATGAAGCGTAGTATATTAATTATGCCTACAACAGTTTTTTTCCGGCTTAATAATATTATCTTTGAAATAAATGAGTGCTGTATCTTTAGAACAGATAAGGTCGCACACCCCGTCTGTTTGTATGAACACGATAAACAAAAAATACCGAACTTTTACATACTGTTTTCAATAAAAAATTTAATGATTTAATAGCAAGGTACAATATAAAAAGTAAACTATAATAGAGATAAGTGAGGTCTTAGAAAATACTATATAGAATCTGATCTACATTGTCACCAAGACCCTTCTGAACGGACCGAATTGAGCAAAGAAAGGTAAGGTCATAAAAAAACCTGTGTGACTTCACAAACTTAAAACAATACCGCATTTTTAGTAAATTTTTTCGCTGTTTAACAGTTTAGAATGACAAACACTTTTATATAGAGAATACCTACGCTTAAAATAATGAAAAGAATGTGTGCCCCAGTGAACGAAATACCGAAAAACCTTTGTTTAAAATAGTGAATAATTCAGGCACCTCATGTACTCAACTTGAGCAAGGTTTAACGGATTAAATTTAAGAATTAAAAAGGTGTGAGAATCTCTAAACTGTGTTGTGAGAATATTAATAATTTAAAACTATTTAGCGGCGACTAAAGCGTTTTTTATAATAAATGTCTTAAGCGATATACATATTTTCTTTTGTTTAAAATATGTTATTGTTAGAATTTTTTTTTAGGTATTTATGGAACTGTTCTGTGATGAAAAGAGAAAAGTATTCCATGGATTTAACCCATGGACTACTTTACTGAAACTAACATTTCATTTATAAGTTGATTGTTAGAGAACTGCAGTGTTATTAGATACAACACGGTTTTCTTATTTTTTCTGCGTGGTGCTTTAAGCTTGTGCTCGTTTAGAAGTTTACTCTAAAAAAAGAACTCATTACGGACATTAATTTCATTTTCACGTGCAAAGCTTATGTGTGTCAGTCATCTATGTATAAAAACATATATTTAAAAATAAAATATAATGTTCAGTTACAGAATCTAAAAATATATCCCAAGCTAAGCTTTAACCTTTAAATTTTAAAACACTGTTATTACTTTGTTACTTTAATATTCATAAGTAACATGATACAGAATATTTGGGTCTAAAAATAAGCCTATCAAAAAACATGACCCTTAAAAACATTTTGTACATCCCAACAAACAACTCGCTAAAAATAACGAGGAAACTTATAACACACAACGGCGAACAAGCACAATTCTTACCAAAATTCATATCAGGGACTCATAACATTTCAATTTAAAGGAACAACGGTTACCCTCAAAGATACGATAGTACTAAACAAAAACAAGTTACAACAAGCAATTATTGCCAGCTGGTGAACACCCGGAAAAGTTAGAAGCATAAACGCTGCATGAGAATAGGTTTGAATAATAAAAACCGGTCATGTGCGAGTTGGACTTGCGTGAAAGATTCTGTATCGTCGTATTCGGTGTATTTTTTACCAAATTGTGCTGTCCCATTGCTCAGTAATGGCTTCTTACATTATTTCCTTGCCCTTCTTGCTCCTGTGGTACATAGAAAAACATTTAAGTATTATGTATTGAAACAATAATATTATGTAGGTACTGTGTACGTATTTAGCTTCTACTGCCCAGTGGCAATAGAAAAGTCCACTCGTCAAAAATGTTGTACTCCGTTTTAATTATTACCTCTATCTGATACGTATACAGCCTACTGACAAACAGTCTGACAGACGCACAGCAAAGGCTACATTATAAGGTCCCGTCAACACTCATTGGTTACGGAACCCCAAAACGAGTGAGGGTTTCACGAGACTTTTTGCCCCGTTTCCGCATACCGAAATTGATAAAACGGTTGCACGGGATGTCTTTATGACCGTCTTTCTACTTACGCAGTACTAACTCACGATATTACAGGGTCTGAAATGGTAAAAAACAAGTATATTTTCAACCAAACGTAATATGGGAATATGAGTTCAAGTTAGCTTATTTTGGGTAAGTTATAGGTTATTTGGTTCTCCTTTTGTATTACGCGTACTTGTACTCTTTATTGATAGCCCTACTATTGTTTATTAGATTCGTTTACATATGTTTGAACTATATTGGTAAGGAAAGTTATTATTTTTTTAATGAAATAAATATAAAGAAAAAGAAAAATACAAATATAGAAAAAAAAGATCAGATACTGTTCGACAAGCCACTGAAACTCATTTACATTCACGTCACGTCGAATGAAATTTACTCAAAAATCGAGCATCATTAAAGTCCCGTCGAATTACTCTTTGTTCGAGAACATTCTGAACGCCTGTCATGGCCGGTAGCACGCAACACCTATGCGTATCGACGGGTAATTCTCACCAATCATGTCAAGCATCCATTGCTTGATTTGCCCTCTACATGCGATGGGAATTAGAACAGAAGTGGAAATGGAGACTTATTTAACTTGATTTGTTCTATCGGATTCTCAGACGGCTATGCGCTTTATTATATTATATCTATCACTAAGTATATTATATCTATAATAAACATATTATAACAATACGGTAAATAAAAAAAAACATAATATAAGACTTTGACAAATTTTAAAAATGTTCTGGTAAATGCTCAACAAATCTACATAAATTGTAGGTAAGATCTGTCTCAACCACGTTATTCCATTCATTTAGGACCTACAATGCCACGGACAGACACACAGACGGACAGGATTGACAAGTCAAACTTATAACACCCCAATGAACATGAAACACGATTAAGAAATATCAAGTCCCACTCCGATCCTAAACCAACAAAACCATAAGTTCGAAAATAAAACATAAGAAAAAATCCGCCATTTTTACAGTCATTCAATCATGAGCATTGCGACGGCCATCTTTCATTCGTAGCGACAAACATTGGACAATAAAGAACATCATAAATCATGTGGCCTTATCTCGTGAAATCTAGACAGTTTCCCCTTTTCATTTTTGTCTCTTGAGTTCTTTACTTTTATACGTAAAGACAGTATATGATATTTAATAGGTTTCATGTTTATGTTTGATTTTAGATTGTTTTGGTGAAAGATATTTATAGGTCCCAGTTGGGCGCCATTAAAAAAAATACTACATTTGTTTTATGTTTAACAAAACACAGACCAGTAACCGATTCGTTTGTTTTTGAAAGAGAAAAACTAGTCTTTAATTCAAAAAATATTTCAAGATGGGTTCAATATGGTACGTTTACAATACGGTAATTTTGTATTGAACCGATATAAAAAGAAACAGCAACACCGTCAGACTACAGCCATTACAGGATCTTTGTGCCTGTATGATATTCGAATAAAAGGAATCTTTCAATCGTGTAAATTACCTCAGCTTCTCATAAATGTCAACAGGCAACACCGTAGGATTTTTTTGATAGTCCATTAACAGTTCGAAAGCACACTCGGAGCGTTTCAATAAAATTTTACGTTACTCCAATATGTCGAACCGACTTAATATTACGTCTATTCAGAAAAAACTTTATTTGCAACATCTCGAAGAACAAATGGAATTCTGTTGGATATTCCCTTGAGATGACAGAAAATCTAAGTTTCGACGACCGCGGGCGAAATACTTTATAATATATAACATATACAGTTATATAATAAAACTTTGGCCGTATCTCATGTTTACTTATAGTACTTTAGTACTAAGCGACGCTAGACATCTTAAAATTCGAGTTAGTTGTTAGAGCCTTTCCCCCGAAACACTTAGATTGGGATTTTAAGCAAGTTTGCGAAGTTGTAAATTACTGTAGCATTAGTGGGGCTATGTTCTAGTTTTTTCTTAGTTTACTTAACGCTATTTAGGTTAAAGAATTAGGCCGCGCTCACTTTGGATACGTTTTCGTACGAATTCCATTCGTGCAGAAACGTACGAACACGCACGAACATTCCCGACCTTCTGAGTACTATGAAAGCGCTTACACTGCGCGCGAGTTATCGTACGTATACGTACGTGCAAGTGCGACGCCCGAAATCAATCCGAACTTGTTGGGATTTTATTACACGTTCGTGCGTTCATCATCAATAATGGATGTAGAAAAGTTAACTAACTTGGTTCACGCGCATAAATCTTTGTGTTATCAAAGTGATTCCAGTTATCACTTACGTGACATTCAGCGTAGGGCATGGCGTGAAATATCCGAAGAAATGGAAAAATCTACGGTTTAGAAGATGATTATCCAAAAGATAAAGATTATTCATCGCAGCAAAGATGACTACGTATGCGCTAACACCGGTACTCTGTCTATTTGACGGAGAAAAACGTATTCAGTGAGCGCACTCAATTCGTACGAACAGTGTTTATACGTTTACGTACGATATAATTCGCATCCAAAGTGAGCGCGGCCTTATGTAACCTAAATTCCTATTTTTTTGTTTTGCTTTTAGCTTAATATTAGGTTATACTTTTTTCATTTTGATTAAAACTAAATTATGTTATAGTTTGCAAACTTAACTGATTTAAACTAAAATCAATTGATTTAAAGTAGGTTCCATCATAAATCAAGAGATTCGTCGTATAATTTACTCTATCCCAGTAAAGTCACGGAAATATATTATTATCACTTGAGCATATAATTAATCATCTGTATTCCATTTAGGCATAAATCTTCTAGTTATCAATATTAAGGTATTTTCACTATCATCATTCTTTAGCATCAATTGTATGTTCTTTTATTCTATTCATATCTTTTAGCCAGCATAAAAAGATGAACTAGTTTATCAAGATACTTTCCTAATTTTTTCTTCACTTTGACGACCTCCGTGGTCGATTGGCGTACGCACCGGTTTCAAAGTGTCGCTAGCTCTGAGGTCCCGGGTTCGATCCCCGGACGAGTCAATGTAGAAACAAACTTTTCTACATTGCCTCGGGTCTGGGTGATTGTGGTACCTTCGTTGTTTCTGAATTCCATAACACAAGTGCTTTAGCTACTTACTTTGGGTTCAGAGCAATGAATGTGATGTTGTCCGCATTTATTTATTTATTTTATTTATCTTCTAAAATGTTACTTACTTTAAATTTGTGGTTTAAACTAGACTAACCAACTCTTTGCCCATTATTATATGTACATAATAATTAGGTGTATATCGTAACTTCAGTTGAATCACCAAGGGACCCATCTAAGTACATAATGTGAATGATATATACATAACTAACAGTCAGACTATGTAATTGGCAATTAGTTGGACTGTGATAATTGCCTATAAACAAGTACTGGGAATAATCATGTCACATAATAATATGTTTCGAATTAACTTTATGATGTGTAGAACGGATATAACTATACTAATATAATAAATTTGCAGAACAGATAGAACTATGTGTAGTGAAAACTACTAATGCGTATTTTGTAAGGCCTCGTTTATTTATTAATAACTAAAGTATATATAGTACAATCTTTACCTTGTGTGCGCAAATACATACTGCACGCAAACAAAAAGATTTGACGATCAGTATGTCTATTCTGTAAATAATTTCGGTATCGAGCTTCACCTGAGTGACAATAAAGCTCACTTCAAAAGTGAACCCAATTGGCCTCGATTTAGAATTCAAATTCGAGAATACGTATTTGACATCTCACCGCGGATTCCGCTGTCGAGAACATGAAAATAATGTTAGAGAATAGCACGACTGCTAAAATGTTATTATGAAGTAAACGTGACTATGCGGAAATTAAATGTTCTAGATTGGTATGCAGGCGTGTGTTAATAACATAGTGACATTCTTGCAACGATGTGCCTACATATTTATAAATATCTGTACTAATGTAACAAATCGGAAGAGTTTATTGATTTATTTAGTCGCTCTAATCTCTGGGGTTTTAGGGCACAATATAGGCTTTAATTTTAGAAAGAACATTATGGTTCCGATTTCACAACAAAAAAACATGAAACTAAAACACGGGAACGATATAATGGAGGACAGATGGTATATTATAATAAGGTACATAAGTAGTAAAATCATGTCGCGGTTGCCTAGCGGTTCAATGAACGGATTTGTATGCACAAGGTTGCAGGTTCGAACCCAGGCAAGTACCAATGTGGCTTTTTTTAAGTTATATTATTATGTACTTTCTTAATTATTCTAAGACACTACTGACAAACGGTGAAGGAAAACATCGTAAGGAAACCTGGATACCAAAAATTTGGGATCTGATATCGCCAATCCGCGGAGAGCAAGCGTGGTGATCAATGCTCGTGCCTTCTCTGTATGGGAAGAGGCCTGTGCCCAGCAGTGAGACGTTTATAGGCTGGAATATTAAGTAGTAAAAAGCTGTAATTTAAGTTCTATTAACTATCTCTAACAAACAAAGGCATAGGATCGAATAGAACCAGAATTCCTGATTGATGTTCGATTTCTTTTTGTCTTATTTTTCCAAATCCTAAGGGTCGGCTTCGATTCATTTGTAACAGCTTAGTACTACATAGTATATTACATTAAAATAATAATAATATTTGACTTTTACAACCATGTTTAAATATACAAACAGTAGATAGAAATAGATATTCAGACATAAGTTAATGGTCTGTATAAAAACCAGCAACATTATTACTACTTTTATTATCATAATAGAAATACAAGAACGCGAAGCAATAATTTAATGAAATTAAGCTGTCATTTCAAGTTAACGTATTAACATAAAGTTAGGTCTACCAAGAATTACGTTTGGTAGAACAATTTATGGAAATAGACGTTTTATATGAAACAACTGTAATCGTTGTATCTTATTAAGTTATTTTCTTTCTTTTATTACGATTAAATAATGTTTTTTTTTTCTACAAAACGCTGTTTCTTTTGATGTTAGTAATGTTTTGTTTAGTAAATAATAATAATAAATGCGGACAACATCACATACATTGTTCTGAACCCAAAGTAAGTAGCTAAAAGCAATTGTGTTATGGAAATCAGATACAACGAAGGTACCACAAACACCCAGACCCGAGGCAATGTAGAAAAGTGATTTTCTACATTGACCCGTCCGGGGATCGAACCCGGGACCTCGGAGCTAGCGACACCTTGAAACCAGTGCGTACACCACTCAACCACGGAGATCGTTAAAATGAATTAAAAACTGTCATGCTTATTATTGTCACACTGTAGGACAAGAATCTTCTTATACAAAAATTCTATTTTAGGATTATATCAATCAGTTTTATAACCGTAACTTTTGCAGTCAGACAATTATATATATTTCTGATATTTTAAGTATATGCTAATACAATTTTGCTCTAGGAATTTAAATTCAATACAAAATACTTATCTACATTTTTTATTAGTTATTATATTAGTATTGCATTGGTAATTATTTGAATTTGTAGTATTACAAACAAACTTGTAAACACCGTAACACGCTGAATTCTATCAAAGCATTTAATTTAAATTGCTAACTATTCCATTTCAAAATAATCAGTGTAAAAGTTATGTGGTATCTAGTACAGACCAAAATGATCTTGTTCAGCGAAAACCGTTCACAATCTAATATTGGTGAAGCCTAAACCTAAGTCCGGTTTTACTATAACAAACACGTAACTAAGAGTGCCCATAAATATATAGGCGCGTTAATTAAACACCCAATCTGGTGGAAGATTAATAGATCCTACGAACGCCACCTACCAATGTACTCTACCTAGAGCAGGGAGGTTCAGGTCAGTATACAACTTATTTAGAAATGCTGGCCGTTTCAGAAAATGCTGTAGTATGAAATTTTAATAATATTTTGTTTTGATTCAGTTCCTGAGTTGGTACTTGTTTATATGCAACTTCATTTTTACCTAAAACTGAACTTTTATGTCCAGCTTTAGATAAGATATTTATTCATCATCATCATCAGCCTATAGCAGTCCACTGCTGGACATAGTCCTCTCCAATTGCACGCCGTTTAGTTCTATCCTCGGCTTCTCACATCCAGGTCCTGCCAGCCGTCTTGCGCAAATCGTCAATCCACCTTGCCTGAGGGCGTCCTACACCTCGTTTTAGATAGATAACATTAGATATTTATTACTATTTATTTATTATTAGTCCATATTGACCCACTGAAATGGGTTCCTTTCACTTTTTCCACTCGTCTCGGCAACTTCCTTCATCTTTCCAGTTTTTTAATAAGCTGTCTACCTATTTCATTCTGTCACCCTTTTTACGCTCATTCGCATTATTATTGGTTGTTTTCTATGGGTTACTGAAACTTACATGGTAAACATTTTAATGAGAGAGATTACAACTTCATCTTTTTCCTAGTAGAATTGAAGTTCTGAGTAACGTTAGTAATAACTCTTCTTACTCTTGACCAAGTTCTTTTAATCACCTTGATGTAAAATACGAAGAGAATTTCGGAATAAACTCGATATTTTAAAGCTTTTCTGAAATAAATAAATAAATAAATAATAGCGATACTGAATGAAAACATAAACTACATTCTGATGCTTTTTGTAAAAGCTTGAAGGTATAAGTATAAAATAACATAATATATATTATACTTACTCTATGGCTCCTACACACAGTGCCGCCGGGCGAGCCGCCGGCCAAGCCGCCGTGCGCCCGGCGGCATTCAAAGCCGTCGGCTTTGCCGCACAAAAGAGCCGCCGGCATGGCCGCCGGGCTGTGCTGGCGGGTTACGCGGCTTGCGTCGCGTCATTTCATTTGTCATTGTCACCACTACTGCGGTTTGTTCGTGTGACATCTGTGTAAATATGAATGATGCTTGGCGGCTTTGCGCGGCTTGTGCCGGCGGCTCGTATTGCCGGCGGCATAGCCGCACGGCATAAACCCGGCGGCATTGCCGCCGGCACTGTGTGTAGGAGCCATAACTGGACTTCAGAAACTTCTATTAACATAGTTCAAAATTTTAGTCATAACGACATCTAGCGAATTGCTAATGAACTACGTTATACGATCAACGGCTTGCAAAGGCCTAATCGGCGGAATAGTTCTGGAAAGCGCTTGAAAATTTTCGCACGTAGCCATAACTATCGGGCTACGAATATCAAATAGCCAATCCCAAAGGCCTAGGCTGTGCGTTATTGTCCATACAACAAAAACCTAGCACTGAAAACAATTACCGGGTTAAATATTTATGTGGGTCGGCACCCGGTGTTTTGTAGTGGACGAAATTTATGTTGATTACTCGAAACAACTTGATCTTTTTCTGTTTTTATTCACTAACATGTCGGACATGGAATATTTCGATAGTTAAACATAGTTGTGAATGATTATGGTAGGTATGATTGATATTTATCTATTCTCACCTCATTATTAAAGAACTAGGTACTAAGGGATACTAGTCTGAAAATCTTTTTTTTATAATTTAGACATCAACTAATAAATCTAAAAACGACTTCTTAAAAGTACCTACCTTGTTTTGAAAAAAATACCAAAAAATATTAAGAATTCTTGCAATCTGTAGCCTACGGCGAGTTTTCTCGCCACTGGGAAAATTCTCCGCGGTTAACTTCTCCACTATAAATACAATGATTGCTTGTGAGTAACGTGAAGTAATCCGTAATACAGCCTGCCAGGCCATAATAGTGCGCCAGATTATCCCTTACTTACCCTTTACGACACCTAAGAGTAGGTTGCCTCATACCAACCACACGGAAAACTTATAGTAGAACAGAGTTAAGTAAATCATGGCCAATGTACGTACTGCGTATGAATTATACCTACTTCTAAATCTTCTCCTAAAAAAAATATTATACCTACTTCCTATCCACGTATAATTATAGAGCTTTGTTTCTAGTATATAACTAAATGATTTTTGATATCATAAATCTTTTATTGAAACAAGTCTAATTAAACAGCACAATCTTGCAAATACATTTAAGTACCTTATTGTTAAATGTTCTCAATAATAAAATTGTTTATTTAACGTTATGAAACTAATCAAATTCAGTTACTCTCTTTCTTCTTTCAACTCAAAAATCTTAGCTGAAACCAATAACAGTTTACAAGTATTCAAAGTATTTTCTTAAACGCAACAATGCTACCAGTTTTCACTCCGTCGACAACGTCTAAACTTTATAAAAGAAGTTTCTGCACAATTTATTTCCATCCAGAAGCATTATACTGGAAATAAGTACAAAATATAGCAGACTCAGAGTCTGCTTGCGACCACGGCCGGTGTAACCCGGTCGAAACGTCAAGCCCCAAAAAAGGTATTTATGCATGTACGCGCTTATTCCCGTGAATTATGTTACTATAAACATGCAGCGCGATAGTTTAAAGTTAATAAATTACAAAATATAATGTTACAAATCTGTTATGGAAAATGAAATCCAATTCTCTTTTAAAATCTTGTTGTAGTCGTGATAATGTGACTTTTGAATGACATCATTTAATATGTTGTGTATAGCGTCGAGATATTTTACTTGATTGCATTTGCATACAATAATCATGGTTTTTTTACAAGACGACACCTGTACGATCAAAATTTTAATTTTGTTCATAGAACAGACAGAATTAGATTATTATTGGCGGAATATAGTTAGAATATATTATTATGTATAACGTGAAAAATACCTCAAAGCGCTTACATTCTTCTGAAAGCGATACTTAGCCATCTAATCTACTTCAAAAACACCTAAACACGACTAATATTCTTATACATAGACGTAACAAAAACTGGACCAAAATGAGTACCTAATCATTTTTGGGCAAAATGAAATGGTGAAACCAACTCCCAGTTGTACTCCAATGTAATTACCCTACGTTTTGCCGTAGGTAAAAAAAAAGGAAAGGTTCCCTAACTATGAAGTTAGATACGGCCGGTAAGCTCGTTAAGCCAGTCCCAGTTGTCATTACCTATGCTGTTAGATGCCCGAACACTGATCGATGTTACTTCGGGATTTCACTCCCTAAGTTACGGTTTTCAGAGGTTAGATACGTGTAAAATATTCAGGCATACACAGGTTAGATTGAAAACAAATAAACCTGATTGATACTCAGAAAGGGTGCGAGTGTAAGGGAATTAAGGAAAATCAAACCCTTTTTGATGTAATGGCTGTGTTTGATCTAAAGGGGCGATGGTTCAAAAAATTCAGTGTTATTTCCGGAACATTGTGTCTATTCTGTTAATAATTTCGGTGACAGGTGAAAGTGAAGTGACAGTGAAGTGACAATAAAGCTCACTTCAAAAGTGAACCCAATTGGCCTTGATTTAGAATTCAAATTCGAGAATACGTATTTGACATCTCACCGCGGATTCCGCTGTCGAGACATGAAAATAATGTTACAGAATAGCACGGAAGGTCAGATTCGAAGTGAGTGTGAGAGTGAAGTGAGTTGCGAGTTGTTGTATGAATTTTACAGAATCGACAAGCAGGTCAAAGAGCCGACTAAATGTTAAAGAGTTTCCAACACGTGTTCGTGTTATTATAATATACAAACATTTACCTATGTAGGAAATTTCTGGTTTTCTCTCATTTTCCAGGAAAACCTTGAAACCTTGTAAAACCACATCTCTCTACATTTTTCTTTTTATGACATTATCAGGGGCAATTACCTCAAGCGTTCCTACTCTAAGAAAGGTACTAGATAGGTATCTAAATAAAAAAATGTTTAATAGCCCCGAACATTTTATTTTATTCATAGTGCGCGGCTCTAAGGCCTCGTTTTGTATGATCATGACACTGGAACATTACCCACTTATTTTGTTTACAGCCATCATAAAAGAATGTGTTTTTATCACCACATACCAACATGTAATATTAACAGTCATGAATACGTGAATATTTGAGTTTTTGAAATGGTTTGTTGCGGGTCTTATTGTACGGAATAATGGCCGCGAATGTAAGAATATTTTTTATTTTGGAAAAATATAGCTGAGAATTTTAATCCTAAATATTTATCAATGGCAAGTACAATTATTTTATTTTATTTTTATTTATTTATTACCAAGTCAATTGAATCAATGATTGTTGCTTTTTGAACTTGTTATACAATTTGGCTCGTTTCTGACGGAAACTTATACTTTTCTTTTTGAGATTCAATGAAAACAGTTTAATGTTATTTTGATCGAGGGGAACAAATATTTACGCTTATTTATGGAGTTAATGTCAAGTAAATAATACATACATACATGTATCTGTCCTTTGAAATTACCCACATTGACATACCCAAAACATACGGAAACAGGAAAATGAGCCCACAAACCGTTTAAAATAAGTGCTTTGAAACAATATCAAACAATTATAACCAGGAAGGATTTGCTGCTGTCACATCAGAAACCGTCGTAAATCGAATTAAGGCATAATTTCACAAATTGGAATTCTACTTACTTAAGGTCTTTTGTAACCCTTTAATATGACGGAATCTTTATTAATGCCTTATCTCGGGATGACGTGTCGCTTTTCATTCAAAATTAATTATCCTGAAGACAGATAGGTATTTCGGGACATTGTTGGGCTTTTCGTAAAAGATTTTGTAAGCGTTTAGTAAATAATGCGGAATAATTTTGCGATGTTTAGTAAAGTATTTTGTACTGATACGTGTAGTTACAATGCGTCTTTTTAAAGTAGACGTTGTTTAATAATTGTATTATTAATCTTTCTTATATAGTAATTTACAAACGTGTTTTTTTATTTATTGCTTGTATCGTGTATCAGACTACAAGTAGGTAGTTAACGGCACAGCGTGCGTCGAAGATAATAAAACATCATCTCTCGAACAGTCTTTTATACCCTTATTTATAATAATTAACTTCCATCCATTAAAACTCAGAGACACCAATATCATTGAAAAATCAACGAGCATTACCGCCCTTAAAATGTCTATCATTTTTTACCTTGAGTCTGCGATTTATATATGTACTAGCTGATTCCCGCGACTTCGTCCGCGTCAATTTCTTAAAATTGCGACTATAATTTGAGATTTAAACTATCCTATCTCTCAAGTTGGATCGAACTGCACATGGTGTGCGAATTTTATTATAATCGGTTAAGTGGTTTAGGAGTCCATTGAGGACAAACATTGTGACACGAGATTTATATATATTAAGATTATAACGTTATTTAAAGTTAGTAAATTGATGTTCAACATATCATCAAAAAACATGCAACCGATCGACTAACAGTTCACGTTTATTCCAGTAATCTGGTTGGAAGACGCGGTCGTAATGGGGTACACGGCAAGCGGGGTGAAATCCGCTTTATGGCTATCTCTTCTACATGGCTTCCTTTTCCTCATCGGTAAGTACCCTTGTGCTGTGTACTTTGTGTATTGTCTTTGGAAATATGGGTTTTTGATCATAGATTTTGTGTTCGTTGTGTTTTGTTTTGTAAGTTATGCTTGGAGGTATTAGTGTATATAGCGAAGGAACAGTTAAAGGTTGTTTTCTTTTATAATTTATTGATTTTAATATCACTCACTTAAATACTTAACTGTTAATTAAAGTTCATTATCTATATATATAAAAGAAAGTCGTGTTAGTTACTCCATTTATAACTAAAGAACGGCTGGACCGATATGGCTGAAAATTGGTGGGGAGGTAGCTTAGAGCCAGGAGACGGACATAGGATGCTTTTGTACATTTAAAAAAAAAAAAAACAATTAGGTAGTAGGTAGGTAGGTAGGTAGGTAGTAGGTAGGTAGGTAGTAGGTAGGTAGTAGGTAGGTAGTAGGTAGGTAGGTAGTAGGTAGGTAGGTAGTAGGTAGGTAGGTAGGTAGGTAGTAGGTAGGTAGGTAGTAGGTAGGTAGGTAGTAGGTAGGTAGGTAGTAGGTAGGTAGTAGGTAGGTAGTAGGTAGGTAGTAGGTAGGTAGTAGGTAGGTAGTAGGTAGGTAGTAGGTAGGTAGTAGGTAGGTAGTAGGTAGGTAGTAGGTAGGTAGTAGGTAGGTAGTAGGTAGGTAGTAGGTAGGTAGTAGGTAGGTAGTAGGTAGGTAGAAGGTAGGTAGGTAGTAGGTAGGTAGTAGGTAGGTAGTAGGTAGGTAGTAGGTAGGTAGTAGGTAGGTAGTAGGTAGGTAGTAGGTAGGTAGTAGGTAGGTAGTAGGTAGGTAGTAGGTAGGTAGTAGGTAGGTAGTAGGTAGGTAGTAGGTAGGTAGTAGGTAGGTAGTAGGTAGGTAGTAGGTAGGTAGAAGGTAGGTAGGTAGTAGGTAGGTAGTAGGTAGGTAGTAGGTAGGTAGTAGGTAGGTAGTAGGTAGGTAGTAGGTAGGTAGTAGGTAGGTAGTAGGTAGGTAGTAGGTAGGTAGTAGGTAGGTAGTAGGTAGGTAGTAGGTAGGTAGTAGGTAGGTAGTAGGTAGGTAGTAGGTAGGTAGTAGGTAGGTAGTAGGTAGGTAGTAGGTAGGTAGTAGGTAGGTAGTAGGTAGGTAGTAGGTAGGTAGTAGGTAGGTAGTAGGTAGGTAGTAGGTAGGTAGTAGGTAGGTAGTAGGTAGGTAGTAGGTAGGTAGTAGGTAGGTAGTAGGTAGGTAGTAGGTAGGTAGTAGGTAGGTAGTAGGTAGGTAGTAGGTAGGTAGAAGGTAGGTAGGTAGTAGGTAGGTAGTAGGTAGGTAGTAGGTAGGTAGTAGGTAGGTAGTAGGTAGGTAGTAGGTAGGTAGTAGGTAGGTAGTAGGTAGGTAGTAGGTAGGTAGTAGGTAGGTAGTAGGTAGGTAGTAGGTAGGTAGTAGGTAGGTAGTAGGTAGGTAGTAGGTAGGTAGTAGGTAGGTAGTAGGTAGGTAGTAGGTAGGTAGTAGGTAGGTAGTAGGTAGGTAGTAGGTAGGTAGTAGGTAGGTAGTAGGTAGGTAGTAGGTAGAAAAAATTGCATTGCAACGCATGCCGGGTACAGCTAGTTAACTATATGAACCAGTTTTTTGTAATAAGTCCCCTACTTCTATGTACAGGGCTATTTGAAAGCGTGACCTTAAACGAACAAAGTTTGGCACACATAAGTTGCACCCTGTATAACGTTTACGGCCTAGTCCGTTTAATGTCATTACTGCTCATAAACTCGCTTTTATTGCCTAACATAATTAATGGCGTAATTAACAATAATACCCTGTAATCATTTGAATCTAAACAGATTAAATAATCAGTTATATAATTGTTTTCGCGATTAGAAAGGTACTTAAACAAAATTGCGAGAAAAACATGTTTAATTAAACATAACAAACAAAAACTTTGTACGAAACCTTTTTTTTGTTCGAAAATTGATGTTATAGTAACATGTAAAAGGTACATTTCAAACGAAACATATTACAATTAAACTATGAACATTTTTTGTATCTCTTGCCGCCTAAGAAGTCCTCGAGCAGTTAACCAGTGATCAACGTACACGGATTGCGCGAGGTGGACGCGACGTTCCACGCGTTCGTTTTCAGAAGGAATGAGGGGTGGGCACTTTACACTCACCCCTCTAGAAGGAGTCCTTAAAGGACTGTCGCCTGTCGGAGCTGCGCTGAGAATGCTTAGCGATCCCGCGGCTCCAGCAAAGGCGAGAAGGGGACTGGGGTGTTTTTGGTCGGTGCAAGTCCGACATATCCCCACATCGTGCACTCGACGTGGGTCGAACTCATTAGATTTTCACCCCGCAAAAAAAAAAAAAGAAGGTGTGACTTTGCCTTTTCATGATTTATCGAAAAAAGAAAAGGACTTTGAACAATCACCTTTATTATCTTTAAGTGTACATAAATTTGTTGGGTGTTGTGTACAGATTATACCTGCTAGGTGTAATGCAAAGAGACAGTATGCTTTGTTACCACAATATACTGTGATTCCTTTAATATAAACTTGGTTTCGTTCTTGATTGTCAAAGTAATATAATGCAAACCTTAAAAGCTTTTTTAACATTATCTTAAGCACTTAGATTCCATTACAAAGTTCTAATACACTTTTTCTATGAACATGAACTTAGAAAACACTTACAGTTACTTATTTTTATCTTTGAAACAATGTTTAAACGTTATTACAAGAAAAGTGCATGCCGCATATTATTATGATTATTTTCCTTGCATTATACCGACATGCAATAGTCATATCAATAAAGTGTTCAAGTTTACTTTTTTATGAATGAACTAGCTGTACCCGCGACGTTGTTCGCTTATATACCTGTCATTCATCTTTATGAATAAATATTTGACTGTGATATAGAGGGCCACTAACACGAACTGCCTACTGCCGAGTAAATTTTGTCACAAATGTTGCTGTTAGTATAAATTCTCAAAATAAAAAAGTACCATCGTCATAATTATATAATTAGCTTACCGCTAAAAATTTTAAGGATTGGTTTTGATGCTACTTTGTTTAAAAATTTTAGATTTATCTTCCAAGTCCAGAACCGTGAGAAAAAATTATCATTTTCATGGTGGCTTTCGATGTCAATGTCCAAAATATGTCTACCTTGGGCAGTTTTGAACTGACTCTTTTATCTTCTTTTTTATATATGTAGTATGTTTTCTCTTTTGTGCTTTACGCAGTTGGTTACAATAATTGAAGGTCAATGTTTTTGTATTGAGTCTACTGGCAGCGCCAACTCTGAGTTAAAGTGAAAGCAGCTGTCGCTCTAGGCAGTAAATGGCAAAGGGCACCCAAAAACCGAATCCATAAAAATAAATTAGTCCATTTTGTATGCTATAGTTCTCGTTGGTACCGTAGTCCCTAGTGAGACTACAGGGCGCGAGGTTTTGGTGCGAAACCTCGAAATTGAACTACGCCGTTAAATTGAGAGTGGATATCAGATAGGCAGTGACTGACATGAGACCCATGAAACTGAAAGAGGAAGTAGTTACAAAAAGTTGACGTACGGTTTGAGAGGCGCAGTGGCAGAATTACCAAAACTGTGTTTAAAATTATTTGTTTGGAAAGATTAAGTAATAGCTGTCCAAGGACAATCTCATTCTACCCTGATTAAAGTCAGAGGCTGTATCCTGTACAATTCGCTTAATTAAGTGTAAGGTGCAGCATAAGGTACAGCATTAAATACCGTACGTATATATTTTAAAATGTAGAGAATGCGATAGAAAGTTTATTTTATTTAGGGTTTTGGCCCAACCTTCTGGTAATAGGGTACAAAAACTTTATGAAATTTAAACACAAAAATAAAACATCATGTATGCATAAAAACCTACATGAGAAGCAAGCTACCTTTTAAAGAATATTAAAGAGGTAGTACATACTAAAGATTGTGTGATAAAAAGATCATTGGGTTTTTGGGTAAAAGAAAATAAATAACAAATACAAAAAGATCTTGTCCATGGAATATAATATAGATGACCAATATAAAACATTACACATTATGTTGGAAAAATAGTTTAAAAGTGGATTAAAGTTTTTAACCAACTATAAAGTGATCTATGGGGAAGCTTACGTTTTCAAGTCAGAAGCGAATGCGTAAATTTCCAAGCAAATGGCCAGGACATTTACGCCTGAATCACTTTACGGTATATGCCATGCACGTTTGTTCCTCCATGATCAGCAATGAGGAACAAACTTACCTACGGAGATTAGTAAATACAAACACTAAATAATTGTAAGTTTATATATCGGTTGAGAAAAAATTCACGACTTAAAGATGTCGTTTATTGCGACTAAAAATACAACAAATTAATGTTACAATTTTTTTTTTACTTAAAAAAGATACGTTAGTAAAACACAAAAAGAGTTATCTCTACTGAGATTTGAACTTGGGTATCAAAAAATTCAAACTTATATAAGAAAATGGACGCATGAAAAAAAATACAAACATTAACAACCGGATTTGAACTTGCAGAAAGATCACTCATTTCCAATCGTTCAACCGCCAAGCTGTTTACTTTGATAGCTAGTTCACTAAAATAAAGGTACTAATTAAATTGACGATTGCAATGGCTACCTCAGTCTGCCATGGTTACCCTCTTGTTTATCTGTCAATAATGCCAATTTATATGTGCAGTTGAGAAAATGATTTTGGAAATTTAAAGCTCCACCCTTTATCAGCTAGATTCAATAGCACGTTTCAACATAGCTAACAACCATCTACGATTTCTTGAAAACAACCTCTCAATTTTTTACACCATTCAATTAAGTAGTTTATGTTTGATACTGTAACATAAAATCTGACCCCCGGCAAAAGAGAGTTGTAATGCAATTACTGCACTGAATTGCGTGTTGTAATATTTTACTTCTTGAAATCACTAAATTAATCATATCTTTTGATAGAGTGAACCGATTTCGATGAAACAAAAACTAAGTTATACCTCAAGTTGTGTATAATTTTTGTATATAAACATTTTCTGCATTGAATTCGTAGATTTTACGTGATGTGTGCACAAACAAACAGACAAACAGACAAACAGACAAAAATTTCAAAAATGATGGAAATGGGTTCTGTTAGTTATCCTTTAACACGCTGGCTACTTTTTTTTTCAATTTCTTCAATGTACAAAAATGACTTTTCTACAGATTTATTATATGTATAGATATATACATACTACATAACAGTAGCTTTTATTAATTTAACTGTTTTGTTTTTAATAAGCAGTTTGAACTATGCTACCACGTGAATAATTTCAATGAGTAAAGAAGCTAAGTTTGAATATTTCTCACATACATACTGTTAAATATAATTAAAAATGAATATTTAAAATAATACATTTTAATACAACTGATTTACTATCAATGACTAATAAAATTTTAAATTCTGGTCTATCCATCCCAGTATCTGAAGCCTTTTAAAAAAAAAGGTTTTATTCATCAACTTTTAAATAATTTAATGTTGAACCTACATATTTTTTTTAGGCTTGGATATTTGACCAGTCATCTATCTAATGACTGGCCAGTTTTCAGGTATTTACATAGCTAGTCTAGCACATCGGTATGACAAAGAGCTAGCCCATCCCCATTTATCAGCTATCGCCCCGGCCTGAACATTTTTCAAGCAGGCCTGCCCAATTCGTTATGCTACCGTATTTCTATTCAATGGTCAGATCGTAAACTAGTTTTGACGTTATTTTCGTCTTTGGATTAGAGTTTGAGTTTACGATGCTGTTTGTCAATTGTAGTAGTATTTTCTTTATTTTTTGAGTTTACAAAAGTAAAAGTTACAAAAGTAAAAATAAAAGGGAAAAAACTTAAACTATACTTAAATTGAAACTTATATAAGTAATTGAGAGGGATTTAAGTAGGTAAGTACGTGTTTATTTATTCCTGACCATCAAAGTCAATAGATGATGTCACAAACAGCAAAATTTGTGCGTTTACTTATATCTCAAAGCAAACACTCAAAAATTTTAATATTAAACTGATCGTCACCAAACTAAATTATTCTTGAATCTAAAAGTTAAATCAACAGAAAAGTAAACTCCTAAAAGCATTGTAATATTACACCTACCTACCATTATTATTATAGGTATGCAAAGATTTATCAGCTGAATAGATTCCCACGCCATTTGCAACTACATAAAGTGTCAAGTCACGGTAACGGATCAGCTGCGAGCGATCACTCTTAATACAATTCTATTATAATATATTGAAATGTTCGACACAAAGTGCTAGTGCACGTTACATTGATGGAACATAAAGGAAAACGAGTGCGCAGGGAGAACGATAAGGGCAATGTATGAACAACTTTAGGAGTGTCTCGAAGTAAGTGCGATCATGTAAAGTGTTTGCTGGATATTATACGTGTAGTTATCTATTCATTTACGATAAAAGTGAGTTTGATTTTTGGTTATATTAAGTTAACAAGGGTTATAATTATTATGTCGTCTGTTATATTGTGTGTACGATGTGTATAGATTTATTACTATGAAGGTACTATTAGAATACTCTAGTAAGTTTCTTAGCTTATTTGGATCTACACATGTATATTATTATCAAAAGACGCAGCTAGTAACTAACTACTACTACTAGTATTAACTTAAATACATAAAGCTAAAAAAAAATATTCAAGATAAGAAAAAAAAACAAACTTAAGTAACCTATTGTTGATTAAAACACAAAAATCAACCACCAGCTAACTAATTTGTGTCTAATAAATGGATAACTCACTATCCTGTCTTCATAAATTCTACATCTAGCCTTACGTCTCAAGGTCAAAGATATATCTGCTTACATAAAATACTCAATACATCGGTATCTTTCGATACTAGAAACTAAATGTTCCTGAAAATACGAATTTCCGGCTCCTCAGACATCTGACCACAGCAAACAAATTGCTGAGAGATACTTCCTTACGCCTTCTAAGATTACACCGGCTGTTAGACTTTATAGCTACAAGCGATTTCATAGGTTATCGCTTAAATCCCTATCTAGGTTCATGGCTTTATATAAGCTTTAGTAAATACTTTCTTAGTTACTTTGACGTCACTTACTGTTACTAAGGGTGTAGGAAAATGGCGTAGTGAATTTGATCAGTTTAGTATATCTGAAATCGCTAATCCACTTTTGAGTACCTAAGTGATCACATTTTTTTGTGATGTGTGAATTAGGCCTTGCTGTAGAGAATAGCTAGATAATAGACTGGTATTTTTAGCTTTCACCAAAAAGCGGAAATGTTATAAGATTAAAAACATTGAATGTTGCATCCAAAGTATTCTTACATAACCTTTAGTTTCCTTATTTAGGCCAATCCATATTTCTATAGAAGATTTGGACAATAAAAAAACTGGGATTATTAACTATTAACTGTGAGCAATAAAAGCTGAGGATGTCTTTGCCAAATATCCCTTGATACAGGCCTCTGAATGATGTTGAGTCGTAAATCATAGAACGAGATTCTTTTGTAAGCCCGTTGTGTATTTATTCCCCTTTGGTTGGCTGGCTTTGAATAGAAACTGAATGTTATGGACGAGATATGTAAGTGCTTGCATTTCTGTCTTCGAAGATACACGAGACAAATGTTTTAACGATGGCCTTTTGTTGAGTATTTGCCTCAATTTAAAGTATACATTTTGAGAAATAATTTGAACTAACGCGATAACAATTGAAGGGGCCACTTGCATTTAGAAGTGCCCTTTTTAATTTAAATATAAACGTAAAATTTGAACTATTATATAAATGACGTTAAGTATTTCCCTAGCAACTTTTAATATAAACTTCATTATTATACAATTTTAACAACCAGCGATACATTTCCTATCCAAACCTCAACCAAAATACAAAATTCAACACCACACCAATTAATTATTAATTAAAAGTTCAACTTTACAGCGCAGTAAAAAAAGATTAACCGGAATAACATAACCAAATTCAAATTGGTCACGAACTTCTGAATTAAATTCGTTAACTGGTTCTGCCATGAATTCAAAGTATTATGTTATGCTCTAGGGGATACGACAGGGTGGTTTTGACGCTTCCCCATAAAACTAATTTAAACTTTCACCAGACTATAACAGATAAAACAAACTATGGGTTGACATTATCATAAGGGAAGCAGGTGACTTTTGAAGGAGGTTCCAATGTTTGAAAGATAAGGTAAATATGAAACTTTGCACATTATTGCTGCAGTTGAGAACATTATTAAAGTTATGTCGTACAGCAGTATGTTAGACTTTTTTGTTTGTAATTTTAATTTAAGTTCGGTAAATGAATACATAGAAACAGAAATCATTTTGCGGGTTCTAGACGTAAATTTGCATTTCCTATACGCAAATACCTTCGTTCTTTAGTGGAAACAGTAATAGTATGCTGTCATTTTACAAAAAAAAAAATCTTGTTTAAAAAAACACAACACGGCTTTTTCCTTACATTGCTAATATATTCCGAAGGTCTTCTAACGGGCATCATACCTAGTAGAAAATTATATTTGTTTATCCAAGCATAATGCGCCTTCAATTCATATTCATACAGTAGGTATATAAGTTTTGTATACATATATGTCCCATCCCAGCTAAATTTAAGATCATGAGAAAATTTATGATCAAGGAAAATTATTTACCCTTAACTTTCTCAACCAAATAAATTATACAACCCAAAAAGCACCTAATTCAGTAATTCAAATATTTAATATTATTAAAAGCAAAACAAGCATAATATCAATAACTTACAAAATACAAAATACGATATGTATTTTCCATTATCGAAATTAATAGATTACAGTGTTAATAAATTAAATTTTAATTACAATTAACTGTATATTCGGCTTATTAACGAACGTTTACTATGAACAGAATTCTCCACACGCAGAATTTTAATGAACCTATAAAATATGTAGGTAGCTTAATATAAGGACACTAAAGAATAAATTATTGATACGATAAAATCTAGGAAATGGAGGAATCGGTTTTCCGTATTCGTTATTATCATCCACTTCAATATTTATGCTAGAGGAAACTCAAGTTTCTCGGTCCGAGAAAAACATGCTTGATTTTATATTACAATTCAACAATGCTGTGCCGGAACTAGGGAAAGGCTTGGACGAGATAATTTCTCGGTTTAAGCCTTTGTTTGCCCTTAAGTGGAGGAACAATTATATTATTCAATGTATTTATGTAGGGAACAATATTTGATACGTATATAATTCCTAAAAAAAACGTGAAACCAGTTTTATAATTTTGAACCCATGCTTTTAAGAAATGAGTAGGTACAATTACATAAGATGTACAGACTACCGATTAGTAAGTAGTACATAAAGATAGTAATTGGGTAGTGATTGGAATATATCAACTCAAAAGGTAGAAAGGCAGAAGTATCTACCTCGCTCATTCCAAAACAAACTTGTAACTTTTAGCTAACAATACCTTTAAAATGTTACATCTACTCGTGTTTATTTACTCCATGCTTTGTGTAGTAAACTAGCAGAAAATCGCTTGTTTAATCTTTATAAGGTTAAAATACGGTAGTTGCTTAATTGCTACAAGAGTGCAGCTTTAACTTTGTGCAAATTTAGTCGAAAACAATCTGTAAACAACGTTAAACCATTTACACGAAGTGTAGCTAAGGAAACACCGTAAAACACGCGGTATAGAAAAATGAACTATATGCACATAAAGGAAAGGTTCAAATTCCCAAGGTGTATTTGTTATAATAATTAGGTTTTTTTAATATGAGTTTTTATTTCTTTCTTTTCCGGATTAACTAGGGTCAGCTTACAATCTCGCCAGGTAATATATAAAGCGACTGCATGTTTATCGTCCATAGCCCAATTACTGGATAACTCAGTTTTCGTCAGGAAGACTGGTTGACAAAATGGTGGTAAATTAAAATCTAAAACAAGCGCGACCAAAGTCTTAACTTGATTTTCAAGCCAGAGAGGAGTTTCCGTCATCAATTTTCAACCGCGGACCAATCTGTATCACCAGTCAATCCATAATTCCTGCTTTAACTTAGGCGCACTATCAAATTCTTAAACCTAGTAGGTACCTACAGAGACTATAGAGAACACTCTTATCCACAAACACCCAGACCCGAGGCAATGTAGAAAAGTTGCTTTCTACATTGACCCGTCCGGGGATCGAACCCGGGATCTCAGAGTTAGCGATTATAATAACCTATCTTTATAAATCAAAAGCGAAATTGATGTAGTAATATAAAAGGCAGTTCCAATAAATATTTAACTGTAAACCGAACAAATTTTATAGATTATTTCACGGTTTATTAAACGTTAATGTTCTCGACGCCGCGACGTAGCGAAAACTTCACAACGCTTATGGTCGAGACTTAAGTTTGACAATTTAAACGGAACACCGCAGTTTCTAAGCGGTGTTATATTTTATGGGCGTTAGATATTAAACAATACTATTTATGTGATTTAATATTGTGCTGTTTATTTGTATCTACAAGTTTAAGCGTACCGTCAAAATAGTAGCTTAACTGTATCGCTATGGTTTTAATAAACTGAGTCTAAAGTATTATGTGCGATTAAATACACACTTTTCGTTGAACATTAACCTAGACTTAATGTCATACGATATGTTTACGTATTAATACCTTGTCCTTTGCACTGACATGAAAACCCTCCAGTGTGACTAAAATTATTGCAGAAAAAATAAATGATGAAATACAAGATTGGAGTTTCCTTAATTTAGTAAGCTTGAATAACGTAATATTATACCTAGTATATGAAAAGTCAACCACTCCACTAAAACAAAACACGAGCAACAAATCCTAACCCATTTTCTCTTTCCAGCGGATTCCGGTACCGAATCTCCTCAAGACCACACAACATTAGACATCTCCTCGCGTCACTTCAGAGCGGAGTTCCTTCAAGAATGGCAGGGATCGCCAGACGCACCGTACTTCGATCCCAGCACACCGAGAAACATAACGGGCCTAGTAGGCCACCCTGTGAGACTCCTGTGCAGGGTCAAGAACTTGCAAAATAGAACTGTAAGTAGTTGTGTTTAGGTTGATTTTAGTGTAACATAGAAAAGGTAGCTTAAAATTTTTCAATAACTAAAAGACCTGTAATTCAGTTGTCAAGAATACGAGTACGTTAAATAAAATAATTCGTTAAAACAAAAATATACTTGAAAACTCATGATTTATACTTCCAATGAAAAATTTTTACTGCAGCGCTGGCTTTTATGGCCAGGTTCGTTCGCTTTTAACTTATGCAATGTCGTAAAAAACACAACAACGCGTATTCACTTGTCGTCAATTTTAAAATTCACTGTACCTTAAAACTCGAGCCAACAGGAGCGAGGAACGTTTTCTACGTAGCTGGAACAAAATGAATCGATTCACTTTGTGACTTAAGTATTCGACGTTTTCAATATTACAGATATATTTATGCTTGAACGGCATAAAAATTATATACATAACTAAGTAATTATGTCTGTTGTAGTTATTCAATCGCTTCATAACTATATAGGTAGGTAGTTAATAAATAAAGGTAGTTTTTAATACCTTTACAGCTTTTAAAAAGGTTTTAAAAAGGCAATATTGCTTTACTTTCACAAACAACCCATATTTACTACCATAGCTTAGCCATATGTTAGCTAAACGTGTTCTACTATTTTTCTCTATTCCAAATACGACATCTAGAATATTTAAACAGATTCTGATATTATTCTCTATAATAATACGGTTCTCACTATAGATCCCGTCTGCGACGATCATAAAATTCCAAAGTGTTACCGGCAGGCTTCATATTTACTCTCAACTTCGGCTATTCGTTTCACCTCGGAAGTACGCACTTTACCGACATTGATAACCCCCAGTAAAACGCTTAGACGATCCATTATAACGAATTCTTAAAAAATGCCTCAGGGTTTTAAGTGGTATTTTTTCTTTAATGCTACTGGCAGTGAAAAAATACCTTGGTGGAGCCTCTTTTTGTAGGTTTTTATGATTGTCATTTATCCTCATGAAAGTAAAAAAAATCCAATCTATAGATTTTTGTTCAAGTGTCTCAAATTTTATTAATATAGTATTATCCTATTTAAAATTGTTTTCCAAACTTTTCTCGAATCATTTAGGGAAACAAAAAAAAAAAAATATTTTTGAACACTTGGAGAAAAGTGGGTTTGTTTTTTTCTGTTGTCAACTGTTAAAGTGTCAGAATATTTCGACTGATCCAAAACCTATCTCGGCTTTTTCCCCGAGTATTTGTTGATAGGGACGTTACATACCATACCATCACGCCTGTATCCCCGAAGGGCTAGGCAGAGGTGTACCAATGTACACCCACAGTTCGCCGGTATGTTTAGGTCCCATGTAATAGGGGGCGAGCCTATTGCCACTAACCGGGCACAAATCCAAACTCCGACCTGCTACTGAGAATTTCATAGAAAAACCAAATAACACCTTGGTCGACTTGGGAATCGAACCCAAGACCTCTAGCGTAGCAGTCCCGCTTAGAACCACTAGGCCAACGAGGGACGTTAAGATATTATATTTTACATAATTAGGTTAGGTAGCTGTTTCTATACAACATTGAAACATTTTTACATTATGCTATAAGCCACGGACAGGTTGACACTTGAAACTTTTTAATGCAAGATGTCGTTTTACGCTTGAATGAGTTCAGTTTGATCGAAGTGTTGTTGAAGAGTAATATTTTTTTAAGTAGTGGACTATAAAACTACTCTAGTCAGTCTCTTAAAGTCAAAAGTTGCTTGAAATACGCTTATTACGTCTACCTGAATTTAGGATCCTGAATGACAATTGTTCTTTAACTTATGAAGGTCTAATCGCAATTAGTCTAATGTCAAATCATTTGATCTATGCAAACAGATCAAATGCTTTGACATTTAGGATAGTCTAATAAGCGCTTGAGGGGTGTTCTAGTAGATTCTATTTGAGTTTTGTCTGTGTAATTATTTATACGGTCTCACGTATCATCGTATATCATAGAACATCTAAAATATCAAGATGTTCTAGTTAACTTACATTTATTAACAAACAAGTATCAGTTTGCCTCTTGCTCTCGAAATCAATACCTTCATTAATAATTTTGTCTTTGATAACTGAGAAAACATTTGTTTTAAGGACCTCCTTTGAAATGCTAAGTTCGTTTATTTATGTTTAGGATCTTTTGACGCCTTTGTCCTTTAAGTAACTTTTTGTGTTTTAAGCTTATAGCGATAACTGTTATAATGCTAGGCTGTAACTATACATACATCGATACCTACGTTTGATCGATGCAGGTTGCCCAATTAAGATGGCTTAAATTCAGGATTCAAAATGTTGTTTTTTCATAACTGTTAGTCAGCGAGAGCCACGTGCTCTTTTAGTTGATTTTGTTTTAAGGTGGAAACCCGCCTTCACAATTAAATAATGGACGTTCATGCAGATTTGTGCTGGACCCTTACTAGCAAAAGTGTTTGACTGCGTGCTTCTCTCTTTTCATTACATGTAATTAGGCAACACAGCAAATGCAATCAACATGTTATTGTGCTACCGAAAGTTATACCCTTATATGAATTTTGGTCCAAAAAACTATGAATATAAATTTTATTAACTATTTTAATCTGAAATTTTGTAACCTGTCTCTTCACCGTATTTCGATAGATATACCCTTTCGTCAACACCCTGTAAAGTGATGTCGTTGAATAACAGTATATAGAAATAACTTAAACATTTCACCTTGCAATTTACATTTTAAATACAAATAGATCAGAGAATTGCGATTTGCGTGTTCAACTGCTGTCAGTTGTTTTTGTAGTAAATGAAAGAAGTTTTACACAATCTTGCTTACTTAGCGAAGTATCAAGAATGCAAATGCAGTTTGTCTATGCTAATGAGCTAAGAAAGCAGTGAGGTAGCAAAATACATTATTCGTAGAAATTGTAAAACCAATTTTAGTTGTGTATAAGATAAAACTAAAATAAATTAACAAAATAGAAAATATATTTTTTTGTTTTCCACTGGCGTTAAGTTATTTTTTTAATATTGTGTAGAAACTTGGGCTATATAAGACGTATTTTTATCATTTTTTGGGATAAAAAGAAATGTTTCGTTTTATTCGTGACTTTTATATTATGTTTGGTTCTGTAAATCCTTTGAATCGTATCTATGTGTGTCATCAAGCTTTTTCTTTTCGGTTGGAATAAAAGGCATAAAAGATAACGAATAAAAGGGTCTTTATGTTCATGTTCCTTTAATTCTTGGGTTTTGTATACTTGTTATCTTTTAATCGAAAGTCGGTTAAAAAAGTTTGAAGCCTGCTCCAATATTTGCCCTGCAAGGTAGCGGTTCGGTATTATACTAACTTTTAATACTTTTGTTGATACTTTTGAAAGGATTTGAAAACGAAGCTTTGTGCTGTTTTTTACACGACTGCCCAAAAAGGAGTTTTCAGGGTTCATGTATGTATGTATGTATGTATGTATGTATGTTTGTGAGTTTCTTTATTCCACCATAACTTCTAAAAGGCTTGACCGATTTCAATGTTTGTTGTATCATTAGAAGCTTTGAGTTATCCCGAGTGACATAGGCTATGTGGACATTGAAAAATGGTCAAGTGTGAGTCGAAATCGCCTGGAAAGGGTTCCGAACGATATTTTTTTTTGTGTTGTCATGTTTTTTTGTTGTTCACTAAAAGGTATTAACAAACAAGTAAAAACAAGTCAAATATTTGCAGTCGGGGGACCTGTAATGAATTGTTCCAACCGACCCCGACTGCAAATATTTGACTTGTTTTTATTTATTTTTTTGACATGGCAGGCGTTTTTAATTTTTTTTTTTATTTATGGTATGGACAATTTAATGCAATGCTGTAAAAAATTAAAACTAAAGGCATTGCATGCGTATAAATTAAAAAAAAAGCACTGTTATATTGTGGTTTATCTGAAAAGCCTAGTAAATAGCAACTAATAATATTGTAGGTTCGTTTATTTATACATAAAAACAAAAGTAAAATTAATTACATATTTATTTTTTTTACTCTTCCACAACATTTTTACATTAACTTGTAAGACACGGACAGGTTGACACTTGAAACTTTTTAATGCAAGATGTCGTTTTACGCTTGAATGAGTTCAGTTTGATCGAAGTGTTGTTGAAGAGTAATATTTTTTTAAGTAGTGGACTATAAAACTACTCTAGTCAGTCTCTTAAAGTCAAAAGTTGCTTGAAATACGCTTATTACGTCTTCCTGAATTTAGGATCCTGAATGACAATTGTTCTTTAACTTATGAAGGTCTAATCGCAATTAGTCTAATGTCAAATCATTTGATCTATGCAAACAGATCAAATGCTTTGACATTAAGGATAGTCTAATTAGCGCTTGAGGGGTGTTCTAGTAGATTCTATTTGAGTTTTGTCTGTGTAATTATTTATACGGTCTCACGTATCATCGTATCTCATAGAACATCTAAAATATCAAGATGTTCTAGTTAACTTACATTTATTAACAAACAAGTATCAGTTTGCCTCTTGCTCTCGAAATCAATACCTTCATTAATTTTGTCTTTGATAACTGAGAAAACATTTGTTATAAGGACCTCCTTTGAAATGCTAAGTTCGTTTATTTATGTTTCAGGATCTTTTGACGCCTTTGTCCTTTAAGTAACTTTTTGTGTTTTAAGCTTATAGCGATAACTGTTATAATGCTGGCCTATAATTATACATACATCGATACCTACGTTTGCTCGATGCAGGTTGCCTAAATAAGATGGCTTAAATTATTATAATTGGTCACAAACAAATAAGTATTAATAATTTATACTAACTTATTTTGAGCTGATATTTTTGTAAACTGTCTCTACACCAGATATACTCTTCACCCCTTTTGGATAGATATACCCTTTCGGCAACACCCTGTATAGTCAATGACGTCTTAAATGAACATACATACAAATAACTTTAACATTTCACCTTGCAATTTGCATTTATACAAATAGATCAGAGAATTGCAATTTGCGTGTTCGACTGCTGTCAGTTGTTTTTGCAGTAAATGAAAGAAGTTTTACACAATCTTGCTTACTTAGCGAAGTATCAAGAATGCAAATGCAGTTTGTCTATGCTAATGAGCTAAGAAAGCAGTTAGGTAGCAAAATATATTATTCGCAGAAATTGTAAAACGAATTTTAGTTTTGTATAAGATATAACTAAAATAAAATAAGTGAATAGTGAATCGCTTTTTATAAATTCACAAAATAGTCATTTTTTGTGTTCCACTGGCGTTAAGTTATTTTTGACCAATGTATTGTGTAGAAACATGGGCTATATAAGACGTATTTTTATCATTTTTTGGGATAAAAAGAAATGTTTCGTTTTATTCGTGACTTTTATATTATGTTTGGTTCTGTAAATCCTTTGAATCGTATCTATGTGTGTCATCAAGCTTTTTCTTTTCCGTTAGAATAAAAGGCATAAAAGATAACGAATAAAAGGGTCTTTATGTTCATGTTCCTTTAATTCTTGGGTTTTGTATACTTGTTATCTTTTAATCGAAAGCCGGTTAAAAAAGTTTGAAGCCTGCTCCAATATTTGCCCTGCAAGGTAGCGGTTCGGTATAATATACTAACTTTTAATACTTTTGTTGATATTTTTGAAAGGATTTGAAAACGAAGCTTTGTGTTGTTTTTTATGTTATGGACAGTTTAATTCAATGCTGTAAAAATTTAAAACTAAAGGCATTGCTTGCGTATAAATAAAAAAAAAAAAGCACTGTTATATTGTGGTTTATCTGAAAAGCCTAGTAAATAGCAACTTATAATATTGTAGGTTCGTTTATTTATACATAAAAACAAAAGTAAAATTAATTACGTATATTTTTTTTTTTACGTATCCAAGTTTAATTTACATTATTACTTTTCATGTACATCGATAGGTATCTGCATTATATTCATTAATTTTAAACCGCATAATGGCTGTTTCATACAGTGTTTGCACTCCTGTAATACAGTATTAATTAAAAAGTAGTAAAATGGGCGTTATGAAATCAACTGTCCAATAAACGTTGAAATGTCACATTGTCATTGTATAAATAAATACGCCGTAATTGTAGTAGTTAACAGTTTATTATATTCCTTTAATGATGCGCTGTCATTAAAAGTAAAAAATAATGAACATTCTGCAATTATGGTGAAATCTTGTGCAGGTTTCATTTGTTTGTATCAACACTTCCGATTGAACCGTGTTTGGTATACGTACGATAGTAGACTTTATGCAGGTGACTTTAAGGTTGCTTATTGTCCAGGTGTCATGGGTCCGTCACCGCGACATCCACCTCCTGACAGTAGACCATGTGTTCAACGAGAGAAGACTCTATACACTTGGCTTTAAGGTTGCTTTTGTCCAGGTGTCATGGGTGCGGCATCGCGACATCCACCTGCTGACGGTGGGCCGCTACACGTACACGTCGGACCAGCGCTTCGAGGCGCAGCACAAGCCGCGCTCCGAGGAGTGGGCGCTGCGCATCCGCAGCCCGCAACGCCGCGACTCCGGCCAGTACGAGTGCCAGATATCTACCACGCCGCCTATAGGACATGCTGTCTTCCTTAATATTGTAGGTTAGTATATTTTGCATATTATTATAATTTATGAATATATTTTATTTCATTTTTCAACATAAAAATGTGCTTACACAAATAAAGAAAAAGTTGTAACTTTCTTTACATGAGACCCCAAAGTAATGAAATTTTCTATTTGGGGAATATAGTCGCAGTGTTTCTAGATTCTTCCCCAAATATTTACCCCAAAGAAGTTTTATAATTCACAGGGCGATCCTTTTTAAACATTTAAAATTCTTTAGAATTAATAGTAATATAAAAACAACGCTTCATCGCTTTAGGCTTTAAAATTAATAGTAACTCGCTTTAGGCTTTAAAATTAATAGTAATATAAAAACAACGCTTCATCACATTAAAAATATACTTTTTATTTACTGCGTAGTAACAGCGCCCTGTTTAATCCAATCTTTTCCAGATAGTGATATGTCCATTAAAATATTCTATACTCACAGTTTAGCCTGTTTTTATTTAGTGAGGTTTACTTTGGCCTTGTACTAGTTAAACCCTATCAAGTAAAACAAACCTGTCCAAAATTGAGTCGTTAATAAAATTCTACTCAAAGCCTCGACATAATCTACCCTGCTTTTCTTTAATTAAAACTTGGCTACAAAATAACTTTCCTGACTAAGTCGCTTAGTTAGTACCGGAGCTGTATGGAGTTTTGTACTGGCACGTTGCGGTCACTGCCTAGCTCGAACAATGCCTTTCATATATTTTAGTACATTTTTATGACAGACATTTCAAAGATTACAACCGGTTTTAATTTAAGAACTTAGTGCTTGCTGTTGGAGCTAACGCCTCTTTGCTCTATCCTCAACTTTTCTTCGGTGACATAATTTTCAATTCCATATTTACGTCCACTGCTAAATATCCTTTAACTACTATTACTACCTGCTATAAATTTTAATTACGTAAGTAACTTGGTTTATGTGTGTTACCTTCACGGAAAACACAAAACTGTATGAATTTGGTATGGAGTACCTAAACTTAAATCCCAAGAAAAAATATACTACTTTTTTATGAAAATCGACAGCCCCGTGAGTGGAGTCGAAGCAAAGCAAGTATGCAATAATTCCTGAACAATATACGTCGTGTACAAATATCCATTACACAAACTTCGTGTACGTTGCCTTCTCGTTGGACAGCTTCTGTATTTACATAAAGGCCCTAAACAATCAGGACACAGGTATTTGTTGACTCCTACTCTGATTTCCACACGTCCTTCGTTTACCTAAACCAACACACTAACAAACTGGAAGTGGCTAGTTATTTAAAATTGCCAGTTTTCTTGTTACTAGTTAAAAATGTATGAGCCGCCTTCCTAGAAACTTGGTAGAAGGCTTTAATCAAATCTTGAATTGGATTTAATTCTCTGAAATTGGCAACTCGGTGTGCTAGTAATTTGATCAATGGCTGTTCTTTCTGAATGAACGGTGGCTTTTATCTTGTAATTAGGAAAGCAGTAACATGCTGATATAATTCAGTAATAAAACTGATTGAATACATTAATTTCATCCGCCTGCATTTAAAAATGTTTCAGTTGTTAGAATCTACCTACCAATTACACTTATTTATGATACAAAAATTTTATGCTAGAATACTTTCTCATATAATTTTATAATTTACATAAAACCACTAATACTGATTTCTCCTTGTTTACTATAGAACCAGAAACCATTATATCCAGTGGGCCAGAGCTGTTTCTTCAAGCTGGTTCCACCATCAACCTGACCTGCACTGTTCGTCACACTCCTGAACCACCCAGTTCCATCACATGGACTCATGGAGAACAGGTAATAGTACAACCTTCTTCAAGCAATATCTCGACTTTACTGACTACTTATAAAAATAAATATTTGTCCGGACGGTCATTATGGTCAATGACTTAAAAGCAATCATCTCTTTCTAAATACCTTCACAGTAAATATTTATAGAAAAGTAAATCCAACGTTTTCAAAACGTAAATTTTAATGAAAATAACCGCACAAATAAAAAGGAGTGCTTTCGACGAAGTTAACATAAAAACATTGAATAACTCCGCTAATTCGTTTATAACAAAATTTGTCGAAAAAATCCTCTTTAGCCAGGATTAAGAGCCTTAAATCCCTGATGTATTCGGAATTGGGGACTCAATTCCGACGCAATCGATTTCATGGTTTGAAAGTGACTGCGTAATGAATGGGTTGTTGAACAAATTCGGCTCGTAATTACGTCAGCACGAGTTAGTTCGTGTTTTATATCTTAATATATTCATACGAGTTTGTCAAATTACTGAATTTTTTGCGACATGTGCGAAATATAGATATTAATTAATTAATTATAGATATTGGAATATATTTTCGTATCTGTTATAAATTAACTTTATCGTAACACAAATAAATATCTCATCAGTCTAGAATAACTAGAACGGTTAATGCCTGTATCATAAATGTTACACAACAAATAATTGCAAACGCATGATAAACGCTTCCACAAATCAAGATTAATGTTTATTTTAAATTTGTATTTACATGTTTAAAAACAATAAACAAATATTCGATATCGTTAATACCGAATAAAATATAAGTAATAACAAAACAGTAAACGATGATTTCTAGGAAACAAAACACGATTACACGACTCCTAATAAAAGTTAGACAAACAAGAATAATAACGAAAAAGTATTTGTTTTAGGTGATAAACTTCGACTCAGCTCGAGGTGGTATATCGCTGGTCACAGAGAAGGGCCTGAAGAGTACCAGTCGCCTGTTAGTACAGCGGGCGTCCGGCTCAGATGCGGGGCTTTACACTTGTGGGCCCAATAACGCTCCCCCAGCAGTCACCAGAGTCCATGTGTTATCTGGTAAGTAATATGCGGCCTTAAAATCCTAAACCTGAAGGAATTAGTTTCTCAATTCATTATAATGGATTAATATAGTTTAATTTAAATATTAGCAAGATTTTAATTCAAAAATTCGTATGCCAAAAGTGTCAAACGCTTCAGTTAAATCGATTTTTCATGTCTTTCCACTTTTCGTTTAACACAGTTATTTTAAATAAAAATCAACAATGGTGCTAAATTATTTTTCTTTTTGTTTTAGGTGAACATCCAGCAGCTATGCAACAAGGATGTGCAAAATCAAAATTGGATATAACAACCTCAATATTATGTTGTTTGATAACACTGTATATATTAAGAAAACCTACGATTAGCAACCTACAGTTCGGCACTTGAATGTATAAATACAATTTAACGCGAATTGATGGAGCGAATCAATATTTCGTATTGTAATTTTATTGGTTGAGAACAAAGCAAGCGTGATTTGATTGGTAAACGTAAAAGGGACAAGGAAAACCGTACTCTTTGGTGCTTAAAACAACTTTCTTTAAAAGCTTCAACGACTTGAGCATAGATAAATTTACTGTTTTCACGGTCTTTAATATCCTATCTGTTTTTATCAAGTTGCTCTGTAAAGTGATTTTATTTGGGCGATTGAACTAAGTCAATAGGATCCTTCCTTAACAAGCGTTTATTGCTCACAAAACGCTTGGAAAATTGAAGTATTCAAATACTCCAAAATCAAGCATCAAAATGAAATTTCTGTTTCTGTTGGATTTGTAAATATTTATGTAAAGCTTTGTACATAATACAATACTGTAATTTTAATGAGAATATTATATCCTGAAAAGCCTAGTCTGACTGTATCATAACGAATAATATAAATAAAGTTGTAACAGTAAAAAGTGGGGCATCGTGGTACAAGCTCGTAAACATTAACAAACCTTATTATGTATGATAACGGACAGACAGCAAAACCCTTCTATCTCTATACTTAGGTTAGCTCTAGACAATTTAATTGACCAGATAAAACGGCGAGTTTAAATTACGATTATTACCACACTCAAGTTTTAAGGGATGATATTTTTACATAAAGATAAGGCTCACAAGCGAGCGTATGGCCGGTTTGATAGTAAGTAGTCACCATCCCATAGTGATCCCAGCTTTAATGGAGGTCACGGATGCTTATGAAGGTTCCTAGGACTATATTGCACACTTTCGGAAAACATCAGACCGGATCGACGGACCCAAAAATATACAAGGCAGGATTGTGCGAGGGTATTCTTAAGGAGCTTAGGTCCTTATTAACATATTTTATTTGACATTTTTAGACGTCTAGAATACCAAAAAGTACTGAACGTAATAAATTGGTGTTTTAATTTTCTCTAGAGACCATCCAGAAATTGAGAACTTATGACGATGATTTGAAAACGTGTCGACGTTTTCGGCCAAATGACTTGAATATCAATGATGTACTAATTTTAAATACTTTTGTAAAAGAGCAAGCCGTTTACGTTTTTTCCTTCTTGTCACTTAACACATTTATCTCGGCAGTTAATTAGATGGCGTTGAATTGGGGGAGAATAATTAATGTAAATAGTCTGTAAATACATTAACCCAAATTATTGTCCAATTTTAAATAAATAGATACGAATATAATACTATGAATAATGAACGTCAACGAAATAAAATTTGTTATAAATTACTGTTCTGTTTCATTTCGTAAACTAATAACCTCTTTTCCGTGACATAAAAGGAGAAACGCGTTTTGATAAAAAAAAAACTAGTGCACTCTGAGTGAAATAAAGGTAAGAATTCTTTCAGAAATTAATGTGAAAAAAGTTCTATAAAACTTGAGTAAAGTACAAAGTAACTCACATAACTTAATCAGCTCCTTCATCGTTTTAATATTAAATTATCCAACAACTAATTTCTTCAGCAAACGGAAAAATGTTAGTAAGTACCAGAAGTCGTTACAATCTTATTAGAAACTACTTGAGAAGTAATTGAAGTTAGAATAGAAAATAAACTGACCTACAGAAATCGACTTAACGTTCATTCTTTAGAAATGTTGTACTTCCATTCTTAAAGTAATGGCAGTGAGTAATAAAGAAAACTGTTCTGGACTCGAAAATAAATGAAGAGAGCAACTTGTAACATTTTTAATTTAAGTTATATTCTTACTTTGTTCGAACAAATGTGAGCTTAGAAACAGTCCAAGTGGTAAGTTACACGTACTTGCAGATGACAGAAACAATTTTTACCACACGCGTTGGGAATGGTTGGGGCCAACATTTGTGGCATCGACAAACGTTTGTTCCAATAACTTTGGCTGTATTTAATATAAGCTGTGTCAATTGAATGATATTGTAAATAAGCTATATTCTTCAGAACAAACTAACTACTAATGTACTAATCGTATAAGGCCAAACACTTGGGAAGGTCAAAAATATCAAATTCGAATTCAATTATGTAATAAAGAAACAGCAAATCAGGATAATATTTATTCCGAGACGAAGTGTTCGTGCATGAGCGATTTATGCCAGTAACGATGAAAATAATAGTAAGGAAAACTTCCGAAGGATAGTATGAATAAATAAAGGAGAATAATATTATGTTTGCTGGAATTCTATATTTGTAAGAAAATCTGGCTCTTTAGTATAATATGAATGAGTTCTTAGAATGGTAATCATTGTTATGTGCACTGTTGATGGGCACTGAGAGCTAACAAGAACCTATAGTTATCTATTGTATAGTCCCTTTGACGGATCTTAGTATAACGATTCTTAGAAGATTGAAAGGCTTCCTGTAACCAAGATCTAGGTTCATAAGGATTCCTTTATAACCTGTTATTACATTTCAGAACTATGAAAGATAGATGGTTATATCTGTCTAAATAGGCATTGTTTATTTGACTTATGCTTATTGTGAAATCAAATTATATCATTGGAGAATAGAAAAGTTTGACTTTCTGTGACTCTGCTCACTTATGCTTACTCCAAAATTATGCTCTTTATTTATCTAAAAGTATGTTTAACCTGTATTACGTAAAGCGGTTCTTACAGAAGTACTACGAAAATAGCTTCTCAAATAGATTGGAATCGCATTTCCACCCTTTGTGGGGTTTATGGTATGCGCAGTCGTTATTTACCACTATCTCATTCATTAATTTCCTGTATTCATCCTTTGTTGATACTAAATCGTGGATTATTCGATGTTGCTTATTTGTATCAAGTTTTTAACCGACTACAAAAACTTGGAGGTTTCTTCTGATTGCAGTTATTTTATACTGTGACGTTTCGTGCTGTTGTTCAAGTTATTTTTTTTTTTTTTATTTTTTTCAAAACACTTGATTTTTCACTCTGTCATTGGCAGAATCGTCGTCGAGTCATAGTCAATGAAATTTAATTGAATCCGATAGGCATTCTTTTTTCAATAAAAATATCAAGTGATAAATTAAAATTTACCGTTTCACTTGCCATGGAAGCAAAGTTATTTTTTAACATATGTGTAAGTATATTTTGATGGGTAAGTCCTACCAGTCCATATTCCCCATGGCAAAGAATATCCATAAAGAGTTTTCTGGGCTTTATGGGTTTATACTGGGTTTATACCGATATTTTTCTATTTACCCCAGAAAATGACGAATATAAAATCCATAGACTTACATAAGGTTAAGATCTCGGTTTACGCGTCTTTATTCAGAACTTATATAATAGGTATATTGATAAAACCCAGCCTGTACTTAGTCTGTCGCCGCGCCGTGACATTGAGCTATTGTTCATCGTGATGGAAGGATCTGCTTGTCAGCTATATTTAAGGCGCTATGTGTGTCACGTTATTATGTAAAATATTATTTTATTAATGAATATTGATTTTTGAACCTCATTTTTGTAAGTAAAGTTTGTATCTAAAATTCTATATTGTAACTTACTTTGGCTACCTAGCATTATAATGATATTTATTTATTTATTTAGGCACATGTACAATAAAAACAACCATAAAAATAAACATTTCACGAGTCTCAAAACTATTTAATCATGAATAGGTACCGATTCAAAATCTATTTAGAAATAATGTCAAACATTGGAACCAAGAATGGTAAGTGCAGAATTGAGAGAATCTTTCTTCAAATTTTAAACTAGCTAGAAATATTTAGGCAAAACAAACGAGGCATCATGAGAAAATGGTTTTCTGTTTTCCTTGTAACAAACCAGTATCCTGTAATTTATAGAGTTGTATAATAGCATACCAAACTACAAACCTTAAGGGCTTTATTTAAATATTTAAACGTAATTAATTACACTTACTTTTGGGCCCGAAACAGGCCTTAATGAGCTCTCAGAATAATTTATTTTATAAAACGATTTGTTAGTATTAAGTGTACACCGTCTTTTATAGAAGAATGGATGTTTATTTACTGAGAAAATATTAGATGCTTTACTCTGAAAACAATTTCTTTATTTAAAAACATAACACTAGTAAAAAATTCAAGGATAAGCAGACTCATGTTAATTTCAGATTTTTTATAAGAAAATTTCAAATAATATAATTGTACAAAATTTATCACATGCGAAAAATGAAAAAAAAGTCTGTTAAATAGACACTTCGGATAAATCTTCAAACATATACTAAGTATCCTAACTAAGTATATATTATTATGTCTTTTGCAAGATCTCGAGACACGGAAAAATCATATTGCGTAGTTCGAAATGCGAATAATTGGTTAAAATATATTATTTATTATGAAGGTAGATCGAAAAAAAACGATTGTCAATACGAATACAACCTCAGTCTACCCGTGACCGTGACGCCTGCGAAGGCGACAAAAACTGACATCTAAATAAACCACTATAGTGTCTGTTTAAAAAGTTATATTTCACGATTAGATTTTTAATGCAGTTTTACAATAGGTATTCCGCAATACCTAAGACTTGGTTACTAACTTAAACAAAGCTTAAAGCTGAATATGAAACTCGGTGGTTAGATGGTAGTCAATAACGTGTTCGCAACACGGAAATCTGCAATCGAAGCTAAGATTAAAACGTCAGAAGTGTCAGAACCAAGTTCCTGAGGTGAAATGTTCGTGCAGTGGAATTCATCCCTTCATCATTGAACTGACAACTGTAAGGCAGTATATGAGTAAGTACCAACACATACAATATTAATAAACTCAAGATTTGAACAATTTTGTTTAGTAATATACTCGTATAGGTCATTATGTATTTATTGTTGTCGCTTAATATGCTAAAGTTATAACGACGTTTTAGTTAAGAAATTTGTAATAACAAAAGACGGTTTGTATTAAAAAGTTGAAAAGTAACGAGTTTTTAAGTACATGTCCGAAGAAATTTAGGTATCAATTTAAAAAGAAAAAATTAATTCTAGTAACAAACATATTAAATAAACATTCTAAAACTCGTTAAATGTTAACAAAATAATTAGATAGTTGTTAAGGAAATTGATTGAACTATCGATAAAAAAGCTATCAAAATAATGTATTAGACAGGTGTGAAGAAAATAAACAAGAACCAGCAAGCTAGTTACGTAATATAAACTTTGATTATCAGACGCCAACTTACATTAGTTCAAACCTAAAAAACGACCAAAAAACCGGCAAAGTCTGAGACGAACGAAGAAGTCAGGGAAAATAAAAATAAGAATCGTTTAGTTCTCGGCACGAATCAACTTGGATTAGTAAAGTTTAATTTATTTAGTTAATTACTCGACAAGTCTGAACCACCTTTGTTGCTCAATTATAATCTAGATAGGCACTTACTTCTTTATTTCTTTGGATAGATAATTAATCTCGTTAGTGAATTCAGAAGTTGTAACTAATTAGGCAAAGTATCTGATTTGGTTAAATTTAGTTAGTTTATTAATTCGGAGATTAAATTAGTACTTATAACTTAGTTTAACAAGCTAAAAAGGTCTAATACATAATTATAATATTGGATAATACAAACAGTAATTGTTGGTCCCTGCTATCTTAGGTTGGTTTTTGACAGTCGTTGAGTCATTGTTCTCACGACCTGTCAGTGAGACTGGTCGTCTGAACTGGGTTGTTTACTTGTGGAGGTAAGATTGTGAAGGCTTAGGCAGTCGCTCGATTGTACTGTGTATAATGCGGTATTCAACTGAATCCAGCAAGGCTTGGGAAAAGCAGAACAGAAAACGAAAATTATATTAATTTAAAATGCCAGAATTTAACCAATTCGATTCTATGTAACATAATACATACATACATATAATCACGCCTCTTTCCCTTGTAGGGGTAGGCAGAGACCACTTCTTGTCACTTGCTACGATCCTTACATACTTGTTCCGCTTTGTCTACTTTCATTATTCCCTTCATACATGCTGTTCGGTTTATAGTACTCTTGACCAGGCCTTTTTTCATTTACACTCGCCTTATACACTTTTTTCGTCAATCGTTCTTCATTCATTCTCTCGACATAGCCTAACCATCTCAGCATTCCTTTCTTTATTTTTGTCTCAACATCCATCATCTGACATATTTCATCCAACTTACCATCCATTCCTCCTCTTGCATTCAACGTAGCGAAACGGCTCTCCGTGGGCCAATTTTCGCCCCCACGAGGAACGAGACGTGATGGGTGGCGAACCACAACGCCGCCATTTTGGATAATTATTTTTTTATGATTATCCATTGCGTTCCTGCGGGATTAGGAATTGGGAAAGGATAACAAGGTAGGACGCTTTATAGAAATCTACCATCACGGAGGTACAATGAATGTGACAGTAACAGCTAGGGCAGTCCGGGGTCGCTTACCCGTAGTGGATCAAGCCAGCTATCGGACAGATAACTGGTAGATCCACCCCCTGAACCCTATATAACATAATCATAATCAATTTCGACACAAAAAAGCATTTTAAATAAAAATATATATTTTAAATGAAATTATCTGTAAGTAATGTTCTAAATAACATAAATCTATGAAGTCTTAAACAGTTTGATTTATATAGGCATAAAACCACGCCATCGGGGTTTGGTAAAGAATAAAATAAAAGGAAATGAAAAAAGGCAAGATAAATGAGCTCCAGTTTTTTCTTTAAACAAAAAATAAAATGTGTCTGAACGTTTTTATATTAAATCTAGAGCATTTAGCCATCTTTTAACTGTGCAATATTTGGTCATTAGATATACAGCGCGATTTATGTGATACAATAAAAGTATGCATTTCAATAGATTAATAAAATTATGTCTAAAAATATATTAACCTACATATTTTTTTATAATTTTATTTATTTTTAATGCCATTCTTACCAATTTAACTTGTTTTTTAGATTTCCATCGTAACTAATTAAATAATATTCAAAGTATTTCTAAACATAATTTAAAACTCCAGAATTAATTTTATGGGTTTATCTTTCCGGGACTCAAAATATAAAATGTTTTATAAATTGTTTTACCTTTATTCATAAAAGCACCAATAAACACCTAATAAAAATAAACCAAATCGCGAACAAATAAATTGCATCTAGAGGAAGCAATGAAAAGTAATTTCAGTGGCGATAGCCAATTCAGTCAAACCGGTAATAAACCCCTTTTAGAAGTTCCGAACCTCACATTAATTGTGCTAAAAACCTGACTTAAATTAATACTATAAGTAATTCTATTCCGTCTGCTGCAATTTGTCCTGGGACCTTTACAATTTAATTATACTCTTAGGATATTTGAATTCGAACGAACTTCGAAAGTTCCATCTCTGTGATTTGGCAGAACAATATTACATAGATTGTGCCAACTAATTGGTAGAACTTAATTGAATTCAATTCGAATTGAGTGGCAGAAAGTAAGATACTTCCGGGAAATTTCGCAGAAATCTATAGATAGAGTAAGACTCTGTTACACTACTTTCATACATTTTTATCCTCCGCTCCAAATTGCTCGGGGCAACTAAGAATAAAAGTCAATAACTGTATGTGGATAGAATGATCCCAGAGGGTATTACTGTGAAAATTAACTTGTTCAAATAAAGAGCACTACATTGCGCAAGATATTCGCAATAACGAAGGAGCCAGAGAACGAATAATTATTTTTTCCCATTTCTGCGAAAAGGTTCATTTAAGTCCATGGTCACGTCGGCTCGGAATTCGTTACAAGTTTTTTCTTGGTCAGCAGAAATTAATTCACGTAATCGAAACCCAGACGAACCTTATTCCGATTTAGTAAAAAGATAAAGTTATTTTTATATAAGCTCCAATATCAACTTTATAAAATGGGTTTAGAATTTATTTACATTAGAGATAAATTAAAATAAGTAAAAATAGAAATATATCTTACATAATGGAATCGTAAGCGAAATGTATCGGTAGGTAAATAACCTTGTTATCCAATAATGCTATTGTTTAGTAAAAAAAATATCCAAAATATTGAGGAAAGTTTCGAAGGTAAAGTTTGTGTTCAAATCTAAACCGTAACCCAAACATCAAAACTTCCATCCACCGGTTTAAAAAATACTGTGTTAAGTAAATAGAAACCTCAAAACTTTTGAAATTAAATTCATTGTGGATAAAACGAAGCTATAGCAAATATATAATCTTAAGTCAACAGAAGTCCCTCAAAAAATAATGTAATTGAAATTTTAATCTCTGATGGCATTAAATCAAAAGTTAGATACTTTTTCTATTAAGTGGTAAGGGCAGAATGAAACGGAACGATAAAAGTAATCCGACTAACGTTATTCAGATTTACCATTTGCCACTCGTGAAATATTCTTAGAGTAAATTGTAGCTTTCAAGCGGATTAACCTGAAACAAGACAGGCTGGAAGCAACTTTTGCTAAGTCAATTTACGAGCGAAATTTCACGTCTTTCCACCAACCCGCACGTCAGCCTCAAAAATCTCGTTAAAACTTAACTTTCGAAGTTAACCGATACGTCAGCTGTTGTAACAAAATATTTTGGCTCTGGCGTTTCAGTTGCTATGCTGAATGAATCTATTGAGCTATTCCACGCGCTGTGCTGCCAATATCCAAATTGATTTCTCTATTAGCCCCACGTTGCAGGGTACAGATTGTTTGCATACCAGACACTGTCCGTGCGTCAGGCTCACCGAGGCCTGATCCTGATATTGATTTACGAACATTGTTACCCACCTACAGCCAGGTAAAAATAAAACCCTTTTAAAATCCCCTAACGCACAGACAATCTCAGTATTACTTTACACAACGGTTTTTATTTACCATTGAGTGAAACCTTCGCCATTTACCAAAAAATATAAAAGGTTATCCGTAGCTATTGTTGTAACAAACAAAAATATTCCTCATTATTACTTTTGTGCGAACAACCGTTAGAAAAGGGAAAGAAACAGGGATGTACCACACATTTATTATACTTGACTTTTTTATCTGCTATAGCAGCAGTAGCAGCCTCATTTCGTTTCATTAAATATTCCGCTTTCGTATCTTCGCTTATTAGTTGTTCTTTATATGTTATTCCATGCGCAAACATGTCCATATCTAAACAATAAGAATCTTTTTAAGGCGAGACATAAAACATGCATATATTTCTCTCTGAATTATTTCCCTTTAATTAAAACCTTATCAGCGTTCGCAGTCACGTCAAGCTAAATTTTCAAGGGAAAAGGGATTTCTTGTTTTCATTGCAGAGTTCCGTAATTAGTGAAATAAAAGCCGATTCGTAAACTTAACAATAACTTGATTCGGATGACTGAAAATTGTTTTTGAATGTAATCTTGTAAATTTTAAAGAATGGTTGGATCAAACACTGTTCTAAATTCGCGGTATTTACAAAAAGATAGGTCAAAATTGTTAATTTTTAAATTGGGTAATTGTTATTTATTTTGAAATAATTATTTTTAGTACAGTTAACGGGCCGATAGAGTAGCTAAAAATATACTACAATAAGAAAATTTCAAGATACTTCGAAATATTTACGACAGACATTACCTAAAACGTAATGAAAGGATTAAGTTAACAACCTTTTAACAATTTTGCTTAAGCCATCAGACATCTACTGATATTTTAAGAAAGTTTTCGAACCAGTTTCCTAAAAATAATTCTTCGAGTTTATTTGGTTGTGCGGCAATAACTTCGGCAACTCAATGCCCGTGTCCGCAAGAAGTAATTTCAGTTGCGGATTCAATCAATATAAAAGCAATTTGTTTATTTTGTTTAAATCTAAATAACGTTCAAAAGTCTAATTATTTGTATAATAAGTTAGGTAAATGTTTAGTTTAATTCCTAAGTGATCATTTGTAGAATACATATTGGGTATGAATATAATTGAATACGAGCGTTTTTATTTCTTAGTATCTGTTTCTATTATTAACTTCAGAGGGTTTTTCATCAAGCTGGAATATTGATTCAAAATAAGACGAAAATAACTACCTAACGTAAAAATACCTATCAAATAATTCACAATGAAAATACACGCACTCTTAAAGTACTTCAACGACTTTATCTCAAAACTTTCCGCCGACCTCTTGTCCAATAAAACAAAGCAGTTCAATACAATAGAGTTATTATTTTGCGCAGTACTTCACTTGGTCAACTTCATAAGATTTTCCAAACATGTAACAATTAAAACTTTTGGCTTACAAGTTTCTATACAAAAAACTACGTTGCCAAAAACTATATTCTAGTATATGGTTTGGCAATCAAAACTTACGAAATCGTCTTCTATTTTTTCTTTGTCACGTATTTCTTCAACTAATGATGGGTAGCTCTTTTGTGCAGCCATAATAGCTTGAGTCGTGTTTCCTTTTACCTTTTCTGATGAGTTCAGGTGAAGTAACAAATCTTTGATCCTACCGTGTAAAGAGATGAAACCGTGCGTGTGATTGGCCAGGATTTAAAAAGGGAACACATAACAATCCTTATATCAAACACAATAAAATGACGTCCCTTTGATTTTTTTTCTTAGATCATGCCCGTACTTTAGTTAAGCTTTTTTTAATCCCTGTGAATGGAACAGAGACTTCTGACATATCCTATAAAGAGAAATATAAACCAAATGTACACATACATCACATTTATAAATATAAATTTATATCTGATTTGTTTTATTTATATTATTATGCTGATTTGAGTGGCAACTTTTTGCAACCTTGAGAAAAACTCTAAATCCCGTTTGAATAAGGATAGCGTCAAAAATTGTATGTTAAACAGTGCGTGTCGATGGCGAATACGCCGAATCTGTTAAGATTTCTTTGGTTACATGTGATTTATGTAACATAAAGTAAGCTAGTTCAGGGTAAGTTTAAATGACCGCCTGAGATTCAGTTAAAAAAGCACAATTTTTTACTTCCAAATGAGATAGGAGAATGACCTTAACGTCTTTTGGCAGGAAATTGCAAAAAATAAAGAAGCCTGAAATCTTCAAAGAGAAGCCCAACAGCGGGACACAAAAACAGGCTTCATAAAAATCTTTCATACCTCGCAGTCGACCTCAGTATTTTGTTGTTTGCATGAACAATTCCCACGTGACAATTTAGCATGTCACAATACGCAGCCGGTCGTCCGTCTCTAATGGTCGACGAAAAGGGGATTATGCGTCAGTCTGAAATCCGTTTGAGCGGGTCCACAGTAGCTTAGTTACGTGAGGGTGCTATGATTTCGCCGGTTAGTTCGCAAGGATTACCTACAAATACGTGGATGTGGAATATTTAGCAGTTTATTAAGTAAAGTGGAGGGGTTAGCTGCATCGTTGGGTTAGTAGGTAGAAAATATGATTGTGAAGTGTAAGCCTGTGCTTATCCTTTATGAACCCTTTGCATTATTAATATTTTGTTTAATATGATTATTACAGCTAAGCATTAAGAAAAAAGTGTTCGTTTTTTTCTATGCCCATAACGTTTTTTCAGAACTCATTCTTAACGGTCACACAAATTTACTAAAGACACTTTTCTTCCCCAGACAACTCATAAAATGAATTATGTGTTACTTTCTTCCTTATCCACTCTTGGCACACAGTACATTCCAATCATTTATCACTCTATTTGTTAAATACTATCTAACAGCACCCAATCGTTTGTAGAAAAGGGAGATTGGGGTAAACTCAACTGGTTCGCAACACGAAGCGGCCAGCCGGATCTAATCGTCGCGCCCTCGCCAGCGCAACGCGACAGACCCTGAAAATCGTTCGAGTGAATCTATCTTCTAACTATCAGTGTGGTAATATAGATTTATGGGACTCCAATTGTGTCTGCGGCTTGTTTATCTTCTCGCTTATCTTTAACTGGATTAGCTGGTTTGTACAGAGCTTAAAAGCCTGTTGTCAGATCGCGAGGTTTATTTACGAAAGCCCCTTCGGTTGCAACTCATTCCGCTTAATCAGTTTACTGAAATGTATGAAGCAGTTATAAATATTTACATTTCCTGTCCGAACCGCAGAATGTTGAAATTAAGCGTCTATTCAGTGCAGCTCTGACTTTTATTTGTATTTAAAAGTTGAACATTTGTGAAAACTGTTTTACTGCGAGCTTTTTAGTAATACGATAAACATTTGAAGGCAAATTAATATGTTATGTACTTTTAGGGTCAACAAACTTATATTATATTGACGAAAGTAAAAATAAAAGCTAGTTTATTTAAAAGGCAAAGTCTTTATAGGCTTTCGAGCATAAAAAATAAACTACCAATATAGAAAACAGTGACATTTTATTTTCTAAATAAATTGTTTGCTTTCAACTATCTATACTTATAATAAATCTGTAGAAGTGAAAATTCTGTACATTGAAAATATCGAAAAAATAAATGGCGGGGGGTGTTACTAGACAGACACCGAACCGAAAAGTGTGAAAAAAAATATTTTTGTCTGTCTGTCTGTTTGTTTAGGTATCACGCAAAAACTACCGGTTCGATTACGATGAAACTTGGTATAATTATTCTTTATTATCCTGGGCACCACACTGGGTAGTTTTTATCCCGGAAAAGTATAAACAATAAAAAACAATCTTAATTTTGCGGTTAAAAACTCATTGATAAGTTTCGTCATCCACGCGAACGAAGTCGCAGGCACAGCTAGTGTTTAAATGGTACACTTTTATAAATTTTAATGTCATCATCTGCCTAGCCTTTTTCCAAACTATGTTGGGGTCGGCTACCAGTCTTACCGGATTCATTCTTCCCATAGTAAGAATGGTTGTCAGAACTGACTTAACGACTACACTTTTATAAATGTATCCATAAAATATGTAAAATTGGTTACATAATAAAAAAAATACTTTACTAGCCAACTTTTATTTCCCTAAAAGTGTTTGGATAAATTACCGCGAAAACGGATATTAGTTGGAAAATATTTCCATTCACATTTTGAGGATACACATGTTTAAAATTAGATTCCACGTATTTACTCAATCCCATTATTCTGGTATAACCTAAAATTCCAAATTAGAACACTTGGAAATTCATCCCTTGGCTGGTCACTAAGGGGCCATTCAAACAGGCCTTTTACAGCACAAGCCCTGAACCAAAACTCCATAGAAACCAGTAAGTACTGTCGCAAAGACAATGCGGTCGACCACAATATACGATACAGTCACCATCAAAACTTCCAGCAATTTCGGCACAGACGCTTAATAAAGTATTACTTTACTTTGCACCCTGAGTGAAGTTTAAATCTGTTTTAGATGATAATAGCTATTAGTAAGTTTTCTCGCTTATATTGATCTGTTCTTTGTTCTAGCGGTATTTAGGTCGGAATAACGCGGGTGTAATCTGGGGAGGACATTCGGTAACAATAGACCTTTTTGTTTAACGGCCTATAAGAAACACAATAAGGTAGAGTAACTGTAAATACGAATGTTTGAGATAAAAGATATTAGGAAAGAGTTATCTTGTATTGCTTAAGTAAAGAGGGTTATTAAAAGCTAAATGGGGAGGTAGATATTTTGTTTGCATTTACTAAAAGGTTACATAAGAGTATTTTCTTTGGTAGTATAAATATGTAATCAGTTTATAAACGCTGAAGGTCGTTTTTTGTATTTTTTAGTTTTAAGTTTACCGAAGAGCATGTATGAAGGGCATAATCAAAGTGGACGAAGCGAAACAAGTATGTAGTAGGATCATAGTAAGTGGAAAGAAGTGGTCTCTGCCTACCCCTACGGGAAAGAGGCGTGATTATATGTATGTATGTACCTATGTATTAAGTTAATATTAAGGTTTTTTTATACTTTAGAATTCATAAACGTCCCTGAAAATTCTAGTAATAGTTGCCTATTTAGTTATTTTCATTCGTTTCTCTTATCTATAGGTAAGTAAAGTACGTACAAGTAACTGGAACAACAGAAGTTCGACACTCCACGTACGAAATTCGAACTCCTTAGTCCTTACGTAACCCATTAAAACAATATTGTTGTCGAATTCCGAATTCAAAACTCAATTAGCCGAAACTAGTCTTACAGCACTTTATCTCGTCTAGATCTAGAGGCCTAAAGTGGTCGTTATGCAGAATCATTTTATTAATTCATGAAAAGAATTATCAGCTTGTTTTAAGAATATAATTATAAAAACAAGCTGAACTCCTTTTTTTACTCACGTAATTATTATTTCCGCGTTTATCGAGATAAAACTTGTCTTTATGATTTATCTATGTGTTAATCTAGCTTTAAGCTATCTCAACGTTAAATTAAAAAAAAGTCTTTACTAATATTGAGTGAACGAATAAACAAACTAACTTTGATATGTTTTAAATATTGTTGAGATAAAAAACAATATTTTAATTTCAATCGACGTTCAGAAATCGTTACTTTTGATATTTTTCTATGGATAGTTAAACTAATATGAAATTCCACCAATTTACGCTGCTTAAGAAGTTAAAAATATAATTCAGCAAATCCACCATTTTAGCGGCCAAGTCCCATCAATTTCAGTCGTTTCATTACTTCGGATATTGTTGGTTACTCAAGAAAACACTTGACCAATAATCAAAGTTATCGAGACCCTAAATTTAATCCTTTGCAACCGCACGAGCCTTGAGATAAATAAATTGAGTTTGTAAGTCTCTTGGAACACTTGATGGGAAGGTCATTTGAAGTCAAACGCGGATAAGATTGTGTTGGTACAAAAGTTTTGGAGGTAATCTAAAATGTTGTTTGTTTCTTAATAATGAGGTGTCTGAGGTTTTTATTTTGTTTGATAAACGTGAACTCGTGTAACAATGTTTTGTGTATTTCCATAAAAATCAGTATTAAAAATGTTTATTATTTACAACACACTTCAATTGAAATACTAAATTGCTCGGTGTGGACACGGAAAATCAATGGCTATATGAATACGTTAAATGATCGTCGTAAATAAATTAGATACAAAATAATCAAAACACACAATAGAGCTAACGATTGGAAAAAAATCTTTATCTATTTAAACCAAATTAATCCACGTTCCTAATACTAAATAAGTAGATAGGACTTTATCTACTAATATAAATAAATGACCTATGTAAAAAAGGGGAGAAGAGAACTAAATATAGACCAAAAGTGCCTCCCTTCCCCTCCATGCCCAGCAGTGGGTCATTAAAGACTTTCAATCCAAATCGTATACTACAACAACTGATGTTGTTTATTATTATTTTAGTCGTTGGCGATAATTATGGCGCGTAATCTTGACTTAAAGTACAAAACAAAAAAACCGCGCCCAATTTTTGCCGTCATACGAGAAAGAATAAGCGTCTTTTCAAATGACGGCTTCCCAAAATGTCCGTTTGACATTTCTCAAAGCGTGGAAACTTGGTTGGTAGCTATAGCTGTATAGCTATATAGCTGTATGGCTATATAGCTGTTCCGTCGGTAATTTGTACTGGTGAGGCAGATAAATTGAGCTCTCCCGGTTTGAGGACAACGGTCGTGGAATAAACTAGTAAGGATAGGAGTGAGGTGATTTATTTTCTTCTTGAATTGCGTAAGCGTTTGCCTTTAAGGTGTATGATGGTGAGGGATTATAGCTATGATCATCGTCTAGATTGAATTTATTTTGGTAACATATTCGATTTTTTAAGTAATGCCTAGACTAGTTTAGACCAGACCTTTTTTATTAACATTCTTAGCATCGTTTTATAAAGACGGCATTTTTTAAAACTAAAAGTTGGACGGTCGCTTTAAGGACTTATTTGTGTGCACAAAACTGAGTTCCTCATACATGAAATAAGATTTATAAATATAATTACTATTTTTCTCATACATACAAATATAACCCTGATAAATCGACAAACAAATTAGAGGACCATTCATCTATTTTGCCTCCTACGAGTATTATTGAAACTTTTAGATGACATGTGTCATGTCCAATTTCCCATATTATTCCTAGGTTTACTTTTTACATGCCCTCAAATTTAACAAATAATAGACCTACTGTGTAGTATGTCAACAAAATACTTATTTAAATAACACAAGAATTTAACTTTGCTTTAGTCCTTCCTACCAGAGATTGGCGGCAGTGGCTGCGTATAAGGTATTGGATTGATTCCAGTTCACCGGCCAGGAAATTAGGTAGGCTTTTACGAGGTATGATGAAAACGCTTCGAATGCCTCGTTGCTGGCTATCTAAAGGCTATGCAGATTATCAGGTTGTAAAAATTTTACTCTTAATGTAAACACAGAATATATACATCGTTGTGTTATGTGAAATGGTGCATTATGCATGTAATATATTAAAATTATGTTAATTCGTACCTGGAGTCATCTTTCTCTTTTTTGAAGGATGAAAATGATTGTTGAAGCTTACTTGAATGACTGAAACAAGAATGCTTTGTGTAGGTATATGATATATGAGTAGATGATTTTTATAGATGGGCATTATATTTATACTTTTTTACACACCAAACTATTTATAGAAATAATTATAAAAGTAATAGTATACAAAATGTAACATCTCCTTATTCTAACTCTAAATCAAACCACTTGCTCTTATATTATGCACACAAGTCCACTACAAACAATGTCTCAATCGACCTCAAATCCTTCAACAGCACCCATAATAAATTTACAACCCAAAGTAGACCCGAAATACGTGTTTACTCATTAGACTTGTGTCCGTATATAACCGCGACATCGATAACGCCAGCTGTTTCTCGATTGGAAATTCCCAACACTAGCTCGGATTTATTACAACTTATCGATAGTGGCGTAGAATAGATTGGTCCTTTTGCATTTGTAGAAAAGGACTTTGTTTTGTTTTCTTTATTTGTTATCGATTTTTGCATTATTTATTTAACCCTATTTGAACAACTTAAAAAAGTCAGGTTCTCGTTGCTAGAATTTTTACTACATGCCAATTATTTTATGTAATTATATTCGTTTTGTTTTCTTCTCTTTCTTCTAGGTTTAGTTTAAAAAAATACATAAAATAAATCTACATTGGTATTATATTTTATTTACTTATTTATAACACATAAACACATAAAGTTCCCACAACAAATAAATAATAATAATCACATACACAACACAACAAATAGGTACAAAAGTACTTATATAAGTTCGATTGCTCCTGTTCAAATAATATCTATATCTATACTGTTAATAAATCTGTAGAAGTGAAAATTCTGTACATTGAAAATATCAAAAACATAAATAGCGGGGGGTGTTACTAGACCGACACCGAACCCAAAAGTGTGAAAAAAAAATGTTTGTCTGTCTGTTTGTTCAGGTATCACGCAAAAACTACCGGTTCGATTACAATGAAACTTGGTATAATTATTTTTTATTATCCTGGGCACCACACCGGGTAGTTTTTATCCCGGAAAAGTATAAACAATAAAAAACAAACTTAATTTTGCGGTTAAAAACTCATTGATAAGTTCCGTCATCCACGCGAACGAAGTCGCAGGCACAGCTAGTAAGAAAGATTAGAATGAATAATTCACTTTACAATATACCCGTAAATCATGTATTAAGACCTCGGTCTCCAAAGATAAATGTTTTATACTCTGACCTTCCCAAAACGGTACCTCCTCTTTTCTGCCTGTACCTTTTTATAATTCATTAGTCTGAACTTGTCCTTAGAACGTTATTTATATTGTATGCTTAGTAATGTTTGATGGGATACTGTGTATCCCAGTCAAATGGGTTGTGGAGGTCAGATAGCCAGTCGCTCTATGTAAAATACGGTATTCAGCTGAATCCGGTAAGACTGGTAGCCGACCCCAACATAGTTGGAGAAGGCTGGGCAGATTATGCTTAGAAATGTTTGGAGAACTCAAAGAACGTTGACAGACTACTAGTAAATGTTTACTTAATATTACTTAGGTTGCACTTTAGTAATTGTGCTATTTTTGTACTTACTTCTACACTAATATTATAAAGAGGAAAACTTTGTTTGTTTGTAATGAATAGGCTCAAAAACTACTGGACCGATTTTAAAAATTCTTTCACCATTCGAAAGCTACATTATCCACGAGTAACATAGGCTAAAATTTATTTTGGAAAAAAATAGGGGACCGTGTCTTTCCTGGGTAGGCTTTTTGCAGCGGTAACCGACATCCACGCGGGCGGAGCCGCGGGCGACCGCTAGTAGTTAATAAAATTGAGCCAATATCAATCATCAATAATAATTGTCAATATCATCAATTGTGTAAAGTCACAAAGAGAATTTAAAGTCCTTTTTTACATTTATTTTTAAAAATAAATTTAAAGTCATTATTATACTTTATGTTTATATTTCTTTTATTTATAAAAATAAGTATCTTAGAGATTTAAATTCGATCAATAGTAAAGTAAAATTGAAGTTAAATGACATGCTTTTTCAGAGGTTATAATAATATGCTTACAAATGAATATTTAATTTATGTCAATATTAATACAATTTTAGGTATTTGTTTTGGAAAAAAAGGTACGTAAAGCGATAGACTCATATGAATTAGAATATAATTTATAAAATAAACGTTAAATTGGATTATATCAACGAGATGAAACCTAAAACGTTGCTTCTTTTTTCGCACGTGATTTATTTTCACGTAGACTAATTAGAACAAAAAGTTATTTAGTTCTATCTGTAATACATGTAATAAACTAACTAGGTATATGTCAAACACCGCCAAAATCTATTTTTTTATTAAAGTTTTTTAGGACGCATGAATGGTTGTTTGTTTAACAATGAAATTGTTAATTTAAGTTTTAAAATTTTCATAATTTTACCGTAAATATAAACTACGTTAAACTAAAGTGAGTATTCTGTTCATACTTGCTATACTATCGCTCTACTGCATTACCAATAACCTATAGAGGGAAATGCGATTTTCGGTATTGAATACGAAAACGACCACTTTCGACAAAGTTACAACGACTGGAGGCATCTCTATTTTCACGAAGAAAAATAAAAGCTATTCTCTTTTCAAATATTTGATTCAAAAGACTAAAAAGTTTTGTAGGTATAGAATTGCTTTGAACAAAATGAACAGATTATATATATATTTTCCTTTCTGTATTTTTGTTTATCAAAATCTTGTTCTATTTATTCATCAACCTATCATCATGTAAGCCAATTTAGGCCATATAGTTTCTATAGACTTTTTATATTTACAAGTTTCATGATGACAATATTATTTTCTGTACAAAAACTGTGTGTTCAAGTTTTTCAACAGCAAAACTCTTGCAAAGAGTTTAAAAGAACCTCTCTACAAAGACATCTTTATAAAACATATTCTGCGGAACTTCGGGCCCTTTGGTCTGACACAAATAAATGTCCGATCCATTGGTTCTTTTTGGAATAACATTATCCTTAAACCGTACGCCTGAAATTCAAATCGTTAGCTCTACTGTGACAACCTACATAAAGTTTTGAATAGAAAATGAATTGTATTGTAATTTAAAGTACTATTAATGTACTTCTAGCTTTATATTGTGTTTTATGTTTAAAACTCAATTATTTCATTAATTAATTATTCATTGGTTTACATTGTTGTTGTTGTTGACGGGCCTGTTGGTCTAGTGGTTAGTGACCCTGACTGCTATACCGGAGGTCGTGGGTTCGATTCCCACCCAGGACAAATGTTTGTGTGATGAGCACGATCATTTGTTCTGGTTGTCTGGGTGTAATTTATCTATAATATGTATGTATTTAGAAATATATAAGTATGTTTATCAGTTGTCTGGTTACCATAACACAAGCTCTGCTTAGCTTGGGATCAGATAACCGTGTGTGAGTTGTCCCGGAATATTATATTATTATATTATTATTGTGCATTCGTAGGTCTAATGATAAAGGTTCAAACACTTTATTGTTTTGTTTTAAAAAGAGATGATGCTCTTTCTCCGTATGGTCTAATTCTTTATTTATTTATTTATTTAATCATTTATGTACACACAACACTTTAACAAATAATATTACATATTTAAAACTGAAGTACAAAGGTGCTGCTTATTTCTTAAGAAATTTCTGCCAGCAGACCCGCGAAAGGAAAAGTCGTCAATATTGGCAGTCAGAGTGTGCGACTCAATATTCTTCTCAGATACCGAAACTGTCCTTGTTCTTAAACTTCATAGTATATTAGGTCATTATTTATATTCTGATCTGTTATTTTTAAAGCATAGGAAGCTAACACTTGTGTACACGAGGTGTTTAATACGTGATTATGTTCTGTAAAAAATTACTCGCATCTGAATTAGTAGACAACAAGTCCATCGACTTAATTTCATCGTCACAATTAATTGTTGAGGTCATTCGTCTACAGTAGCGTTGTAAAACACAAAAACCATTTAATAAGAGTCCATATATTTCAGACTATATCAAAACCTAGTGTTTACAATACTTTTAAAGGCTAGCGACGCCATATTGATTATTATTAATTTATATAATGCAAGAGACTACTACAACGAGAATCGCACGAGCCGCCATGACATATTGCTAACTAGTGTTGTTCGTTATTCCGGTAATAGTGACGTGACGTATTAGTCGATTCTAATTTCGGTTATCACTAGTTAGACAAACACTACCGCAATCACATTTCACCAATTCTTCCAATTATTTGAATACAGTCAAATATTTCTTAACTCAGTATTGTTGATGGCAACGTGCCCAATGCCGGCAATATTTCTCCATTAGCATGTGCTCAAAGTTATTCGCTGATATAGCCTTGTAAGGCTTCCACCAATCATTCTGAAGTCTTAGGCATATGGTGTTGAGTTCTACTTGATTTATAATTCTAACTAAGTAGCTGCGTGTTAGTCCGATGTATAGTAGTGATATCTATTTGTTACATAAAAATCGTTGTAATTTAATTTCTTATCAAGTAAATATTTAGATTTCTAAATAGGCTATTTGATATACTAAAATTAGATATATAAAAAAAACAGGTCAAATACTAAAAAGTTAAACTAATTTAAAAAATACAGGCTCGTGATTGGTAGGACAGACGGACCTCATGATTGACAAAAAAAAAAACAATATGAAATTATGCAAGTTTTGTTACCTAAATATTGCACCAATTAAGTTCAATTGTCTAAAATAACAAGTAACAAATTAAGTAGGATTACTCGACAAATGAATGTCGTTGTCAAAATGCATTTGTTGACCAAACTAATTTGAGCATACAAAATTCTGACAAAAAGCAATTGCTAACGAACCACAATTGTTAAAATAACACTGACCCATACATTCCATTTTTTACATAAGTAAATACTGAAAACTATATCCAGTAAAATACTTTGATTTAATTGTCAGTAGAAGCAAAAAAGGAAAATTAAAAGGGGATTCGAGGGAAGCGTTACAGTCAAACTCCGTTAGGCTTTGAAAAATTTATTGCGATCACAAATAATCTTTTGCGCAGTTCCCTCCTACATTCTTTTAAATGTCTTCTACAAGACAAGTTAGTAAGGACAACGAATGTTCTATGCATGTTTCAAAGAGGCATAAATTACAATTAATTTGCCATTAACCTAAATGAAGCGAGAATACTTGCAAATACTTCACATTACATTTGTTACTTAAATGTACATACTTAAACGCAATAAAACTTTACATAAACTGTGTGATAAATTAAAAAATAATAGAACTTCTAAAACAACAGTTTCTCTAAAGGAATTTATTTAAGAGTTAGATACTAAGAGATAAATAAAAATCCTCTCTTGATACAATTCATAAAGTGTGTATTTATCATCAACTTTCAAAATAACAATTATCAATCAATGGTAACAACCTCATAATTCACATTTCACGTTATTTTTCGCGTCATGAAACTTTCTGAACGCTGCTATTGCTGTCATCACATTATCAGCAAACAATTTCGGTGCCTCCATAGCCAGAAAATGACCATAATCTTCAAGAACTGTTGAGTTTAACAGATTCGGGAACTTAAATTTGAGCATGGCTGGAGAATGGTAAACCAGTTCGTCTTTACTGTGAATCGTCCATACAGGAACTTCAGTGGGAACTCTGAAATTATAAAAGTGCATTATGATGTAAACAAAATGAATGGTCCTTTCTTCAAAAATTGCTAACCTGTGCTGCTATACAAGGCTATACGATACTAGATGATACGTATACTGTAGATATGAAGTAAATATATCCTGAAATTTGCAATAAAGGTCAGGCTTTTTTTTCTTTTGATATATATTTTTTAAAGGTAAAGACTACCCTTTTCTAGAAAATAATTACATTAGCTCTTGAGTAATTTACATTTTTCATTTTGATAAGGAATAGGGAGAGTCTATCGATATTATTATAAGCACTATGCATAGATACTTTATTTGGACTGATTTGTTCCTCAAACTTACGCAAACAATCCTCTTTGAACAGTATTCATATTGAAGGTTTCAGCATAAATTCTGATTGCAGTAGTGTACGAGTTAGTGGCCCAGTAGAACATGAGGTTGTCAATGAGCTCCTCTCGCTTGAAGAGTTCGTGTAAGCCTCCATCACTTCTGGTTAGGTAACTTCTTCTGCTTCCCGTTGAGAATGACTGCAGAATGTGTGCAAGTAGACCAGTTGGAGAATCTGACATGGCTACACCTGAAAAAGAATATATTGATAGTAGCTTGATAACAGTAAGGTATATATACTACCAGAAATTCATACCGGCAATCAAAGCATACAAGGACCAAAGTTTACAAGATACAAAATTCAAATCAAATGATGCAAGAAAAAAAAAGCAAAATATAAAGTATGTACAGCACACAACTACAGTACTGCAGTACTGCACAGCATGCAACCGCAATGCAAGGGTTTTTTCGTCAAATAATAGCATCTACTCAGCGTGTCTGTACAATGCCTTTTCAGTAGTACTATATACTTGCCGAAATGTAATGCTCCTTTTGTGGCCAAGTACTTGTCCAAGACAAGTATTACAATAATTACAATTAAATTAGTAACTTACCAAGCGTATCTGGTTTAGTAGCTTGAGCATGCAAAAATCCAGAAGTCTCAATGAGGAACTTCAAATTGCTAGTAATTGGGTACAGCCTGTCTGCCTGAGCTGGATCAACTACTAGGTTCTGTATTGCTGAGCCGAACGATCCAAAGAACCAGAGAACAAACGAAGCCGGACTGAAAGATATCGCCAGGTTTGAGTGGTAACCTAGTAGATCCTAGAAAACAAAAGTAAAATAGTATAAGAAAATAGATCACCTAAATTTCAAAAATCTAAAGAGAAAGATGTGATGAAGAAGATAGGTACTGTTACTTAATAATAATTCCTTACTTATATTATAAATGTGAAAGTTTGTTTGGATGTTTGTTACTCTTTCACGCAAAAACTACTGAATGGATTTTAATGAAACTTTACAATTATGTACCTTATACATCGGAATAACACATAGGCTATAATTTATAAAGATAGTGTGTGAATTGTCATTCGCGCGGGTGAAACCGCGGGGCACAGCTAGTATAAAATAATAATCCAGCCTATAAACGTCCCACTGCTGGGCACAGGCCTTTTCCCATATAGAGAAGGCACGAGCATTGATCACCACGCTTGCTCTCTGCGGATTGGCGATTTCAGATCCCAAATTTTGGAATCCAGGTTTCCTCACGATGTTTTCCTTCACCGTTTGTCAGAAGTATCTTAGAATAATTAAGAAAGTGCATATAACTTTGAAAAAGCCACATTGGTACTTGTCTGGGTTTGAACCTGCAACCTTGTGCATACAATTCCGTTCATTGAACCGCTAGGCCACCGCGACATACTGTTACTTAGTAGGTCAAAAATGGTTTTAAACGTTTACCAAGTATACATTTGTGGGTTTAAAGTAACGATAACAATTACACGAGTTAAAAGTATGTAATTTACTGCCTATGGTGTTCTTTACCTCTGGATATAAAGTAGCAATATTCTGTGCTATGAGGGCTCCAAAGTCACCCCCTTGTGCGTAGAACTGTTTGAATCCAAGCCTGTGCATCAGATTTCTGAACACTGTCGCAATTTCAATATGACTCAATCCAGGTCGAACTGCTCCCTGAAAAATATCAACAGAAATATTATATTTTGTTGTAAGTGGGCAAAAGAGCTGTTGTAAATGGGCAAAAAAGCAGTCAGTTAAGTGTACAAAAATAGATTAAGAATATGAATTAAGAAATGTTATAGAATAATGGGTCCACATCAAATACAATCATTCAAGTCTAGGTTATATTATTCCATACATTACATTTAAAAAAAAAATCTCTAATTTAACGAAGTTATGATTATACGCTGTGTTTAATGAAACATAGTAGAAAAAAAACTAGAACACATAATAATCTGACAAAGCAAAATTGGAACACATTAAACACTTACACTAGAAAATCCAAAACCAGGTAGACTTGGAACTATAACCTCGACGGCAAATCCTTTGCGTGCACAAGCCGAAGTAAGAATAGGTATGGTCTCGTAGAACTCCCTGACAGAGCCGGGCCATCCATGCATCAAGAGAAGAGGCACTACTGGGATATCACGAGGTACCTGAGAATGTAAATTCTGGATATATTTTTTTAAAGTTTTCATGGCAGTACTTAGTAAAATGATGGACCTTGGGTGGTAAAATACCGATTGAGTCGAAACTGGTAAAAAAAGCTGGAATCCGAACCCAGCTTAAAGGCACTTTGAGTTAGGTAGACTCAAGTATAAAAAAGAAGATAATTTTGGCCGATAAGGCCTGTATAAATAATTAAAAAAAAATCCAGCAAACTTCCTTTCTGAGCCAGTATCAACGAAGTACTTGAAAAGTGTTTATGATTTTCAAATAAAAATATCAGTAATTTCAGTTGAAATTAAGAGAGGAAAAATATATAGAATAACTTACCTTCGGTTTAACCCATATGAAATGTATATCAAGCCCTTGAACGTTGGTAATGTACTGTGGGAATCTATTGAGGTACTTCTCACGTTTCTTGAAATTATATCCTTTGGCCCAGTAGTCCATCCACTCGTCTAGAACATTTGTGTTGAAGCCGTACTCAAAGCCAGTCCCTTCAAGTGGAGGTGTTACTGCGCGGCGGTTGTTGATTCGTTCTTTTAGGTCAGTTATCATCTGTAAATTATACGAATATAAATGTAATAATAATACTTTTTATTTACAGCAAAAAAAATATAAGATTAAGAAGTTAGAACTAATACAGTAGATTCGTTTTTAAGGTTCCGTACCTCAAAAGGAAAAAGCGGAACCCTTATAGGATCACTTCGACGTCCGTCCGTCTGTCAAGACCGTTTTTCTCAGGAACGCATGGAGATATTAATTTAAAATTCATATCAAATACTCAAGTCTATAATACCTTTAAGCTGTAACGAAATCAAACTTTTATGTCAACGCAATCAAAAGAAATAGATACCGACAGGTTTGTACGGAACCCTCGGTGCGCGAATCCGACTCGCACTTGGCCGGTTTTTTGACTAATCTAACTACAAAACAAATAAAATGAAATAGGTCCATGAATTCATTTATGCATTTTTGTTCTTAGAGAACACATTTTCTCCAGAAAAACAGTTGTTGTTGTTCTTAGTTTAAGAAAATAAACAATCCTTTTTTTAAACTGCACGGGGAGCACAGGCATTGAAATAATGTAAGGCCAATAAAAATGATGGAAAAAAGCAAAGTAGAAGCTAGGCTAAAAGACTTACTTCTTTCGTAAATTTAATTTTAAATGGTCTGATTTCGGTGTTGTACGTTGACTTGGCTTCTATTGGACCCCACCATGGCTCCGAATCAGATAAAGATGTCGTTGAGTTACCAGTTTGACCGAAAACCAACACGATCAGTTCAGAAAGAACAAAAATATTTAATAAAATATTCTTATTCATCTTGGATGTTTTAGTCCAGATTAAAGTGGTATGTAGCCCATGAACGGGCCTGTAACAGGGGCTGACATGGCAGTTATTGTATCTTATATATCTACTCAAACCTTATTTATTCATCATATACCATGTCATTGTATAATACAGGTGGTTGTTATTTATTTTTCAACGGAATTTATACTATCATTCAAGAAGAGAAACGGTAGATTGATTTTATGTAATAATTAAATTGGTTTTTTATATAATTGTGGATTAATTATTGTTCTCATTTATGAACATATCATGTTTCATTAATTGTACAGATTCCCACGATTACTAAAACACAAATGAATCTTAAAATGTTCTTAAATGTCTATTCGTCGATAATTTAAAGTGATTGATGTTTCAGAGCGACCTTAAAATGGTTTTTATTTTAGTTATAACAAATATAAAAATCAGCCTGTAGGTACTAAATACATTTAACTTCAGACACTTGTTTAAATAATTGCCTTTTAAAGAGCTCAAAGAGCTCCTCATTTCAAATATTTGTTGTTTTTTAACACATTCAAAATCAATAATGTATTGCATATTCCAGACATCAATTATGCTGTTATGAGACCATTATCAAAAACTTAACGAAGTATGTAGTTTTTAAATTACTTTCTTAGTGATCTCAAAATTAATTTTAGAGGACGTTTATATTTTGACTGACTATTTTAAAAGAACGCCATAATGCGTGGAATAACAGATGTTTTGAATTCTATAAAATTTGTCATATTACATATCGTGTTTATTCTTAATGATTGATTGAAAAAAAAAAAATCGTTTTATTTGTTCACATGCGTCCTATAAGGCATTATGAGAATTATAATGGTAAATACTTAAATTCGCTTTGTTTTTAAGTTTGTTCGTAATTTTTGTGTGGCCTTGCCTGTTTTACGAGTTTTTTTACCAGTGCCTTACTTAAACTTGCACATTAGTAAAATATTCTGTAAATATAAATAAAAAGTCAATAAGTAAATGTTCAAAATATGTTTTGAACATGCACTGTATACTTCAGAATTACCTATTGCATTTTTTTTACAAACCCATCACGCAAGCTGTTTTTCAAAATATATTCATGTAACACCCTCAACATAAGCAGTAAAACTGAATGTTTCATACATACTGAAGTATAGCATCACATCCATCAATAAACTGGAATTGAAGCCCTTCGAACCTATCCATCGGCGATATTATGTGCAAGAATTGAACGATTTTTTCATCGCCAAAGAAAATGTATTCAACAAGCATATACTCGGCGACATGATAAATTATGTAATTTGCAACAGACTCCTGCCCGAGGCAGCCGCAAAAACGTGGTCTTAAATTGACTGCCAACCGAACACCAACGGAAAAATATCGGTGAATGTACGTGTATCGTTTTTTCTTTTATCTTTTATGGAAGATGATACTTCGGAGTGGCGAGGATATAATATATTTTCGATTCAATTATCTTGCGATAGCGAGGGTTGAATTAAGTGATGTACTGTGTTGTAGTGCGTGGATGAAATTTTGGCTTGTTAGTAGCAAAATATATAAGGATAATAATTAGCAAGATTATACAATTTATTTTAATGGTGACTCTGAAAATATAATATATAATCAACCACAGGTTCTTTATTTACGGAAGAAAAATATAATTTCTCAAATGATTGTACCTACCTATTACATACTAGTAACTAATACACTAAAACCACAGCCAAACTACTTCAAAAATAATCAAAGCATTTTCGGTTGAAGTGGAAAGCAGAAATACGAGGAAAACAGTTACCCACTTACATAAAAAGCTCCTAACTTACCCCTCCTTTACAAGACCTAAGGCCTGACCTAAAAAGGTCAACTAGCGACAAAAAAAAATGGCGTCGAGAAAACGAATAGTCTGCCGAATATCCGAGTTTTACGTCCTACATTTTCTCGACAATCAGTAACCCCAATACCAACGCGGGAAGCAACAAATCAAACACATGTAAAGCCATTTACAGCATATAAAACTGATGGCTTCGAAACAAATAAAGTTTTACGATTTAACGTTTCAAAGGTTTGTTGCCATCCGAACTAACTATCGCTTATCTTGTATCGACGGATAGGGGATCAAAACGCTGCATCCAACAATACTATTAGGTTTGTCAAGATTCAAGGATGCGTCTATAGGTAAGGTAACCCAAGATATTGAGGCGGATAAAATTTTACGGGTCTTCGTATGAAACGATTGTCGCAAAGTTTTAACAATAGGACCTTCCTTATCCGGGCCCGGAGGACTCATAACCAGGGGCCTCTGAGGAAATTATCAGTGTGTTGTGTTTAGAAGCGGCTGGAGTAAAAAAGTGAACAGAATATTTTATTTTAATTATCTCTTGTTGTGACTTTATTAAACGTATACCAGAAGGCCATGACTTTGATGTTTATACCATAATTAACTTGAAATGTCATTGAAATTTCGTTGCATATTGTAAAAATTTATAATAATAATAAATAATAATCCAGCCTTTTAAACGTCCCACTGCTGGGCACAGGCCTCTTCCTATATAGAGAAGGCACGAGCATTGATCACCACGCTTGCTCTCTGCGGATTGGCGATTTCAGATCCCAATTTTGGAATCCAGGTTTCCTCACGATGTTTTCCTTCACCGTTTGTCAGAAGTGTCTTTGAATAATTAAGAAAGTACATATAACTTTGAAAAAGCCTTATTGGTACTTGCCTGGGTTCGAACCTGCAACCTTGTGCATACAAATCCGTTCATTGAACAGCTAGGCCACCACGACATTTAAAAAATATGGCTGTATTTTCTTTTTTTCTTTCAATTTGTTTTCTGGGTGAATTTGCTCTGTATAATAAGACTGCCTTATACAAGTTTAATGTACTATACTATACTTATAATTGTGTTTTGTATGTGTGGTTTACAATGAACCAAAACTTTATATATTTGTTGAAGCAAAATAATATCCCTTTTGATCACGCGATTTTCCTTCAAAGTAATACTCTGTACGTTCTACACTCCGGTTAGGTTTAAAGGAAATGGTCATGCCCTCAATAGCTAGCAACAATAAATTCGGACTAGTCGATTGGCGCAGTGGCTGGCCGTTTAACTTCCTGTATACAAACCATAGCTTTGTTGCCTACAGATTCGAATATTTGATTTGCATTTGGTTTGTCCGTTCTGAACTAAAATAGGAATAGTAAAAGTAACTAGTTGGCTATGTACCCTTTAATTTTAATGCGAGATAGTACAAAAAGTAAAATTACTATGTATTCTTCGCGTTATAAATTATTTAGAATTTATTCCCCATAGTGATTAACTAATAAAATTGTTCAACATATTATAATTAATTGTTACATTGGAATTAAATTACAGCACAAAATGAGTGTTTTTTTTTTTTTGTACTTTGCTATTGGTTAACTACTTAGATACTCATAATTTATTAAGAACGAATGACACTTAATTTTGATCCAATAGTTTTAACATAATAAAAAACACATTTCTTTCTTTTATGCAAACCTGCAAGAGTCAACATTGTCATCACCATCGTTAAAAACCTAACATAATGATTTAGGTTACAACCTTTTTACTAGACAAGTATAATAGAATTTTACACGCAGCGAATCTGAATAGGGTTTAATAGCTCTTCGAAGTATCTTACTTTTTCCTTCGGCAACATAAAAGCGTGCATGACGTATTGAAAAATAAAGCTTAGTTCATGTTGAGAGCGAATGATGAAGATAAGTCACGTTTGCTAGTTAGGTTTCCCGTCTTATTTGTGATTTGACATGTAAGCAAGAATTACTGGAAAGAGTGTTGATAGGTTAATGTTTATTAGATAGCTAAAGATAGAAAGGGTTCATAAAATCTGGAAAGATTGATTAAATAGGGTAAAATACATAAACGTAAAATAAAAAAAGTGAAATGGTAAAACAGATGACTACACAATTAATCTGTTTTACGTCTATCTAACAATTATAAATTCAGTTTTAAACAGATCAAAGCACCTGCATTTTAGACATTGAATTGTTGAGCGTATTTCCAAATGGTTGCTTTAAATACGTAATTAAAACCCGCGAAGGTTTTCATTATGAACTGGACCTCGCTCGGTTGAGTTAGGGTTGAAATTTGACCCAAAGTAATTGGGTGGATAAAAATATAGGGCTTGGCCGGCGCTCCGTAACGTTTACCTGTTTCACCCGCATGAACTTACAATTCTACCTTAACTGTATTAAAATAGATAAGTTAAGGCTGTTTTAAGATAAGTAAGTGTTTTAGAACACACACAAATTCCTACAATTTTAATTCTTGTTGTGTATTTATTATTATGGAACAAAATTAGCTGTTTTGAACACCTAGATTCAGAAATTTTAAACGTTATGTTACTTTAGTAAAAACTTAAATAAAACCCTTTTTTATGAGCAGGATCATGCAAAGGATCAGGAATAAAATATGACCCATATTTTTTTAGATTTCATCACCAGTTAATTAGTTAGTAATTTATATAACCCACTGATGGTATAAACCTCCCAAAACGCCACACAAATCATAGCATTTCAGTTTAAAACGCGTGAAAAATCTACAAAAATATTTCAAACATTATTATTTCACCCTCTCTACTAATTGACAAACACAGTGTCATTCCAATATCATTTCAATTTCACAAATTGCCACGTAAACGTTACAATTAATGAGATACCTCCTCTTAATCCGGGAACCAACCATTATCGCGATTTTTAGCACCCGGCTTTCATTTGTCAATTCAAAGCCGCTCCCATTCAGAAATTAGGCTTTTATATTCTCTCTAAATGGATTAAATCCGTTCCGCGTTTTGGGGTTAACAATAGAGTTTTTAATTTAGTTATAATATAAGGTTTTTAGTTGGTATTTAGTTATATACATAAGGTTAAGTATACAGAATTTTAAACTACATTTTACTTGAAGATATTTACTATAAATAAATTTTTGACGGGCCTGTTGGTCTAGCTAGTGGTTAGTGACCCTGACTGCTATACCGGAGGTCGTGGGTTCGATTCCCACCCAGCACAAATATTTGTGTGATGAGCACGATCATAATATTATGTTCTGTGTCTGGGTGTAATTTATCTATAATATGTATGTATTTAGAAATATATAAGTATGTTTATCAGTTGTCTGGTTACCATAACACAAGCTTAATCTGCTTAGCTTGGGATCAGATAACCGTGTGTGAGTTGCCCGGAATATTATTATAATCTTCAAAGATTTTGTTCAAAATGTACCTATTTAATTTTCTATATTGATATCTTATTTTCATAGCATATTGTTTCAATTTAACCGAGAATTTATATCACTAAATCAAACATAAATTTGATATTTGTCATTTGTCTGCAAACCTTAAAACAGCATTCACACGCGCTTTCAGGAATCATAAACATGTGGTGACTGCATTTCATTCTGTGTCGACACACAATCTCGTGTCTTAATAACGCTAGACAGTTAATACGCTCATATAGCATTTAATTACTAAATATTATTACTCATTTACATCCCAAGTTTATGTCGCTTGCTAAATTAAATTGCAACTTTACGACTTCTGGCAAATTTACAATTTAAATAAGACATACTTTCACATAAATGTGAACTTAATGAGGTATTTCATTGTTCCAAATCGCGCTGTATCCAAATGGAAAATGAATATCTTTTGCAGGCAACCCTAACGAACATTTCTAATTACCATAAGTCCGAAAAAACCTTTCCTAAAATTCCGAGCCCTAACTAAATGAAACTCAACATATTTTTTCGTACAGAAAGGACTACAGTTCACTACACACAGTTGTTTATCTGACGTAGCGGAGTGTTCCGAGTGCCATCATCATCAGTCAGCTCGGGCTGCGGTAATTACTTGTACAGCCCTATAGCACTCGGGAACGAGCTTGTGGCAGCCCTGATCTACGAGTAGGGTTGGCAAAGGACGAACGCTTCTAAACTACAGTTGGTCCTGTGCACATAATTTTAAAACCGCGAAATAAATTGTCAAATTTAAAAACGACGAACATTAAAAAATACGGCTATCTGCTGGGTTGTAATAAAAAGATTTGTTATTTAAATTTTATTATACTGTTTCGAGTATAAAATTGAGTGTGAAATAAGAATTTATACAAACTTGAAGCTAAAACATAAACTGTTAGTTTTATACATTTTCGATACAGTAAAAGTTTAAATGTGCTTCAATATTCGACGAACAAAAATAACTTCAAGAAATGGGATTAGGATAGAACATGTGTCCATTCAAATCCTTTATCAATAGATTCAAGCCTATGAATGTAAATGTAACGGGCACAAAAGGTTAGAATCTTAATTCTAACACAGTTCGCGAAGTACTTTTCTAATATACTCTATTCAGGAGGTATGGAGCTTAGACATTAAATCATTCGTGTTACAAATGCGAGCCATTTTTTCACCCTCTGACATTGAAAGTTGTCGAATACAAAATTGAGTTGGAAATGGTTCTGTATTTTAAGCAGATGGCGTGTTGTTTGTTTCGTGTCTTTGTAAGAAAATGCTCACGGGTTGATAGACTTGTAGCGCTTTGTTTCAGATTGTTTTCTAGAGATATACGGAACTCATTTGGTCTTAGAAACCGGTATTTCTTTATGTTTTGTTTTTATTTATTTTACGTTTTTAAATAGTTTTCATTTTAACAACTAAAAGCTTTTACTTTTAGGTGGTTAAAATGAAAATGGAATAGCTATTATGATTTGTTGAATTTATACATTTTATGATTTGTTCGTGAAATTGTACAAAATGTACACAGCATTTTTGAATAGATATGTTAATAAATGAAATTCCTCGAACATTCATTCATTTTAAATGTATGAATGAACATATTTCAAGGAAATACTAATACCACATTTTTGAATAATAAACCGTCAAAATTTCATTTACATTCTATGAATTCAAATCCCAGGAAGTTTCCTAAAAATCTTTTATACTTTTACGTTAGCTAACTTTGTCCTCAAAAAATTCGGCGGAGTACTACATCAAATGAAATGTCCATTACAATAATTAATTTTCCAGTGCTGTTACCTTATTTCCAATTAACGAAAAGGAAAATAAAAACACGCAAGTACAGTCGCGTACAAACCTTTTAATTCAGAAAACGAAATCGTTAAATATTTTCGTTTCCTTTTCAGATAAATGTCTGCACTCATTAAATTCTTATTTATTTACATTGGTACAGTCAATAACAAAATATTGGTTTAAGATTAAAAGGGAAATATCTCGTTCGATTTATAGGCAAGCGTTTTAACGTTACGTAAATAAAGAGGAGAATATTATTTTTGTTACTTGAGGAATAAGTATTCAAAAGCCTTTAAGACTCTTTAACTTACGTCCCATCTATAGTCTATATAAACACTGAGTTTTTTAATAACCAAGACATTTACTTTTCGATACTAAATGGGCGCTAAAATTGTTGAATCACAAAAAGAAGGATTTTTAGTAAAGTATACAATTATATTTATTGAAATAACAAAGAAATATCTTCAAGTCGACCTTGATGTAAACAATTCATCAAATATCAGTATGTAACCGTCCCAATGTAGGTAAAAACTTTTCTCTCAAACCGAGAAAAAGAGAAACGTGGAGTGATGCTATTCAAAAATAAACTGTAACTGTCATATATTAAAGTAACTAATCGGACTATTCATGCAAATATATCGAGGAGGTTCCGGACGTTTGGAGTTCAAACGGACCCTAAATTACGCGTCAGTGTCTCAGGACGAACTAAAACGACCGATTCGTGTTAAGAAGCGTATTATGAAACGTATGAATTTTGAAATAACCATTTTTTTCAACAGAAATAACACCACTATTTCGTTAGGATTATTGGTGGTCTTTTGTATGATCATTTGGCAGCATCTGTGACGACGACGAGTATCTCACAAACCGTTTGAAAAAAAAAATTATTACGTATTTTATTTTACTTTAATGGAATCAGATATCGATACCTAACAACCTACCTTAACGGATCGGACAGTGTTTTCTTAACACCCTGTATAGTACTAGGTATGTAAATTTCAATCATCGTATCGTATCCTTAATTGCACATAAATTACGATAATTAGTTAATCTCAATTGACGTACGATTACCAGTTGTAGTTGATTATTACGTGTTTGGTGCCATATTGATACTATGGTTTCTGATTTACTGCAAATAATTATTGAATGATGTTATTGATGCTTACATAAAAGTTTTATAGCCACTAAAATAAAACTAGCAACTCTAATTTGTCATTGATAAGTCTTGTAATAAAAACCTAAATTAAAATATTTACCACTGCACTGTAAAACAAAAAGTTTAATTAACCACAAGAAAATACTGCAGTATATTTGTTTGGCTTAGTAAATCCTGCATTAGATGCAATATTAAGACTTAACAGTTTTTTTATCTACAGGAGATTGTGAATTTACACGATATGAGAACGATAAAAGAAATAAACAATTTTGCGAGCATTAATCTTCGTCTTCACACCAATTATTATTGTTTAATTCCAATAGCAAAGTATATTCTCACTGCTTCTGCATGATACAAGCATTATTTGCAAAGGCCCTTCTTTATTAAATATTAATCAACTTGCGTAATAATAAAAAGCAGTTATTTTCATACACTACAAAGGCTCTGAAAATCAATGCTAATACAATTAAGATCTTACTCATTACCTCGGTAATGGTATTAACTTGAGATAATTAATCGCTGATTTGGTCATTGTTTCATAATAATTGTGTCACGATAAACGTTGCAGGTTTCAATAATACTTAATAATTGTATAATGATGAAATGTATTGTGGCTCCGTTGCAAAATATATAAAACGTGACAAATATTTTTTATAAAACCGATAATTTATTTCTTAATATTTTTATCTTCTTTTCATTTCATATCACATAACCAGATATTTGTTAAAAAAAAACAGGATTCTATTTTAAATTAAATAAACAAAATCCTTCAACAGTTTTAAACTTTGCACACAACTGTATCTATACATCCAATTAGCTTTTCCATTAAATACCATTGCTGTTAATTTGAAAGGTGCATTTAGTTCTAATGGAGAACGAAAACATGTTTGTGATGGTAACTATGACGAAAATTTTAGTACGTACTGGATCAGGTTGGTATTCGCTTAGTGATGTTCGCTGGCTGATAATATATACCTATTATATACTTATAGTAGAATAAAACTATTACTATCTAAAGTATGATTTTATTAGATGTTAGTCGGTCTCGTTAAATATCATGCTCGGAATTTATTATTAATGAATAAGTGATACATGCATTTTTTATTATTAGCTACGAAACCTTTTAGTGTTTTAACAATAATACTTATATTTTACATGGTTTAAGTAGTTACAATTTTAGAATTCAACTAAGCGAAACCAGTTTAACATAACATTGAGAATTCTAATCCTAAATTGGGGTAATTCAATTAAGTTATTAAAATCAACATGCATGCAATGGCCACGGCCAAGTCTCTACCGGCTTTCACGTACTAAATATATATAGGTCACTTCATGTGGCCTTGATATGCCCAAATTAGGCATGCTGGTATAATATTATCTTTGTTTTAAAGATTAAATAAAATAATGTTGTCGCACCATTTAAAAACCAATGGGTTGCCGGAAAAGTAAAATTAAGAATCATAGACATAAAAACTACTTTTTACGGATTTCGTCGCGGTTTATTTTAGATTTTACACCTTTACAGGTATCATGGTCACGGACAGACTTATTTCAAAGCATTTTTATTTAAATGTCTAACGTTAACCTAAGAAACCAACATCATAGACATAAGTTTATATGGTTAAGAAAAGAACAGTTTATTTTTTAGGGTTCCGTACCCAAAGGGTAAAACGGGACCCTATTACTAAGACTCCGCTGTCTGTCTGTCCGTCTGTCTGCCTCCAGGCTGTATCTCATAAACCGTGATAGCTAGAAAGCTGAAATTTTCACAAATGATGTATTTCCGTTGCCGCTATAACAACAAAAAACCACATAAAATGAATATTTAAGGGGGGCTCTCATACGACGGTGGTACGGAACCCTTCGTGCGCGAGTCCGACTCGCACTTGGCCAGTTTTTTATATTTTTGTTTCAGCAGAGACAGAACGTTATAGCGATATCAACAAAAACCGTCCCATTGAATCACTCTACGAATTGGTGAAAACTATGAAAATCCGTTCTATAGTTTCTGAGTTTATTGCGTTCAGACCACCAGACGCGAAGGAGATCGTTTTATATTTATCACCAGTCTAAAGCCAAACCTTCCGTGTGTTAGTTCAGTTCAGAAGGAATATTAATCAAAATAGCTCTTTTCCCCAAGCATAATGATAATATTCTCTTAAGACATTGTAGAGGTTTAAAAGGAGACGCGTTCAATAATGGAAGCTTACAGGCTGATGCAGTGCATACAGAAAACGACAGCTGCAGCACTAAAACTGTCGAGCGCCTTAGAATACAAAATCAAAGCGCCAGCGTCGTTTAGGATAAACTTTTAGTTGAGAAATATTTGCAGACGTTAAGCGGAAAGTTGTGTACTTACGAAAAACGTGATAGAAGAGATTGGAAACATTAAACTTTGATTATTTGGAATATACAAATATTACAACGAACAAATGTGGGCCTCATTAACCAGGCGAAACCCAAAATATGTGACTTTATAGAACTGCATTGCCAAGCACTTGATAGTAATTTATATCTTTAAATACAAAATATGAAATACAAGATTAAATCCGGGCAATAAGAATTAATATAGGCTAAAAATTAATAGTAATATTTTGTATACTTGAAGGCAGAATATGTTTGGGACACTATGTATAATAATGTAAATTTACCTGCTCCATTATAAAATGATGTAGGTACTAGCTGTGCCCCGCGGTTTCACCCGCGTGAATTACAATTCATACACTATCTTTATAAATTATAGCCTATGTGTTATTCCGATGTATAAGCTACATTATTGTAAAGTTTCATTAAAATCCATTTAGTAGTTTTTGCGTGAAAGAGTAACAAACATCCATACATCCAAACAAACTTTCGCATTTATAATATTAGTAAGGATATACGCAAATAAACGATTTGATTGATCAATTGTATATGGCTGATAAAAAATCGAACGATTGAAATGGATTTAAAAACTATTATCATTAGTTTGCTGATCGTCAAATGTTTTTTGAACAACAAAGTCGGTCAAAAAAGATTGTATATTTAATGACGTAGGTATCTATATTTCTTCTTAAATCCGAGGATGTAATATTTGGTGTGCGCTGGCCTCTCACACGGCATATTAATGAAGAATTGGTTTAAATTCATTTATGCTGATAGCGAGTCACAGTTCACGAATGGCGATGTGTTGATGTTACTTAAATTGTCGGATAATTGTTTCGCTGGGAACATTTATGACTGTGAAATGCATTTATTTCTTATGACATTAAATATGCACAGAGTTGTTAAATGCTAGTGCGAATTAGAACTTTGATTGTTCGGATTATATGCATGTACTCCACTAATATAAAGTCACTAGCTTTTATAATATGAATATGGATTTTTGCTACTAATAATAATTAATAGCAAAAATCCATATTCATTTATCTGTCTGTTATGAAATCTAGATAAAATAATTTAGTTATTTTATCTAGATTTCATAACAGACATACGGATTTTATGGTTACTACATACAGTCTTATAGTCTTAAACACTAACCGGTCGACGGACGGGTTTGACTGAGCTTAAAACTTGGGTATTTCAGATTGTTACCCGAGTATTCTAATACTTCGTTTTAATTACAATTTTCAGCTTCTTTATGGTAAATAGACCTTCATTACTTTAGGTTACAAGACCCAGATTAAATTCCTTATTACCAAAAGAATACAGTTTCTTTTATTTATTTAAGGTTATTATTCATAGCATCAAAAATAAATACGTGTAACTTCTATACTACAAGGAATATACTCCATAATATCTTTAGTAACATAAAAGTTTACCATTTCATTTAAATCAGCTGAATCATTTTTACTACTCAATTGATCGGCGGCCAACCAGCTTCCTTTGTGGAATACAAATCTACATAAAAAAATCCAATCCAGTTAAATACGAGAGCCATCGAAACTCTTGACTTTAGCCAAACTCGTCGGTGTTTGAGCGAACTGCAGCACAAAGATCGGTCCCTCAACTAAGCCGCAAAACAGAATGTAGTGTCCGAACTTCTGACCAATATCTAAGTCAGCCAGCAAATGTTTAAACAAGATTGAGAAGACCAACTTGGTGCAGACAGTGAAAATATGAGTTATAGTTACATGCCGTGACCTATTATTAAGTTGGATGACTTGGTACTTATGTTATCCATCTAAAGCCATCGAGCTGCAAGACGACCATAGAGTCGCTATTGACATATAAAATGTGGTCCTATTTTTAATAACTATTTTTAAATTTACAATGCATAGATGTATGAGTTTACTGAATTTATTCTATCAGTAGTCTAATTAAGTAATTGAATAGAAGAGAGGTAATTATGGCCGTCCAAAATGAGCTTTTTTTTTTCGAAAGTACGTTTAATTATTTTTTTTAAATCATTTACTTAATTTAAGTAATGGATATTCTGTATTACCTCAAGCGTTTTCGTACGTCCATGTCGGTACAGATGCCAACACAAGTTACGTCTGTCCAAACTCCATTAGGTACAAGCGCTACATTTGCACTGTGTGGATCTGGGTTTTAGTGCTGCAGTTTAGATTAGGAAAGGTTTTGCTTAAAAGTTTGTCCAACATTTAATTACTACTCGAGACACCACTTCAAATTCCCATAGTCTTTTTATATTGAAGTGCTTACATTGGTTTTTACGAAATACATTGCTGAATTTAGAACTCTTGCCAAACATTGTTTCTTTATAGAACACGCAATCTATACCTACTTAGAGATTTCCGAACAGTAAATTCTACTGGCGTGATCGCGATGTTCCGTTTGCTTGTAAACAATAAAATAATTTAGGTATACCTTATTAAGTAATTACAAATCTTTTCGGTGGCTTCAAGGAAACCGCTTACAAGGCTCCAGTATGAATATTATTCTGAGTGAAAATGTTCGAGTCTATTCAAATCAAAAGTGGTTTTCCTCGAAACGGTCAAAAGCACTTAAAAGTTTTAATCGAAAGTTATTAGTCTACAGTAGATTTGACTTCAATAGGTTTGGAGAGGTTAGAACTATGGCGGAATAGTAATTAACTTCAGAATATTAACATCGTAGTGCCAAGACTGATAGCTGTAACTATTCGATGAGATTCAACATGAAAGAGTTATAAAACAACGATAATATTTATGTATTTTATAAATGTCTTTAAGTAAACAGAAATTACAACATATTTTTCATGTAAACTTTTCAAAAATAATTCATATTTTTGTACTCTGTTTTAGTTAAACGTTAAGACGAAAAAAGGAAAATTATTATACTTCTCACAAATACTTAATATACTAAACTGTTGTACTTACCTTATTATGTATGTATATCTTGCTAGCACGTGTCTCATTTATGTAAATAAACTTTTTAAATTTCCCGTTGTATACCAAGGTTCGGAGTAAATACTTAAGCCATATTCCTTCCGCTCTCTACACGTGTACAAACTCTCAAGTTTTTAAATAAACCTGCCCTCTAAAATTGCACACCAAAATTACGTTCTAAACTAAATAGGGTTACCCGATGTGGTTATAATAATATTATGCTGTTTCCTTTAAAAGCAGCCGGTGGAATAATTTCGTGTTATTACAGCGGGAAATTAGGAAAATGAGACAACTTGCGCGTAAAACGAAACGTGCTCGTGTGTTAGGGACAGACCATACTTATCGACTTTGATTTGGTGAACATAAAAGTGTGATTTGAACTTTATTTTAAGAGATGCTAGAAGAGTTAAAACAAGTCGTCAGTTTAGTACTATCTAATAAATTTTATATGTTAATTAGTATCTTTTCCACAATTGAATATCTTAGTGAGACTGTCTGTCTAAAAGTAAAGAAGAAACCTACTATTTTTTTCATTAACATTTTTTTTGCATCAAATCAGCTGATAAATATACCTAGGACTACTGCTACTTATGATGCCAATTTCATTCATCACAAATCAGCGGTATATACGCAAGCAAGTGTACCGAGACCCTAACTCAGTCCTTTTCAAATAACAATTTCAACGTTTCCTCGTTCAAAATATCGGGTGAAAAGTCGAAGTAAAAAGTCGCAGTATTTGGTATCGGAAATAGTGAGTGTACGAAGTTTGCGAGTATTTCGGTGCAAACAGTTGCAGAGTTTTGCACTAAAATAAACTGCTTACCAACCTAATTCGAAGTTTTGTGAACGATTTTTACATAAGAAATTGTTAACCCGGTCATACGCGCGCGAACTTTCGTACTTTTGATGAAAGTTTGCTCAGTACCCTTTTTTTACCATCATAATCAATTTTGAGCCACTGTTAAGTCTGTTTCATCCTCCTTGTCACTTTAAGGTGTAAAGTAGCGACAGCTATAAATATAATATAGGTATTTTACATAGGCTATTGCATTAGGTCTATACCTGTTATAATAGCAATATGTATGTGTATATAATTAAAATAATACTCTTCTTACAGGTACCGATACACACAGTCTGCTTGCGAACACGGTCGGTGTAACCTGGTCAAAACGTCAAGTCCAATAAGGTATTTATGTATTTTATGAATTTTATTTTACTTATATATACACACTAATTCCTGTTACATAACATTACTATAAACATGCAGCGTGATAGTTTAAATTTAGTATAAAAATAATGTCTTAAAATTAGGATACGTTTCAGTATTTAAAGTTACGGCAACTGCAACAGACACCACGAAAATCACGACAACCCCAAAAACTTCGTATATGTGCAAAACCCCAAAACCACAAAAACTTCGTGCGAATGTGAGTGACAGGTATTATATAAGATGAGGAATTCTTATATTCGTCATGTTTTAGTACTGCTATCACTTGGAACAATTTCCCATGTGGTGAGATGTCTTACATTTTATGAGAGTCGTTACCTTGCATACTAAATTGTATCTTAACTTAACCTGTGCTCGCCATTCCAGTGATTACTTTTTTGATAGGAAAACTTAGTGTGTTTACAAATATAAGGAAATTAAGATTTCAACCTTCCAGTTTTTTTAAATGGTTGCTTGAGAATAAGACGGTATCTATTCATTAAACATTTTTGGGAATATTTTGTTTAGATGGTTAGGTACCTCACAAATATTTAACACATTCATCTAATATCTATAGGCCAATTTTCGAACCGTCAAAATACGAAACTAAACCTTCTTTTTGTGAGGGTAAGACAATTTCTTTACCTAACGAAAACATTGATGGATCTATGACAGACTATTGAAAGGTATTTCATAAATATTGATTAAACGAAGCTACAATATTCCTACGGTCATCTTTTATTTAGAAAGATTTTATGTTTTTCTGATCAAAACAAAACTCTGTGAAAGAAAAAGTATTTTAATGCCTCTCTTAAGCCTTGTCTCTATTTCTTATAGGCCTCTTTATACATTTAATGTTGCATTTGTTTTTCAGTTACTAAAATCATTACTTGCACAGTATATTAAACACTATAATTTCTCATACATAAAACAATGGAGCCGTACCAAACAAATTCATACGACTTTATGTACCTAATTCTCCAACAAGCAAACTGATACACATTTATCTAAAGTATCAAGCCAAAATCGCCAATTCAAAACAACAATGACATAAGAACAAAGTGTTATATAAAACTCTTCCACATTAAAGCTACTGACAATATTATCTATCAGAGACGGAAGTTAAAGAGCTAACACTATTTTATAATTTCTCATACCTACATAAAAACATTGAAGCCGTACCAAACAAATTCATACGTCTTTATGTACCTAATCTACCAACAAGCACAATGTGAAACATTTATCCAAAGTATCAGGACCAAAATCGCAAATTCGAAACAGCAATAACAATGACATAATAATACAAACAAAGTGTTCTATAAAACTCTTCCACATTAAAGATACTGACAATATCAGGGACGAAGTTTAAGAGATAATCCTAACATCCACTCAACCGCTGCAGAATATTCTTTAAGATCAGAAGTTTGTACATAATCGTATGTTGGCGGTTATTGGTTATCATCAGAGCTTACCCCATATTTGCGGTTGCAAGTTTTACGCTTAGTGGGTTAAAATCACGTTTATTTTTAGAGGCCAAGGCTATGCTCGAATTGAGTGGAAGTTAATTTCATTATTTTTAAATATAATCATTAGAAATTTTATACGATAGTACATATAAAGTAAACTGTGGTACTGTGTGATAGGATAGCTTTATTCTGGCCTAGGTTTCTTTTGAATATACTATTCCCTATATTTGAACTTTTTAAGCCGGTTACTTGCACATGTTCGCTAAAATTTAATTTGTAGATGGATAAATAAGTATTGTACACAAAAAAGAAAAACAAATCTATGATAATATAAAAAGAACAAACGGGTCATAATCAGCAATCTCTTTAGAAAATGTTAAAAACTACTGATCATAGTAAGAGGAAAATTATTTGCAGAACTAAGTTACTCCCTGTCACTAAGAAACAATTTCTTCGACGATGTAGAATAACATAAATCACGAATAAAAGAAAGACATAACTGAAAAAGTGTAGGATAACTTATCTTGTTCTGCAACTTCAGTTAACTGAGCGAAGTGGATTACCATAGCGCTCGGGGCTCTGTATAACAAGCTGCTACGTGCAACATTGCAATCAATGGATGGAATGCAATACAATAGTGTCGCGAGGATGTTTTTATTTTGATTCTCGGTATTGGCTTCATTATCGTGTATGAGAGATATGGATGCAACACAGACAATTTTTATGTGAATATGTGCTAGGAATTCTTTTCAAGTCTCAGATTTTAGGCTAATTAACAATTCGAACGCAGTCGAAAATTTTGCTTTTTGGAGTAATGTGTTGTTGTGTGTTACTATAATTTATAGGAACTTTCGTACTGAGTCTTTTAGATTTACTGATTATTGAGAAAGACCTTAGCTGTTTTGAATTCTATCAGGAACGTCCCATAGACTTATGATTGAAAAACGCTTTTGATTCGCGACGGTACAAATAACAAAGCTACACTTTATCAGACCTAATAAAAGATTAAAAACTTCAATTCAGTATTCATCCAATTTGCGTGTGTAAACAACAACCACGCAGGCCTTTGACAGAAAACAGGTAAACACATTAAACGGGTGTTGTAAAATTATATGTGTAACACATTTCCTTTCATGCTTTGTATCTTTACGCACGAGAACATAATGACATCAAGAACAAAGGAGTTCTTAAACAAACGGTACTCCTAACTGAGTTAGAATAATGTGTTGTAAAGAGATTTCAAGTAAACATTATCAAAATTCGTTTTTATAACACATTTTGCTCAAGAAAATATTTTTTTGGTATTACAATTTCTATTGTATAGAATATAGATGATAAAAGACTCAACAGTTCGTGAATAAAGAAATAATAAAGTAAATGCTAAGTGTTTTTGTAGTAATCTGTTTGAAGTGTTACTTGACCTAGTTTTATAATTTTGCTTGTTATGTCTAGTGTAACTACTTGCTTAACTTAGGGCTGGGGAAAAATTATGTCGAACTTCGTCGGACCTATTTTCGGGGTAGGCCATATGCTGAAGGATGTTATAAAAAGTTTTTTTTATTATTTGCCAGATTACCAGATTCTAATTCTTCTTCTTAGTGTGTCGATTATTGGCAGTTATTTTTTTCCAGACCAGTATTTAGCAACAAGTGGTATTGTCCGTCGCCTCATACAGGTCCTCGCGTGTGCAGGTGGTAGGGAACGCTGGGCAACTCATTAGTTGAGACATCGTTTGTGGGCCACACTCACATGGCCCAGGTGTGCTGTAACCCCACCGTAATTTCAATGTAAATATTACTTTACTTTAGAAGTTAATCTGAATTCAGATAATTACATTTAAGCCGCCTAAGAATGTCTTTTTACAGATCTATTTAGATCGAAAAAGCGAGGCTGACTTTATAATTATGTTAATTTTGAAGTACGATTTCTCTATTATGATACTAAGCTCATTGCTTATTTACCTGTATCAAATCTTGCCTGAATTTGCTTAATCTTCTATCCACTATCAAAAAATAGCTACGAGCTCTTAACATCGCCAACACATATAACCCTAATACTCAACTACAAGCTCTAAATATCACCACCTCATACTGTATAACCCTATAACACTCCTAATTCAAAAACTAAAAATATTAAACCACCCACTACATAACTAACCCCGCTTAATTACAAAGCTGAAAAGACACGGATGTCGCTTAAACGTACGGAAATGCATTTAAGATAGCTTAACCCTCAGATGCGAGGTTTCAGTATGGCATTAAAGCCAGCTTAAAACGTGCTTTGCCTTCCTCTGTTGTGGTCAGACGTCGCGTGACTTTATCTGCAAAACAGACGGCTGAAGGATAGCTCTTTTCAGGACAGGCCTTTCTAATGTTAAACTTTTGTTTTGTGTTTTTGAACGTATTATGTTTGCTTGTTGTATTGTTCTTTATTTTCTGAGCTTAGATAAAATTTTCACAGGTATTGTAATGTACTTCAATTATAAATTTGTTCATGTGTACATTTTCTGTTCACAAATAATTTTGATACTTAAATTTACACATCATATCACTAAACGTAACGTAGGTTGTATTGTACCTACGGTTAATGTAATGACAAATAATTTCCAGGAATTGAGAATTAACTTGTAAAATTATTCTAAATGTTATGGAATACACAAAATTACACAAATGTTTGAATATTATTGTTAAACAATAATAAAATTGTATAAAACGATTTTATTTATATAAATAAATATATAAAATAATCGCAAGCAATTTAGCAGAACTAGTAGCCGAAGTAATTCATTTATTTCCCACCAATTCTATTCCAAATTCGAATCGTAATTTCAAAAAGTTTAAAAACAAATCCCGCTCGTAGTTTAAATTAGCCAGCCAGTTAGGGTCAGTTGCACATAGTTTTGCCAGTTAACCGAGTGTTTGCTCAACACGCCACAACACGTGCCTTCAAAGGCTTTTTACGCACCAACTGGCAATTGGCGCATCTCTAATCAACGACATTATCGCTTTAGTTTAATTATGTGCTTTTAATGGATTTTATTTATTTGTTTATGGTGTCGATTCAGGTTTTTTTCTGTAACTACGTTTGTTTTTAGTTAATGTAGATCTAATCAGTACTACAAAATTTTGTCTAAGATACATTTTATAATATTTTAATAATACATAGATAACCCGCTTTAAATTATTTAATTTTAATTTATAACATAAAACAAGTTTTCCAATAAATATACTACGCTAGTCTATTATTAAATATTTATTTTAATTGTAATCAAAACACTCAACAATTTTATTCTTCGATAGAAAAACTAATAAACTAAGCGTACCTTCTTTGAAAAAAAGTACTCCGTATTATACTACAACAACCATGAGACAGTTCTTAGAAAACGACTTGAATTTCGAGACTATATTTTATCACAACATTTGCTCAAGTTTTCCGATATTACAATGAAGTCGGGTCTAAAGGGAAATTCTCAGAAACTTGTTAATATAACATCACGAAGCTTTTCTCATTTGAAGGTTGAAATAAAAAATACTGTTTTGGAAAAGCCAATTACCCATTTATACTTATTGTAACCTCGTTAAGACAATAATTTGCTATTGTATAATTAGGACGGCTTTTTGTAAAATACGAGGAATTTTTCCGCCCAGACTTTGGCCTTATGCTTTTTATGTTCAATTAACAAAATGATCACCAAACAGGTTTTATTTTATATTATTTCGAATAAGGAATTTAATTTCAGCAATCTAAATCGAATCATAAATTTAAAACCCGCTCAATATTTTAAAATTAAAACTCGATTCTACATCATTAGAAGACAACAGAATTAATTCATTACGAAGTCCAACTTGTCCAATCAGATGAATTTATTGTTCTCCAACTTTGAAATTAGCATTCAAATGGGTTCTAGAATTGTTTTCTCCAAAATCTTGAGACAGGAGTCGTGAGGTCCACTGAACCATTTGTCACTTTAAGCTTAGATCAAAGGCGACATTTTTTCACGCTTCCAGAATTGCGGGCTAATGTCCTAAAGAAAAAGTTATCTTAGCTTAATTTAGGAAGTGGAACACGAAAGGCGCTTAATCAAAATAAATTAACGTCTCGACCCCTGCTCCGAATAAATTTTTGAATCAAAGAGTGTTACTTATTAAAGATTTTTTGAGAAAGTTTTGATGGTTGCGAATTGTAATGGGCTTGGTCAGTTCGGTGGCAGAGCGACGGAAGTAATTATTGAGCTTTACTTATTTTTTTACTGCCATTCATTTACTCAGGCATCTTTTTGCCAGACATTACTACATAAAAATTTGAGTAAGTTCATCGTGCATCAACTATTCGCAGTGCTTAGTGCGCCTCGTAATTAGTTGAATACCATCAACAAAAGCTTAGTTAGGGCAAAAAAAATAAAAAGGTATGTAATATTATTGTAATTTATTAACATAAAATGGTTCCTGTCTTCTCAACGTACCGCTAAGCCAACCTTACGTGTGACGTTGAAATATCGCGCACACATTTTGTATCGTTGCAGTTTCGTCTTCTCTAAACAAGTAGCATTATTTATGCATTATATGTTAGCTTAATGTGCAAAAGTATTAGAACAGTTTTTAAGTGTTTACCACATTTGTTATATACGTCGGAAAGTATTCAAACATGACGATGATGATATTTATAATCCATGTATGAATAAAATAAATGACAAACATATCTAAAAATTGTGTCATAATACTAAGTACCAATATATTTATTTTATAAATCCTAAATTAGCAATCATTTTATTTTATTCCTTAAATTAAAGATAAATAAAATTAAGCTCAAATAATTGCGCAAAAAAAAAACCCATCCGAATAACCAAATAAAATAAAATATTCTTAAAAAAAAAAGAAATAAACTTGACATAAATATCGAATGAGAACTTTGAATACCAATACAGAAAATAACTTGTTTTCGCTGTCTTTCTATAAAATGTAAGCAAAACAAATGTTTGTTTTTGGAGTGAAATCCATCTGGTATGTTTTATTTTATTTACATGAAGCCGTTTTGAGCTGTACGATATACATTTTTATTTTAAAATATAAAAATACGATAGAATTTTAGGTACACATTGAACATCTCTTATTTATTTCAGTTCAATGACTGCAAGAAAAATTATTATAAAAAAAACTTTGAAATAGGTCTTTGCAGTTAGCCTGAGCGCAGGCTTTGACTGCTTCACCAGACTTTATTATAAAACAGCAATTACAGGTAAAATATAATACAAGTAAATAAATAAGCCCGCCTATATACGTCTCACTGCTGGGCACAGGCCTCTTCCCAAATAGAGAAGGAACTATCATTGATGTCCACGCTTACTCAATTGCGGATTGGCGATTTCAGACTGCAATGTTTGGAATCCAGGTTTCCTAACGATGTTTTTCTTCACCGTTTGTCAGTAGTGTCTTAGAATAATAAAAAAGTACATATAAATTAAGTACATTGAAAAAGTCACATTGGTACTTGCCTGGGTTCGAACCTGCAAACTTGTGCACACAAATCCGTTCATTGAACCGGTAAGCCACCACAACTATAAAATAAAAGTCACAAATAAGTATAATAATACCTATTAATGTTATTCTCCAACATAACCTACACACATAAGCATCCAGACACATTTAAGACAAATTAAACAAAATTATCCAAAAAAAGTTCTCTAATTACCAAAAATTTTCATTAAACAAACGTAGAAAACATTTTATGATTCGCAATATTGTTTATAGGCCATTACATTAGAAGAGGGCCCGTAAATTCTTTGTAAGCCGTTATGGCGGATGATTTGCATTGTTCCCTACAATTTGCGTTGGAATTACCCGGCTATTGCTCGCCTTAGTATTAATTTAAGCATCGTTCCGTGAGACTGATTGAGTTATAAACAATGTTGGTGTCGACTGGACTTGGGGGTATAAAGGATAGGATCGTAGCAGTCAAGGAGATCTCGCAATAGATGTATTACCTAGTTTGTTTGAGAGATATCTGCGTGAAATGGACCTAATATCAATAAATGATATAGAAAAATACGTAAATATAGATATAGGTTTGTGAATAAAATAGTTGCCATAAGTGACCCATATAACTAAGACCCAAATGCCTAAACATGAGCATTGTCAAAAAACACTTCTTTTTACTTATATACGTAACTATTTATTTTTATCTCTGAAAAATTGGCCTACACCTCTTTGGCAGACCAAAGGGGCACTCGCCTACCACGAGTCTAAAATCTGCTAGGGTTGCATGTCGTCGCTGGAGCTGCGCTGAGAATGCTTAGCGATCCCGCGGCTCCAGCAAAGACGAGAACGGGACCGGAGTGTTTTTGGTCGGTGCAAGTCCGACATATCCCCACGTCGTGCCCTCGACGTGGGTTGAAATCATTCGAAATCAAAATGTTTTTATTTCTTATAAACCAAATAAAAAAGGCGCTCAAGAAAGAAACGTTACGTTAAATCTACTGACTCTAGTTGCTCGGTTCCAAAGTGTCCTTCCTATGGAGAAGAGCCGGCAAGAAACTTCATAAGACTCCATTAGATTTCCACCCGACAAAAAAAAAAGCGTTGCATGTCGCATCAGGTGTATTTCATAATCTACAAATGAGAGTCAAACTACTGGCCAGTGATTAGTGGAAAAAAAAGCAATCTAAAATTGTTGTATACGATGCCATTCTCATATTGAAGAAAATATATAGGTACCTATAAAATATATTTCATAAAGATCTGATTTTTATATCACAGCACATTTAGAACGCTAGAAGGGAACTTTATTTCCACTATGAATATCGTATAAAAGGCACATAAAAGTGTTTTTATTGTGATATAGAAATTTTTAGCACCGTTTTATCATATCAGTAGCGGTAACGTTTGTGTGTTATGATTTTTATGGAACTGTAACGAGGCGGATAGATAAAAGAAATAAATAGCTATATGTTTATTTGATTGTGTTTATTAAAATCCTTGTGTTATTTTATGAAGGTTTTTATACATACGTATTGACAAAGATAACTTATACATTATTTAAGTATCATTACATAGTGTAGCTGTCAATAGTTAACTGTTTTTTGTGTTATTCTCGTGTTGAGACGTGTATGGAGGCGTGATTGTTAGCCCATGCAAAACTTTTTAAATCTAGACTTAAATATTGGTAATATAGTTTACAATGCACCATTTTAGGATGTAATAGCAATCTCAAATCCCCATTGCAAAATAAATCTACAACACAAAACATTTGCAACGAACTTAGCATGCATAACCCTGCAAATGTAAAACTTCGCAAATAAATATTCAACTAAAGCATTTTATCAAAAGAAAAAACTCAAAGCAAGATATCTGTTGACTTATTAAATGTTTATCACGTCTGAAATAAATTTGTTTGAACTCACGAGTTTGCAGTTTCACCTTTCCAATATTTATTTGAAGTAACTTTAAAGTTTCAAGTTGAACATGGAGAGGGTTAAATATTGAGATTCATGTTTGATATTTGAGATTTAATTTTCATATAATATCATTGAGTATTTTAAGTGGATAGGTATATTAAAACTTGAGGTTTTGAGCTTTTAAGAATTAATAACAGTTATTGAATTTTAAATAACGTACTACAATCTTCTGTGCTCTTTATTCTATGTACATATTTAACTAAATTTAAATTGTTACTTAGTTCATGTAAAATTGCAACAAACTACAGATGAATCTACACGAACAGTTGACATGTTTTTATGCAGCACACACACCTATTCCTCATTTATAAAACTGCCAAAACGATAAACAAACATAAATACATCACCTACACCTGTTCATAGGTGGTACTTACATTATAACGTATAGCCTTCTCAAAATATGAACGATCCAGTTTTCTCTGCCTCCTTATGTACAGTCACGAGCAAAAATATGTAGTATAGAATAATAATAATAATATCCTGGGAAAACTCACACACGGTTTTCTGATCCCAAGCTAAGCAGAGCTTGTGTTATTGTAACCAGACAACTGATAAACTTACTTATATATTTCTAAATACATAATATTATAGATAAATAAATTACACCCAGACACCAGAACAAATGATCGTGCTCATCACACAACATTTGTCCTGGGCGGGAATCGAACCCACGACCTCCGGTATAGCAGTCAGGGTCACTAACCACTAGACCAACAGGGCCGTCGTCGTGATAGAATATAAATCTTTATTTCAAGCTCAGAGCTCATAAATAGTCAGTAACAATTTTCTCAAACAGCTAGTGTTAGTAAAATATTAATATTTGATTATCAATTACAAGTATAATTACAATCAGATTTACATTTTACTAGTATACGCTCTCCAATTTTTGTTTACTTTATAAGTTAATGTACACACAACAGACAAACAATGATAAACACATAAAGAACAAATAGGAACAAAGGTACAACTTATTTTCAAAAATTTATTCCAGTAGACCAGAATTTTAACTGATCGTCTCTTCAATTATAAATTGATATTGTGTAACGTGTTGTGAAGCAATCATTGAAAACAGTTCCTTAATCATGTACATATTTTTCTTTTTCAGTTTCAGTACAAAAATCTCGGCTCGCTAATGAAAAAATAAGTTCACTATGTGTATACATATTTTGTTCGTGACTGTACAAAATCGGGCCTTGGGGTCATTCTCGGTATTACGAAGTAAGATAAGTAACTGTCCCTTGAGACTAATATATAAAATACGTGTCACACTACACAGGCAATCAGTCGTCAGGGAACCATTTTGATGGTACTTGTGTCCCATTTCAGTAGTTCTGTCTTCAAAACGACGTCATTTGAAAGCATGTTGACAGAATTTAAAAAAAATCGTAGATCGTTTGAAATATTTTACAATTCAATAGGGATAAGATATGGGATAGGATTTTAGGCAACAGCAAAATTTTTTTTATTCAACAACATATCATCTATGAATAATTCTTATGAACTACATGATACCTAATAATAACAAAATTAGACTTAAACACATACAGAATTAAAAAGCTAATGAACTAGAGTAGAAAAAATTACACTTAAACACTATATATATAGTATATATAGTAAAATATTAAAAAGTAGACAATAAAAACTAAAATTATCACCATTTATAAAGTTTCTATGCACTATTGAGATGACATTATGAATTTCATACATAAAAAGCCTTACATGCATATGTATTATTAAAATATTGAATTACTATTAAATATTCCAAATAGCTAATAACTTCCAAATAGATATGTTTCTGTCCATCAAAGTAAAAAACCATAAAAATACAACAACTATTCACAATATCTGTTACCTACTGCATTCAGCCAAAACTATTGTAACGAACGAACATGTTTGTACACCGAATGTTGTTCATATAAAAACTAGGCTCGTAATTCATCATAGTACTAGTCTGACTTGACTGGCGATAAATCTGGCTCGCTCCAAATAAAAAATAACAATAACGAGATAGTTCCAGGACAAATTATTACTCCGTTTTTCACTTCCCGTTGTACCGTAATAGGATTACTCTACTTATTGTAGTCAGCTGCTAGTTAGATCTAAAAAGCTTGAACCAAAAAACTGTGAATAAATAACCACCAGTTTTTTTGCGGTACATCGCTTGGTTTGTGTAATTAAATTATTCTCATGCGGTAAAAAGTTGGCAGTGGATTAAACATATGTTTCGAAATCCGGTGTTTATATTTCCGTGTTGTAAGGTTACACGCACGACCCTTTTGGACAAGGCCTGATTATCTTCAATCAACATATTCTATGGGGACTTGACCGCGTTTTCGTCCTAAATTGATATTAATTTATGAAGCTAAGCTTGTGCGGACGCTGACCACATTCTATTGCTGTTTTCTGCTAGATTAGGTTTGTATGAAATCAAAGGTTTGGTGAAAAAGGTTTTGACTTCGCTTAGTAGTTATAGCTATAAAAGGCCTTGGCATGAAGGTGTCCTTCTGTTGCTTACATCGTTAGCCTTGAAATCGTTTCCCTGTTATTTTGTTAAAGCTATCTTTAAAGCAATGTACTTTACAATTTTAGGTATTCCACCTATGTATATGGTGCTAAAGATCACGATCTGCAGTTTCGTAGTTTTTTAAATTCACGTTCACCGATGTCGTTGCAAATTTCTTGTAACAGGACAAGCCTTGGCTTACACCGGGCACTGGTCCAAAATCTAGGCATCTACTGGATTTGTTATTCTTATAAAGCACGTGAGTAGCGGTTTAAATTAGACTTGTGAGGAGAAGAAGAATATATGATATTACGTGATGTTTACCGCAATGAGGCAATGTGGTGAGAAAGGCTTTTTTGTTTGAGAAATAAAAATATTTTGTTGTGACATCATTTTTTATAAAAAATTGCAACTTAACTTTATATTTTCAATTAAATATTTAACATTATTTTATTATTATTCTTGTACGTTTTAATATAAAATAATAAAATAATCATTTATTTACACAAGTTACGTACACTAGGCTTAACAGTAGGTAAAATATGAATATATGCGAATATAATACTTAACATTTGCCGAATACAATCAGGATATAATAGTCACTTATATTCCAACGTTATTTTGCCGAAACCCAACCCCACGCCTAATATAAATACCATATAAATACAAAAACAATAAACAACCTTTAAAATTCTCCATAATAAAAAAAATATTATGGAGAATTTTAAAGGTTAATGTAATATCTATAAATACTTCTTTGTTACAATTTACTTCGTAAGCAAATACAAATTAGGAACAACAATTTCTAATCTGTCTTTTGTTTGGAGCAAGATAAACAACGAATTTCCCTTTATGAGTATGTTAAACAAGACAAAGGAAATTCTTTTAATTGATTCGCTTTCGTATCCTGGTATCTTGCCTTTCGTAAATTCTCTCAAAGGGTTAACGAGAATTTACTATCTTTTGTCTAGATTTCAGCTTTATACGGCAATCTGAAACAATTTTATTTTTTTACCTTTTTAAAGGAAATTACAGCAAAATGCTAAGGTCTTTGGACATGGTTAAGGAAAAATTGTTTCCATTTCGCTCAATGTTCGATTAGACCGATCTCAAGCATCAAGGATATCATCCTTGATGCTTGAGATCGTTCTTATTTTCATCCTTATTGAATAAGTTTTCTTTGTGAATGCGGTTGTTATGACAAGCCGTAAGCAAAACTTCGGAAGCCTAATTACTTATTGTCTTCGATCTCATCCCCGCTTCAACTGTAAAGCTCTAAAGCCTTTCGAAAAACATTTTCCTATGGAAATTTTGTTTTCCACGCTTTGTTTTTCGCTTTATACATTTCCTTGAAAGAGTTGCTGTTTTCGGATTTTCGGTTTGATCTTTAGTGCGAGGAGGCCAGGTGTAGATTAGGCCTTTCGTTCCCGTCGAGGATTTTTCAACGAAATCCCTGTCTAATTCTTTATCATGACAGCTGCATCTACAAAGGGGAAGAGTTCAGCTATGGCTGCCGTTTGAAATAAATTTTATGTAAAAGATACTAAGACCACTGATATTTTTCAGACACAAATGTTCAATTAGTGTCTGAGATATATTATACAATAGATTAGAGTTTGCGGTGGCGTCTTAGAAATGTCACATCTACGTTTCTTAATTTAACTTTACGTATTTACATAGCCTAAGTAATTCCGCTACTACAAGCACTACTCTGCGGAACCATTCAACAAAACAAAACAATAGCTTGTATATTTTCATAAGGAATGCTCATTAAACACATAGCCCCATTTTAACTACTCGACACTTGTTTATATTTACCTAGTTAATTAATTCAGGTTTAATTAGTCTGTCTTGCGAAATTATTTCCTCTTAAATTATCTCGTACAAGACAAACGAGGTTTTAGGCCCTTATGCAAGTAATTTGCGTAGCGTCGGCAGGACGAAATAAAATATGCGTGGGCCTAATGAAAACTGTCTACATTATTAACCTAGGTAGGCCTCCTTAACAACCCTTTTGGCCTAAACGCCCCTTTAGTTAAGTGAGGGGCTTTGAATCGTAACATACGTTTGTGAACGCAATTTTGGAATGTAATGTTAACTTTATACCCCATTAAAGTGTCCTGATAACGCCTAATGTAGAGGTGTACCGTTTTGGGGACACATTTGCGAAAAAATCTCATATCTCTGTAACGTGACCTATATGATTGTCGCAATAAAAGGGTCGAAAAGCAACAATTATTTTTTATTATTTCCATTACTCGGTCATCAGCGAAAATTCATCGATGAACGTACGTTTTTGTTGGTACAAAATGCAATGGATAAACCGTTTTTAAGCGGGGCGAGTAAATATTATAGGAAGTTGGACTTGTTTTTGTGTAACTGTTTCAATACAGTTACAACTTGTCGCTTGTTTCGGTAAATAGTTCTGCAGTACAGTTTTTAAACATTTAATGTTTTGTTTTGGACAAAAAATACAATTTGCGTGATCTGAACGTTCTCGCTGAAAGTTGGGTTCACCAAATTATATCACTCTATAGTTTATTATGCAAAACGTTTATTATGTAAGTTCTATTTAATATGTACTGTGTATTATGTATATATCACGTTTAAAGAAAAATTGTTTATTTCTTAACCAAAATCAGTACAAGTAGATGATTAAAGCCTCCTTTTAAGGAGGAGACTCCAAAAGTTTCTTCATTCTTTTTTTTGTCTTTTTTTTTTTTAAGTTTGTTCTTACCAAAACAGGTAGACAATATTTTTTTTATTTATCACTCACTAATAGACATCAGGCTCAACCTATATAAAGTATTCCAAATAGCATGTGTACCTATTCAAATAATAAGTGGTGACTTAACCGTCTCAGTCGATGGACGTCCATTGCTGGATATTGGACTCCTATATTCCCTAAGAATTATGGCGTTAAATCAGCAATGTCTTAGCTCTTTATCTGTTCCACACATTATTTATGATTTATGTTTGTATCTTTAACAATATTGTGTTTGTACGCCAATATCTAAAAATAATCATAATCATTTCCGTCCCGGAAGTAAATGTATATTCTTCTAAACCAAGTCAGCAACCTAATCAATAACGACACAAATGTACCAATAAATAATGAAATATTATTTAAGGATTTCAAACCAATAAATCATATTAATCCCTGTTCTAGATCATTCAGATTAAGATGTATACAGAACCCATCTATCTAGAAAACCCTCGTCTCTATGATCCCTTGGGACTTAAATAAATACCTTCTTATTTATTTTCTTTACGAGCTATGTTTAGTGATCATAAATTCAATTTCAGAAAATTTAAGTAAATTTCCTGGTTTTTTGGTAAATAAAATTTTAAGAAGGTTTGTCGACATCGTGTGTGTATATTAAGTGGTAATAATATGCTTAATGGAATTAGTATCTTGACAGATATGTGGGTTGACCTTAGGTCTCAGAGTACATAATGTCTTAAGTAATTCTATTCATTTCCATATTGAAAACGCTTATATATTGCATTTAAAGTACCTGCCAAATTAAATTTTCAAAGTACACACGGTATCATACAATTTTAGGTAGCTTCGAACAAATATAAAATTACAAAATTTACATATAATAATATGTTAATTCGGATATTCAAAACTTAAGATTACTTTTTTATTGATAGTAAAATACTTATATGGTTATTCAATTATACGAAACAAAGTTGATAAAAATATAGAGTAGCAAAAATATACCTAACTAAATTGTTTGAAAAATACATACACCTGCATTCGTTAGGAATCAAGTTTGCTCGACTAGTTTCCTAATCCCGAACAAAGTACTATCGGAACGCAGTCAGAAGCCAAACGAAGCTTAGCTTAACAAGAAAACTTTAGATATGAAGGAAAAGCTATTCACAAAGCGTTCCTATGTATGCATTGAAATGAGAGCTTTGTGCAAGAAATATTTGTTTATAATCCAGCCTATGAACGTCCCACTGCTGGGCACAAGCCTCTTCCCATATAGAGAAGGCACGAGCATTGATCACCACGCTTGCTCACTGCGGATTGGCGATTCCAGATCCCAAATTTTGGAATCCAGGTTTCCTCACGATGTTTTCCTTCACCGTTTGTCAGAAGTGTCTTAGAATAATTGAGTAAGTACATATATAACTTTGAAAAAGCCACATTGGTACTTGCCTGGGTTCGAACCTGCAACCTTGTGCATACAAATCCGTTCATTGAACCGCTAGGTCACCACGACATTCAGAAATATTTGTTTAAAATAAAATATTAGTAAATAAATGTTAGTGCCCAGTTATGTGGGCATGCAACTGTTTTTTTAAGTTTATGAAATTATAAGGGGATACTTTTATAAGATCAAATATGTACACTGAGTGCCACAACGAAAGAGGATCTACAAAGTGTTGAAGGCATACCCTTAGTTTTGCCTTTATATACCTATGTATTTACTAAATAAGTTTTTTTATTTTTTTCAACGTCATGTATGTGTAGAACACTTCAACAAGTTAACATAAGCCGCCAATACTTGTGAACAAAGAACAAATATCAGTAAATACTTGATTCTTACTTATTGCTATGTACTTCAAACTAACGTGTGACGTCATCGACCATGTCCTGTTAATCAATCTCAGCTATCTCTCATAGTTTGACGTCCCCGCTTACTAACCAGGATAACACCCACATACAAGCGTTCATATTAACTATGATTATTATTTTAATACTATGTTGTTATAATATCACGTTAATAATGGGAAAATAAGCGTTACTCTTGCAAAATCACGTAATAATAATAATATTCCGGGACAACTCACACAAGGTTATCTGATCCCAAGCTAAGCAGAGCTTGTGTTATGGTAACCAGACAACTTATAAACATACTTATATATTCTAAATACATACATATTATAGATAAATAAATTGTAATGTAATGTGTAAAGTAATGTCGTATGCCTCATCAACAAAACCAAGTAGATGAAGAAACATAAAGTAGAAAAATATCCAATCCAAATTAAAACTATCGATGTTAATAACACTGGTTTAGAATATTTTTTATCGTAGACTAAAAGCGGATCAATTAATGTGAAATTCTTTTTATATGATTGCCAATCATGATGGCAATTTGATGTTCAGAATTATATCAAAGTTACAAATGGAATCGTTACATTAAAGGAAAATCTTTTACTCATTAAATAAACTTTAAATTAACTTGATTCTAATAGTAATTAAATAAAAAAATACTTATTAAAACACATCACAATAATTTTAGTTGTTGTTACAAGAAAAATAAATAAAGCAAGAACCTAAATTGGACGGAGAATGCTATGCAAGGAATTCATATTCGAGAAAAATTGCAACTCATGACAAATGAGGTATCACATTATAATGACGCGCCCTGTATATGGAAGCTCTAAAATGAAACGTATCTTGATGTATATTTCTTAGTGGTAGCCCAGAGTATTTTCTGCGGAATTCTGGGTAAACGGTTGGTCATTAAAACAAATTTTTAATAAAAATTGTAATTAAATTAGATGAAATATTGCTATAAATTTAAAATTGAAAACAAATTGCTTCTTTGTTCCTTTTCGTACAAGGCAGCTGACAGCCGCAATGATAATATTTATTATGTATTTTAGAAATGGCTTTCGTCGACAACCTGCTTGCAACATTTAATTCCGTCCCTTCAAATTCTGTCATAACAAGAAATAAATTCCCCTCAAAATTTCCCCCACTGTCCAAACCGCTACGAATAAGCAGTCCCCTTACCAAAATTTGGGCTCAATCGAATAATTACAAAGGCTCTACAACTTTATTTAAAATTATAAAGCATTTTTAATGTACGCAGAAGGTACAGTGATTCGCAATTCGTTTGCCCGTCACGTCTGTCTTACGCCTTCGCTACTTTTTCGTCATGTCGACTCAAATTAATTCATGCAAATGAGCTTTGGCGTTGTCTGAAATGGGCTTAATCTTATCGCCTGTATAATTGCATGGGGCAACGCAAATAGGGGCTTAATTTTTTTATCAACATTTAATTTGGCCAGTTGCCAATTCTGACTACCTTTTTTAAGGAAGTTTTTAATGAGTTTGTGTCCCGACATCCTGAGATGGGTCCTGATTTTGGACGCCTCTTGTTTTCCTTTCATCGATGGTCGTTTGTTTTCCGATATACTTTATGTGTTGTATTAAGTCTTATGGGAGGGAAAATGTTAGGCTTAAGTTACTGTTTCTTGGGGCAGGAAATTTACGATGGGGTTTACATCTGCAGCTGTGACCAGGGAATGTAGAAATAAAGAAAACGTGTTTAAGTTGTAAATTCACAGCAAGCATTTACGTTTTACAAGTTACTCACGTTTACTTGGTCGTATAAACTTTTGTCTTTTTTTTCTCCTTAGCAACTTATCGTAATACTTAAAAAAGTGGGGCTACTAACAAGCAACCAGTGTACATATTACAATGCAATAAGATTTTATGTCACCTTGATGAAATGTGATCTTTTTTGCAAATTTACTGCATATTATTGTATTTAAATAAAAGGCAGTGTATACTGTAAACACAAACTATGCAGTTATTTGATCAAGATTAGTTGCACCTTCGTAATTATGCTTCTCGGAGTTAGCTAACGATCGGGAAAGATAAAGTTTGTCAGGTAATTAAGCACTACACAGGTAAGCTGGGTCGTTCTACAATAATAATAAATGAGTTAACGTTTTAGGATCATTTTGAAACTGTATTTAATTTTCAGCCATTATGTAAAAGTTTTAGTATCATAAGTAGGTTTAGCTTGTTGCTTCTTTTTTCTGTCTATTAAAACGTTTGATTCATCAATCAGAAATAAATCAAAATACTCGTTATGTATCTTTTATCTAAACTAAAAAACCAAAACAAGTCATTTTCGAGAAAATAATTAACAAACACTGGTTAAAGTGTATAGTCTGAGGGGCTCGTGGCTAAGTGTAAGCCGTACGGTTTGACCGATAATACAGGTTAAGCCGCGCTCGCCGCGGTTGGTCCGTGGATGGGTGACCATTTCCAAGCATACCAAGACCCCTCCGTGCCTCGGATAGCACGTTAAGCCGTAGGTTCCGAATATGATACTATGATCTTTGGCAGTCGTTAAGTCAATTCCGACAACCAGTTTTCCCATGGGATACTGTGTTAATACCCAGTAAAATGGGTTGTGGAGGCCAGATAGGCAGTCGCTCCATGTAAAATTCGGTATTCAGCCGAATCCGGTAAGACTGGAAGCCGACCCCAACATAGTTGGGAAAAGGCTCGGGAGATGATAATAGTCTAAGATCCCGTTAAGACCGACCTTCACCGAGATGCTTATTTAATGAAACGTATTTTATATTTAATTTAATATGTCAATAAATATAATGCATATGGGTTGCCTAGCAAATTTCAGTCCAGAGTATATTTAATTAATAATTAAAAAATAAAAAATTTTTTTAAACATTTCACCGGTGTGATTATTAGATAAATTCTATACCAATCGAAAGTATGAAGCCCATAGAATAATCAAACGTTAGGTTGCCTATTCTTTTCCGGTCACAACTATAGGGTTGCCATAGTATCTACGAGTCTATAGTTGTGACCGGAAAAGAACCCATATGCATTATATTTATTGACATATTAAATTAAATATAAAATACGTTTCATTAAATAAGCATCTTGGTGAAGGTCAGTCTTAACGGGATCTTATACTATAAAGGTTAAAGTGAAGAAATGAAGAATGACTGATTTTAATGACTATCTCGTGATTGGTCCATATTATAAGGTAGATCACATAAGATAGGGTACTTGATTTAAAACAGATCAACTTTCAACATTATCTAGAATCGATTTTTATTCACTTTCCGGCTATTACATAATTAGTTACTTAAGTCCTTTTTTTCTTCCACAAACTGTCGCGTCCAGAAGTTTTACCTACTAAGACACTTCAGTCGTTGCCAAGACTAAAATAAAGAAACCATTTACAAAAATCACATTCCGCTACAAAAGTTCTCATTTTACAAAAGCTAAGTAATTCCGGTCTCGCTTCTATTTTCGTCTTAATCTTAATCAACTATCTTCCTTAAATTAAATTGCTGGCAAATGTTCAATTAATATGTGTAACTTCAGAACACCCTCACATTATTTTAATTATAAACCTGACTGTCTTGTAAGCTTTGTAACTTAACGGTAACAATATTAACTTGTGGTGACATTGTATTGCTGTATAGAATCACTGAATATGGCTTTTGAAACAAACAATAAATATTTAGAACATAAATTATGTGGCCAATTACTTGAAAGCGGAGCTGTCTTCCGCAATAAATACCATCTTACATTTTATTAAGCCTTTTGGTCTCAGGCTATTAGAGGCCATTTTATTTACATGCTTTAATTAAATTGACGACCTCCGTGGTCGAGTGGCGTACGCACCGGTTTTCAAGGTGTCGCCAGCTCTGAGGTCCCGGGTTCGATCCCCGGACGGGTCAATGTAGAAAACCACTTTTCTACATTGTCCCGGGTCTGGGTGTTTGTGGTACCTTCGTTGTTTCTGAATTTCATAACACAAGTGCTTTAACAACTTACTTTGGGTTCAGAGCAAAGTATGTGATGTTGTCCGCATTAAAAAAAAAAAAAAATATATTTAATAATTTATGTACGCACACAGAAGTCAAAAGGAAAATAATTACACATTTAAAAATGATGTACAAAGGTGCCGCTTATTTCTTAAGAAATCTCTGCCAGCAGACCCGCGAAAGGAGAAGTCGTGAATATTGGCAGTCATTGTGTGTGATTCAATTAACTACAACTACAATAAATTATAAAAACAGTTTTATACAACATACATACATGTACATCTATACTTATAATAAATCTGTAGAAGTGAAAATTCTGTACATTGAAAATATCAAACAAATAAATGGCGGGGCGTGTTACTAGACCGACACCGAACCCAAAAGAGTGAAAAAAATAATTTTTGTCTGTCTGTCTGTCTGTTTGTTCAGGTATCACGCAAAAACTACCGGTTCGATTACGATGAAACTTGGTATAATTATTCTTTATTATCCTGGGCACCACACTGGGTAGTTTTTATCTCGGAAAAGGATAAACAATAAAAAACAAATTTAATTTTGCGGTTTAAAACTCATTGATAAGTTTCGTCATCCACGCGAACGAAGTCGCAGGCACAGCTAGTATATAAATATATATATAATTACTCTGCTTTAAGTCATAGGTGTTACGATTTTTGGCATAAGGAGAAAATGTATATTTTTTTGTGCCACTGAATACAATATTTCGTTTACTGCAGCCAATATTAACGACTTGTGATTCTTCTATTTAGTATACCAAAGAGCGTAAATATAGGATCCCCTTTATTTTCTCAATCAAAATCCATCACAACCAAAGCAAAATTAGGTCCAGCTTTTCGGCCACTTATAATAGCTCTAATTTTCATCTGGTCTCCTAATTTAAAGTCATATTTACATTTCTAAGTATAAATATACATCATTACATTCTCAACCAACAAATACATTACACATTGACATTACTAACCTCTATTGTTGAACCGAAACTTTTGATTGCGTCACATTACGTTGTCTAAATAATCTTCAGAATATAACAAAAGGAAAGTTTCGTACAAATATACCTAAAGTTAGGCCATTAAACGTGTGATTGGATACCCAATGATATTTCTTCGAGTTAACCAATTGTTACAAATTGAGTGTTAGTTCCATGGCTTTATCGCAATTGTTTGGGAAGCCATCGATGTTTCATTCGCCTACTCACGCGTTTTTTTTGTAAATGGTGTTAATAAATATCTGAATTATGTGGCCGTAATGTTATTTAGTGGTATGAGTCAATAATTTTACACGTGTCGATAGTTTCGAGCTTTTCACGCAAAATTATATATTTTATTTGGGTATATTAAAGTGCTAAGTGTAAGCCGTACGGTTTGACCGATAATACAGGTTAAGCCGCACTCGCCGCGGTTGGTCCGTGAATGGGTGACCATTTATAACATACCGAGACCCCTCCGTGTTTCGGAAAGCACGTTAAACAGTAGGTCCCGGCTGTCATACATAGATCTTTGGCAGTCGTTAAGTCAATTCTGACAACCAGTCTTACCATGGGATACTGAGTTTCCCAGTAAAATGGGTTGTGGAGGTCAGATAAGCAGTCGCTCCATGTAAAATACGGTATTCAGCTGAATCTGGTTAGACTGGTAGCCGACCCCAACATAGTTGGGAAAAGGCTCAGGAGATGATGATTAAAGTGCCATTTGACCGTTTATCAATTTTTGTAAATAATAACAACGCGCTATTTTGATAAAGCTGTTATATTTTAATAAATAGTGTTAGATAGATGATTCCTGAGTTTTCCTTCTCAAAATAGTCAGACAGAAAATTTCTACGCTAAAAGTAAAAAAAAACATGTAAAACTGATGATAAATATCCTACTTACAGAGTAAATGATTTCGTTTGTCAAACTAGTTTTTGCGTACGAGTAACAATCACAAAAGTCCCATTTGTAATATTCACAAAGTTTTATTCGAATAACATAAAGCTGTCTCAATCAAAAAGTAGCCATAGACAACTATAGTTAAAACTTCGAATAGCAAGTAATACTGATCCATAGACAAGCAAACATCAAAGGAGTTGTTAAGCCTTTGTCGACCTTTTGTGAGCCATCACTCTATTTGATGCGTAGTCTTAGGCTTACAGTTCTAGCCACTCACTTTGTGACTCGTGCCACTGTTTCTAATATACACTGGTATTGGTATTCGTATACCTAGTGTTGGTATTACTCAGCTTTTGAAGTAAATAATAGTACTTTCACATTTTTGTGAGAAATATATGCATATCATTTTTTTTTTGTTATATATAAACACATTTTTTATAATGCTTTCTGAAATTTACGCGAATGTTGGACATTGAAATTAAACTACTTTTTAAGGATTGTTGCGGTTTATTTTAAATTTTAGTTCCTGTTGTTCAACACCTTTGCAGGTGTCCGTCAGACTGACATTTTAAATACCAGGAAAATAAATATAGGGAGTCATAACGTAAGTTACGACATTAAGCACAAAATCTAACTAACAGTGTTTTATGCCACTTTTTTCTTAAGACTGCTTTTAATTGGAATTGTCGATGGTTTACTGCTATTTTGATACCATTCATCAACCTCGAACCAAGTAGTTTCTAATCTATACAAAGTTGACTGAATAAATCAAAGCCATATCCAGTATGAGAGTACCATATCGTTGTTGCCAACGCTTGCAGCTACAATCTGTCACAAAGTTAGTTCTCGGAAAATTCCGTGCAAATGTAAATCAAAGACGATGTCGCTTCCTTTACTAATTCAGTTACTGACGCTTCGCATAATTATGAACAAAGTGAAGACTGGATTACGAAGTACCAAGTAAGTACCGACTGGAGTAACCGCTTGTAATCTGCTCGGGGGTATGAGAAAATTAACAAGTGTGTACACTCTAAAAGTTTTGCGAAATGGATTTTTAGGACTTTGCAAAGTACGGTAGCCTGGTGAGCGAACTTTGATAGTATTACCTTAGAATTTTCAGCACTCTTTTTCTCTCTTTCGCACTCGAGCGCCTTGTTAGATTCAAATTCAATGTCATTAAAAACCGTAGACGTCGCACCGCTGCAGCTGCTACTATCAATAAATACTTAATAGTGTCGCGAAATTTATTTTATAATCCAATGAGTTTCATTCCAACTTACATACACAGCAGAAATTTTATTGGCAAAGCAATTTAGGATGGAAATGTCAATTTGAAATAATTATTGTTCGTAGGTTATAAGCAAATACATAAATAAACAAACAAAAATTTCACATTGTCTTTTTAACATAATATTTTACGTCAAACAATACCGCCAAACTTTTATCATATTCCAAGTACTTTACCATCTTAAACGTGCGAACTTAACATCGTATAAAACTCAATTAATGGCATGTAATCCAATAACGAAACTAAGACCATTACGTTGTGGCTGAAACTCTTCAGGATGTAATTAAAATCAGATATCACAGTACTCACGGAAGCCAAAATATAGGGTTACGTACTTCAAACACGAGTTTCCAACCACGTTATATTCTGTATTCTCTAAAATAAATAAATTTTAAGTTTCTGTTTGTAATTTCAAATTATAATTATTAATAACTTTTTACTAAATGCATGCATAAGAAAGTGTAAGTAAGTATATAAAAATAATAGTTCTATTTTTTTTTGTATGTCTCTCTGACGTTCTTTCTGTCTGTCTGTTTGTTCCGGCTAATATCTGAAATGACTGGGCCGATTTTGACGGGACTTACACTCGCTGATAGCTAATGTTATAAGGAGTAACATAGGCTACATTTATTAAAGAAATATTTATTTAAAAGGGGTAACTTGGTACTGTTGCGGGTGAAACTGCGGGACACAGCTTGTATTATGTATAAGAAAAGCATCATGTTTATACAAATAGGTGTTATCGTGTTGTGAAATTCTGAGGAGGATAACGAGCCTATTGTTTTCGAAGAAATGGAAACATAAACCTCATCTAAGAATAAAATATCAGGAAATACTCTAAAAATGTTTGACAGTAAATACCATTAAGTTATTAATACACAAAACGCTCTCTGCATAAATGTTTTGCTACTTTATCAAACACAAAATGATACCTATACTTAGGTACCTTAGATGAGATTTTTAAAAAATAAATTTAATTTTTTAATTTTACCTAAACTTCGCAGGACACCTGTAGGTCCAAACTATCCTCGCCAATACTTCATGTATTTAATGATATTAACATTACCTTCCTTCACTCACCACCATCTACCAATTTCGTGGTTAAACCTACCTTCAGTATCTATCTTAACTAACTTTAGCGTTTGTACCTAATATTAATAATACCTTCAACTAATTTACTTGGCTAAATTGGTTTGGACCAATTTCCAAGTCCCAGTCTATTTCTGGTAGGTCACGATCTACTAACAAGCCACAGATATTCGCAAAGAGTCGGCAACAAGCAGTCTGCAGCAGATTGCTTCCTTCCGTTACGAAGTGCGCCAACGTGACTACAGATACAAAACGGTGTACAAATATAACGATGTAAATGGAGTATGTATAGGGTGGTGTAAACGGAGTCTATCTTCAAGCCTTGTTGTGATAGGTACCATAATAATGTTTATCCAGCGTAAATATTTTTTGGTAAATAAATCACATTGTTTACCAATATTTATATAATTTCTAATGTAAAAAGGAATAACCAACTACTTATATCTCTATAAAAATGAATCCCTATTTCCCTTGGTCACGGCATCACGCGTGAACGGCTAGGCCGATTTCGCTAATTATTTTTTTGTTGTGTTTGTTATAGTCAGGAGAAGGTTCTTATTAAAGAAAAAGTTTGCAAAATTGCGTTGAAAATTAGGAAATTGAAGAATACTCAACCACCAAATTAAGTAATCCTGACTTTTGTTACGAGAGTGATTTGTTGGATTCATCTCCACCCCTAATAATACAAAGGCACCGGGAACGGGACCTAGGTATTCACACGGGTGAAACCGCGGGGCACAGCTAGTTTTCAATAAATTTCATTAAACGGTTTTCTACGTATTTTGTTAAATTTACAATAACAGTGTCACCTACTAAAATGATTTGTGGAGGTCTGATAAACAGTCGCTCCATATAAAATACAGTAAATCTTACGACTAACATAACTCAGGAAAATGTTAGGCAAAAGACAATAATATTGAAATTGTCTTTTTCATAAACGTAAAAATCTTGCTACATTGGCAATAAACAAGAAATTAAAATTGGATCGCAGCAGATGTTAAAGACTTAATATTAAGGACATTTTGGCATTCAATTTCATAATAACAGCTGACTGGATTTTGTTTAAATTTTTGATGCAGAATGTTATCTAGTATATTAATTTACTAGCTGATCCCCGCGACTTCGTCCGCGTCAATTTCTGTTATTATGACCACGATTAAGAAGTTAAAAAAAAAGTATTTCTGCGTAAATGATAATTATATATAAGGGTGATTATTTGAACATGAGCATATCACGCGGCCCTCCCCAAATAACTACTTAGTTTGATATAAAGTTATGTTTTTTTTTATTTCACGTAAAACATAGTTCCAGCACTATATACAGATGTACATAATATATTCCTATTGTTATAAACAACTAAGTTATGTTCATAAACGTTCCTCAAATCTCATCACCATTCGTGTCCCAATTTCCAATTTTTTGCAGTTCATGCTCAAAAAGCTATAAAAATACCCTAAAGATCGTATTTTTAAGAAGTAATTTAGATAGTACACAACATGCTTTACCAATTAGTAAAACTATACACATTAAAGAACACTTTTAGGTCATTTGTAACGACTTTGAAAATTGTCCAAACACTTAATACTCACTACCATTTGTTCACACAGTCGCAGGGTATTCTTTTTCTGCGTAGTGTATTGCTATCTGTGAGAGTAACTCGGCGGTCGCACTCAGTTCCGCGTCTCGACTCGACTCGTGCGTACGTCAAAAAGTGTTTTGGCGCCAACTTTAGCATACCTTAATCGCCCAGAAATCGTGTTTGGCAAACAAAAATCTCCTTACCGTTCAAGTTTCCCCTGGTAAGTCTAATATTTTTTTTTATTATTTTTATGCATTGTAATATTTGCCATAGGATACTCTTTGGTTTGATTAAGTTCCCAATTTTTTAAGTTCTACAAAGAACGTATAATGTGAAAAAGTGTACTAATACCTAATTACCATTTAAATAATTACCATTTTTCCCGTTCGTATTTTGGCGAACGGTAATGAGCAATTGCAAATGGTAATTAGGACCAGTATAAGCTGGCCTCTTATTATATTGAAACTCCTTACTCCGCTAGGCCAGCCCAAGGTCGAATTGTTACTACCAACGCGTGATCAATTGTTGATCGTTCGGTGTGATCTGGCACTTCCACAACAAAATAAACCTACGTACTGACTACCCACCGAACACATTTTTTTTTATTTCAGACTAAGCATGCACCTAGTCCTAGTGACAGCGAAGATAATAATAATGAAAACAGACCCAGAAGACGAAACTCAATTTGCGAAAATGAGCCACAACCCTCTACATCTAACGATCTACCAAAAACATTAGTCAAGGACTTAAGAAGCAAATTGAGAAAGATGCGCCACATAATGGAAAAAAAAGACCAAATGTACAAATCACAATTCGAATCCTTGCAACGAAAAAATAATCATCATCATCATCATTCAGTCAATCATAGTCCACTGCTGGACATAGGCCTCTCCCAATTTGCGCCACAACACCCGGTCCTCCGTCCTCCGCATCCAGTCCCCTCCGGCGACCTTTTTCAGGTCGTCAGTCCACCTGGCGGGGGAGCGTCCTACCTTACGCTTGCCGAGTCGCGGCCTCCATTCTAGGACTCGTCTGCTCCAACGGCTATCGGTCCTTCGACAGACATGGCCAGCCCATTGCCACTTCAGCGAGCTAATTTTACGAGCTATGTCGGTTACCTTGGTTCTTTGTCGGGTGACCTCATTACGAATTTCATCCTCCAAAGAGACTCCGAGCATAGCTCGCTCCATAGCCCGCTGCGCGACTTTAAATTTGTGGACTAGTCCAACCATTAATGTCCACATTTCGGCACCGTAAGTCATAACAGGTAGGACGCACTGGTTGTAAACTTTCGTCTTCAGGCATTGCGGTGTAGGCGAAGAGAAGACTCGACGAAGTTTGCTAAACGCTGCCCAGCCTAACTGAATTCTCCGATCGACTTCCCGCTCGAAGTTGTTTCTACCAAGCTTGATGACCTGCCCTAGGTAGATATACTCTTGAACAACTTCGAGCATCGATCCTTCGACATATATCGGTCTCGGCATGACATGTTCATTGAACATGATCTTGGTTTTATCCAAGTTCATGCCAAGACCGACCCGTCGTGAAGCTCCATTCAGGCCATGCAGCATCTCGCTTAGCTGGTCCAGCGACTCTGCCACTATGACGATGTCATCGGCAAATCGAAGGTGCGAGATGTGCTCACCGTTCACATTTATACCCCGTCCAGTCCAGTCCAGAGTCATGAAGACATCCTCGAGCGCGTTGGTGAACAGCTTTGGGGATATAATATTCCCCTGTCTCACCCCCCGACGCAGCTCGATCGGATTGGTCTTATGGTCATGGAGCTGGACAGTCATGGTGGCGGTGTCATATAAGCATCTCAGCGCCTCGATGTATCGCCAGTCAATACGACATCGTTGTAGAGCATCCAGAACCGCCCAAGTTTCGATGGAGTCGAAGGCTTTCTCGTAGTCCACAAAGGCCAAACACAGCGGCTGATTGTACTCTTCGGTTTTCTGCACAATCTGCCGAACAGTATGGATGTGGTCTACGGTGCTAAAGCCTTTTCGAAACCCGGCTTGTTCTGGTGGCTGGAACTCGTCGAGTCTTGTAGCGAGGCGGTTAGTGACTTCTCTCGAGAACAACTTGTAAATGTGGCTCAGGAGTGAGATAGGTCTGTAATTCTTCAGCAAGGTTTTGTCGCCTTTCTTGAAGAACAGAACCACCGCACTCCCGCTCCACGCTTGTGGTGTTAAGCCTTGGTGAATGACGGAATTAAAGAGACTCGCCAGCTCTTTCAGGACTGTGGTCCCACCGACCTTAAGGAGCTCGGTTGTAATTCCGTCATCACCCGGCGCCTTGTTGTTCTTTAGTTGTCTGAGAGCTGCCTCAACCTCGCCCCGGTCGACATCCGGGATGTCCTCGGTGTAATGGCGCGTGAGTGGGCATCTTGTCTCTGTGGTCATCTTCGCCTTGTCTCGATGGTTTAGTCATCCGTGATGCGGATAGGTGTCTATAAAAACATTCAATTTCCTCGACAATCTCGAACTTAGAGGTGACGGTCCTGCCATCCCCGGTCCTCAGTTTCGCCAGATGGGGTCTACCTAATTCCTGAGCGAAGACTTTGGTGCCTCTATTTCGCTCAATCGCAGCCTCGATATTACGAGTGCTGCAGCGTCGGAGGTCACGTCGCGTCAGTTTCCTGATTTTCAGGTTTAAGGACCGCCTATCTGACGAAGACATCTGGGCGTCCGGCGTTTCTCGTCTTTCCTTCATAAGTTCGAGAGTCTCGGGTGAGAGCTTGGACTCCCTATTACCGCGTTTTCCGGGGAACAACCTTTGAGACACATTCTGTAGCGTTTTGACCACTGTGTCGGTTTTTTCGTCAACATTGTCCGTGGTTTCCAGCAGTGCGAAACGATTTTGGAGTCCCAACTGGAACTTATCGGAACCTAAGGCTATTTGGGGCAGCGTGGGTCGGAGAGTAGGTCTCATCATCCTAACTCTTTCAGCCTTAAAGTTGATATTTAGAGAGCCTCGGACGAGTCTATGATCGCTACCGGTATTAAACCTATTGATCACCGAGACGTCTCTAAATATATGCCGCTTGTCCGTGATGATGAAATCTATCTCGTTCCTCGTCACGAAAAAATAATGCGTATAGAAAAATAATTATAAGACTGAAAAAACGACTGCAGAGTCCTAATTATAAAGTAACAGCACTACTTAGAGACAAAACCAAAGTAGAAGAAGCTAAGAAGAAAATTTTATTTGGAGAAGCAATGAAGAATACGTTACAAACAAATTACAAAAATAAAAAAATCAAAGTAAGAAAAAAGATAATTTAGTGATGATGTCATCGGTGATACGCGGATTTTGAAAGATCTCAAGGTCTTGTCTGAAACGAATCATTTCCGAGTGAAAGACATAAAGAATTTATTAACATAAAGCATAACATAAAGCATTTATTGTCACCTAAATAATTAATAAATATGTGATTCAAGTATATTATTCATTTTATTTCTAATTACCAATCACGAAGCATAATTACCATTTTTTAAATGCTAATTACCATGTGTTTCATATCTCATCACCGTTCGATGAAAATTTTCAGCTTTAGTTTCAGACCTATATAGCAGTTCAAATACTGTGCGTTTGATTTATTTCGTTAATCTGCACTATAAACTTTACGTTAAATCCATAAAAGTTGTAATTTGAAGCATTATTTGACATTAATTTATGAATCCTGAATATGCCTATCTTCAAATATTCACCCATAATTAGTATAGATTATGTTGATAAAACTCTGTAGCAAATAATTGGCAATAATGCATTAATTTCGACCAAATGATTACCTTAAAAAAGGTTATAGTGAGTCAATTTTAAAAGATAGACATATACTGTCGCAGACATTTTTTTAGATCATTCAAAGCGGAACAATTCTTTCATGAATACATATATTTTGGGTAACTCGAACCGTTTACGCAGCGCACGCAACGGAAGCTTTCAAGTATGAATATTTTCCCCCGTTTTTGTGACATTTTTCACTGCTGCTTCGCTCCTATTGGTCGCAGCGTGATGTTATATATCCTAAAGCCTTCCTCGATAAATGGACTATCTAACACAAAAAGATTTTTTCAATTCTAACCAGTACTTCCTGAGATTAGCGCGTTCAACCAAACAAACAAACAAACTCTTCAGCTTTATAATATTAGTATAGATAATGCATTAATTTCGACCAAATGATTACCTTAAAAAAGGTTATAGTGAGTCAATTTTAAAAGATAGACATATACTGTCGCAGACATTTTTTTAGATCATTCAAAGAGGAACAATTCTTTCATACATATATTTTGGGTAACTCGAACCGTTTACGCAGCGCACGCAACGGAAGCTTTCAAGTATGAATATTTTCCCCGTTTTTGTGACATTTTTCACTGCTGCTTCGCTCCTATTGGTCGCAGCGTGATGTTATATATCCTAAAGCCTTCCTCGATAAATGGACTATCTAACACAAAAAGATTTTTTCAATTCTAACCAGTACTTCCTGAGATTAGCGCGTTCAACCAAACAAACAAACAAACAAACAAACAAACTCTTCAGCTTTATAATATTAGTATAGATAAAATAAAAATATTGAATTTATAAACATAATATTTTTTTTATATTTATACATATCTATAGCACATTACCATCTACATTTCAATTCGACTAACTAATAAAGTATTTACTTATTAAAGAAAGTCCTTAATTACGAGTCCTTAGGTACGAGGTACGTATTAACTTAACAAAACCACATAGACGTGTAATGTAGTAAAATACTTCAATTTCCATGTTCATTTCATTTTTTAAATGAGTGATAGGTATAAGTCTACTCGAATAATCCAAAAAGTCGCATTTGTTCACCCAGGTGATATCCCTCAGGTGAACAAAGTGGAATATACCATTATTATTCTAAATATATATAATCCAGCCTATAAACGTCCCACTGCTGGGCACAGGCCTCTTCCCATATAGAGAAGGCACGAGCATTGATCACCACGCTTGCTCTCTGCGAATTGGCGATTTCAGATACCAAATTTTGGAATCCAGGTTTCCTCACGATGTTTTCCTTCACCGTTTGTCAGAAGTGTCTTAGAATAATTAAGAAAGTACATATATAACTTTGAAAAAGCCACATTGGTACTTGCCTGGGTTCGAACCTGCAACCTTGTGCATACAAATCCGTTCATTGAACCGCTAGGCCACCACGACATTATTATTCTGATCCTAATAAATAACAACATAATAGTATACTATCTACAACCCTAGGGAATACCACTCGCCAAAAACAACTGAACATCTCAATTAACTTGAAAGTTCTTCCAAAACAAAAGATCACTCTATTTCTTATTATTAGAAACTAACAATACGAGACGACCGAACTGACAACAATACTGAACCTTTGACATTGACATCAATAGGTATTTTGTACGCATCTGTACCACCACATATCTATTAATACGGTACAGTCACAAACAAAACTATTTTGTAAATGATTGATGACCCTCATGCCTTTCAATAACTTTCACCTTCAGTACAGCCATTGTATAAATAATAATAAAATTATAAATACATTTAATGCACGAATACATAAATTATAGTGAATGCACAAAGAAAACTACGTTTGTAACAGACTGGACGCTGTTTAAATTTAGAACACCCTAATCTTTCGACAAAAAATCCCAGGTTCAATGCACGTATCCTATGATTATTGTAATAAATAATTGAATAGCAAAATAACAAGTTCAATTAAATTAAAATATAGGTATAGAATTACCTGATTAGACGTTCAATTAACGGATAAATTTCCGTGTGTAACCAATCCTGTAGATAAAACCATCGTTAATTAATATCCATATGAAACGGGAAGCCTCTTTCCCAAGGGAAAGGCGGAAACTGCAAACGTTAATTAATATATTAAGACTTAATAACACAACGTGGATAAGTAAGAAAGCGAACATCTGAAATTTGAATTAAACATACCATCACGCCTGTATCCCCGAAGGGTTAGGCAGAGGTTCACCAATGTACACCCACAGTTCGCCGGTATGTTTAGGTCCCATGTTACGGGGTCCCACATTAGGGGGCGAGCCTATTGGCACTAACCGGGCACAAATCGAAACTCCGACCTGCTACTAAGAATTTCATAGAAAAACACCTTGGTCGACTTGGGAATCGAACCCAAGACCTCTAGCGTAGCAGTCGCACTTAGCGCCACTAGGCCAATGAGGCAGTCAAATTTGAATTAAAGAATATTACAAATGTTTTTAATTACATATTGTACCTGCCACGTTACATCTCAAGAAGTTATACAATACGTCATAATTACACAAACAATACCTAAATCTCCTTATCAAAATGTAAGTTACATAAGGTCAAAAACATCTTAAAAATCAAGCACCACTATATCAATTCAGTCAGCTTCGAACAATTTAATCATTGATTTACTTAAAGATGTTCAAATAAACACTTCTGAGAACCGAAACAACTTCAAACTATGTCTATTAGATACACGTCTGGCGTTTGCTAAGTTTCAAAATACAACCAGAAATAATAGAAAACCGTTCACGTAACATTTTTCATAGAATACAAGTAACACACGCACTTATAGAAAGATTGCACGGATTGATGATATTGACATACAAATACGCATTTCATAAAAGTTTAAATTAAATTTAAATCGCTAATCAAGTACCAAAATATTTCGTTCAGATTTAAATTCAAATTTTCTTTATTCAATATAAGGCTACACAGTAGCAAATAAAATAGACAGCACCCTAAGATCTTCAAATACGTAACTAATAAACTTTAAAATCTAGAGTTCATTGCTCCTTCTAGGCTACCCCGACATAACACATAACCTTCTTACAAATTGGAACTAGCACACGACGTCTTCTATGATATTTGATCCTTGCGAACGTGTTCTTTCACACGTAATGTAAAGACATTACAACGTGCTAAATATAACAAAATATCAAATGTAGTACATCAAATAAAGAGCCACCTCTTCACAAATTATAATAATTTACAATTCCATGATGTATAATATTATTTGAGTTTAAATTGTAATAAATAGATGTTACTACACAATGACTAAATAATATTGTTACTAAAAAGCGCTATTATCGCCAAGAAACTGATGTGCAGTTTTACGATATTTTATGTTATTTTAATAAATAAATAAATAATAATAAAAATATTATTTCCTCTTAATGTCTATGTGGCAATAACTAAATGGTTCTTAAAGAAATAAGTTATCTAACCCTAAATTTTAGTGGGAATTATTTATTTCTGAGTAGTTAGTCAATCTACTTCCTAAATCCTTCCAACTTTTATCGAACTAAAGAGCTTTGTGTTCTCGATCCAGAGCACAAATTTTCCAACGCTTAGCAATATTATTTGTAATATTCCTAGGCATTTCACGTTCTCGCAAGCTCTGAAAGCAATCATAAAACCCGTTATTATTTTTACCAGAAACAGTGCCTGTACTATGAACTCATGTAGCAGGACCATTGTGGAAGCGAGACGGCGCTACACAGCGCATAGCAGCATCTCTCTCCCACAGCGGCAACAACCCTGCTGCTAGAGCTCATAGTAAGCGCACTGGAAGCACTAAATACTTCGATATCGTTATTACAATACGCAAAACAAACGGTGTTTGGATATTAAGCACGTAAAGTTGTCGTGCACCATATTTGCGAAAACGTCGATTTAGAGAAATCGCATTAGCATAAACGATATTCCTAAACTCATAAAACTGAACTGAACTCATAAAATAAAGGCATATGGAGAGCAGTCCTTTTAAATTCGTATTGTAGTTTTGATGTTCTTTTAAAAGACTGGAAAGCACAAATCCTTCCTGATGATTTTTTAATTCGGAATGTATTCTAAGCTTAACATCCAAAAAGTGCGCGGTAACAATTTGGAATGAGAGAATTTTCAGCTCTCAAAACTTCCCATTTATAACATTTTTTTTTATTTTAAATAACCTTTTATGTGTCCCACTGCTGGGCAAAGGCCTCCCCCATTCATAACATAGCCCGATAAAAAAACGGTCAGCTGTAATACTAGTTTGTAAACAACGCTTTGTTATTCTGCAACTACATTAATTTAATTTTCCTTAAAATAGCAAGGATCTCTTGTAAACTAACTTCAACAGCACTTCGCCTTTACATAGTTGGTATAATAGGGCGTTACACGTGTCTTGGACCCAGAACTCTCCCTTGTCAAACATTTGCAAAGGAAAGCTATCAACAACACACTTCTGACCTTCCGTGATCTTGAAGTTAAATAAACTAAGCTTTTTAGACTCTGTTTTGAATACAGGGAAAACTTCCATTTTAGACTTTTCTACATTGTTCTCTTTATTGCAACACACCTCCTATTTTAAATTCAAAACGTTTTATAATTTTAATTCTTTTTTTATTTATCAAACAGCATCAAACTTCTTCAAAGTAGAAAATTTACATAGAAAGAGAAAAGTATTTCCAAGAAGTAAAATTAACGTCTTTTTTTTAATTTCCTGATAAATCTAAAAGAGGACTCACGAAACAAGATCGAATAATTGGTAAATGTGTGTTCCACTTTACGTTTTGTTTATTTTTGTAACTTAAGTTTGTCCTGCAAAATTGGTTTCTTTAGACATTCCGAGAACCAACCACTGTATAAGCGTGACACACCTAAATACGGACCACTGAGTATCATCTAATTTTCGGTTTATCAAGAGTTTTTCTTTAAGAAATAAATAAGAAGTTCTTAAACCTCTATTCAGTACGCGGAATTGTTTTCCGTCTGACCTGTTTTTCCTTCAGCCGATAAATAAATCCAATTATTGTGAGCTGTGACCTTTTTGCTAGCGAATCAATGTCGGCTTACAACCAATCGGTTATCGGGGTAATCAGTAACACAATACAAATGTTTGTATAGCCGGATCAGATTAGCTAGCTCTCCGCCTCGTATTTCATATTTTCACTTGGGCAATCAACCTAAAAATGGAGGAGAAACAATAATTATGTAGTGTAGTATGAACCACTACGAAATCAAAAAGCATCGCCTTCCTAAATGCACAATTATGCAAATTTCTAATTGGAATATTTATTCACACTTTAGCTGGTAAAACTTAAAATCTTCTAAGAAGGATTGAAAAAGCATCTTTGAAAAAGTTGTGCACGTAATCAGGCTTATTAACCAGTCGTAAAATTCAAATATTATTTCCAAACCATTAATAAAAAGTGGTATAATAGGCGGAAATATGGCACAAAAATAAATATTGGAGATTTCCATCGTTGCTATTTAAACACGTGCCATCAACAAGAACGTTGGTAAATTGAATTATCGGACGTTTTTCCTCAACGATGAATGTTAAAGCTGTATTTACAACGGAAAATTTTTAAACATGTCGGTAAAAGAAAACATTTTTCCTTTTGAAAAGGAAATTTAGAAATCTGAAATGTAAACATTGGTGCGCAGTTGGTTGTTCTCACCATTCATACAGGGTGTGGTTTAGTGCCCTGTCTATGTATAGCTACCCCTTTTTATTGTTCGGGTCAGTTCTATTGTAGGTATCATATTTTTGTGCCATAAATCCCTGGATCTGACAACCCTTGACCTTTGTTGGTTGACCTCGACCCTAGTAATTCTTCGCTATACAATGTTAAGACGTGCTTATGTAATAACCTAAAGAGAATTGTTAATGAATTATCGTAATTATTAATTTAAATGTAATATACAAATTAAACAAAGTCTAGACTAAAAATTGTAAATATTATTTGTTTATACAAAAGTACTAGACTTCGTCATGTTTTAATCACTTATACAAATGTTCATTCATAGTTACGCATAATTTCACTTTGCACAAATGTAAAAAAACTGGCCAAGTGCGAGTCGGACTCGCGCACGAAGGCTTCCGTACCACCGTCGTATGAGAGCCCCCCTTAAATATTCATTTTATGTGGTTTTTAGTATTTATTTGTTGTTATAGCGGCAACGGAAATACATCATTTGTGAAATTTTCAGCTTTCTAGCTATCACGGTTTATGAGATACAGCCTGGAGACAGACAGACGGACAGACAGACAGCGGAGTCTTAGTAATAGGGTCCCGTTTTACCCTTTGGGTACGAAACCCTAAAAAGGACATCAATGAAATACATATGTAATTACCCGAAACGAATGTGAAAAAGATGTTTTGAAATTGATTGACAATTGCTCGAAACATCCGGTAAGATACAAAAAAACATGACGTCGTCGAATTGAAAACTTCTTCTTTAAAAAGTCGGTTAAAAATTTGTTACCTGAACTACGAGTAGACTAAGTTAATTCGAGGTCCTGTCGCATACATAACCGACCACTGGACATCAACCGCCAGGCATTAGTCGGGAAGGACATTAACTCTCGTCTACCCCCCATTAATTATATCACTGCCCGCTCACACAACCACGATACTATCAGTAACAAAGATCTGCAACACAAAATGATCTCATACATTCATAAAGTAAAAATTTCACGGCAGCTTTTTCAGTGAACTTTATTTACTTTAAAGGAAAAATGGAAATCACGATTCAAGTCACGTTTACAAAAGAAAAATATTATAATCGGTGTAGTCCTCGATTTAAAGAAATAACGAACCTCGTAAAATTTAAAATGAAAGCTATGGAAATCGTTAAGTTACACCGATACTCACTGCGTTCAATATTTATTGAAGTATAGCAAAGAATAACAATGGTTATATTTTGTATTCATGCATTATGGATTGCTAGGAAAAAGATGTTTTTAACCGACTTTAAAAAAAGGAGGAGGTTCTCAATTCGGATGTTTGTATGTTTTTTTTTTTTTTTTTTTTTTTTTTATGTTTGTTCGCGCATAACTCCGTTGCTTTCCAACCGATTTGAAATATTTTTTCTTTGTTGGAAAGGGTATACTTCCCAAATGGTCCCATAGTCACCAAGTCGGGATCTGATGATGGAATCTTGGCGAAATCGAGGGAACTCTTCAAATTTTATAGGAAAACGTATAGCGATTTTGGTATTTTCTTCAACAAGTGAAGCATTTACGTTCAAAAAGAACCATTCTACTATCAGATCTGATGATGAAGCCAAGATGACCTCGTGAATGTAGCGGGAATTCGTTGGATGTGAGATGCGGGGCACTGGATTTCGTTTGATGGAAATTATCACGAGGATGATGAAAGGGTGTCAGCTGAAGGCCTAACCATATTATCTAAGATTAAAAATATGTCACTAAAAATAAACAAATAAAAAAACCGACTTCAAAAATCGATAAAAGCACTAAAAAGTTAAAAATAATTCTATAACCTACCTATATTAATAAACCTAACCTAAACTACGATTAACCAATAATACAATTTAACATTTTTTTGGAGTCGGGGCCAAGCAATATACAAAACTTACAGCTTATAAATATTAATTCTAATCGGAAAACAACAAAAATACTTTATGACAGATTACCTAATATTAAGACACAAAGACAAAAGATTCTAACGTTTACACTTAACAATATTAATAATATATTTTTACAAACACAATATACTCAGGAATTACCAGTCGTTTCATTACTTAGCTTGGCACCGACTCCAAAAATTGTTAAATTGTATTATTGGTTAATCGTAGTTTAGGTTAGGTTTATTAATATAGGTAGGTTATAGAATTATTTTTAACTTTTTAGTGCTTTTATCGATTTTTGAAGTCGGTTTTTTTTTTTGCAAAAAAAATTTTTATCTTGTAAACAAACACCTATTTTAAGAGAAGTTAAAACTATCCATGCACCAATTTTATTTTATTTTATTAATTTATTTATTTATGGCACGTACGTCATCAACGTAAACACAAACATGAAAACAATAAAATTACATTAAAATAAGGTTAGTGTTTACATCAATAACAGGCATGCACAACATTGGCTTTTCACAGACATCTATACATATAAAAAAAAAATGATTAAATCTTGGATTGAATGAAATTAATTTTTGCGAAGATTATTGAACCATTCAGGCAATTTGCAAACAAGTGTAATAAAAATTATGAACATGCTTACTATATTCAAGACTCGACTTTGCAAGATATTATGCATATGACCCAAGGCTCTTATACTTTTAGAGCCTTCTATCTAAATTCAATAAAATGTAGTTTCAGATCCATATGACTTGTCATAAACTAAACGTACTTAGGTTATTCATTTCTAAAAAAACGAGTAACTTTTTAGACCCCTACATAATAATAAAGTTCAATAAGTAAAGTTTCACCTATATTTTTTATTATTAGTAACAATCGCTCGTGCAATCTTAATGCATAATCAATAAATCTTTATTAACCTTTGTGATAGTAACTTAACCCTCAAAATTAACACAATCAAAGCACATACGTCCCCTTTTGGCCCCCGTTAAACTCAAAACCGGGACCAAAGGGGACCAAAATCGACATCCGTACCTTTCCGTAGGTCGCAAAGCATTTTGAACATAATCATCATCTTCGTGTTTTAATATCTCGGTCCCCGCTTCTCATCTGTTACTCTCAATGAAGATATTGCCTCGACCGTAGTAATTTATTTGACACTCATAAGTGTCGCCCGTGATAACGTCTGAAAGTGAATAAATGATTTCCAACCTGAATTTCTTTGCTCGGCTTTTTTAATACAGAATATTTTTTGTAAGAACGTTATTTTAGGAAATAGATGTTCTTTTGCAAACCTTGATAGTGTTTTGTTTCTGTATTCAAAGTTAGCTACAGTAATTAGAGTATATTTATTCAGTTAGGGTCATATAAATATTTAATCATACCAAATGAATGAAATTCCCTAAATGCCCTAAATGCCATTGTTATAATAATTTGAGCAAGGATAAATTCTGCCTTTATAATTTTATATTAATTTTCATAAAATAACAGAAAATTTCGCATGAAATCTACATAGGCCAGGAAAAACCTTATAACAATTAATTAAATATTCATTTTGGACTGGGATCACATTAAATGTAAATTACCTACATGTAGAACGTTACCTCTTAAAGAATAGCGCACTTACACATAATGTTCGCTACACGAGCCTACTTTAAACCCATTAAGCGCTGACCTCACTTTAAAAAGGGATTTTAAAACGTTTTAATGGTCCTTTGAGTTCAAAGTAACTCAATTGAAGCTGTAAAAGGACCACATATTTGCTGATCACATTATAAACTCTATGACTAATAACTCCAGTAATTAGGAGTATGGTTTTCAGATTTTAATTTGTAATTAATTGCCTTTTTAATTCTTATTTTTCTACTCTAATTTTATCTGTTCTGCTCTTGTTGGCGATAAAATAAACACTGAGCGTGTTTCTGTTTTCCTTCTTCAATCTGTTTTATATCACATTTATTATCAGAAACGTGGGAAGGTTTTAAAGCTTATCTTAAGCCGTTACATTTTTAAACCATTTATAAACTCTTTAGACCTTTCTTCTTATGAAGGCTTAATTTAGTAACTAATAATTTCACCCTGTACTTGCGAAATTATTTTCTTATATAGTCATAATACAGGCATTTTTAGTATCTATAAAAACTACACTACTAATACTTAACTCAATTGAAGCTGTAAAAGGACCACATATTTGCTGATCACATTATAAACTCTATGACTAATAACTCCAGTAATTAGGAGTATGGTTTTCAGATTTTAATTTGTAATTAATTGCCTTTTTAATTCTTATTTTTCTACTCTAATTTTATCTGTTCTGCTCTTGTTGGCGATAAAATAAACACTGAGCGTGTTTCTGTTTTCCTTCTTCAATCTGTTTTATATCACATTTATTATCAGAAACGTGGGAAGGTTTTAAAGCTTATCTTAAGCCGTTACATTTTTAAACCATTTATAAACTCTTTAGACCTTTCTTCTTATGAAGGCTTAATTTAGTAACTAATAATTTCACCCTGTACTGGCGAAATTATTTTCTTATATAGTCATAATACAGGCATTTTTAGTATCTATAAAAACTACACTACTAATACTAACTTATAACTCTTAAGATCAAAACTTAAACTACTGTACTTACTTTCATCACAAACATTACTACAAGAATGGCTCTCGCTTGACCAACGAGGTTGTATATTTCAAACATTATGTGACACTCGCGTCCTAATTTTGAAGTGTCACACTGTCACATGGGTGTAGTGAGTTTCTGGATTTTCATACATATTTCCCTTTGTTTCGTTTAACATATTTTTATGTTCATGCATACACAATGGCATACATCCCAACGATGCCATAAAACCTGTTTTGGAAACATTTTTGCCGGATCTAAAACTCTTGACCTCAAAATATGATTATGTTCTTTGCAATAAAAATATAAAACCGGAGAGCGAAAATGTAAATTTGTTATTATGTTAAATGGGGTTTCCATTTGTTTTCGCTTTAATTAAATTCTAATAAAAATATAGCGTGTATTATTATAAAGAGAGTAGTAGAAATGTATTCGAAGAAAAACATGTTTAAATCCTCATTATACATGAAAATACGACACCAAGGCACAGCCATTAAAGATAATAAAAACGTGATGATAAAATATGGAGTTAAGAGCTACATCTGCATTGCAGTGACGATAATAAAGTTCTATATTTATATTAAGTGCCTTTAAAACACTTAATGTAAAAAATTATGAGCCTCTTCTCAAGCAGAGTAGACGCGAGCATTAGTTATTTTTATCATAATTAGAGCGAAATAGACGCATAGCTTTAAAAACTAATGTATTCCCTTGACTTCTATAACATTAGTTTTTTTCTTCTTTTGAAACATAAACATTAAAACAAAATTATATTAACATAAGATGAAATCCTCTAAACTGTTACACCAACACAATTTAATCGTTCTTGCTGCTAAATTGTAGCGTCTACTTAACAAACAGTGAAACATTACACTCTTAGCATATACTATATGTTTTCACTTAGCAAATTGTCCCCAAACTTGTACGGTATATGTTCCTCAAAGTTTCATAATTACCGCACATAAATACTGGTGTATACTAACATGGGAGACGGCACTTCGCTGTACTGTGTGACTATGATAAGCTTGCTGCAATATTATATAATTATGGTTTATTTAGATTTTAGTTCTCGACATGTTTCAACAACTTTGCAGGTGGTGTGGATGGTTGCGGGTTGGATCTACATTCTACCTTTATGTTTTCATTAATCATACTACTAGCGAACCACCCCGGCTTCGCACGATATCCGGAATTTCTCGGCTTATCTGTACTATAGTACAATACTTACCTTTACACATAAACGTTCCTCTCGAATCACTCAGGATTTAAGCAAACAGAGCGGAAGTGACTTTTCATTTTATACTATGTAAAAGTTTATAGGTTGGTTTTCATTCTGCAGTATTATTATTTATTATCTTATGCTTTTTTTCTGTAGTTATAACTATTGTGATTACTTTGTTTAAATATGTATTCGCGGTTCATAAAACGCTATTGTAACGTCGCTGTCTACGTCTAACTTTGAACAACGACGATCGCGAAATAGTACAACATAACCCATCCACTTACCATCCTCAACACGTGTTCCTTAACCTACCTAGTTTCATTATGAAACGAGCCATCATTAAGTTAATATACATGTAAGTATACACAGTATGTTCACTTTGTAATAATGTTTTTAATACACACAAAACAGGCTTTGTCCTTAGTCTAACATTGGTACGAGCTCGTTCAGTGCATTACGGCATTGTTACACCCACACAATGCGCTGTCTATATTGTATGGAGTACAATCGAGGCTGTATTTCTACGAAACACCTTCGCATAACTTTGTAACATTCGTTTTGAATAGGTATGTATAGGTGCGGGCGAATTTGCTGTGGCCTACAGAAAATATTAAAAAAGAAGAGAAAAATAACCTTCACTCAGCATTGCACCTGTTTCTGTTCAATAACTTTCAATTAAAAAAAACAACGTATTCTGTAAATGATATTATAACAAAAATTGTTTATCTTACATCCAAAAACAGCCCCAGAGGTGCAGTCATATAAAGAAACACATAGCTAAGTTATTTTCATACGGGCCACCGGCATATTAAATTATTTATTTATATTTTTCCCTCAAATATACACCCTACCCATCACCCTTCTAACAGCCATTCACAATATTTTAATCACAACCAAAACAGCGATACTGGCCCACAATCCTCCCAGTAATAGTGCACTGCAATGCCTGCAATGCAATGTAATTCACACAAAGCGGCTGTAATAGCGTCTAAAGCGGATCCGACAGACCAACACGACCGCACCATTAGCAGAATCCAACTCAGTAATTATCAGAAGAATTTACTATCGAGTAAGCTTAACAGCGGATTCACATTATCCGATACGATATAGGTATTGGACACCGATACAATATCGAGTAAGAAAAATATATAAAATATGTAACGGTATTTCACAATATTCGATACGATATCGGTATTGGAGAGCGATACGATATCAGGACAATTAAAATATATGAAACATGTTGGATATCGGATTTTCAAGTTTCATACATTTTACGAGCCCCAATATCGTATCGGTGTCTGTTACCGATATCGTATCGGATAATGTGAAAAATTGTAGTAGGACACAGAACAGGCTATCCCAGAAAATACGTTAACCATACCACGACCATACACACTCATTTGTAATTAATTCTTCGTAAGAAATTTACTACAGAATTTTCATAACTACGTTTAATGAAATTGAACGGCAAGTGTCAATTCTCAGAAAATCATTGTTGTAGAGAAATATGCTGTAAATACTCATATCTCAAAATAAGGAAAGTATTTTTTTACACGATACATAAAGGTATTGCTTTCCTCTATATTTTATTTCACCTGTACCGAACCATTCCAACATTCATCAATAAATGCCTACTGCAAACCACAAATGAAAATAATCCCAACAGACACGGCATACTTCAAACAAGAATCTAATATTCTCATCAAGAATTCCCTCACAGCTCGACTAGCGGCTCTATCGTCTAATATTCGTACATTAGGAATAGAACTGCAATTGCAATCCATTTATTGCCAGCATACAGATATTGGTTGGGAATTCCACCAGCTGCCAAATCGTTACATGGATAATTTAAGGTCTACTACTACACGGAAAATCAGAAAATCCTTAACAATATTTCATGTGCCTCTTATTCCACAAAGCACGTAGCGGCTATAGAAAATTTACGATACGATAGTCAGGTTTTACAATACATTACGTAATTGTGAGTTTCTATAGTATTTGCTGAACAAATGGCTTGGCCTCGATTCAGCTATTTTAAATGCATGTCAGTGGTCGGTTAGTGTACTTGTCATTGTGCCTAATTTTTATAGTTCATCTCACCGCAAAAAACAAATGCTGAGAGAGTTCTCTCCGGTAATGTGAACGGTCAGCGAGTAACTATTTCTTTATGCATCTCCTTCATTTACACGGGTTCTATATCTTGTTGTACGTTTCTTGAGCGATTTTATAGTTGATAGTTACTCGCTTCTCGCCCGTAAGTCGGACAACTCCCTGACTGTACTAAAAATAATTAAATTTTTAGTACAGTACAGAAATTATTATATCAAAAAAGCCAATAAAGAAATTATTATTATTATTAAAAAAAAAAAAAACTGATGAGCCTACAATAAAATCTCATTGATCTGTGAGAATGATCGTAATGACCAATTGATGATCTTAATGTCAGTTAGCAGAATGCCAATTATCGTAAAAATTACCAAATGAAGCAGGTCATTCGGTCAATTCAAGCAACTCTTAAATAGCTGAATCGAGGCCCTTATTTGTGGGAATAATAAATATTTTAAATACGCCAAGTTTTCGCATTTAGATCGGAGCGACTTCTAAACGGTTTATTTGGAGATTTAAGTTGATATCATTGGTTTGTATAGAGCCGAGTTGGATACGTTTCTATCGCTATTTGATCGCTCCTCTTTTGTTTGTAAGAATTATTTGTAATGTACGTAAACTTTAGGATTCAGTAACATATTAACTTATGTTTCTAAAGAAACGTGCATTTTATGTTAAAGTGCTTTTAACAAAGAAATATTTTTACACATAATCCTAGTGACCTAGTACAAAATGCATGCTGTACCTACTAGTTGACTAGTTGAGCACTTATATGCTTGACTTTAATAAATTTTATATATGATCTCTCTCCACAAATTTTGATCAAACGCAATGGTCCAACAGTTACCCACGTACTGACAACTTCAGTTTCTATCTACAAAAAAAGGACTAAGCATACCTCAATATAATTAAAACAATTACACCCCAAAGAATAAAGGCATAACTGCAAATAAGTACTACATATAACACCCCGGCTCTAATAATTTCCACATCAATAACGAGGTGGAGTGAGTATTAGATGCTCACACTCCAGTTATTTATCGGAACAAAAAAGTCGAAGAATGATTTACGAAGCTAATTCCCAACACGATTACAAGGGAACTGGGAAAACTGGGAACATTCGGAACTCGCAAACTGCTGATATAAATATCAAGAACAACATTTACATGGGTCTTTAGTATTCCGTGTGTGTCGTCAACTTTGGTAACATTTCACCCGGTAAGACACTTTACTGGACTAAATCATACGCGGGTGCGTAAGGAAGGCTTGCGTACAGTAAAAGCTAAGCTAGAGGTATGCTATAATATTAAATAACCTTGTTTATCTTGACCAAATTCTGAATAACACTGCCATCTTTTCCTGTCAAAAAATTTAATTATATTGACAAACAATGAAATAAAAAGCTTTCATTTATTATAATAAATCTATTTAAGTAGATACCAAACAAGGCTGAACAGTGAAACAAAACATGGGCACATTCCTTTTTATAAAATTTCAAACAGATTACTGTAACAAATAGCTACAATACCTTTCTCCTTACTTTACTTTAAATTTAAAACAACGAGAGCAAAACAAAGCTCCTGATAAATATTCGCCGATCGCCCATCTTTTAGTATAACGATACCATAATACCTGAACGCTGACCATTGCCGCTACGCACCCTGAGGCACATAAACTATGAATAAGTCATGCCCACAGAATACGTAATGTATACGGTCCAAGTAAAGATTTACTTCGGTGTTGGAAATTTGAATTTTTGAATTCAGCTGCACGCTCCGTTGGCTATTGGGTGTGGGCAACTCCTGCTTGAAATTGGAATAAATTTTAACAAAAATGGTAAGGAGTATTTTATTTTTATGTTATATATTTTTACAGGACTAACAGTAAAGTGTACAATGCTTATAAAGGAACCTGATTATAATTTATAATTAATCTAATGTAAATTATTTTTAGTGAAAACAATTCCTTTTGACTAGTGCTCGATCTATTTGCTGTGTTTATGTTTTTGTTACGCCTGATTTGAACTACGTTCGTTAGTACATGTGTACAAACGTACATAGTTATAGACAGACGTAACTTAAAAACTATTTTGTTTCAAGGCTTCTTAATACTACCAAGAGTATTATTTCAAGTAACTACAAACAAAAATTATACGCACCACAAAAACAATACAACACTATCACATACTAGCATTCCAAGAACGACACAACACTACTTGATCTTTCATCAGGTATAAAGTAACGATATTAATTTACATACATATTAAGTAACAAAGTTCCCTACAATAGGCCTACTGAACCAAGCTAGGTAAAGTTACACCACTAGAAACTCTTGAAACTTAACAACAGTATGTTAAAATATTTACTACCTACCATTCATGGTTCTATACGATTTGAAATTGTTTGCATACATATTGCCTTGTTTGCGGACTAATTTGAAATTGGAATCCATATCCGTTGAGTTTAAAATTGAAGCGTTCTTTTTATGGTTGGTGGTAGATCTGCTATGTTTCTGGCCAGTAACAAATGCAAAGTTAGTAAGCTATACTAAAGCCAATCTGGAAAGAGAATTAAACGTTATTACTAATTACGCAATTATCAACTTTGGCAACATGTGTTTAAGTTCATTTTAGAATGACAAATATTACCGAAAAGAGCCTAAAAGTAATTTGAATGTGATGGAAACTGAACTGTTAGTCATTGAATTAAGGTTCATAATCCCAAAGCACGGTCATTATTTCTTTAAAGTGGCTGATATATAGCTAGCTAACAAGTTCAAAAAGGTTATATTGAAAGTATTAAATACTTTAAATATAACCTTTTTCAACTTGTTTTTAGATTATAGAAGAATAGAACATATTTTTCTCTTTAAAAATATGTTTGAAAATATAATAATAATAATAACTGTGGTTGCGATTATTGCACTGTATTTTCAATTGCAAAAACTGACAATTTCAGTTAAGTTATATCAACTTAAATGTATAATGTACCCACTAAAACCTCATTCCTCATACTGCCTTCCTCTTAACCTTGACTAAGAAATACGGGTACAACCCGCGAGAAGCAATGAGTTGGCGTTCTCCCAATACGAAGTGCAATTTTGTCAACGTTTACCCCACCTTATACGTATTATGCTAAACGTAGTTAATATACAACGTTAATATATGGCAGTGTCTCGCCAACTTGCTAATGATATTACGAAGTACGTTTCGACTGTGGAAGTGAAAATGAATATATTTCGATCATATTTTTGTGGAAATAGGGCAGTAAATATAGGGTTTTGAGGCTAAATAACGTCTTTCTCATGGAAACAAAAAAAAATATCCATGTTAAGTATTATGTACTTAATAACATAACATAATGTATTTATTGTACGTTTAATCGCACGTCATAAATAATGAATGTAAACCTTACTGTTTTGAAGTAAGGGTGTTATTATGCTAAGTTCATATATACATCAATTATAGCTCTTTTGTTAAACGCATACATCTATATGATTCATACAATTTAAACTTTGCTAAAATTTCAAATATTTTATTATTGGAATCCACTTTTATTAACTTTTTCAATGAATTGACAGTTTTTCACTCTAATAACGGATTGTACCCATGTCAGTGAACCATCGAATGACGTGTGAGTGCCTTAATTAAACCGGGTTTAGTAAAAAAAACATCCTTCTTCTTTTATGTGTCCTGTCGCATGTCTACTGGCAGAAATAACGCAAGAATTAAGCAATAACTTTGTAGATTTTTTTTCGTATAACGATGCACGATGTTTTTCGTGTGTTCATAAATAAATATATAGATGCTGTGATAATATAGGCTGAATATTGTGATGATGATTATGAGAGAAAAGTAGCAAGAAGAACCTATATAATAAGGTTTTTGCCAGTGGGACATTTATAGGCCGGTGTCATAAGGTCAACAAATACATCCTTTTGTATATTTATAGATAGTCTTTGTTTAGCTCGAGTAAACTGCTTCTCATCTCAGAAGTCCGCCTTTATCGAAGTAGGTTAAAAATTCATGTTCCATTAGTAGCTGCGAACAATATTTCAAAAAACCCGGTTTCCAGTTCATGCTTTGAAGCGAAATTTCAAAGGGGGAATGTTTGAAAGACGCGAGCCAGGCGCATTGTTTTCCAAAGATTCTCATTTTGCAGCGGTGAAAATAAGAGTAGCTTTATTTTTCAGCTTTTTAACTTGTAAATGGCGTTAGACACTTCTTTTGGGTCTTCTTTGACCATTTTTTGTGATTAATTGTTGTTTGGTCATTTACATCCTTACTAATATTATAAATGCGAAAGTTTGTTTGGATGTTTGTTACTCTTTCACGCAAAAACTACTGAATGGATTTTAATGAAACTTTACAGTAATGTAGCTTATACATCGGAATAACACATAAGCTATAATTTATAAAGATAGTGTATGAATTGTCGTTCGCGCGGGTGAAACCGTGGGGCACAGCTAGTAGTTGTATAAAGCAAGATGCAAAATTTTCTAAAAGTTAAAATAACCTTTTATTGTTTTCGTGTAGTCATTACAAGATAATTTTCTGTTAGTATATCTAATAACGTACAACCTAGGTAATTTTTTACGCAAGATTATTCTTTGTTAAAAATCTATGATCTCGTTTGTTTGTTTGATTTATGTGTACTTTACGAAGTTGATAAATTAAATTCTTGCAAAAAAACAGAAATTTATTTTTTATTTTTCTTTAAAAATCAGAACGTCTCATATTATTTGTAGAACTGCATACAACATGAGAACATAACGACATAAAAACGAGGCTATGATAAAAACAAATATGAGAAAGTTTTCGGACACTTTGATAAGAGGATCCCAAGAGACTGACCCTCGGACATTTCGGACCGTTATGATGTAGCGATAATTTACTAGATTTGCTCCATTTTTTTCTGAAAAACTTACATATGTATGTATCGCTCTTATTTCTTGAGGCTATTGCCATAAAGAATGTGGGACCTGTAATATCTCTCGATAATTCTGTGTGATATGGTGGCCCAGATTTTTGTGCTTTCGGTTTTCTTTTGTTTTTTGTTTATACGATTTCTGACCTATTCTTGTGTAGTATAAAAAAACAATCAAATTTTACCAAAGACCGAAATACATTTATGTTTCACCGAGCAGAAGACAGCACAAAGAAAAAAAATATATAAAAAGAAATCATTCAGTTGCACTGTCTAACATGCAATACCAATAAGGTCGCCAATTTAGCATCTACTAGGTGTAGTACACCCAGCGATAATTTTTCTCGAGCCAAAAACCACTGTCGATAACACCTCTCGGTTCGAAATACTTATTGTAATATATTGTCATACATAGGTTAAAACAAAGGAGTAACTAATTTTAGGGATATACTCGTGGACCATAGTTTGAATAAACAATATCTGTTTCACAAATGTAGATGAATTCATAAGTTATGGTGTTGAGCATATTGTCAAGGGACGGTGTTTAATATTCGGGACAAATAGTGGTAAACTACGAATAATGTAATTTGTAACTTGCCCCAAAACTGATTGTCAAACTGGGCCTCTGGATGTTGGTATTGTAGAATAGATTTCCGCGCGAAAGGGAAATGCTTGTAAAAATGTAGACGACAGATTCGGTTTTTTAGTCGGGCTTTGGTAGTAAACCATGTTCAATAATTTGACGGGTCTGTTGGTCTAGTGGTTAGTGACCCTGACTGCTATACCGGAGGTCGTGGGTTCGATTCCCACCCAGGACAAATGTTTGTGTGATGAGCACGATCATTTGTTCTGGTTGTCTGGGTGTAATTTATCTATAATATGTATGTATTTAGAAATATATAAGTATGTTTATCAGTTGTCTGGTTACCATAACACAAGCTCTGCTTAGCTTGGGATCAGATAACCGTGTGTGAGTTGTCCCGGAATATTATTATTATTATTAAAAATAAATACTAGGGCGCCATTCAGCAGATTTATACCATAATTGAGGTGAATAATTTGGCTTCGAAAACGGTATTGAGGTTATTCAACTTACTACATAACTCATTAACGTCATAAGATGCATGTAAATATGCTAGATATACACTGTGCACTCCATAAAAAACTAAATTCTACTGCAAAAATTTACTAACTGTAGGTAGTGTAGAGGAATAATACCGTATCAAATTCAAAGTTAACCAAGAGCATGGACTTCCTTCTTCAAACTCAATTTATGACTAGCCCTTTACTATGCGCCAAACCCCAAGGACTCATAGCAAACAGTTACTAAGCCTAACATAAACCTATAGCTGGTCCAATTTATACGCAGTCACGCCCAGTAAACAGTCCAAAAACGGACCGGTACCGGCCGTCCGGAGTTAGAGTTGGAACTTTGCAGTATAAATATGAAAACTGTAGAGTGCGTCTAACAGAGTATGAACTGTGAACACTAGTATGAACTGTCATAGTCAAATTAGTGTGGAAACAGAGCGTGCCGTTTTATTAATACTATCTCAAAACGTAGCATCACTTAAATCATTAAACGAGCTTAGTAGCTACTTACAGCTATAATTTAAAATTAATTTATTAAAGAACCTACAATATTTGAATGTTTCTGATAATGCTGAACTGATCTTTATGTTATTGCTAAAAACCTTCTCCATTACGTTATCTTCCTACACACCGCCCGACACGTCAAACTTATAACACCCCTTTTTTGCGTCGATAATTAAAAAAATGCTTTAATTAACACAAAGGGCTACTACTAGCAATGAGCTCACTCTATATGTTTGCTTGTGTATACTCTAAGGTAGTAACAAATGCCGGCCGGTCCGGTGACGGCTTTCAGTATTTCCGGCACGGCGTAACTTTCCTCTAATTCGAACTTATCCCTAGCGAAAGATATTAATGGGTTGGATTTAAATGCAAGTTGCTTGGGATTGTTTCGGCAACTTGAGTTGTTGCAATTTAGTTTTACAAAGAAAGTTAAGGACGTGATTGTCAAATATCCGTAGTATTTAATTGATTCTTATTCTTATGTAATTATTTGACTGTTCATTAGTGAGTAGGTACATAAAAAATATAGTACACAAAATCAATACTAATATATGTATTTTTTAACCACGTATTTTCAAGTTTCATGTATACATGAGTGTCCTAGTTCTTAAATCATAAGAAACAACTTTAGGGCATAATTAAGGTACTACGACCTCACTTCACAAGTACTCTCACATATTTTACTTATTTAAAAACATCGCAATGAATTTATAGACACACTCAAGAAGTAACTTTAAAAGGGGACCAGAGTATAAAACAAAAACAGCACCTCATAAAAAGTTTTCTAATTTCTTTGCAGCTGAAAGTTTGTTCCATTTTCAGAAGTGCTTTAAATCTCTTCTTTTCGTAAAACCGTTAAGTAATTGTTGCAAATACCCATTCTTTCATATAAATCGGTTTTTTTATTTGGACTTAATGTTGAAATCAAAACATAGGTATATTTTCTATTTTTTTTTATTGGGATGGTATTACCCTAACTTTTGAGCAAAAACTACGGAGGTTAAATAAAATTTAAGCTACAAGAGGTTAATTTGATGCAAAAATGAAAGGAACAATATCTGAAAATATACAATTATTTATAGGAAAATATTACATAGGAAGTTTAGTTTACTTTTACATTAATGAAAAGTTGAGATATTTTTAAATAACACATATTTTAAAAAGAAACGAATTGTTGGTTTAAAAACATTTACTAACTAGAGCAAATAACACAACACCAAAGAGAGCATATTCTCATGTTCACAACCTACTGAACTAAAAACTTTCTTTAAAAGCTAAGACTACACACATATTTCAATTTTAAAACTACAATTTACTATGATATTTATTTTAGTAGTTACAAAACTTAGGTGCCGAGTCAAATGATAAATCTTAAAAGTTTCGAAATTAGGTGAGAACATAGTGTAATCGTCATTTACTTTATTTAAAGCACTTTACTCTACTTACTCGTCTATTTAGAACACTTTTCTACTTCAGAATATTTTCAATTCAAAACAGAAAGGCGATGCCATAAATATGACGTGTGTATCTTTGTATCGGTCTACGACATCTTAACCCATAAATGTAATATCCAATATTGATTATTTTTTATTAATTTACGTTTTATTCCTGGATTTCAAAATTGGGATCTGAAAACGCCGATCCGCAATGAGCAAGCGTGGTGATCAATTCTCGTGCCTTCTCTATATGAGAAGAGTCATGTGCCTAGCAGTGGCACGTATATAGTCCTGTTCATTTATTTATTTATGATAAAATTTTGTTTGTTAATCTAAGTAATTCTTGCCCAGCTGTAGGACAATTCAGGCTTAATAAATAAGAAAAAAATTAGCTATTTGAATACGTTTCGATTATTTGATACAGAATTATTTTAAGGTTTCAAATGTTACATTTCACAACACATCTCTATCTATACCTATCCCTCCTTATAGAAAAACTTATGTCGCTTTAAGTATCTTTTTGGTTCTAAAATGAGGTAACTTGCGACATATATTTTAATTTTCTTGGCGTTGTCGCTGGTAAGGAATTAATGATGGGGGTATAAATCCTCTTTATTACTGGTCCCGCGAGGATCGTAAGGTTACGGGGTATGTTTGTAGGGTAAGGGGCAAATACATCCTTCATTGGCCTAATAACAACATAGGTGATAGATATTTTGATACGTAACTAGCAATTAAAATTGTCAATTTTGTTAAATAATTAGTGTATTTCTACTTAAATGTCGATGTGTCAATGACTAAGTAATAGAGTTACATAAAAAAAATATATGTAGACTTTTCGACGAATAGGTAGAACTTGTATTGATATTCATATTATATGAATGATATTCATATTTATTAAACAAATCATCATAAACTACACTTTAACAAAATCCAACATACAATAGATATATCTAATATTCTTTATATAAATAAACTAGCTGTACCCGGCATGCGTTGCAATGCATTTTTTTCTACATAGCACCAGCCTACTACCTACCTACTACCACTTAGGGGTATGAAAAATAGATAGTAGCCGATTCTCAGACCTACTGAATATGCATATAAAATTTCATAAAAATCGGTCAAGCCGTTTCGGAGGAGTATGGTAACTAACATTGTGACACGAGAATTTTATATATAAGATAAATAAAACTAACACGCGTCAAAAAACTCATCGTCATCCTTGTCAATGGCAGGAAACGTGCCCAGAAGGCTGGCAGCATTGCCACGTTGTAACGTTTGGTAGACTCTACTCTTGGTCAGAGAGCTGGTTTGTTCCTTGCACAGAGAATCGGCATAGCCATTCAACGTGGCAATGCTGCCAGCCTTCTGGGCACGTTTCCCGCCATTGACAAGGATGACGATGAGTTTTTTGACGCGTGTTGGTTTTATTTATTTATATAAGATTTGATTTTAGCCTTTGTTTGTTCTTGTATTAGATTTAAGTATTGAATTGTAAATAAAGAACATAAGTATATTCTTTATCTCAAAACTTTTCACAACAAACAAAACGTCACAACAAATATCAAACAAGACACCATTCAAACTCCTTGCTATCTACTGTCATTAAGTAACATAATATCTGCAACACTAATCTTAACCGTATCATTATAACATCCCGAATGTTATCAACCCCTTTCCAAAGACAGTTGGAGATTACACTTCGTTATAACGATTATTGTACAACCCCTGCATGAAAAGACACTTATTACTTGTAATTAAGTAGTCATTGAGCGAGGTTTGAGTGTTCGAACTAATGCGATTTAGGCTTGTTACATGGGTAATTAGGCTTAGATAGGATTTCCTAGGTTTAAGGTCAACGTGCGGTTTTGAATTTTGTAGGGATTGTACAGCTTCCTAATCCTATCTTAGCTTAAGCAAGTCCGAGAACTTTACTGCAAACAATTAGTTGTCCATATCCTGTGATAAATAATTCTTAAAAAAAACCGACTTCAAAATAAGTCTTATATGGTTTTCTTATGGATCCCACTGTCATAACTGGACCAATGGGACCACACGTGGAAGCACCACCTTTCAAATAAAAAAAGAATCATCAAAATCAGTTCACCCAGTCGATAGTTCTTAGGTAAAAACATAAAAAAAATACAGTCGAATTGAGAACATCCTCCTTTTTGAAGTCGGTAAAAAAAACGACAGAATCACTTAGGACACCATCCTATTTTGAAATCAATCAAAAATTGTATCCAATTTAAGGTATATAGATAACATTTTATTTACTTTTATGTGTATAATATAATGTTGAATTATGTTTGAAGTTCAATTTCCATTTATTTACCAGACATTACTCCGTATAACCTTTTTGCAAAAGACAGTATTCATTTCTAACACGTAATGGACAATCTATTAATATAAAATTAAACAGTCGCTTAATAATGTCAGTGTCCTAAATAAACGAAAATTGTTCTGTGAAGATTCTAAAAATACTATCTAACAATGTTCACGAAGGCCTGTGAAAATATTTCTTTAGTCCAAAAGGTCAAAAATGTTGGCAATAGCAAGTCATTCCTCTTACATAAATATGCAAAATGGCTCGTTAATGTAAATCGTCTTTAAATCCTTCTTATTTCTTTTTTACATTATAATTAGACATTAGCGGTATAAAGAAAAAATCAATTTCTTAGGAATAACCTTCTATCCTATTTATAAGTTGGCTAGTTCTGCTTTAGTCTTATCTATCTTTTTGTCCTGCTACCAAAGATTGTAAATAAAAAAATAAATGCGGACAACATCACATACATTGCTCTGAACCCAAAGTAAGCAGCTGTTAAGCACTTGTGTTATGGAATTCAGAAACAACGAAGGTACCACAAACACCCAGACCCGAGACAATGTAGAAAAGTGATTTTCTACATTGACCCGTCCGGGGATCGAACCCGGGACCTCAGGACTAGCGACACCTTGAAAACCGGTGTGTACGCCACTCGACCACGGAGGTCGTCAAACGACGGTGATTGTGGGATATTATTGAATAGGTTTATTATAGAACTCAAAAAATAGTGTATTTTGTCGCAATTTTTGGCCATTTATTGGTATGTGGTTCAAAATAATATAATAACATAATATTATGTATCTTCATCTTCTACTTACTAAAGCCTGTAATTCTCAACTAACAGAAAATAGATAACACATTTCAATTACATAAAACTCTATTTACCCGACTGTGGCAATGCCAAAAAAGAGGTTATTATGTAATAATAACATCGTTGATTGTTCAAATTATAAAAAACCTTAAGTCCTTACACAGGAGAATAAACGAAGTAAACTGTTACTAAGAGAGCCAAACTTGGCTTCATGATCAGTTTTTTTGGCACAGACTTCCAGACAAACAGTTTCATCCAGATAGTGATATTTATTACTTACTGATAGCAATAAAATCACGGAAACTGTACGCTTAGCTAAGAATTTACAGCTGTAAGAAAATTAATTGAGTGCAATTACATAAATTTAATCTTCTTTCTTGTCGCCATTTAATTCGTAACGCAAAGAAAACAGTCACCAGATATCGGAAAAGGTGGGGTACAGGGTTTGTCAAAACTACTTATTAACCGACTTCAATAAGAGGAGGTTCTCAATACGTCTGTATGTTTTTTTATTCGTATTTGACATTTTGACTATTTTTACTGCACTGCACTTGTGATAGATTCTGCATGTAACACATATTGATTTGTATTGCGTCTGTATTACTACCTATACATATAATCTTTAATATATGTTACATAGATACAGTCAGGAGGGGCTCGTGGCTAAGTGTAAGCCGTACGGTTTGACCGATCCGCGGTTGGTCCGTGGATAGGTGACCATTTATAACATACCGAGACCCCTCCGTCTTTTTAGATCTTTGGCAGTCGTTAAGTCAATTCTGACAACCAGTCTTACTATGGGATACTGTGTTTCCCATAGTCGCTCCATGTAAAATACGGTATTCAGCTGAATCCGGTAAGACTGGTAGCCGACCCCAACATAGTTGGGAAAAGGCTCGGGAAATGATGACATAGATACGGTCACGAACAAAAATATGCATACACTCTTAAATTTTTCATTAATTTTTCTCTCCAAGTCTCGATTGATATTGTAAAACCTTTTATGAGGAAGTTATTGAAAACAGTTGATTTCTCATGTACATCTTTTTCTTTTTGAATTCAAACACAAAAATCTCGCATTTTTCATGTTACTATTCGCTATGTGTATACATATTTTTGTTCGTGACTTTTTATAACAAAAACCCAAAAACTACTATATTTAAACAAAATTCCTACGTTATGTCTGAGCTTAACTTAAATTGATTTGTACCAATCAAATATATTATTACTTCAGCTTCAACTGTTAATAACACTATTTAACTATTTTCTTGTCGCATTCCATTTCAAAATATTGCAACGTCGAAACATAGAACATATCCTAGGATCACGATAATGTCACAACTTTGAGACACGTCATGCCTCGCAACAAGCTCGCAACTGATAGGGAAGTGTCGACAGAAACAATGTAACTCGTGACACCTAAATTACTTATCTATCCTTGTGTCGTACACTTCACATACACTTGGTGACGTCACCGTGTGATTGTGACATTTAATAAGATATTACAAACTATTGACTATTTTGGCTGGCCTGTTGGTCTAGTGGTTAGTTACCCTGACTGCTATACCGGAGGTCGTCAGTTCGATTCCCACCCAGGACAAATGTGTGATAAGCATGATCATTTGTTCTGAGTCTGGGTGTAATTTATCTATGATATGTATCTATTTAGAAATATTTAAGTACTTTAATCAGTTGTCTAGTTACCATATTACAAGCTATGCTTAGTTTGGGATCAGATGGCCGTGTGTGATTTCTCCCAGGATAAGATGAAAATGAATCAAACTTGAAAACTTCTTCAGACCTTTCAACACCTTAATAAGATAAGAAACGAAACAACTCCCCCTCTTTAATATACTGGGTCAGAATTACTGAGCAGATTACAATCAGCGAAACTTGCTTAAATATAGGGTGCTAGTTACTTTGACACTTCTAAAATAATGTTTCAGTAGATATTTCTTATCCTTTTCGAATATTTTGCGTCATTCTTTAAGTAATACTTTTAGTGTCTACAGACAAAATATTTGATTTCCTGAACCGGCGAACCACTGCTAGCAATTACGATTTAAATGTTTACAAAAAAAAAAAATAGGGTATAAATTCGATATAATTATAAAAAATATTTGACGAATTTTCTAAAATAATTTTACTTAATTTAATATTGGGACAAAGATTTGTTGAGTCAAATTTATTTCATCTACGAAAAGAATCCACTATCTAGATACAAATTAATATATTCATCCCAAAAATATCGACAAAACAAGACGATTTCTAGTCTTTGTTTTTAAAACATCATCTTTTATCAGCAGACTGAAAGCTCAAGGATAAAAATGGATTTAGTTTTTATTCGTCCATTCCGAACGTTTTCAAAATAAATACTCTTTGATCCTGCTGTAAAGTTTTACAACACGGCGATTTGTTTCTTAAAGCGAATTCAATGACCTTTTGTGCTGATCTAAAAATTCAAATATAACTTTAGTATGGATTTTACAATCGAAATGCCAAGTGAATTGGAAATTAGATTGGTAGCTGCTTCATCGAAGCTCTTTTGATAATTGTATCTAGTTTACCGTTTACCAAAGAACTGTTAGACTTAAATTACTACTGTAAAAAGTGAGTTAAATAGTCCGTAAGTAGTAAGGCCTCGAAACAGTACTGCCGAAAAACAGTCTAAATTATTATACTTTTACAGTGTATATTGTTGCCGCAGTTCCATCAAAATCCTATTTTTCTATAACCTTATTGTAAATTAAAATAAAATTTTGGAGGTGTGTAAACTTGCATTCCACATATTATATGATTATCTTCCATTTTCTATAAAGATTCATCATTCAAAATTCAGTTTAAAGTAATTTATTAATCAAATCATATTGCACCGCTTTTTGTTTCTAAAGACTCAAAATAAAGCAAAACCTCCGTACAAGTTATATCATAGTGAACATACTTGTATGACATACGTAGTTAATATTTGATCTCACAAAGACACGTTTACACGTTTGACACTTAAATATGAGCTGAATATTCAAATGAATGTTGCTTCAAGGGAGAATGTATTCAGGTTGAAGACAACACGTCTTCAACCTGAATACATTCTTTTGCCTTTGAATCTCAGTGAAGATATTATAATCCTCTTACAAGACTAAGTAGACCTGGCATTAAGTTGTGTGTATATACTTAGAGTCCTGTGGGGGTAAATTAAATGTATAAATGGTTACGGACAGTTCTAGGGAATAGTTAACGTTTAATAGACCTTCTATTCCGAAGTGGGAAATATGTTGTGTTATTTTAAACTTTTGTCGGGTAGTGGTGTCCCATTGATAGGATAAATACGTATTTATAATAATATAGATGTCAAAAATATTAGTAAGCGTCCTTTGCCCAGCACGAGAATTCAGATGATAATAAGAAAATAAAAAAAAAACACAAAATATAAAAGTTAGTAATAAAAAACACGTTCAAAATAAATTTTGAAGCATTGTAGATCGTGTCGTGATATTCTTCACTACCTTACCTGATTCCTAAAATAAGGACACATTGCATACAATGTACAAACTTAAAGATTATGACTCGCTTTCCTTCGGGAACAATAGTCGTTGTTATATGATTGTAGTACAAAATCGTATTTCTTTTTCAAGTCTGGAATTGACTGCCAAAACCTTTATAGTTTAAACAGAGATGCGGAACTAATTCCAGCCTCTCGAAGTGAAACTCTAAACTGTATACACGTCACAAGGTATAGGCGGCAAGCGAATATTGTCGATACAAAAAAAAATACTCTGAAAATTATTACTATAATTAAAAAAATTAAAAAACACGCCTGCCATGACAAAAAAAGTGAACTAAATGAATTGTTCCAAGTAACCGTCCCCCGACTGCAAATATTTGACTTGTTTTTAATTTTTTAGTTCACTTTTTTGTCATGGCAGGCGAGTTTTTTAATTTTTTTAATTATTCGTTTTTTATTTCATACCTTTTAGTGATATAATGACCAATATTGAGCAAACAAAAAATCGTTCGGAACCCTTTGCAGGCGATTTCGACTCACACTTGACCATTTTTTAATGTCCACATAGCCTATGTCACTCGGGATAACTCAAAGCTTCTAATGATACCACAAACATTGAAATCGGTCAAGCCTTTTAGAAGTTATGGTGGAATAAAGAAACTCACAAACATACATACATACATACATGAACCCTGAAAACATAACACTCCTTTTTGGGCAGTCGTGTAAAAATAGAACAGCCCTTCTACATAATTAATTGTTATTATTGAAGTACATAACCTTATTTAGGTGTCTAACTTATTAAATAATATCACTGTTGTCTTATTAAAATTAACACCTCGATTACATAAATAAATGCGGACAACATCACATACATTGCTCTGAACCCAAAGTAAGTAGCTATTTTAGCACTTGTGTTATAGAATTCAGAAACAACGAAGGTACCACAAACACCCAGATTGCCTCGGGGGCAATGAAAATTGGCAATAGAAAAGTGAGTTTCTACATTGACCCGTCCGGGGATCGAACCCGGGACCTCAGAGCTAGCGACACCTTGAAAACCGGTGCGTACGCCACTCGACCACGGAGGTCGTCATGTATATTGCTGTAATGATTCCACATGAAACAAGTAGAGAAAAAAAAACATTAAACACCTAAATCTTTTTTACCATGGTGAAAACGTAATCCAAAAAGCAAAAGATATGTAAAAGTTACACAGTCCATGGAATTAACTTTTTACATATTCCTATTAGTCGCAAAAGACACTGCCTCTCGAACACTATTACTCACTAAACCGCTTCAGCCAGTGACTTGGACCACACGGAAGAAACAACGAACGAAACCCAACTAACTTCACGGAGAACAAAGTTCCGAGTCAGTTTATCTTGCAGCCTTCGGAACTCTAATAACGACTGCAATGACTCAATTTTATGTTGAAGCTATTATTTTTAAGACTATACTGGATTTTGAATATTTTTGTAATGCGACAATAGTATTATGAGGCTGCTTCAACCTATTGTTAGTTGATGTCGAATGCATGCTTTTACTTTCAGACGTATGGACACCAACATCTTATAGTCTATGTAGGTACTTTTTAAGATAATTGATTTTCAAGAATGAGAATGAGACATAAGTTTAATGACCCGTATTTTTTTTAATAGGTAACAGACGTTTTCAATTGATATCTGACATTTTTACCGAAATACACATTCGATTTCTTAAGTTCGATTTACTTACACTAAATAAAGTTACATAATGATGTAGTTCGCAAAGTACATATTAAAAAATCTGATTAATAGCTGATCATAAATGTACAATTGTACCTACATAATACTCAATACATACCAGTTACACAGCCAAATACTCTACATGCCTAACTGAATGTATAATTAATTGTATACAGAAGTCGTAGATAATAACGTATGCTCTCAGACATCTTGATTAGGTGTGAAAGTTACACATTGTGACGTCAACAGTTTCAGTTATTTAACATTACATATTATAGTAATAATAACCTAGAACTTTGTGACTAAACCTATCTCCAAAATTCTACATTATTTGTGGAGTATTGTCGACACGCTCACTGGAAATCCCCAATATGTCAGAAAGCATCTCCCCCCCCGAGCCTTTTTCCCAACTATGTTGGGGTCGGCTACCAGCCTTACCGGATTCAGCTGAATACCGTATTTTACATGGAGCGACTGCCTATCTGACCTCCACAACCCATTTTACTGGGTAATCCAGTATCCCATAGTAAGACTGGTTGTCAGAATTGACTTAACGACTGCCAAAGATCTATGTATGACAGCCGGGACCTACTGTTTAACGTGCTTTCCGAAACACGGAGGGGTCTCGCGGCTTAACCTGTATTATCGGTCTAACCGTACGGCTTACACTTAGCCACGAGCCCCTCTGAAAGCATATATAAAATAAATAAACCTTATATAAGTAAATGAGTAGGTAAATAATGTAGACATCGACCAGGATGGAAGATTGTCAATGAGGAATGTCAGGAACTATTTTTATAATTAATCAAACCCTGAAATTATTACACAAAATTTTAGAACAGAGCTAATAACTTTCAAACGTCTAAAATATAGATGTACATAAATTTAATATTTAAGAACGACTTCAATTACTTAAGCTATTACCCATCCAAATTGGTATATGCGTTTAGAAGCTAAGAAGCCAGAAAAGTAATTAAGATGCACACTATTCGATTTTGGTAACAGAGTCCCCAGTAATTACATTAATGCCACTATGTTGGTATCGATTCCCTAACTTCATTACAGAACATTGGTTTAGGTATTAGTCTTTAGATAATGAAAAAACCACAGTACACTATAACATACACGGTATTTACTTATAATGTTTTATCAATCAGAATTAATTATTTATTGAATCATAAGAAACCATTGTGAACGGTAACACTAATGGCTCCTACACACAGTGCCGGCGGCAGTGCCGCCGGGCGAGCCGCCGCGCGCCGGCCAAGCCGCCGTGCGCCCGGCGGCATTCAAAGCCGCCGGCTTTGCCGCACAAAGGAGCCGCCGGCATGGCCGCCGGGCTGTGCCGGCGGGTTACGCGGCTTGCCGGCGTCATTTCATTTGTCATTGGCACCACTACTGCGGTTTGTTTGTGTGACGTCTGTGTAAATATGAATGATGCTTGGCGGCTTTGCGCGGCTTGTGCCGGCAGCTCGTATTGCCGGCGGCATAGCCGCTCGGCATAAACCCGGCGGCATTGCCGCCGGCACTGTGTGTAGGAGCCATTAACTTTTACTTTGTCATTGACTGAGTTCCCTAACCAAAGTCAATTGATTTTGGTTGGGCCACCGAATCATGTACATACATATTATGACATATTCTGAAACATAAAACACCTTTATGCAAAAGAAGATGATAGTAATAAACAACATAGAAATACTTCAACACATATAGTCGTTGTTAATTGACATAAAAAAGCTTCTATAATAATCCAGCCTATAAACGTCCCACTGCTGGGCACAGGCCTCTTCCCATATAGAGAAGGCACGAGCGTTGATCACCACGCTTGCTCTCTGCGGATTGGCGATTTCAGATCCCAAATTTTGGAATCCAGGTTTTCTCACGATGTTTTCCTTCACCGTTTGTCAGTAGTGTCTTAGAATAATTAAGAAAGTACATGTAACTTTAAAAAAGCCACATTGGTACTTGCCTGGGTTCGAACCTGCAACCTTGTGCATACAAATCCGTTCATTGAACCGCTAGATCACCACGACATTTTGCTTCTATACAATGCTACAAATGCGACAAAAAAGCTTCTATACAATGCTACAATTTCTGAATGATTAAAGGTAACAAATAAATTGGCATCGAATTGAACAAGCTAGTGATCGAGATAACTTTTTATACCGCCTTTGATCTTCGCATCGGTCACCGGTGATACACAGACAATAGATTTAAGATTCACTCTACTGACTATATGATACGTTCACAGCGTAATATTATAGCGTTATTTAAGAATGAAGCAAAAAATAACACAATTCTCTGCCCGTACCTCATTGTAATAATAGGTACCATTATATTAAAGAAACTCATCAAAAAGGAAACCGTTATACTACAGTCTTTAAATAATAAACCAGCTTGCAGAAATGAGCTAGCAATCATTGAAGTTGAAATTACGTTTTTCCTCAAATACTAAGCTTAAGCGAAAATGTAATTTTAAAACTCAATATTAAAAGTGAATAGTTAAAGGAAAATCTTTGGAATCTAAATTGGATGCAGACATAATGTACATTCTGGGTTATATTAATGTATAATTAAATTGACCTCAATTTTATACATTAACTAGCTGTACCCGGCATGCGTTGCAATGCAATTTTTTCTACCTAGCACCTGCCTACTACCTACCTACTACCACTTAGGGGTATGAAAAATAGATAGTAGCCGATTCTCAGACCTACTGAATATGCATATAAAATTTCATAATAATCGGTCAAGCCGTTTCGGAGGAGTATGGTAACTAACATTGTGACACGAGAATTTTATATTTAAGATTAAATTCTGATATTAAATCTTAGACCGATTTATTATTTTCTTCTAACGTGCATATTTTAAATATGTCTGCTTGACTTCGGAAGAGCTATGCGACCAATTTTACTTGGCCGCTTTTCTAATCGACGGCATAGATAATGTAATGCCTGCGGTGGCGACGATATTTTCACTGAATTTAAGGTAAATTCAGCACATATTTTGTGGAAAATTTATTAGATATTAGGTAAACTTGATATCTAATAGATTTCACAAAATTATTAACTTAGAAATGTTTTATAAATTCTTGATTGATCCGGCTTTTAAAAAATATTTGACGTTTTTAACCTTGTATCTAGTGTTAAGTTTTCTCGTGTAGTTTATAGCATACTTGATTTGAATGTTTTTACTTGTCTTAAGCCAGTTTTTCAGAAATCATTTTCTATTTAACATATAAGAATATTCTGTCCAATGGTTGTAATTTAGCAACAGACACTCAAAAAATGTGAAGATATTTTAATCTTAACGTAACGGCTCTTACCAAAAATAGTTGAACAACTATTTCCAAATAATGAAGAACATTAGAATGTTTTCAGGTAGCAAGCCCCCAAGGGCCCAGAGCTATAACCCAATTTCTCAAGTGGAAACGAGTCAACGAGTTAGCTTATCTACAGACGTATTAAAATTTAATTCTGCTTAATATTCAACACTTAGAAATAACTTCTGCTACAACAAACGGCGACAAAATTGAATTTTATGTTGCAAAGTAAATTAAAGTCTGTCGCGTAGTCACCTCTTTAGGTTGTCATTCATTTTTATTTTATTTAAGGCTACCTGAAGGTAAAAGTCCTGAGATAAAATAGATTCCAAGTAAAAAGCTGTCGTGGTGGCCTAGCGGTTCAATGAACGGATTTGTATGCACAAGGTTGCAGGTTCGAACCCCGGCAAGTACCAATGTGTCTTTTTCAAAGCTATATGTACTTTCTTTATTATTCTAAGACACTTCTGACAAACGGTGAAGGAAAACATCGTGAACAACCTGGATTCCAAAATTTGGGATCTGAAATCGCCAATCCGCAGAGAGCAAGCGTGGCAATCAATGCTCGTGCCTTCTCTATATGGGAAGCCCCAGCAGTGGGACGTTTAAAAGGCTGGATTATTTATTATTATTATAAAAAGCTGAAATAGTCGACCTTCAAATGAGTACGACAAGTGTGGTGTTCAATGTTCGTTACTTCTCTATATAGAAAGGGGCCTATACCTTGCAACAGGACAATAACAGGCCGAAGTTTTTAGTTATCTTAGCCTCTTTATACCCACCTCATAACTATATAAGTTAATAATTATATAAGTGGTTTATTTCTAAACATTTAAAGAATAATTAATTTAAAAATATGGAACCCTAAAACATCATTCAGATATATCAGAACGTATGTCGAGAAACTTGAATGTTAGTAAACAATTTACCCGTTGTAAATATCCAGTTTAATACTAAACTAAAATAGATATATACAAGACATTTTTTGTATTGTTGTTTGTACCTACACAGCAATGTGTTAGGAATATATTCTTCGTAAATATTGCGAAGAAATACAGACAGAATCGTAAATCGTATGTTGATTGATTGCTAGTCTGTCACTTACTACAATAACTCTCTCTGAGGTGTTATAAGTACAAGGCCTTAACCGTATGATTGAAATACATATATACTATAGGTACCAAAGTAAATGTTGGGGTTTACAACATAAACAAGTTTTACTACTGACAAGAAATATGTATAAGACAAAATAATATCATCATTGATAGGGACTACTCATAATTTACCTTATTACTATTGAAACATTTTCTAACCTATCTTGATTTTTGTAAGCTCCATTATATATACTGGTATTGCTTTGATTTTATTTTTTGAGGTCATGTAACACTCATCTTAAAACAATACATAAATATGCCTTTAATTTCTGCGAATATAGGAGCACTTTATTAAGTACAATATTCTAAAAACATAAAAACAATTTCCAGCGCCATTAAAAGACCTCTTCAGAAATGTTTTCAAAGTGTATTTTATTCAACTCGTGCAAAACCACGGCAAGCCTCTAGAACCGTATAAATTAAAACTTAAAGTATTCCAAACACTGCGCTCAGAGATGAATTGCAAATTACGAATAAGAATTGGAACAATCTCGTAAAAAGCACGAGTTCCATTCCCACCCGTTCTGTAAAACTCCTTTCATTCATTGAAGATTGATTAAAACACCCGACGATTATAACAAAAAATAGGTCAGTGGGACCGTTGTTATAGGGAATGTTCAAAGAGAGCCGTGGTTTCCTACACAGGCTAATTTTGGCTTTGTTGCGGCCCTGTCCGCCGAGCCGTGGAAAACATCTGAGAGAAAACTTTTGCATCGGAACGACTAAAGCATTCAGCGGTTAGCGCTTTAAGTTGTGTACACTTTATCGTGATAATGACAAAAGATTTCACTCTCTTCGGTCTTATTGACTTTCGGTTGACATCTCAAATGATAATCTAGTGATTACTACTTGAGTTCTTATATACGTTGAACCACCATCCAACGCATATAAATCTATACTTATAATAAATCTGTAGAAGTGAAAATACTGTACATTGAAAATATCAAAAAAATAAATGGGGTGTTACTAGACCGACACCAAAACAAAAAGTGTGAAAAAAAAATTTTTGTCTGTCTGTCTGTCTGTTTGTTCAGGTATCACGCAAAAAATACTGGTTCGATTACGATGAAACTTGGTATAATTATTTTTTATTATCCTAGGCACCACACTGGGTAGTTTTTATCCCGGAAAAGGAAAAACAATAAAAAACAAACTTAATTTTGCGGTTAAAAACTCATTGATAAGTTTCGTCATCCACGCGAACGAAGTCGCAGGCACAGCTAGTAGCAAATAAAAGCCGATAAAAAGCATTTTTTTCATCCGCTGACGTCAGTCACTAACTAAATCTACTTCATCCTAGTGGGCCACCAAAATGCCAAAGGTTGGGATTTAACTGTTATTTGTATCCTTGAAAATTCTTGAGTTGACAACTAGATAAAACCAAAACACCTGCAGCACCTGTAGTCGCAGCTCTATAGTTTGAATATAAAAAGTTTATAGAATTAACTTTTTACGTTATTCATAAGAATAGGTAAGTTTGGTTAGCAAACAGTATCACGCGTCCCAAACCCAAACAGATTGCAATTTCGAGAGTAGGGTCTACTTTACGCTACACAAGGGTTGCTCTGATATGATTATACATTCAGCTACTTCGTTCAGCTCTTGAGGCGAAGTTTTTGAACTGATGCGACATGGAACAAAAATTAAGGAAAAACGATGTCACTTTGCTTGGACAGGCTTTTGTTATAGCAGTAATGGTAACTTACTATCTTGAATTAAATATGTAGTCCGTTCGGTCTGCAATTTAATTATTTTCTATTTACTTTGTCATTCTCTTAAAATTATTAGTGTAGGGTGTGCACTGTACTATAATTATGAATAATTTGCATGTAAATGTATTAAAAAACGGAACTCGGAACTTTTGACTAGAAGAGCTTGCTTCGGAATAATTTACAACTCTTAAAAAAAATACAATAACAAAAAAACGCCTCCAAATAACCACACAGGTGGGTCAAATAACAAGGTCACAAAAAAAAACAAACGAAAAAACTAAAGTCACTTATCTAGTTTCTCCGACTAAAAAGTTAAAGGATTTATACGGCGTCAAGACATGAATTCATAAGGCCTTATACATATCAATTCGTTCGTATATCTCTGGTCAAACTGAAAACTCATGGAAACGTGCCTTGAAAAGTTATTTGATTTATACGCCGCCTTCGTGTCTATCGAAGGTTTGAGATCCTGCCCAAAGGATATATTATAATTTCGTATTGTTAAACCACTGACGTCTATTTTATATGTAAAGGCTAACTCTTATAATATCTGAATTTAGAAACATATTCATAGAAAAATGAATTTTAAATTCTACTTGATCCCAGTATAAACCCAGTAAGTACTACATTGTGCTGCTAGTGAAGCATTACGGTGTAATTTTTTGTCCAACTCATTTATTTTCAAGAGATTTACGATATGCGCTTATTAACTTAGTCTCTGCTAAATAACTATAATTTGAAAGTTTGATTAACCACATAGCTTAATTTAAAAACGGACCTCAATCCTCTTTCCAGAGCTGTAAAAATTATTATACGTAAAACTATTTCGACCATATCAGCTTTCAAACAAAATAAATAGCAACAAATTCAGTCGATTCGTTTAGGAGCTACGATGCCAGACACACACAGAGTCACAGATTGTTATGCTGCCTTGAAAAATACCTTTAGCATCATAAAATACTTAATAAGTCAGAGCTTACAATTCCTAATCCATGGTAAATATGCAACTTTAAGTACAGTACTTAAAATATTACTTTTCTAAAACTTATTTATGTTCATCTTCATTGTTTACATCCAGCTATTGGTTGTGCCTTTGTTCCTGTAAAAATTACAGTATATAATTGAAACTGGTTCGCATTGGCAAGCTAACAACTTTCGAACCGATCAAACTGCCAAGTGCAATACAACGGCATTTGAAGCGGTGCAGCGGAGTATTGAGGAGAAATGAAAAGAACGAAGCTATTTTATGTAGTAGATATATTTTGCTACGACCATGATACTTAGGTACTGTAAATAGAATGAAAAGTAAGAAAATATTTTTTATCCGGATCATATTATTAAGGCCAAAAACGTGGTATATAAGTGTATCGAAATAATGTTTGGGTCAAGACTTTCGGGATAAATTATTTGTTGAAACTTTCGCTTTTCCAAACACATATTTATATATTAGATAAAAAATTCAGTGCACTCACCAGACTATTTTCTGCATCATACCTAAAGTGGAATGGCAGAAAATGCCTTCTGGCATTTAGTCACCTATGTACGTTAAGCATAAACTATAAATAATTAGCATCAAGCTATAATAATAATAATAATCCAGCCTATAAACGTCCCACTGCTGGGCACAGGCCTCTTCCCATATAGAGAAGGCACGAGCATTGATCACCACGCTTGCTCTCTGCGGATTGGCGATGTCAGATCCCAAATTCTATATCTCTATATAATCTCGAAATTTTCCACCAACTCCTCAAATAGCAATATTTTTTCAAACCAGTGGTCAGCTTCAAAATACTGCCATAATGTGCGGTGTGAAACCTTTTTTTCATTTGGTACGAAATCCTAAAACACTGTACACAAGGACCATACATTTAACCGCGGATTGCAAAGCGCGAATATTTTGCGGCGCCAGCGAAATGGTTTTTATTTATTCGACGCGATTTTTAACTGCAACGGGATTTTCAGTGGAGTATTTCATAGAAATTCAAAGGACCAGCCGTGGTGAAGAGTGCTTAGCCTAGTATGAGTAAGAAGTTAAAGCTACTACAGCGATTTTATTCCATCTATTCATTATCTATGGAGAACTTTATGTAATTGAAGCCAGGCTTTTTGCGGATTCTGGCTTTTGATTTTTAAATAGTAATGGTGTAGTTTAAATTGTGTGTACTTATTGATTTAGGTGTTTTGACCTTTCCATTTCCATGTGTCGCATATACTCGTAAACATAGTCATATATTTTGATTTCATTTTGCTACACCAGTCTACTACACGCCACATCGGAAATCCGTCCAAAATTGTTCTGATTCAAGCTAGACTATCAACCTACCAACTCTCAAAATAGTAATCCTTTTTAAAGAGCTCTTAGAACACGGATGACAAAAAACGTAGGCAGACTAGTATAAAGGGCAGACGAGTTTGTCCCTAATCCCTACAAACAAGATACAAACTGAATAAATTCATGAAGTTTTTAATGGAGTTACATTGTAGCACTGTAAACTTGAATCACATACTTTTGTTGAATACCTATTATGTTATAATGGCGTGTCCATTAAGTTACGGTCAGCTCTGCATAGTAAACAATTGCTGAACTAATTATAACAAAAATTGTTTAATTTTCTACTATCTATCTATTCTTTCATTCATTCTATCATATACATATATACATATCATCTATTCATCTCTCTCTTTCTCTACCAAGATATCTCCAATTGCTTTGCTGGTAAAGCTTCTCAAAACCTCTGTAGTCCCGGCATCCAGTGTCCCGCCTACATACACAAGTCACACGAATAAACACATTCACAAAAAAAACAACACATAAAACACATACTTAACACATGCGTCGTATTATGATTACAAAACAATATCGCATCGATTATCCATTAGCGTATAAGAACCCGTTGAAAAATCTCCCGTCTTGTAAAGGGCACTTCAGAAATGGAGCAAACCAGTATAAACCAGTTTCCAATATAGCACTCGAATTGAAAATCGATGTGCTAATCGTCCGAACCTCCTTTACCAGACAAATTAATGGGTACCACTTTCAAAACTTCATTTGCGAATTAGGTGAATAGAAATTCGAATTTAGTTATTTTCGGGTTTGTGACAAAAGTTTTAAACTTCAGACTGTTTATAACCGTCATTGGGTTATTTACATTGAACTCAATTAGTTAAAAAAGTTCTATTTATATCAGAAACAATTGACGACGATACTCCATGCAAAGAAGTTTTGTTTACCGCAACATTTTGCAGTGTTAGATTCTAAGTGGTTAATTAAATTTGCTCCTTATTACCTACAGTACAGGTGAAAATGGAGATAAGTAGATACTATATTAAATAGGTAACTGAGATTATGTAGATATATAATCTTATCAAGGATTTTTTTTATTGTCAGAAACTAAACTTTGTCCAGTGCAGATAATCTGAATTAATTTCAATGAACAGTTTTTATTTACATTAATTAATATAGTTATTTGATTAGTATATTTAATGAGATGTTGTTCATGCAACACTGTGAGGCTACTAGAAACTTCACTTTTACTGCTGTGTTATCGGAACACAAATTGAGTGGAAAAAAAAACACCTACATTCGGTATATATCATATCGATAGCGATAAATACTGTCAATGACACTAATGAGCATAAAAATATCATCGGGCTTATCAACTCTCTCATTTTACAATTCAAACGAAATTCACTGAGTACAAATGACGGTCAAATCGCAAATGTAAATCTTATATATAAAATTCTCGTGTCACAATGTTAGTTACCATACTCCTCCAAAACGGCTTGACCGATTTTTATGAAATTTTATATGCATATTCAGTAGGTCTGAGAATCGGCTACTATCTATTTTTCATACCCCTAAGTGGTGCCAACCGCGGCGAGCGTGGCTTAATCTGTATTAGCGGTCAAACCGTACGGCTTACACTTAGCCACGAGCCCTACACATTATAAATAACGTATAATTTAAAAATAATTTTCCCGACCGCTTGCATTTTGTTTTGTTGATAGCGCGAAGTTATCCGTGTGCCATAGAAGTATTTAGTTCAGTAGTCCATACCTACCGCTTCAAGCAGTGCATGTATGCGTGGCCTTATACCTATGTGAACTTAGTCCAGTTTTGAGCTCTACGTAGCTCTCTGTTAACTTTAGAATTGGACTAGTCGACAAAGTCACTCAGCAAGGTAAATTTCGAACTTCCTCAAATAGCATTGTGGTCGTTGTTGACCTTAAAGCTTATAAACCCTGTTAGGAAACAAAAAGTATTTATGAAAAAGCATTGTAGTACATATACACAGTACTCGGACATCCGGACAAAAATCTAGATATCATGTTTAAGAAATATACTTTAATATATATTTTTACATATGAAAATTCCCACCCTTACAAAATTATTGCAAAATGCCTTGTAACAAAATTGAGGGAATATCTAGAAGTTGCCTCAGAAAGCCCCACTCAAAGGTCCTTCGGCAAGATTATAGTGACATGGGTCCAACACCTTTAATGCCCAAGTATTTGCCTGTTACTAACTCATAAGGCGTTTGATACAAACGCTTTTTTTATCGAATATTCGACAAAATTTCGAATGACAATGATGAGTGATGTTCGCACACACTCAAAACTATTAAGAGTTTATCTTATCGTGAAAAATAGGCATTTAATTCTACCTTTCATTACGATAAAATACTAAAATAAATATTACAATCATGGCTCAAAATAAAAATTTGACCGGATTATTTCTAATTGACATAATTATGTATTCCATTTATGATACTGACAAACATGAATGCATTGTGGACTCAGATGGCCATTGCCAAACATCGCTATTTTCCGAAACCTAAAAGCAAGCATATTCAAAGAAAACGTACCAAAACTTTTATTTTACTATTCAGCAAAATATGTATCTATAAAGCTCGCATTCAGTCCTTATAATAAAATCTCTTGCAACTTGTATTGTGCTTGAACCAAATACATTTAAAATATACCTTTGCGACGCAGTAGATCGTATGCATTACGATTCCTATTCTAGCCCCATTCTTATACAAGAGGAGAATGCATTACCCTTTGTGAGTTGACATCTGAAAGCGTAAACGTTGCCTTGTTTGCATTCGCTATTGTGTTCAGTGAAAAAGTTTTCCAGCTATTACGAGGTCGTTGACCCATGGATGCTATTATAATATGTATATAGTTATAGTATGTGGGGTGTAGGATTTTGTTAATGTGTGTCAAGTGTGTAACAATGGTATGCTTTTATGATATTGTTGGTAATGTTGCAGTTTGTTCGTCAATTGTTTAATGTAGGTAATTTGTTGTTGGGAGGTCTCTTTGGAGATTGGAGTTTAAAGTTCATATAATTTTTTGATTTATATATTATAGTCTGATTAGAATGGGTAACAATATTCAAGGATTTGTTAAACATATCTAATTTAGAGTAAAATAAAACGAAACGAAATTTTATTTAACATTTTATTAATATTGAGAAGGGTGTCTGAGAAGCAGCCTGTAATGGGTAACAGACTTGTTATACCTACTATTAAAATACAGTTAGAAATATTTAAAATTAATTATAATAACTAGGTACTATGAGTTCTGTATTTTTTATTTAAAATCTAGTTTTGATTATTATTTACTCTAAGGCTCTTCGAAGATTCAACATCCAGTTCGGTCTTTTGTGGTCTCTTGGCGCCTGCAAAAATTGACGAACATTAAGTTTTTCCTTTGACATCTTTATAAATATTTGCGAAGAAATCTCGAACTGTTACCTCACAAACGTCAGTATTGTACGTTCAATATTAAATGCTCACTCGTAACTAAAGGCGGATTACCCAAAAAAATAATCATTTATCAATGTGAGATTTTGCACAACGCGCCCCTCAAGCTAATGTCAGCGTATAATAATTTGTCAAACACTGACGATTTCAATACGCATGCGCGATATGCGATTAAAATTTTTGAGGGGTCTTTGTAAAGATTTTCATGGTCTATTTGAACAACACATCGGTTGCATACAAAATATTTTATGACAATTGACAATGTGTCTATAGATCGAGATTCACTCTTTTGGGAAAATTACACATCAATAGGTAAGTAACATTCTTGTAGTCGTATCAGGATGCTACCAAAAGGGTATATCTATCCAAAAGGTGTGAAAAGTACATCGGTATAGAGTCACTTAACAGCTAAAATTATTTAAACGTACTTTATACCAGGAGAACACCCTGTATATATGTATTTAGTAATAATTATATTGAACCATAAGGCTTACCTCCTCCTAACAGCAACTTGAATAAAGTGGAACATGGAGCATCTATTATTAGTACTGCGAAGTACGCAACGATGAAGGAAAGGGTGTAGTGGCTCAGGAACTTGAACATCTGAAACAAAAGTAAGGTGTTATTCAAATCAATATTTAGTACTTTGGAAAACAACAATAAATGGTTGGAACAGTGGACTTTCAGGATACTGTGAGTATAAAGCCAACTAATAATTAAAAAGAATTTAAAACACGCCTGCCTCGTTTAAGAAGAACTAAAAAATTCAAAACAAGTTGATAGAATTAAAATATTAAATCTAAAATAAAAATACTTACTCAATACAAAAAAAAATTATAGCAGTCGGGGGACAGTTCTGCGGGAAAATATCTTTATCATTCCCCCGACTGCTATAATCTTTTTACTGCTATAATATTGATTACATACATAACACTCCTTTTTGGGCAGTCGTGTAAAAAGTATTATCCGTGTTATTTTTTAATTTTGATGATACAATCGTTTTAGTTTTTTTCTGCGACCTTTCTATTATAATTTAAGAATAATGATGGTGAGATTTTTGTATGTTCCAATTTTACTAAGTATTTCTTAAGTAATACATCAAAAAAAATATTTTTAAAAGGAAGAGAATATTGTAAGTATAAATACTAACCATCCCACTAACAGTCATGTATGTCGGCGTTAACGCTGTGTGATTGATGGCAAACATAATCCCAGAGTGGAAAAGATATACCCCATATGACAAACGAGAGTGTATCTTCCAAACACTTAAGGATAAGAACCAGTTGATGGGACCTAAAATTAAAATGTTAAATAGTATATAGTATGTATAAGTAGTTGATGCGGAAGTTCTAAGGGTGCGTTCAGATCTGACGAACGAGCATTACGCGAGCAGCTTGCGAGCATGCCGAGAGCGGCGCGCGCACGTTTGACGGACGACGTTATTGACACACATATTAAATGTGGACGCACCCTAACACAAGTAGGTGCGTAAACATTTGCAATATAAACGTTTTTCTAAATAATGTTTACGTTTTACAATGCACAATAATACACGGTCGTCCATTCTGTCTAGAACACCATGTATTTATAAGAATCTAAAAGAAAGATCCATAGATAACACGAATCAAAATATTGTTTCATTTTTTCTTATAAAATCTTAGTCAAACTGCGACGAACAATTTGAAAACGTACAGATGAAAAAGCTATCGAGTATATGACACTCTACAAAAATATTTATTCATGTGTTGTTGAAACTCTAAGCGTAAAAGGTAATTATAACAAATATTATAGTCTTGTAATGATTGTTATACATACCTCCATAACCATTCACGCACATGTATATCAGAGTGCCAATGAAAGCTGACCAACAGGGTCTGATGAAGGAGTTGTAGAGGTTGATTAACGTTTGATCCAAAGTGGGGTCCCTCACTGGCATGTTAGCGTACATCACGAACGTAGATACTGAGAACGCTGACACCCATAAACTTAACACCTGCCACTGAAAAACAAAAGAAAACATTTTAAAAATTCATATTTTGATATGATAGAAGAATTTAATCTAATAAGAATAACCAAAAAATTTTAAGAGCCAGTTTTTTTAAAGCCAGATAATGTTATTTATTTATTTATTCACCAACATAACATCTTAACAGTTTACACCAAAGCGATGCCATGAGTACCAATTCTTATGAACTAAATTATATAAAATAAAAAACAAAAATAGACATCACATAACCGTATTTAAAACAGCTAATAAACTAGAATATAAAAAAAAAATAACACTTACACAATATAGTAAAATATTTCAAAATCAAAAATTAAAATTAAAAAAAAAAATATAATACTATTAAAAAAAATATTAATAATAATTTGCGGAATAATTAGACTGTTCTTAATTACAAAATATAGCGGACGTAAATTTTATAACTCGAATAAAAATTATCTGGTGTTGGAAATATCGGCACTAAGCATATTGCGTCGACTTTGGTTGCGTTAATTTTGGATCACTAACTGGTTTAAAATTAATTTGTATATATACCTTTTCCAATTTAATTTTGACCGTTTTAACGAAGTACCCAAATATCATGCCGACAAAGAAAGGTGATGCTCTTGTCAGAGTGTTTACATAATAGTACACGAAGTATTCTTGAACCCGTGGCCTGTAAAAATCAACAAAAAATAAACTTTTTTTTCCGCAATACGCAAAAACAGAACTTAGGCGAGTAATACAGGACATAACGCTAACTAAGTACCATTGTGCGCATGTGCTGCATGTTCGAACCTTGTATAAGACAAACATTTATGAACTCTACAAATTCTAGTTCTTAAGCTTAAGAAAGAGGCAAAATATTAACAAACAAATATAACAAAAAAATGTACAAAAAAGGTTTTGAACCATTTTCAATTCCCATGAAGATCAACTAAAAATAGAAAAATATTTATTATATTTAAATGAATGACTTACCCGCCCATATGACCCGGCAAATCTTTGATGAAGTTATATGTGGTAGATGCTGTAAGAATGGCCAATAAACCTCCAAACAATGATATCAAGGCTAATTTTCTTTTGCCCAGTAATACCCAGAATAAGAGTATGGGAGAAAGAATATGCATTTGAACATCTACCGCCAAGTACCACGATTGGCCAATGCACTGAAACAAATATTTTTTTTAATCATTGAATAAATCGGTTGATCGTACAAGTACAAAACAAATATTTTTTTCTTTACAAAGTCAATTCAAAATTTTCATTTAATTAGGAACAAGCTTATCCTTAAAGGTTAATGTACCAAGTAACTGTATGGGAAAAATGTATAATTTAATAACAAACTACCGTAAAACTAAATCTTTATACTAATTAACTTACCGGGAACAAAGGGTTCATGAAGTTCTGAATATGCAATAGTGTAGACCACCAATTAGTTCTGCATTTTTCTGTAAGATCAGCAATTTCAGCCCATTGTGGGCCATCCCAAAGGCGGATCAAAAACGATGCCTCAAATAACGCTACTGTGGCTAGCAACGGAAACATGCGCAGAAGTCTGTTCAGCCAGAACAAGTGGATGTTTTTGAGCAGCTGTTCTGAAATAATGAACACAAAATATAATAATATAAATTAGAATTAAAGTCTTTATTTACAATTCAATACTTAAATCTAATACAAGAACAATCAAAGACTAAAATTAAATCTTATATAAATAAATAAAACTAACACGCGTCAAAATACTCATCGTCATCCTTGTCAATGGCAGGAAACGTGCCCAGAAGGCTGGCAGCATTGCCACGTTGAATGGCTATGCCGATTTTCTGTGCAAGGAACAAACCAGCTCTCTGATCACGAGTAGAGTCTACCAAACGTTTTGACAGTTCTTTAAAAAGATTTCGTGTACTCGGACCCCATGGCCCGAGCGTTTCAACCCCAAACGGCTCGAAAATATAATTACCCATTAGGTTATTATACTTTCGCCGTTTAAGGGTCTCCGCAGCTCCAGCAGCAGCGCCAGGAGAGGCCGCCGAACTTAGAACGTGGGATGGCGCAAGGGTGTCGACGCACGTTGCGTCCCACACCAAAGGCCGACCCAATTTCCAAGGCAACAATGACATACCGTCAGGTCTCTTACCATCGCTGCGCACCAAACCATTGGGTTCCAAAACAGCTGGTACACCGGCAATGACAAGAGCACGACGAATAATGTCATTAATATTTGCGTGACGGGATATACGTCCTGCGCTCCTGCTGCAGGACAGGCCATGGTGACCGAGGCAATCGACTGTTTCACCGCATTGACACCGATGACATGCGACACAAGGTATACCTAAACGTAAACTGATGATGATGATAATATAAATTAAATTTAACTGTATATGAATAATGTATAAAGTTTTCCACCAACCAAATTTGGGTTTTTACTGCTCCGAATGATAAAATTCTATAGAAACCATCGCAAAAAAGGTTTTTGCTTTTACATCTTAAATGGATTCCAAGAAATAGTTGTTACTTTACTCTATTTTTGTTAAAATTTATCATAGGATAAGATATTTGTAACTAAAATTCGGATAAAAAATCCACATCTTAACATTCAATACATACTTCCATTGAATTTGCCAACTGTAGTATATACTGTGAGGAAGCCGCTTAACGTGAAAAATGTGTCCACGGTTATATGCGCTCCGGTGATCCACAAACTCGGCCATGATTCTCCCCACTGCACATTTACACAAGAAAAAACATTAATTTGATTTTGTTGTGTAACAATATTCTTATCGTTTTTATATACGAACATTTCATTTTAGCTAATAATTTTATAAAAAAGGTATTCACCTCGTTAGCATTAATAGGATTAGCCCAAGTCGTTTCCGTGGTAAATGTATGGCCCAATACTACCCAAGCCATTGCTATCGCTCGAATGCCATCCAAACATTCAATAGTATCAGGTGATGATGTAAAAGTCAGGACGCGTCGACCATTTTTGTATACTGAAAAAGCGGTGAACAACACACTGACTGTTTTAGGATCTGAAACAAAAACGGAAGCAAAACGTTAATATTGGACGGAAACGCGATACAAAAAATGTAAAGAATATAAAAAAGTCATAAGAAGTAAATATCATCTCACCACTTTTCAAAATGAAGTTTTGCCAAACATCGTAAGACGTACTCATTATGGTGAGTAAACCAATAAGTGAAAAAATAACCCTGAAATTTTATAAAAAAAAGTCTTAAAACAACCAACAACGCCAAATAAATTGTAAATAATAAAAAAAATATCTTTTACACAACATTAATAGATTACAGAAGGTAAAAAAAAAGAAATTCAAAAGTATTTAGGTTTACTTACACGGCCACTGTATCAGCTGGTACCCAAGGCTTATCATTAGGCAAACGACAGAACTCATCGGTATACTGCAGACCCGTAGTATTGAAAACGTGCAAAGCTTGTTGTGTTGTACATGATTGGGGAACGCAGACAGCTAGCCTTAATGCTAAATTGGAAAACGGGATATCCGGCGATTCACTGAAAAAAAAAAACCTTTAGGCGACCTTAAAAGTTTTGAGTAATAGGAATGTTTAAAATGCTGATTATGTGACCATAAATGAATAAAGTGTATTCACAACGATTGTCAGTCATCGATAGCCATAAACAGATTAAGAAGGTAAAGTGCTATCATTGTGTTCTTCAAGTACCTTCTATGTATTCCTGTCATACCGAGCATCTCAATTTGCATTTCATTGTTCCTTTCCCACAGTTTCTGCATTTCATCCAAGGATAATAATTTTGGATCAAAACTTGACTCTCCATTGATTGGGAAGTTGAAATCTTGATTTAATGGTACTCGTATCATACAATACTTTCCTTGGAGAGTAGAATTTGGTAGCTCCTGATTTAAATCAAGGCATTGATGGTAGTTTCCTAAATCTACAGTGTTACCTTCCAAAATGCCTTTTGGGATCCTAAATCCAGCATCAGCGACTATTGGACAAAGAAAATATTTTGTTTAGACACGTAATAACTTCTCGGATAGATGAATCTTAACATTCATCTGACTACCAGAATGATGTTTAAATAAAAAAAATATAGGAACAGATACTCATATAGTTAAATAATACACATTGACGGGCCTGTTGGTCTAGTGGTTAGTGACCCTGACTGCTATACCGGAGGTCGTGGGTTCGATTCCCACCCAGGACAAATGTTTGTGTGATGAGCACGATCGTTTGTTCTGGTTGTCTGGGTGTAATTTATCTATAATATGTATGTACTAGCTGTACCCGCGACGTTGTTCGCTTATATACCTATCATTCATCTTTATGAATAAATATTTGACTGTGATATAGAGGGCCACTATCACGAACTGCCTACTGCCGAGTAAATTTTGTCACAAATGTTGCTGTTTGTATAAATTCTCAAAATAAAAAAGTACCATCGTCATAATTATATAATTAGCTTACCGCTAAAAATTTTAAGGATTGGTTTTGATGCTACTTTGTTTAAAAATTTTAGATTTATCTTCCAAGTCCAGAACCGTGTGAAAAAAAAATATAATTTTCATGGTGGCTTTTGATGTCAATGTCCAAAATATGTCTGTCTACCTTGGGCAGTTTTGAACTGACTCTTTTATCTTCTTTTTTATATTATATGTAGTATGTTTTCTCTTTTGTGCTTTAGTTGCCCAGTTGGTTACAATAATTGAGGGTCAATGTTTTTGTATTGAGTCTACTGAAAGCAGCTGTCGCTCTAGGCAGTAAATGGCAAAGGGCACCCAAAAACCGAATCCATAAAAACAAATTAGTCCATTTTTTATGCTATAAATAATAGTTCTCGTTGGTACCGTAGTCCCTAGTGAGACTACTGGGCGCGAGGTTTTGGTGCGAAACCTCGAAATTGAACTACGCCGTTAAATTGAGATCAGATAGGCAGTGACTGAGATGAGACCCATGAAACTGAAAGTGGAGGTAGTTACAAAAAGTTGACGTACGGGTTGAGAGGCGCAGTGGCAGAATTACCAAAACTGTGTTTAAAATTATTTGTTTGGAAAGATTAAGTAATAGCTGTCCAAGGACAATCTCATTCTACCCTGATTAAAGTCAGAGGCTGTATCCTGTACAATTCGCTTAATTAAGTGTAAGGTGCAGCATAAGGTGATGGGCTTAAGCCCATTATGTACGGTATTTAAATACCGTACATATATTTTAAAAAGTAGAGAATGCGATAGAAAGTTTATTTTATTTAGGGTTTTGGCCCAAACTTCCGGTAATAGGGTACAAAAACTTTATGAAATTTAAACACATAAATAAAACGTCATGTACGCATAAAAACCTACATGAGAAGCAAGCTACCTTTTAAAGAATATTAAAGAGGTAGTACATACTAAAGATTGTGTGATAAAAAGATCATTGGGTTTTTGGGTAAAAGAAAATAAATAACGAATACAAAAAGATCTTGTCCATGGAATATAATATAGATGACCAATAGAAAGCATTACACATTTTGTTATAAAAATAGTTTAAATGTGGATTAAAGTTTTTAACCAACTATAAAGTGATCTATGGAGAAGCTTCCGTTTTCAAGTCAGAAGCGAATGCGTAAATTTCCAAGCAAATGGCCAGGACATTTACGCCTGAATCACTTTACGGTATATGCCATGCACGTTTGTTCCTCCATGATCAGCAATGAGGAACAAACTTACCTACGGAGATTAGTAAATACAAACACTAAATAATTGTAAGTTTATATATCGGTTGAGAAAAAATTCACGACTTAAAGATGTCGTTCATTGCGACTAAAAATACAACAAAATGTTACAAATATTTTTTTACTTAAAAACGATACGTTAGTAAAACACAAAAAGAGTTATCTCTACTGAGATTTGAACTTGGGTATCAAAAAATTCAAACTTATATAAGAAAAAGGAAGCATGAAAAAAAATACAAACATTAACAACCGGATTTGAACTTGCAGCAAGATCACTCATATCCAATCGTTCAACCGCCAAGCTGTTTACTTCGATAGCTAGTTCACTAAAATATAGGTACTAATCAATTTGAAGATTGCTATGGCTACCTCAGTCTGCCATGGTTACCCTCTTGTTTATCTGTCAATAATGCCAATTTATGTGTGCAGTTGAGAAAATGATTTTGGAAATTTAAAGCTCCACCCCTTATCAGCTAGATTTAATAGCATGTTTCAACATAGCTAACAACCATCTACGATTTCTTGAAAACATCCTCTCAATTTTTTACACCATTCGATTAAGTAGTTTATGTTTGATACTGTAACATAAAATCTGACCCCCGGCAAAAGAGAGTTGTAATGCAATTACTGTACTGAATTGCGTGTTGTAATATTTTACTTCTTGAACTCACTAAATTAATCATATCTTTTGATAGAGTGAACCGATTTCGATGAAACAAAAACTAAGTTATACCTCAAGTTGTGTATAATTTTCGTATATAAACATTGTCTGCATTGAATTCGTAGATTTTACGTGATGTGTGCACAAACAAACAGACAAACAGACAAACAGACAAAAATTTCAAAAATGATGGAAATGGGTTCTGTTAGTTATCCTTTAACACGCTGGCTATTTTTTTTTTCAATTTCTTCAATGTACAAAAATGACTTTTCTACAGATTTATTATATGTATAGATTTAGAAATATATAAGTATGTTTATCAGTTGCCTGGTTACCATAACACAAGCTCTGCTTAGCTTGGGACCAGATAACCGTGTGTGAGTTGTCCCGGAATATTATTATTATTATTATACAATTTTACTATAGAGCTGAATCAACTTTCACTCACACACTGGGTAAATAAACTAAAATGGTACTTACAAAATACTTTCAATAAAGTATTGTTTCCAATAAAAAGTAATTGTTCTGCACATAACTCTTCATCTAACACCTCTTCATATAAAGCACTATCAAAACCTTCATTTGGCACCGGTAACGTAATATGGCCACTAACTAAACTAAATGTAATTATATTAACTAAAACTAAAACTAATTTCACTTTAAACACCATCTCTGTGGCACTGCAACACACAATAATACAGTCAAATATAACTCATGTTATATATACAAAAAAAGGTAAAACGATTTTTAATGATAAGATAATCTTATCGTCGTATTAACTAATTCAAAAGATTATTTAGTCAGAGGATATACAATCAACACTACAGAATTTTAGTTATGTAAGTATTTTAAGGGCTCATGATCATCTGTCACTAACCAGGTTCCTGCAAAGGCAAGGATGGAACTGGAAAGATTTTAGTCGGTGCAAGTCCGACATATCCCCGTCGTGCTATGTCTTGACCTCGGCGTGGGTGCAAGACATAGACATAACAGTTTTCAAGAGTTATCTCCAATATTAGGCATTGTACCTATCGTAAATATGATTTAATTATCCTTATTATGTTTCCTGTATTATTATAATAGTGAGCCAATCGAATCTATCAATTAGTAAGTGATTATAAAATTTTACACGTAAATAAAGATAGCAAAACGTTATGTCATTGTGCTTCATGTATGGTTTCATTATCTACTGTGAGTAATTTTGTAATCGTAGTAGGCATAATAATCAGTCATAGTTTTTTTTTATGTTATGCCAAAACTGAATAAACGGATTTATATGCACTAGGTTACAGGTTCGAACCTGGATAAGTACCAATGTAACTTTTCAAAGTTATATATATATACTTTCTTAATTATTCTAAGACACTTCTGACAAACGGTGAAGGAAAACTGGATTCCAAAATTGGGATCTAAAATCGCGAATCAGCAAATGAGTCCCTTCCCTATATGGGAAGAGGCCTGCGCCCAGCAGTGGGACGTTTATAGTCTGGTATTATTATTATTATTTTATTATTATTATGCCAAAACTATCACATCAGGTCATTATTATATTCCACTCTTCTCATTGTACGACACTGAGGCCAATTTATAAATCCTATTTACAAATGAATATGCGTCATTTTCATGCCTAGCTTTTTCTAATCTAACTTGAGCTTGGCATCCAAACGTACGTACGTATCGGATAAGAATGGAGCAGTCGGAACACAAAACGTTAAAAAGATTTCAGAGACATTAAGCCAGGCTGGCTCCTCCTTTACTGCTTATCGGAAATAGTGATAATAATCGACGTTCAACGATTGTCAAATATATCAGCGCAATTTATTTTCGTATAAAATTACTCAGCATAATGATAGTATGTAGACAAATTTAATAAAAAATATTTTTAGTGAGCAATTTGTAAAGATAATGGCAAAACTATGAGCAAACCAACGCATTCACGGTGTTACCACGAGTAATCCACTCGATGACCACGCATGAACCACTTAATGGCTAACTGACCACTCATTTACACGCATGGACCACATATTCGCCAAACCGCTGGTGAAGATTTTTCATCGATCACTGCTCGTCAATAAACATTTTTGACAACGTATTATCAAGCAGTGTTCCAACAAATAATAATATTTTAACGAAAACAGTGTCCGTACCCAGCCATACACATAATTTTAACGTGTCACCCTTTTACAATTAAATAAGTAGATCGAGTGACGTGACTGTACTGAGCGGGCTGTTAAGTGAGTAACCACTAAGTTTACAACGTACTAAGCCGCGATATGAGAACGTATTACAAAAAAACGTCTTGCGACCGACAGCTGGGCCTCGATTCAGCTAATTTAAATGCATGTCAGTGGTCGGTCAGTGTGCTTGTCATTGTGCCTAATTTTCGTATTCGGATAAGTTTACAATAAAATCGCATTTAACTCTCGAAGAGAATGATCGTAATTACCAATTAATGATCGTAATGACAGTTAGCAGAATGCCAATTATCGTAAAAATTACCAAATGGAGCAGGTCATTCAGTCAATCCAAGCAACTCTTAAATAGCTGAATCGAGGCCCTGGTGCATTGTAGCTCTTATCTTGTTTATTGTTGCTAAAAGTGTTCGAATAAAACATTTCGAACACTTTTTTTCGTTTTGGAATAATGTAAGTTCATAGTTTAGGATAAATGCACCATGGCTCGTGAGGGGTGGATTGTTTTGGGGCTATAATTAAAGGTTTGGATGGATGATCAGAGAACTAGAAATACAATATCTTAAATAGGAAGACAAACGTAACCATAAAATACATCATAATTAGACAAACTGGAAGCATACAGTCTGGAAACGTTTACTTTAGAAGCGTTCATTGTTGAAATTATTATAAGAGCTTATTTTTTTTTAATCTCGCCAAATGTTATAAAAGCGGACATTGTTTATGCTGAAGTCAACCCCCATCAAAACAAGTCAATCCGTTTGAAAGCTACAAGGCCACAGACAGACACGTCAAACTTATAACAACCTCTTTTGTTCCATATTCATTCATGTATAAGTCCATTTAGTTCATGATGTTATCACATGACTTTTTATTCCAATCAAATTGTTGATACTTATTTTACGTAACTAGTTCTCGTTTTACGATAATCTCATAAAAATCGCACTTTTCGCCAGACTAAAAAGTAGCTTAAATGTCAAGCAATGATGCATTGCATAACAATTATATATAATATTATGTGCCATATTTCGTCCAGGGGCCGTACGATGAGCTCTTAAAGCAGGAGCCAGGACTGTTGCGGTTGCTGACAGCGCTTACCCAACCGCAGCAGTACTGCTTTAAGAGATCAGGGGCCCGAGTCTGCTATTTACACTCCGCAACAGTGCGGTTCGGGCGCGACTCGTGGCCCGAGTGCACCCGAGAGGGCCCGAGCGCCGCCGGACGATGAACTGTGAGCGCACTGTTGCGGAGCGTAAATAGCAGACTCGGGCCCCAGGGTACGGCCCCAAATCTGATACACGTTTGCGGCGTAATTAAGTAATAAGCATCAGCAAAAAGTTTCGCATTTATAAAATTAGTATAGATTAGTTTCTTAGTATTCTATTATTAGTACTGATAAGACGTTTCCGACTTTTTTGTCTCATGATAGAGATTGGATAACAAATTTAGTCATATTATGAGGAAAAATCAAAAAAAAATATTAGCACTGGTTTATATTGTAGCGTATTAATTGTCTAATGCGATAAAATTGGTTATTTATAAGTTTTATAACCTTCTTATATTTATGAATAAATTTCAATTACCCCGGCATACGTATTTACCACCTCGTAGGAAATGGAAATCATCGATATAGAGACCAAATTTAGTAGATTACAACTACAAGCACAAGTGGTTAATCCACTAAATAAGTCCAAGTGATGTGTATTTATTTTCAGGAATCACATAGTAGAGTGAGAAGTGAGGAAATCAATAGCGACAAACCTGGAGTGAGGAACCTGATGTTTAAGACTAGCCCTCAATATTTATTTCAGACTAGTAACCTTTTTTAATTTTTAGTTTTTGACATTGCATTATTAAACAACCCCTAGTGGCCAAAGATAAAAAAAATAGTACTTTTTACGACTACTTGGCTACAATATCGACAATTGATACTAGGAAGATAATAAGTGGAAAATTAAAACTTGCCGAAACAAATAGTTTTTAGTGAATATTGAAATTTGCATTGTAGCCGGAAGCAGATAGCATGATTTTAAAACTCATTCTATTTCCAATGACTAACAAAGATAGTGTAATATATTTAATACATAATATTGACCAACGGCATAATCGATTTTCCATAGAATTACAACATGACGAGCACTTTAGTTATCTTAATCATAGCGGTAATGTTATGTTTTATCGGTAATCTGATTACTTAGCATAATATCTGTTATCTATTGCGTAAATATTTCGTTCATAAATATTTTCGTAATAATGATAGCTTCTTAGTTTCGTTTGGTAGACTCGCAATAATTAAAACGCGGACAAAACGCGGAATACATTGTTCTAAACCCAAAGAAAGTAGCTAAAGCACTTGTGTTATGGAATGTAGAAACAACGAAGGAACAACAAACACCCAGACCCGAGACAATGTAGAAAAGTGGATTTCTAAATTGACCCGTCCACGTCCGGGGATCGAACCCGGGACCTCAGAGCTAGCGACACCTTGAAAACCGGTGCGTACACCACTCGACCACGGAGGACGTCATATTTTTTTTCATTGATGTACATGATGCCTCCTGCCATGCTTTTCAGTCATGAGTAAATTAAATCGGAATTGGACAAGAGAAAATAGTTATAGTTCTATGTCGTTACAAGCATTAGAACTCTTTTTTGACCTAATATGTATATGTCTTCCATTGTATCCCTTTACTATTTTTTTGAGAGCCTTTTTATGAACCTTTTTATATTAAAAATATTGACTCAATGTAATGTGATGTAAAATAATGTGCTACATTATTTATTTATTTATTTTTAAAACATTACATAATATGTTGCACAATACAATATCCCACAAAACCAGTTCAGTGGTTATAATTATAGTTATTATAATTGTATATTGTTGTAAAACTTAATAGTGCATGAAAGACAATCAGGACGACGACGAACAGACATGTTAATAAATTGTGTAGACGCCTGTAGAACTTCTAATATCAAAATCTAATTCTTACAAATTCTTAAAAAAACACAATTACTTAAATAAAGGAGATTTAGTAACAATAATAATATATCTTGGGACCATTCACGCGTCGCCATCGAATTCCAAACTAGGCTAATTATTATGACTTACATACCAAAGGATATAATAATATCCTGGGTGGACATCGAACCCACGATTCGATTTAGCAGTCACTAACACCACACTAGACACCAAAAAAACACCTTTAATATATTTATTATGGGAAACCAATAATGTTGGTTTGATCTAACTTAACAATGGAATGATATGTTTCATGTTATGTATCTCTTCTTCTTCTTCTTGCGGTGCCTCTCAACTACTGGAGGTTGGCCGTCAACTCCGCATATCTCTCCTTCTCTTATTATATATCTCAAATTGCCATTAATTTTAAAATTTTGGATTTTGTCACAGTCACACAATTCAACTTCTTTTAAATAAAATTACAAATGTTTAATTTAAATTATTTTATTGAGAAAGATGCGTTGCATGAGTTACCTTTTGCCAGCAAAAGTACCCATATTTACCATTGTTCAACAATAGTAAATAATTTCAATACTTAAGTGTACATTATATCTTACTAACTTATTCTAAGGCTTCTTTCTTCGAAGATTCAACATCCGTTTCCATATTTTCTGGTTTCTTTGCTTCCCGCTTGACGCCTGTAAACATAAAAAAAAAACAATTATTTTTAGGCAACATAAATCTTTTCATTTTACGAAGAAAGTTCGAAGATATGTAAATAATATAGATTTTCATAGTTTCTTTGAACAACCCAACACAAAATATATGGATGGATGTACGATCTTTGTAAGAAAGACCACAAAGAGTTTACACAAACCTAAATAGGTTTGTGTAGGTACTCGACTACAAGAATTTTCAGAAACATAAATATGTCTCTGAAAATTCTTGTAGTCGAGTATATTAACTGATAGAGTAATGATAATGACTAATAAATGCGGACAACATCACATACATTGTTCTGAACCCAAAGTAAGTTGCTAAAGCACTTGTGTTTTGGAATTCAGATACAACGAAGGTACCACAAACACCCAGACCCGGGACAATGTAGAAATGTGATTTTTCAACATTGACCCGCGATAATGAATTAACCAAAATGCTTACCTCCTCCTAATAATAGCTTGAATAAAGTTGAACACGGTGCATCTATTAAAAGTACTGCAATGAATGTAACGATGAAGCAAAGATTGTAGTGACTCAGGAACTTGAAGACCTGTAAGGAAAATAACATTTAATTTACATCGAAATATTTTGTTATTGACTCCATTGTAAAACAACTGTAGTGACCTACTATGTTTCTTTATGTATCTACATAAAGAAACATAGTAGGTCACTACTAATATATTGTTTTATTAAGATTCTTATTCTTAATTATTATTATATAAAACTAAATTAAAAACTAAAACTATTATTATATAAAACTAAATTAAATCTAAAATTGTTAATAGGATAAATTTCAACGAACAAACACATTTTTATATATAGATAAATTCTTATCAGCGAACCGGCGCGGCGGCGCCGTAGCTATGACGCGTCTTTTGTTCTCGGCAAGCCGGCCCGCTACGTCACCCGGACCGGTTGCGTGAGCGGGACGGGCTATCATGCGTCGCGCTCTGCGAGCGCGCGCGCCGCACCGGTATGGCACTCGAGTGTTCTGTACTCGTCAGTATGTTCACGCGTCTTACCGGAACCGTCACAACTAGAATCGTAGCATAGCCGCGCCTAGTATAGGTATTACTGCTTATATGCTTATTTTCGTGCTATGTATCATCTTGCTATCACTCCTTCTTATTCTTCATAGTGGAACTTATGTGTGTGTCGAACTGTAACCTGTGCCTGTGTATAATAATAAACTTTATTTCATTCTTCTACTTGTGCACTTCGGACTTTTCTTCTTCCTACACACACCTTTTTTTTTTTTTTTTATACAGGTGAAACTCATTTATGAGCCAGCCTTGCATCTCCATGGGGGTGGGGATGCAAGAGTCCGGGCTTCCAGAGCCTTGAAAAAGGCTCCGACTACTCCGGCAAAACACCTGGTGCCATCTTTCGCCTTAGTGGCGGCGTTACGGGACCAACCGAAGTCTTTGCACCATAACGCCGCCGGTGACTGCCCGCTTAGTGGCGGGCCCGACATGACCTATGTCGGAGGGAGGACAGCGGGGGCAGTGTATGGCACTACACCACCCCCACCCAGCAAAGAAGGAGACGCGTGCAAAGAAGGCTGAGGGACCCCCGTCCCCGCCCTCTGCGTCCCCCGCAGGGCAGGTCTGGCTATAGCGGTTCTTGTCCGCGCCCTACCCACCCGCCGTCGGCGGAGCAATGGAGCGGAAGGGTCAGCCTCCCGCTCGCGCTCCGAGGTCTCTTTCTGCGAAATGACAATCTCGCAGAAATGAGACACTGCCCGCCAGACGCGATCGTCCGCGAGCATGGCATTAACCACACCCGCGAGCGAAAGGTCCGGGCCAGCAACTCCACGTAGGACACGGCGCTCAGTTTCGAAGCCAGTGCAGACCTCGAGTGTGTGCTGCGCCGTGTCTTCCAGTGCGCCACAATGGTGGCACGAAGGGGACTCCTCTCGCCCAATCCGGTGCAGGTACGATCCGAAGCACCCGTGCCCGGACAGCACCTGCACCAAACGGAACGTGAGGAAACCGTGGCGTCGCTCCAGCCATGGGTCCAAGAGCGGACCCACAACTTCCGTGACGCGGCGTCCGTAGCGGGCGCTGGCGAGATCCAACTGCCAACGGAGGACCATTTCGTCGTAGGCCTCGCGCCGCATTTCCTACACACACCTATCCAACCTACACAACCATTGTTACAACAGTCTTCTTTTTAGCGTGTCAAAAAAAGAAGTGGACTTCCAGGAGTACTAAGTATTGTTATGAATTTTTTCTACGGAAGTAAAATTTAGTTTATTTCCGAATTATAATGATGAGATTGATTTGATTGATTTTAATTTGTATTCCAAGAATATTTTTGAAAATCTTACAAAATGCAAACGGTAATGTTAAATTAATTAATTTTAAAGGACACCGAATAATGTGCACTTCAGAATACTAACCAGTGTTGTTATGGATATCCATATCCGTAACCGAAACTATCGGATATCCGAAATAAAAAAATATCCGTAACCGTAACCGAATCCGAAATAAAAGTTTCGGATAGTTTCGGTTAGGGCAGAGTCTAACTAAATACTACACTCGTACGAAGTAACTGTGCACTCCGCTGGAATGCGACACCTCTCCCGCTACCTAATGACGTCACAGCGCGAGGTGCACACTTGCACAGCTATTCGTACTTAAGTTCCTTAAAAAATTAATATCCGTAACCGAAACTATCGGATAATCCGAAATAATTTAATATCCATAACCGTAACCGAAACCGATATTATATTTTACCAATATCCATATCCGTATCCGGATCCGAAATTATATATCCATAACATCCCTGATACTAACCATCCCACTGACAGTGAAGTATATCGGCGTTAACGCTGTGTGATTGATTGCAAACATCATCGCAGAGTGGAAAAGATATATCCCGTATGACAAACGAGAGTGAATCTTCCAAAAGCTCAATGACAACAACCAGTTAATGGGACCTGAAATAAAAAAATCCATTACATTAATATCTATAGATAGAAATAAAAAAAAAAAGAAATTAATAAAAAACATTTTCTAGTTCCGTAGGTAATGATAACTAATATAAAACTTATTGTAATCTTGAAATGTTTGTTCTGCATACCTCCATAACCATTGACGCACATGTATATCAGACTCCCAATGACAATTGCCCAACAGGGCCTGATGAAGGAGTTGAAGAGATTGATTACAGTTTGACTGACAGTATCAGGCTGTCTAATAGGATAGTTAGTATATACGACGAACGTAGATACTGACAACGCTGTCACCCAGAAACATACGACTTGCCACTGAAAACATAAAACATGTTTAAATAAGGGAATATTTAAAGTATTAGATTTTTTTTAACCATCATGAGACCATCTGAGTTAACTAAAAAAAAATGAAATTAATAGTTTGGTCACAAACAGGTTAAAAATTTAATTTAAATGATGTATGTACCTTTTCCAATTTAATTTTGAACATCCTGACGAAGTATCCAAATATCATTCCGATGAAAAATGGTGACGCTCTTGTCAGGGTGTTTATATAATAGTTCACCAAGTAGTCTCGCGCTTTTGGGCTGCAAAATAAAATAAAACATAAACGTACGTAAATAACACAATCTCTATTTAACTAATGAGTAATCCAATATCATTAGTGTTAAAAAAAAGGTAACTACCACTTATAGTTCCTGAGAAGATAAAGAGAAATAAGGCAAAAGAATGATTAATTAACTTACCCGCCCAAAGTGGGTGGAAAATCATTGATGAAATTGTATGTAGTAGAAGCTGCCAGGATGGCCAATAAGCCGCCAAACATTGACATCAAGGCTAGTCTCTTACTGCCCAATAATACCCAGAATAAGAGTATAGGGGAAAGAATATGCAGTTGGACATCTATCGCCAAGTACCACGTTTGGCCAATGCACTGAAACAAAGATTTTGTTGAATAATTAAAGAAATTTCTTACATTTTAGAAATTCGACGAATTCCATTCATTTTTAATTCGGAATAAATATTTTCTTCCAAGCTTTTTTATGACCAAGTAACCAAAATGGTCAGTTTTAATTACTATGAGACTATCTTTACACTAAATCATTTAAAAAAAATTCTCTACTTACCATATAAACAGGGTTCATGTAGTTCTGCATATGCAGGATCGTAGACCACCAACTAGTTCTGCATCTTTCTGCATGTTCAGCCACTATAGCCCATTGTGGGCCATCCAATATGTGGTTCAAAAACGACGCTTCCAATAGTGCTACTGTGGCTAATAACGGAAACATGCGCAGAAGTCTGTTCAGCCAAAACAAGTGGATATTTTTGAGCAGCTGTTCTGTAATTTTAAACAAAACCTTATGAGTATTATTAACTTGCTTATAAAGATTTCCAAAACTTTCGGGATTGAGCTTACTTCTCAGAATCGTACAAACGATCAAAACTGTATTAAAAAGCCGATACTTGCTAAATACGAATTTTACAAATTACCATGTTTCGTTTAAAATGTATCACAGGGTAACATATTCGTGATGACAATTTGGATAAAAAATCCACATCTAAACACTCAAAAAGTGATTACTTACTTCCAGTAAATTTCCCAGCCGTTGTATAAACAACAAGAAAGCCACTTAAAGTGAAGAATGTGTCCACGGTTATATGCGCTCCTATGATCCACAAGCCTTGCCATGATTGCGACCACTGCACAAGAAAAAGCATTCATTAGATTCATTTGACTTTGGAACACTATTTTTATCTTTTGTAGTATATCGACGTTTGAAAATACAACAAACTGATAAATAGGTATGATAAGCCTTATATAATTAGCGTAAGTACTACCGAATTTACTGTATCTGTGTAAACAACAAAATATTTTTTTACAACCTGTTTTGTGATTTGTTTTATGATCCTTTCGATAGGTGAATTCTACATTTTCCTATACATAATTTTGTTATACTGTCCCACGGCTGATCAAAGGCTTGCCGCTTTTCAACGGCAATTTATGTGTTTCACTAACTGTTAGTGGTTAAGATATAAGAAAAAGATATTTACCATTCCCGCTTCGATTGGATTAGCCCATGTCGTTTCCGTAGCAAACGTATGACCCACTACTACCCAAGCCATTGCTAACGCTCGGATTCCATCCAAACATTCAATACTACCAGCTGGTGAAGTGAACGTCATTACACGACGACCATTTGTGTAGACTGAAAAAGCGGTGCCCAAAACACTCACAGTTTTAGGATCTGAAATGAAATAAGTTCTTATTGAAAATGTAGTTTTATGACAAATCAAACAAGCCCAAACACGATGGTATTAGTATATTTTATGACCGAGTTCTTTTTTCCACCTTCTGGCTCCAGCATCAGATCAGCTCAAGAGTATCATGATACTTTATAGTCACATTAGTCACCGAACTTTCATATTAGTGCAAATCATTTTCTTACCTTTTTTCAGAATCAATTTTTGCCAAACATCGTAAGACGTACTCAATATGGTGAGAATACCAATAATTGAAAACACCACCCTGAAAAAACGAAAACAAAAGATGTTTTATAACAAGCATACACTAAACATTAATATTATAGAAAATATTGAAATTTCGAATCACGGATTGATTTCCAAAAAATAAAACGTTTTGCCCTAAAGCAGGTCATTAAAGAGATTTTAAAAAACATAATTAAAGTTTACTTACACGGCGACTGTATCGGCTGGTACCCAAGGCTTATCATTAGGCAAACGACAGAATTCATCGGTATACTGAAGACCCACAGCATTGAAAACTTGTAGCGCCTGTTGCGTTGTACATGATCGGGGAATGCAGACAGCTAGCCGTAATGCAAAATTGGCAAACGGACTCTCCGGGGATAAACTAAAAAAAAAAACTTATAAGAGTCCTTTGAAAGCAGTAGGTAAAATAAATGTGGACAAAATAACGCACAATGCTCTGATCCCAAAGTAAGGAGTAAAACAGTTGTGTTTTGAAATCAGAGACTACCAAGGCAATGTAGAAAAGCGACACCTTGAAAACTGATGTGTACGCTACTCAACCACGGAAGTCGTCCTTATCCGAGTTTATAGAGGCTAATTATATACAAAATACAGATTTAATCACTATAAATAAAATCAAGCCTAGTATTCAAAACGATAGTTATCAGACAATCTCAAAAAGATTACGAAAACAAATCAATATTATTATTTGTTCATCAAATAGGTACCTTTTTGTATGCATTCCGGACATCCCAAGCATCTCTGTTTGTATAGCATTGTTCTTTTTCCACATTTTCTCCATTTCATCCAAAGACAACAGTCTTGGATCAAAACTTGACTCTCCATAATTGATTGGGAAGTCGAAATCTTGATTTAAAGGTACTTGTATCATACAATACTTTCCTTGAAGTTCAGAATTTGGTAGCGGCTGATTTAAACCAAGGCATTGATGGTAGTTTCCCAAATCTACATTGTTACCTTCAAATATGCCTTTTGGGATCCTAAAACCCGCGTCAGCAACTATTGGACAGAGAAAATAATAGATTAACATATGATGACACAGTTTCTTTTTAAAAAGTTACGAAGAATGTTGCTGGAAAGAGTATTTTCTAAGTCCGCTGGTAACTACTCAACGATGTAACCAATTTTAATCATGAGTAATAACTGATGTGCTATTAGTTTTGTTGTAATAGAGCAATAGATACATAAAATAATAAAAACAAAACTTATTTCAGTCTCGCTGACTGCAATATGTTTTTCTTTTAATTTTCTTTGATTAGGATATTAAAATAAAGTGCTTTAAATGGCAAGTGAATAGAAATGTATTATTGCATTTTATTTGGGTTCGTCTCCCTCCCAAATTTGAAAATTGAATTATAAAAATAATGATCGATCGGGGGCTTACGCTGGTGAAACCGCGGGGCCCAGCTAGTTATTTCTATATTAAACTGGGAAAAGCTTAAAGGTAAAAATGGGATGGGACGTGTAAGTTCAGCCGCATCCATAGTGACCGCTGGGCAAGGGTCTCTACACAATGGGAGCCAGCGGAGGGACGGTGCCAGTGAAAAGGAGACGGGATTCCCTACACGCATACCGCGAGGACTAACTCGAGGTGTCGTGAGATAAGGTTTTACGGAAGGACTTGTGGAGGCCTTTGCCCAGCAGTGGGGCATGGCCTAGGATAAAAAAAAGAAAACTCGAATAATACTTACAAAATGCTGCCAGTAAGGTATTGTTGCCTATAAAACCTAATTGTTCTTGACACAGCTCTGCATCTAACACTTCTTCGTATAAAGCACTATCGAAACCTTCGTTTGGTATCGGTAACGAAACATGACTACTGACTAAACTAAAAGCAAAAATATTAACTAAAACTAAGACCAAAGTTATTTTTGAAACCATCTTGGTTACACTACAATACAGAATCATTAATCTTCAAATGAAACTCGAGGTATATATACTAATTAAGTCTAAAATGATTTTCAGTGATTAGGTTATCTTATCGTCTTAATTTGTGATTCAAATAATGACTAATTTAGACGATTATTTAATCGGAAGAGGAACAATCTATCAATCAATGACTAATTTTTGTTGCGCTCCAGTGCAAACACCCGCATCTTGTCATAATGAGGACCCTTTTCAAACTTTTCGCCACTCATTTATTTTCCGTGGGCTTAGCCTCAATTATGTATTAGGTTCAGATCCCAAGAATCACATTTTTTTTTTAATACTAATTTCACATAAAGCTTTATTCTCTTAAAAGTAAAGGGGGACAAGGGGGGGGGGTTATGAGTTGAGTCTCCCTTAGGTATAATACACTAAGGTATAGTTGAAGTATTTCATCTTGCTGCCATCCAAACTAAACAATCGATTGCATGCTGATAATAATAATAATAATAATATAGTTTTTATTTCGGACAACAGAATCCATATAATGTTAGTAGTACATGTAATAACTTATTATCTAGTGTTAGTACCAATCACCCTTCGCACAAAGAATTTCATGATCGGAGAGTGGAAGCTCTCCGCTACTGTTTTCAGGATGCTGTTTCGACTGTCTCTCACTCTTCTTAACAGAGAAGCTGTTTTCTTACGCAGTAGCGCGTGAAACCCATCTGTACGCGCTTGCGCAAACATTTGTGATGCGCTGCAGTAACGAGGCAGTCTTAACAGCATCCTGAAACCATTATTATACTGGACGCGCAGGATATCCAGCGATCTTTTAGTGTAATTGGTCCATAGATTGCCCGTGTACAAACTTTGGCAGTACGCCTTAAACAGTGTTATTTTTACAAGGTCCGTACATCGAGCAAATCTACGGGCCAACATATTACACCGGACCGCTAGAGCCCTACGCTCCCTTTCAATGTCCACATCGTCCCTAAGGTCGTCGACAAGAAAGTGACCTAAATATTTAAAAGTGGACACTCTTTTTATTGCTACCCCGTTCATTTGTATTTCAGGGCCACTATCACGATGTTTGCCGACGACGCCAAAGACCATGTATTCACATTTTTTTACGTTATATACTAACCCATGCGAGGCAGCGTAAGCATCACAAATTTTAAGCAGCTCTCCGATTGCCCCAGCCAAAGGAGCCAACAGCACCATGTCATCTGCATAGCTGATGTTGTTTATACTAACTCCATCAACGCTGCATCCGACACGCATGCCGCTGAGCGTGGTTATGAGGTCATCGACGTATAAGTTAAAGAGCCTGGGAGACGTTAGACCACCCTGTCTTACCCCACAATTCAACCGATACGCTTCAGAGAGAGTACCGTCCCATCTCACATGATTACTTTGATTGTTGTACCAATATTTAAACAATTCACATATTTCGGCGGGTATACCCCTGCTTCCCATCTTCCTCCAGAGCATATCATACGAAACAAGATCGAAAGCCTTGGAGAGATCAAGGAAGCAAGCGTACACCGGCGTTCCGCAATCAATATAATACTGTACAGTGTGCTTAAGACTTAGAACAGCAGTTTCGGTTGAAAGTCCAGGACAAAAGCCGAACTGCGCGTCATGGAGATGTATGTATTCGCTTAAGTGAAAATCAAGCACACCGTCCAATACCTTGGCTATTACAGTCGCAAGTGAAATGGGACGATAATTGTTCTTGTCCGAGATATCCCCTGTCCTGTTCTTCACAATAGGAACTACAATGGTCTTCATTAGGTTTGCAGGCAAGTACGCATGTCTAATACACACTGAGAAGAACATAGACAGGACCCTCGGCAGATGAACACCTGCATGCTTCAAGTGCTCAATGCTGAGCCCATCATGTCCAGGAGATTTACCTCGGTTCATACTATTTATAACTTTTCTAACCGAACTAACCGAAAAATGTACCTCTCCATGACTGGGCCCAGAATTGTTCACCAACTTTGAGGGACCGAGTGGGGATTGAACTAAGAAGTGTTCCTTGAACAGTTTTGCTATTTCCAGGTGTTCACTTACCCCCCCTACGCTCGCCGCTAGGCCAGGTTTTGCATCCAACTTACCAGTGGCTTTCCATAATTCACTAAATTTTTTAGAGGCACGTTGTTCAGCTATCTTATCCATGATGAATTGCTCAGACTTATTTTGACAAAATTTTAATCTACTTTTAAAAACTTTACGCTTCTCATACATTTCATCATAGACAGAACCTGAGGTGGGACGATTGTTACATACCCAGACGTGAAAACTGCGCCTGGCCTCTCGGTGTGCATCTCTTACATATTCATTCCACCCGCACACGCGCTTGCCCTTCCTCGGTCCCCCGTCCTTAGTTACTTTAGAACGCCTAGCGGCCTCACATAGTATATCTACAATATGCTCATACAAATTGTCCAGTATGACTTTATGTTCTTGCTGGCCACAGAACCCCCTTTTTTTATTATACTATACTACAACTCTGAAAGTCGTGGGGAAAATCAATGTCTCTTAACATGCTGTTACACAAAGAATAGTAATTTTGTTTTTCCGATTTAGTTCTTACACCCCACACGACAGAATTGCAGCAATAGCTCTGTCTTATCAATTTAGGCTTAACTATTTTTACATCACACTCTAAAGAAAGAGGTAGATGATCCGAAATATAAACATCTTCGGAGACCTCTACGTTTACAACTGTATGCCAGGCCGATTCAGATACTATACAATGATCCAACCACCTTCTACATCCGTATACATCACTTATAAATGTATATGTATCACTATCCAACCCCCGCTTTTCAATGTCCGCACACGTCCAGGACTGGTCAACACAAAAGTTCATTAACTCTTTATAAAATAACTCGTGTGGGTGTGCATTGAAATCCCCTAAAATAAAAACATTTTCTATATTATAGCTCGCTATGATAGCACTAATTTCACTTAAAAGTTCTGTGAAAATAGGTAAATTATCAGGACAATTTGTAGGCATCTAAACAGAAAATACAATAATACTACGATCATTTGTCGTAGCTATGATGGCCGCTAATCGCGGGCTTTCACAGTCAACTATTGAAACAGACTCAAAAATACCTTTGCGCCAGAGAATAGCTACCCCACCATGAGGTCTTCCCCTGAATAACCCCTCCGTAGTGTCTACTGCCGACTTACCAGTATACTCGAAGTCAAGGCTTATCGTCCCTAGCATAGGAATGTCATGGGGAAGTAACCAAGTCTCTTGCAAGGCCACAACATCAGTCCACACACATATTTCTTTAATATTATCAATGGATCGTTTAGCAGACTTACAGTTAAATGTAGTAAACTTTAGGTTATCATGATTACTATACATAAATAAAAGGTACAAAATTTAGACTTTAACTAGAAGCTCCTGCGGTTTCGTTCTGTACATAAAATGTACGAAACGCCTAAACACGATTCCATCAGGCCACAACTAATCATTTAAAAACATGTCAACTTTGTTTTTAGACACAAACAATTTAAATGCATTATAAGTTCTAGCAGATCTCATGTTTATCTTTTTAAGTATTACTATTTCGTTAGTTTTGTCTTTTATATAACTTATAATATCATTTTCACTTGTATCCATACTAACGTTGGATATTAATAACGGTACTTTGATATCCGCTGCCCTAAATTTACCCTCAGATGCAATTATGGCCTTTCCTTTTTGACTACATAATTTATTTTGTTTAGGACGTTTATTCATCACTACCTTCCATTCAGAGTCAGTATCGTAAACATTCCCTACCGTAAGTTCACTATTCACTTTTTCGTCACCCAAATTCTCACTTCTTGCTACCACTGACGATGACCCTAACTCACTTGATTTCGACTTGCATGTTATCGGCGAGATTTCGTTCGTATTCTGACCTATAGTAGGGGACATCTTTGAACTGGTAGCAGATGTCGTCGTAAGAACCGGTTCCTCGCCGCTCGTCGCATTCTCGATCTCGCTCGCACTCACTAAATTTCTTACTCCTTCTTGCTCATCCACGCGCCAATGATTCTCTGTCACCCTCTGTTGTTCTTGAGAGATAGAGAAGCAATTATTATCACAACAAGATCACAACGATCAGATGTTGTTGACGTATTTTTCTCCGGCCGACCGTTGACATTTAAATCAGCTGATAATTGTAAACACTTTATGGGCACATATTGCAATCCTATAGGACCACTATCAAGTGTAGCACTGTTTTGCAAACATGCACCTCTTCTCTTGTTTACATTTCTATCTATAGTATAATTATCAATTAGCGATGAATGCTTCATATTTTCTACTTCTTGTCGAAATATATCAAATTGTTCCATTGTGACACTCGTGCTAACTTTTTCTTCTAATAAGCTCACTTTGTTTTGCATTTTTACCATATCCTTTAATAATCGGGTGACATCCACGTGATCAAAAGATACAGGAGGGACCCTATGCAGCTCCTTTGCCACAAATATCGGAAACAGTTCGGGATTAGATCCTTTTAGCAAACATATCATGTCATCTAGGTCCCGTGACATTCGTTTCTTCCCATCCTTCCTTCGAGCAGGCATTTTCTTTCCGCTTGGCAAAGATTCAAACAGAAGTGTCTTCGCTTTTTGTACTTCTTCCGCCGAGAATGAAGAGGTACACAGCTGATGCACACTCTCCTCATCCATAATGTCCAAAACATTGCGTAGAAACGCCAACAGTTCATTAATAACAACATTACACGTATTGCACTTTACTGTACTTCGCGACACAATTTACTTTCGTGAGTCACCGACAACAACGGCACTGCAAACGCGTACGCGCTTAGTGATAAGGCTTATAGAAGAAAATAACTACATGAAACGATTAAGAACAAAAAAAAAGAGATTTCATTCACCCTTTGATTTGCTTTAACAAATCTTCTTGGACTTATTCCACCAATATAACAAAAATTATGTTTGGAGGTTTTTGTTCAATACAATACAACTTAAATCTTGTACACTGAAAAGGAACCCTTCATCCGGAGTCCGACTCGCACTAGCCCAGTTTTTTTATATATTACATAAATGATTAATAATGTTAAAATTAAATACATAATAATGTTGTTTTATATGACATAAAAATAATATAATAAAGGCCTCTTCTCATCGAGAAGAAGAAAGAACGAGCGCTTCATTGCCAATGGCTCACTTACGTTGGAGATGTTAGATTTCAATTTCACTGTTAGGTAATAATTTCTCATAATAATTTTCCAATGCTATCTCCAAATCAGACATTATACCTATTATGAAATATATTATCCTTATTATGTTTACCATATTCCATTCTTACTATTAGTCCAGTCAAAATAGACATTTCAGTTTGCATTAATTCGCATAGAGCCAGAAATTGGTAGAGGTCTCAAGAACACCATTATAAAAGAAATATGAAAAGTCCCCAAAAATCCGACTTGTGCAAATAAAAAATCTACAAAGTCAAAGGTCAAAAATATCACTTTTCGCATTTTTCTCATAAATGGCAAGTATTATCGCAAAAATAGGTCAGACAAAAGTTGTAGATCATGCAATTATCTACAAAATTGTCTCAATATTTTTCCCTAAGTATCACCATTCCGGAGATATCGTGATAACAAGGATTGAAGAAAATATGCATGATAGTCTAATTCTACATCATATGCAAACATTTCCGCACCCGCAGCCGACCCCAAAATAGTTGGGAAAAGGCTAGGCAAATGATGATTATTTTTACCATATTATTACAATACTATTCACCAGCACTGACTTCGCACGGGTAGCACATAATTAATTATGCCTATGACTTTTTCTATTGTATTTTTACGTCTTAATTGCTTTTAAAAACACCACATTGACACAGGACTTTTTGTAGACCTAGAATGGTAAATAAAATCACCATTGTTTTGTTATATTTTAGGATAGGCTGTATTTTCGATCCACCTGGGTTTTTGCAGACTCTTAATCTTCAACAAATTTATCGATAAGTCTTAATTAATTTACTCAAAACATTTATTAATTTCACAATTATAATTTTTTTGGAATTACTTTGCCTATTGGTGATAACTGTATGAAATTCCGTAGCTTGAGCTTATCGCGTTCAGAAAGACAGAAACGGCTGAAAGACTTTGTTTAATAACATGTATGAATCACACGTAAACATAATAGTTATATTATTATAATATTAATATGATAAAAATGTATACGTTTTCATTATCTCAACACCTGCAATTAAGACAACGTCGGATTTTTCTTTTAATTTCTCATGCTTTAGATTTTCTTTGATTATTAAAATAGTGACGGTTTTTGATTTCTAATACTATTTTTAATTTTAGTTGAAGTTAGTATTGTGTGCAACAAAATTGACAATAATAATAATATGTATAAAACGTAATAGATAAAGCTGACTCATAGAACTTCGATTTTTAATACAAAGCAGCAGGGCCTCGATTCAGCTATTTTAAATGCATGTCAGTGGTCGGTCAGTGTACTTGTGATTGTGCCTAATTTTTGTATTCCGATAGGCCTACAATAAAATCACATTGAACTCTCGAAGAGAATGATCGTAATGACCAATTAATGATCATAATGACAGTAAGCAGAATGCCAGGTCATTCGGTCAATTCAAGCAACTCTTAAATAGCTGAATCGAGGTCCAGTTTACCTGTAGGAGAATTGGAATAATGTCTTTACAATAAGTACAATTAGTTAAATACTTTAAGAAATTCAAGAATATATGTAGTATTTAATAACACGTGTTATTGTTTAGAGATCGTTCTGATGGTGATATTCAGTTTTAAATGAGTCATAGCTGTCTGACCATAACTTCGAAAATTCTCAACCTAGATCCACACATAATTGGGAAAGCTAAAAAAAAAAAAATTTTTTTATTGTAATTTATCTAGATTTAGTAAAGTATGGCATAAAATTACGTACACTTAACGTTATTCACTATAATAATCGGCTATGTTTTAACTTCTGAAATGAACAACCTGACCAAAAACCGTTATACAAAATTCACGGGTACTTGAAACCCAGGCTGACTAACAAAATTATAGTTTTTTCTTAATTATCGATAGTCATCAAGATTTAAGGATTGTAAAATATATCTGCGCAATTTTTTTCTGTACAACATGACTCAACGTTATCTTAGTCTGTATTGAATTGTAAATAGCTATCATTGATTTGTTTATCCTTTTTTTCTAATATGATTAAACAAGTAAGTAAGTTAAGTAGTAACAAGTAAGTTACTACTTAACAAATAAATACAGCTATAATAATAATAATAATATTCCGGGACATCTCACACACGGTTATCTGATCCCAAGCTAAGCAGAGCTTGTGTTATGGTAACCAAACAACTGATAAACTTACTTATATATTTCTAAATACATACATATTATAGATAAATTACACCCAGACCAGAACAAATGTTTGTGTGGTGAGCACGATCATCATCTTGTCCTGGGTGGGAATCGAACCCACGGCCTCCGGTATAGCAGTCAGGGTCACTAACCACTAGACCAACAGTCCCGTCATCAAGCTATCAAGCAAAAAGTAGAAACAAATCAAGGATTTGTTTCTACTTAGTTACAAGTTACTGCTTAAAACAAGTAGGTCGTACTAGGATAGTACGACCTACTTATTTTAGGTTCTACTAAGGAAGGATCCTTACCTTGCCTAAACATTTCCTTTTCCAATTTTGTAGAGTCTGCTTTAAATCTGAGGTTGCATATTAAAATGTTATTTGTAAATAAGTATCAATCGTATAGATAAGAGGTCAGTATAGATAAAGGTAAACAAAAACGAAACAACAGAAAACCTCTATACGACATTTTATTTCTCCAAACATGAAATTAAAAATTCCGGGTTATTGCCTTTATTTGCGACGTTAGATCTAGAATCATGCAAAAAGAAGTTTGCGTTACTCGCATATGCAGGTTAAAAATTATTTGGATATAAACTCGGACGAAGTCACGCGAAAAGGCTAGTAAGTAGTAGGCTAGTTAATGATACTTTAATTAGTAAACTAATTACACGCATCGTATTTATAAACATATATTATACTAGCTGTGCCCCGCAGTTTCACCCGCGTGAATACCTAGGTCACGTTCCCGGTGCCTTTGTATTATTAGGGGCGGAGATGAATCCAACAAATCACGATCGTAACAAAAGTCAGGATTACTTAATTTGGTGGTTCAGTATTCTTATTTTTTCTAATTTTCCTCGCTATTTTCTAAACTTTGTCTTTCATAAGAACCTTTTCCTGACAATAATAAACACAACAAAAAAAGAATTGGCCAAATTGGTCCAGGTGTTATTGAGTTATGCGCTTACCAACACATTTAGCGATTCATTTTTATATATATAGATTTATTGAGTCACCTCATGATAAGACTATTAATCATATTTATTTAATCTCGCAAAAAGATCACTACTGTTATAAACGTGTGAAAGTAACTGTGGCTGTTAGTCTATGACGCTTTAACGGCAATATTTAGTTAGTAGTAAGCTTCTTCGTCTTCTTTCCAGGACAATTTTATTATTTTTTTCATTTGGTCACTTACTGTGCCATTCATCTGGTAGTTATTTAAGAACATAACAAATATTTTTCGAAAATTGGTGTCATTTCAGTACCTACTAAATAGTTTGTTGTTTGGCTTTTTAAGCTGGTTTTTTGGTTGTTTAGTTGGAAGTTCGGCTCTAATTCTCGACCGAAAGAGTTCTCTGCGGATTTCCCAACTTCAAAATTGGTATAATACTTATTCCTCAAATATATTACGTCCTAAATATATTACCAAAAAACCACTTACTGTAATCTATTTGGTCCTAAAACTACTAGGGACCAGGCGCCTCTAAAGTTACAGTATTGTTTGGTACTTCAAAAAAAATAATTGATTGTTATTATGACCATTATCGACAGTACTTTACCAGTCTTACTACGGGATACTGTGTTTCCCAGTAAAAATGGGTTGTGGAGGTCAGATAGGCAGTCGCTCCATGTAAAATATGGTATTCAGCTGAATCCGGTAAGACTGGTAGCCGACCCCAACATAGTTGGGAAAAGGCTCGGGAGATGATGATCTACAGTACTTGTCAGTCTAAAATTACTTCATTTACACTACCCTAAAGTTGATGTTTGACTAAGTGGAAATAACATCAATAGCTACAAGATTTTAAATAGACCAGATTCCTAATAATAGTTGGATATGCAAAACAGTTTTTAGGGAAATTATAGGTATTGTATGTGTGGAAATGTATAGCGTGGCAAGAAGTTTACGGAAAAAGCACCCTAGTATGTAGTACCATCTTTAAAAAAAACTAGTTCTAATGACTGATATATAATAATAAGTAGTCTTTCAAATTGACTTTTAATTCCATATAAATGAATAAATAAATAATTAAAACGTGACGAGCATTTTAGTAATTATCATAGTCGTAACGATTAGATTTTTTAGATAAAATATTTTATCTATTTCAGAAGTGTATGTAATATTTATAAACATGCGACAATATTATAAAGATAGAATGAGCCGGAGCTGTATAGCGCAGCACATTTTCAAGTCTAATACTTGAACTATTTTTTTTCTTTACGGCTAATCGATACCAAAAGGCGCTATTTATAAGCGCTTGCACAGAACTCTCACAGGATGAAAGCTTTTTTAAGTCGTGCGTTATTATTTTTAAAACAGAGGCACCCTCTTTATTGTGATCCTATAACCACTAAAACTTTACATAAAAATATCTACATATAAATATTACGATACTTTTTTACTAACACTTGATAATATTGGCTAACGGTAAATTTGTTATGACTACTGCTTATGACGTATTATTTATGTAAAGTAATTAAATACGGTGCTTATGGACTATGTGGTAGGTATTAATTTTATTTTCATGATAAAAGTACATTTTAATAGATAATGTTTAAATTATAAAACTCGATAAGCGCCAGTTATTGACAAACAGATATGACAAGGAAAAATATCAAGACGCCTGTTAAGGTTGTAATACCAATAACTGATTCTTACACATTTCTATATATTATATATATAAAAAGAAAAATATGCAAGGAAAATGAACTCGTTTTAACTGCTAAGCTAATCAAAGAAATTATTTTTAAGACTGCGTTCTGGAGATAAATTCAGAAATCTATGTTATGCAGTTTCCTTTTTTTTGTGGAGAGCTCCCGCAGTTAGCTTCATGGAGGCTTTCACTGCTTTACCGGACTAACTGCAGTTTACTTCAGTATATATTTGAGTCTGATCAAAATTTTCTAGCCCGAAAAATATTATTGCAAAATTCTATGAACTTTACTGAGTCTGCGATTCTATGTCCGTATTTTTATAACTTCGTCTTTAAGTATTTTTCCTACTTCAGCGTTAAAAATTTGTATACAAAATATTTTAGACCTGCCGTTTTTATCTACTATGATAAAAATAGTGAGCCTTTATTGTTTTTTATGGTTTTATGTCACTGTGTTACCGCCAAAGGTCAAATCCTATTGACGGCAGTGGATATACCGCAGAACCCACAAAAAAATCCCTACGTATTATAACAAACAGCATGTATGTAATATAAATATTTTATTAATAATGAGAACGCATTGCATGAGTACCAATTTGTTAACAATAGTACTTAAATAGTAACAATAATTAAGTTTATATCTAATTAATCATATTTATTCTACGGCTTCTTTCTTCGAAGATTCAACATCCATTTCTTTCTTTTGAGGTTTTTTGGCGCCTGTGAACATAAACAATAATTACTATTTTTATTTAATATGTGAATGAGACATTGCCCGAATCACGACTACAAACTAAATTGATTGGGGTTTTAGGAAAGATTTTCATGGTCTTCATAATCAACCCATAAAATAGGTAAACAAGGTGTTACCAAAAGGGTGTATCTGTCCAAAAGGGGCGAAAAGAACATTTGGTACAGAGTAAGTAAACAAAATTTCAGCTCGATATGAGTTAGTTAAATAATTGATACCCAAATTTTCGTATCAAAACCAAAAACATAACCAGACCACTGGGGCCCGAGTCTGCTATTTACACTCCGTGTCAGTGTGCTCATAGTTGGCTCATAGTGGGACGATTTTACGATAATTTGCATTCTACTAACTTAGTACTAACTAATTAAATTAACTGTAAACTGACTCCATACCAGATGTACTCTTCACCCCTTTAGAGAGATATACCCTTTCGGCAAACTTATGATGGCAATGTGTAAAGTCTTTCGATCGTTCGTAGATCAAAAAACAGACATTTGAGGATATTGAAATTTGACTAAAATGCTTACCTCCTAACAGTTGCTTGAATAAAGTTGAAAATGGTGCGTCAATTAAAAGGACTGCAAAGAACGTAACAATGAAGGCAAGGGTGTAGTGGCTTAAGAACTTGAACACCTGAAAAGGAAATAATAAGTTATTTACATCAAAATTTAGTAATTACTGCATTGAAAAACAACCTTCGGATCCAGACCATAGTTCGGACAGTATTCGTTTTGTTTTTTAGGAACCAAATAAAAATTTATTGCTATTTGTTGCCACTCCTTTTTGTATGCGTCTAGTTCATCAATGCAACAAACAGCAATCAATAGGTCTCTATTGATTGCTGTTTGTTGCATTGATTGATGTGGAAAGAAGGAAGGGAGGCCTTTGCCTTGCAGTGGGACAGTTCAGGCTTTAAATTAAATGAAATAAAAATTGTTTTAGAAGAATGATGGTGTGATAAAAATACTAACCATCCCACTAACTGAGAAGTACATCGGCGTTAAAGCTGTGTGATTGACTGCAAACATCATTGCAGAGTGGAAAAGATATATTCCGTACGACAAACGAGAGTGTATCTTCCAAACGCTTAATGATAAGAACCAGTTAATTGGACCTGAAAAATATGAACAAATACATTATTAGTCTACGTTCTGTTTCAGAAAATTGGCTTCATTTATAAAAAAAATAACACATCTTATAAGCCTCTAATAAACTTGTAACTGAACTTGAATCCTGAGAAAGAAAGCAAAATATCACACATAATCATACTTTTTTCTACCCTTATTTTTAAATGGCAATGAGCAATTTTTCGGCCCAAATCGTAGCCGAATCACGGGTAAGAATTCAAAGACTTTTAGAATAAATAACTATGAGGTATCTGTACTCGTAATTAAGTTTATCGTGTTACACGTAAATAATTGTTGTTACTGAAATGTCATCTAATTTAAACAAAATATTCTGGTTTTGTATTTATTGTTCCACATACCTCCATAACCATTCACGCACATGTATATCAGAGCGCCAACGAAAACTGCCCAACAAGGTCTGATAAAGGAGTTGTAGAGGTTGATCCCAGTTTGACTAACCATATCAGGCTGTCTAACAGGGTAATTCGTGTACATGTTGAACGTAGATACTGCAAACGCTGCCACCCAGAAACATACAACTTGCCACTGAAAATGAAACGTTAGGAACTGAAATCTGCAACATTCCGAAGCTATATTCAAAGCAAATATTAAAGTTGTTAGGTGAAGTAAGTATACGGGTAAGAAAAAAAAATTTAAAAGGAAGAATTAGATCCCATAAAAAATGTAAGAGAAAGAAAGAAAAACTATTGTTCACTAGATTTTTAAATAGAGCTTTTATCTTACCTTTTGCAATTTAATTTTGAACATTCTGACGCAGTATCCAAATATCATACCAACGAAGAATGGTGAGGCTCTTGTCAAGGTGTTTACATAATAGTTCACCAAGTAATCTCTAAACCGTGGCCTGTAAATATATAAAATAAAAACATAAATTTTCAAGCAGAGCGAAATTCTTCAAGGAACGTAGGCAGAAAGACCTGCAAGGCAGAAACAGCTATAATGCTCAACTATAATATGAAAAGCAATGACAAGTTATAAGTATGTCTATATAAAAACTACAACCATTTATGACTCTTAGGAATATCACTTTAGAGTTATTTTATAAATATAATCAGCTGTAAGATGTTCCTTGTTGAAAAGATTCCTCCCCATTTGTTTATTGTGGATATTTAATTATTTATTTTACTTACCCGCCCATGAAAGGTGGAAAATCATTGACAAAGTTATACATGGTTGAAGCTGCAAGAATAGCCAATAAGCCGCCAAACATTGACATCGAGGCTATTCTCTTACTGCCCAATAATACCCAGAATAAGAGTATAGGGGAAAGAATATGCAGTTGGACATCTATCGCTAAGTACCACGTTTGGCCAATGCACTGAAACAAATGAAGATATTTTTAAAACATAAGCATAAACAAATCTTTTTCAAATTCAAAACATCCTTTAATTCGAAGAAATATATTTACCAAATGGCGGTACCTGAAGATATAATCTCTTTCAAAAACTTAAAAAACAACTTTCACCTACCGTGTAAATGGGATTCATGTAGTTCTGCATATGTAGCAGTGTAGACCACCAACTAGTTCTGCATCTTTCTGCATGATCAGCTATTACACCCCATATTGGACCATCCCATATGCGGATCAAAAACGATGCTTCCAATAGTGCTACTGTTGCTAGCAACGGAAACATTCGCAGAAGTCTGTTCAGCCAGAACAAGTGGATGTTTTTGATCAGCTGTTCTGAAATCATACACAATCTCATTTAAAGGAAAAAAATCATAAGTAGAAAGTTATTTTTAACTAATATGGATAAAAATTTAGGGTAACAGCAAATTTCTAATCGTCGAAAAACGATCCATCAAAAAGCCGTTTTAGCTTTCCCAAAAAATATTTCATGTAATTTCCGAGAAATGATTGCGAATAACCGGATTTTCATTAATAAAATGCTACATGGATAGGTGCTATTTTTTTTTAAATAATGTAAGTCTATAATCACTTACTTCCAGTAAATTTCCCAGCTGTGGTATAAACAACAAGGAAACCACTTAAAGTGAAAAATGTGTCCACGGTTATATGCGCTCCTACGATCCATATACTTTCCCATGATTGCACCCACTGTTTAAAGAAAAAAAAACATTATAATTAGTTTGGTTTTGGTATATACTATTAACAATTTTTTGGACAATATTCTTAATAACAAGGGCAGCCAAGTTTGTCCTTATTTTTCATAAGTCATCATCAACTCGACATATCTCGTTGAATTATAGGAGTTTAAGAAGACATGTTTCTTTTTCGGCCTCCAATTTTCATTGAATAATACTGTGTACCGTTGAATTTAATAATATTACTAATTTAAGCACATTCCTTTCATTAACATTAACAACAAACTGATTAAAATGCAAACATGATAAGATTAATGTAATTGCGTAGGTACTTCCGCACGGACTGTATTGACCTGATAACGTCTTGTCCGTCACAAGATATTGATTTGTACCACGTTTCGTGGTTTATTCCACTGTCCTATTGCTTGGAAAAAGAGTACAGTACGGTCAGCGAACGTTTTTTTTAATTACAAACACTTACAAGCTGCTCACAGGCCTCATTGTTTTCAAATATATTATTATTTCTCTGGATCTTTGTACATATGTGTCTGCCTAACATTATATCATCTTAATAAACAGGTCCTTACCACGCCAGTATCGATTGGATTAGCCCAACTTATCTCCGTGGTAAACGTATGACCCAATACTACCCAAGCCATTGCTAACGCTCGGATTCCATCCAAACATTCAATATTGTCACCCGATGAAGTGAACGTCATGACACGACGACCATTTGTGTATACTGAAAAAGCAGTGCCCAAAACACTCACTGTTTTAGGATCTGAAATAAAAAACAAATTAGCGTTAAATAATGATCTGGTGGGGATTGTTTTGAATAGTTTGTTCTCCACAGCCAGAGCACTTAGGAAGCGGTGAAGGGTGGGGGAATTAGGGTCGTATCATCTCTGGCGATAGGCGCGTCGCGTGTTGTCGGTTTGTAGGCGCCAAGGCAGACTGATGCGGGGTAGCGGGGCATTCGGCCTTCCACACTGAACTAATGATACGTTAATGCGTCAGATGTAAGGGGTTGGATGAGTAATTGTGTGTTTCTCTGTTCTAGCGTCGCGCGGTGCGTTTTCCGCCAGATATGAATCGATCTTTAGGGTGCTGTCCATTTTGCAATACTGTTTGTACCATAATGCTGCTTTGTAGCCTAAATCAAGTAAATAAATTTTCCTTTTTTGTTTTGCAAAATAATTAAAAAAAAAAACAAAAACAAATCGTGTCTTAAAACCAGAAAAAAATCTCACCATTTTTTAGAATCAATTTTTGCCAAACATCGTAAGATGTACTTAGTACGGTGAGCAATCCAATAATTGAAAACACCACCCTGCAATAACAAAAACAAAATAATTATGTTTTTTCATTTCCCGGTGTGTTCAGAGGGAGATGTGGAAGATCTTTGGCCTACCTGCATGACGATTTTTTTTTTTTTAATAAATAGATATGAAAGTTTACTTACACGGCGACTGTATCGGCTGGTACCCAAGGCTTATCATTAGGCAAACGACAGAACTCATCGGTATACTGCAGACCCACAGCATTGAAAACTTGTAACGCCTGTTGCGTTGTACATGACTGGGGAATGCAGACAGCTAGCCTTAATACCAAACGGGAAAACGGGCTCTCCGGGGATAAACTAAAAAAAGATAAAAGCTTTCAAGTATTCATTCATAAAGATAAATAAATATAATTCGAAATACTAGACATAAAATACTGATTTTGTCACTATAAATAAATCAAGTGTATACAAATCAAATCAATAATCAGTTATTAGATAATCATAAACAGATGACAACAAATTATTATTATTATTAAATGTCCGACAAATACCTTCTATGTATTCCGGATATCCCAAGCATCTCTGTTTGAATTGCATTGTTCTGTTCCCATATTTTCTCCAATTCCTCCAAAGACAAGAGACTTGGATCAAAACTTGACTTTCCATAATTGATTGGGAAATCGAAATCTTGATTTAAAGGTACTTGTATCATACAATACTTTCCTTGAAGTTCAGAATTTGGTAGCGGCTGATTCAAACCAAGGCATTGATGATAGTTTCCTAAGTCTAATGTGTTACCTTCCAAAATACCTTTCGGGATCCTAAAGCCAGCGTCAGCGACTGTTGGACGAACAAGATAAGTTACATGATAGGTTAGTTACAAAATGTACTATGTACGTGTATATTGTATATGCTTCCCGTCCTTTTTCAGTCTGAGTTTGTTTGAATGTGACGAAAAAAGTTGCTGGGAGAAGGATTTTTGTGAATTATTATTCGTAATAAGATAGACCACCAGAATTAAATTTACTAATGTTACTCAATTAAGAAGTATCAGATAGTTACACTAATTTGACTGAACAACTTTGAAACTTAAGGTTCACTGAGACTTGTTATTAATACAAAGTTTTTTTAGAAAGTTCAAATCAAGTTGTTGGTAACATTAATTACGTCGTAAATTAAAGGACGTCGTGTGAGAGTGTTGTGATCAGTCGAATCCATGTTCTAAGTCTTTACAGCAGATAAAATTTCCACCAATTATAAATTTCCTAATATTTCTCTTATGTCCAATATTTATGCAAGAGTAAGTGAACTGGAAATGGTACTTACAAAACGCTGCCAGTAAGGTGTTGTTGCCAATAAAACCTAATTGTTCCCGACATACCTCTTCATCTAACACTTCTTCATATAATTCGTTATCAAAACCTTCATTCGGTATCGGTAACGTTATATGACCACTAACCAAACTAAATGTAAAAATATTAACTAAACCTAAAACTAAAGTTATTTTTGACACCATCTTTGTGACACTACAATGTAAAATAATAGATCTTCGAATAAAATTCATGTTTTATATGCAAAAATTAAGGCTCAAATAACTTTCATTGATTAAGTAATCTTATCGTCTTAATTTGTAATTCGCATAATGACTAATTTAGAAGATTATTTAATCAGAAGATGAACAATCAAGCAATCGATGAACAATTTTGGTTGTACTTTAATCCGAACATCTGCGCCTTACCATATGGACTTACTCCGAGCTTTTTGGAACTCATTTACTTTCAGAACCTAAATTAGGAAAGGATTAGGAGGAACCTAAATTATTATAGGTATTAATTTAGCCTCAGATATTACGATAGGAAATTAAAAAAATCACCAATTTTATTATACTTTTACATCTAATGCTATTCCAATTATAATACATAACGTAAAAATTACGGTTTATTTTAAAATTTCAACATTTTTGTTCCATCATGCCCTTATCTCAATTCATTTGGAATTAGCACAAAATGTTGTTTCTTCCTATTCTTACCCTTTTAGTCGTATTGCATAGATTTTTCTTTCATATTTTGTAATAGATGACTTTACAGTGACAATTGTCAATCATTTATAGGTACTAATTTCCACGACGCAATATTGTCTTGGTATAGAAGAGTGGGATGAGTTGAGTGTCGAGCCTCCTCTATTTTACACTTTTGTGTTATTAACTCAATTCAGTTAGTTATTCTAGATGAGGTCTAAATTGACCAATAGCAATAATTATTTATTAGAATGCACATCAAGACGACCTAGCAACAGGTGATATAGAAAAAAAGGAACCTTCTATTATCATTCATTCTACTTTTATAAATCCTTTCTGGTATAATACTTCCTCCGCCCTGGGTAAGGACCTATTTATACGAAGAGTGACGGAATATCTGACCTCCACAACCCATTTTAATGAAGAACACCGTATCACATAGGACTGGGAAACTAAACTATGCCAAACCAAGGTGTATCAGATAGACCTGAACCTGAACTAGAACCTGTCGTCAAAAGCCAAACTAAAAGCTGCCGATGATGCTTGACATTTAAATCATAATGCTACATTAAAATCTTGGACATTGGACTTAAACTCACGCCATACCAGTAAATTTCCTATCGAGCCATGATCATCAAAGCTACGGTACCGATCTCTATCAAAATAAAAATAAAAATGTGATAAGCCCGTGATTTACTTACCGTTAGACTGCGATGACGACATGAAAATTGATTATTCTTTTTATATGTACTAGAATCTGCCTTAGTTTTTTTACACGCAAGTAAACTAGGGCGCTTGCACTAGCTTATTTTCCTGATCATATATCATCGGAATCAGCATTTTTTATTGAAATCAGTGAAACAAATTACCGCAAGTATCTTGACTTCTCCATTGTTTCAAACCGGGTAAAAAAAACATGGAGGTCTTTATTAACTGGACTTTGCAAAAGCCCCTAGAACTCCTAGCTGCACGTTTTACAAAGCATTCCATTCGAGGATATAATAATAATATACTTCTTTAATACATGAAAATCCATACGACAACAAAACAATAAGACACTGACGCATTCGTGGGGTATGGTTACTTTATAGGTAAGATAGAACACACACATAGATAAAAGTTTAATTTAATATTTTCTAATATTCAGAAGGATACCTACATGAGAAGTGGCCCGTACCCTGCAATGGCAGAGAAACTGGCTTCTATAAACTTAGAAATATTTACAAATAATTAAAAATATTGTATTTATGAAATATAAAATATTGGTTTGAGGTGGCGCGGGATAGGATTGAATGGAAGGACTTGGGGAGGCCTTTGCCCAGCAGTGGGATAGTATAGGCTAGTAAAAAATATATATATATATTTTACATTTCGTAAATAAAATATTTACAATAAGTATGTATTTAACACAATTAAGACTAATTTATTCTACGGCTTCTTTCTTCGAAGATTCAACATCAGTTTCTTTCTTTTGAGGTTTTTTGGCGCCTGTGAAAACAAAACGTAATACATGTCAGTCAAAATACAATAGTCGTAAAGTATACCCACCAATGTTCCACCTAGTAATAAGATTTCTCATAAATACTTTGTTCATTACCTACTTATATACTTTGCTTGTTAGAATTTTGCCACTACCCTGTTTATATATTATGGAAATCTGTATATTTGTATATAACCACCCAAGTCTTTTTGTTAAAAATATTGTGATCACTAATAGGAATAGCAGGTTTCCACATAAAATTCAAGTTCCTAAACAACGTACAACAATGTACAGCAGAAACTCGTTCTGTATGGCTATTCGTATTTATAATAAATTACCGAACGGTCTAAAAAGCCTTAACGTAAATAAATTTAAAAATAAATTGTTTGAATTGCTTTAAATACAAAAATGTTACTATTCCACAACTGAATATTTGAACGACAAAACAATATAATTACACCTGTCGATTAGAATAGAACTGTATACTATATATCAGCCACTTTAAAGAAAGAATGAACGTGCTTTGGGATTATGAACCTTAATTCAATGACTAATAGTTCAGTTTCCATCACATTCAAATTACTTTTAGGCCCTTTTCGGTAATATTTGTCATTCTAAAATGAACTTAAACACATGTTGTCAAAGTTGATAATTGCGTAATTAGTAATATCGTTTCATTCTCTTTCCATATTGGCTTTAGTATAGTTATAAGGTGCATTAATAATAATAATATTTGTACACCAGAAATGGTAGAATATAAGATCTCATTACTTTGTATGTCACCTTTTGCACTATATTCTAACAAATAAATATTTCTTTCTTTCTTTCTTTCTTTCAAACTTTTACCGTTCGTCCACAAAAACAAATTATTAAAAAAAAACACAAATAGTAATGGAGTAATAATATAACGTACCCACTAATAAGTATTACTATATAAAGTGCTTACCTCCTAACAGTTGCTTGAATAAAGTTGAAAATGGTGCATCTATTAAAAGTACTGCAATGAATGCAACGATGAAGGAAAGGGTGTAGTGGCTCAGGAATTTATAGACCTGCAAGAAAAATAACGTGTTTTTTTACACAAATATTGGCTACTAGCTGTGCCTGCGACTTCGTTCGCGTGGATGACGAAACTAATCAATGAGTTTTTAATCGCAAAATTAAGTTTGTTTTTTATTGTTTATACTTTTCCGGGATAAAAACTACATAGTATGGTGCCCAGGATAATAAAGAATAATTATACCAAGTTTCATCGTAATCGAACCGGTAGTTTTTGAGTGATACCTGAACAAACAGACAGACAAAAAATTTTTTTTTCACACTGTTGGTTTCGGTGTCGGCTTAGTAACACCACCCGCCATTTATTTTTTTGATATTTTCAATGTACAGAATTTTCACTTCTACAGATTTATTATAAGTATAGACTGCAATAAAAAATCAAACCATTTTTGGTGGACTTTCAGGAGAACTATTAATAGGAACCCGAATGTTGTCGCTTTCACTGTTGAGAATATATTTTAGATTATTTCTGAGAATGATGATGATTAGAATTCTTATACAGCGTGTTACCGAAAGGGTATATTTATCCTTAAGGGATGAAAAAAATATCTGGTATAGAGTCAATTTACAAAATTTCAGTTCAATTTGAGTCAATTTAATAATCGATATCAAATATTTCGTATCATTTATGTGCTATTTTAGTATCTCATTTTGAGCTAAACTTTTGTATACTTACTTACTCTATACCAGGAGTAATCTTTACCCCTTTTAGATCGGTATACCCCTTCAGTAATACTTTGTATATTATATTCCAAGGATTTTAAAAATATATTGATAGCAGGAAACGCGTCTTCAAAACGAGAATTTTAAGTTTGTACTCCAATGCTTACCATCCCACTGACAGAGAAGTATATCGGCGTTAACGCGCTGTGATTGATAGCATACATCATTGCGTAGTGGAAAAGATATATTCCGTATGACAAACGAGAGTGTATCTTCCAAACACTTAAGGATAAGAACCAGTTAATGGGACCTGAAATAAAAATTAAAAAAATCATTATTAGCTCTAAAAGTTCTGCAACACGTAGCTGCAATACATAGCGAACTACTGATTATAAAACGAGTATCTGGGGTTCTACACGATAACTTGTTGCGTAAAAAATGATAACCAATTGAAATGTACCACGTACCTCCATAACCATTCACGCACATGTATATCAGACTCCCAATAAAAACTGCCCAACAGGGTCTGATGAAGGAGTTGTAAAAGTTGAGTCCGAGTTGACTGAGCCCATCGGGTTGTCTAACAGGGTAGTTAGTGTACATGTTGAAGGTAGATACTGAAAACGCTACCACCCAAAAACATACGACTTGCCACTGAAAAAAATACGTTAGGAATATTTAAATCAAACATGAAAGTTATTTGGTAAAGTAATAAGAAAAATAATGTGAAATGGAAAGATTAGCTCTGATTAAAAATATTTAACATATCGCTGAGTTGCTTATAAAGAGAAGAGTTAAGAAAGAAATAAAAAACTGCTGTTTACAAGAAACAAATTTTTAAATTTGTATTCTATACCTTTTCCAATTTAATTTTGTACATTCTGACGCAGTATCCAAATATCATGCCGACGAAGAATGGTGAGCCTCTTGTCAAGGTGTTAACATAATAGTTCGCTAAGTAATCTTGAGTCGTTGGTCTGAAAATATAATAATAAAAACATTAGTTTTCAAATAGTTTCGTGAGCTAAATTCTTCAAGAAACGTGGGCAGAAATACATTTCTTAAAAAGACTCAATTAAAATTATATGAGAGACAATAAGAAGTGATAATATCATCTCCACATAAATAAAGTGATACAGCATTTAATAATATTAAAAAAAATCTAGAACCGTTAACAGCTCCCAGAAATATCACTTGAACTATTTTAAAAATAAAAATCAGTCGGAAGACGTTCAATATTGAACAAAAAGACAAGACATCCCTTAAACATGACATCAAAACCACTTTGAATAACATAATTAATTGGCTGACATCTAACAATTTAAAAATAAATTTAGATAACACTTATATAATGACATTCAGAAATAGAATTCCTGGTATAACTAGTCTTGACATTGATTATAAGGGTACGAAAATTTTAGAGGTGGAGACAACTAAGTTTTTAGGGCTAACAATAGACAATTCTCTAAACTGGAAGATACATATAGCAGACCTGTGCATGAAATTGAGCCAACAATCGTACGCAATGTGTATGCTTTCAAAAAAAGTGAGTGAAGCTACAGTGCTCACTGCGTACCATGGTTATATAGGGTCAATACTAAGGTATGGGATCATGTTTTGGGGATACTCCACTGATAATGAATGTGTATTCAAAGCACAGAAAAAATGTATTCGAGCTATATGCAAATTACAACCAACTGATTCATGTAGACCCCATTTTAAACGGCTTAGAATACTGACTATGCCATCTATTTATTTATACGAAGTAATTAATTTTGTCCGAAATCATTTAACGATGTTTGAACACCGAAAGAGTAAACGCTTGAATAAAAACATCTGTTGTCCACAACATAAAACTGCCATGTTTAATAAAAGTATATTATGTATGGGACCACGGATATATAATCATCTCCCAAAAGGACTATTGAACTTAGATTGTAATAAGAGATTTCAACATGAACTCAAGGAAATCTTACTTGAAAGGGCGTATTACAGTGTTGGTGAATACCTAAGTGACATGTTGAAAGTATCGGTAAAAACTACTCATGATAATTAATTGATTTTCACTTTGACATTAATCACATTTCATTTGTAACTGTTCCATTCCATTCTTGACATTTTTTATTAATAATTGACTACTATTGACTATATCTAATTGACGGTACTTTCTAATAGCATGAAATCTGTTTCCAATATGATTATATTTGTATACAATGTGACATTAAATGAATATGTAACTATTTTAACAAATTTTTATAACACGTAGGTACTTAATACTGTAATTGTTCTCCATTGCTCAAATACACTAACAATTTACGTATTTAATTAATGTAATGTTAAAATAGATTTTAATTATTATTGCATGCTAGGAAGCAGAATATGGCGCTCTAAACTTAATTGTAATGAAACACCAATGTTATCCATTACCCATTTTCGCAATAAATAATGTTTGAAGTTTGAAGTTTGAAAAATCCCATGTTTTTTACAGAGTATATTTAAGTGTTCATTTAACTTACCCGCCCCCGAAAGCTGGGAAATCTTTGATAAAAATGTACGTGGTAGAAGCTGCAAGGATGGCTAATAAGCTTCCAAACATTGACATCAAAGCCAATTTCCTATCGCCCAGTAATACCCAGAACAAGAGTATTGGGGAAAGTATATGCAGTTGAACATCTATCGCCAGGTACCAGGCTTGGCCAATGCACTGAAACAAATTCTTGCTTAAATCGGTGAAGGCATTTTTAAAACTTAAGAGGAAAGGGGAGCGGCCATTTTTCCATACAAACGCTCTCATCTGTTTTCTCACTGGTTTCTGAACTTAGGGCTATGATTTTTTGCAGTAATATTAATAATTATGAACTAGATCTATGCCCCTATTTTTTCCTTTTTTAAGATAATTTTTATTTAAAGGAACTAGAACCTTCTAAAAAGTGCTTATTTTAACCGCAGTTTTCAGACGCGTTTTTTTCGAATTTGACAACAATAATCGAAAAAATGAAAAAATAGAGGCACAGATTATTCTTTTCTCATGCAGTATATGAAATATCTTTAAAATTGGTTAAGAATTGGGGGAGAAAATAGACGAGAGCCAAACCTCGATTTTTCGTCAGTTTTTCGGTCTGAGCTGCAGTTGTCCTTATCGCACGAATTAGAGGGCGGGGGGAATTAGAGCGACAACAATACTTTCTTCAAAAACAAAAATGTCCGCTCCCCTTTCCTCTTAAGTACAGAAGTTGACACAAGAATAAAACAAAATTTATTCTTTACTCGTTAAATAATTTTAACACTAAAACTTAATGCAAATTATCCCTCAATTCGAAGAAATATATTTCCTTAAGTTTATCGACCTAGTGACTATGAGGTAGGTGGACCTTACAAGCACCTTTTAATTAAAGTGAAAATATATATAAAAAAAAAATTAAAAAAAAACACCTACCGTGTACATAGGGTTCATGTAGTTCTGCATATGCAGCAGTGTAGACCACCAACTAGTTCTGCACCTTTCTGCATGGCCAGCCACTATAATCCATTGTGGGCCATCCCATATGCGGATCAAAAACGAAGCTTCCAATAGTGCCACAGTGGCTAACAACGGAAACATCCGCAAAAGTCTGTTCAGCCAGAACAAGTGGACGTTTTTGAGCAACTGTTCTGAAATTGTAAAGCAATCTCATTTACTTGTATGAAAATATTCAAATACAAACAACAATTTGGATTCATAGAAAAAAATATGGCATTCCTCGAAACGCCGTATTTCCTTACTCCAAAAATACTCTTTATAACTTGCAAGGAGTCTTTACTTTTCTCCAGATTTGCTTTAAAGAATTAGCACAGCATAGGTATTTTTAAGAATTTGGTGTAAAGATCCACATCTGGATATTCAAATAATGATCACTTACTTCCAGTAAATTTACCAACTGTGGTATAAACAACAAGGAAACCACTTAAAGTAAAAAATGTGTCCACGGTTATATGAGCTCCTGCGATCCATATACTCTGCCATGATTGCATCCACTGTTCGAAAAAAAATATTTGTTAATTTGATTTTCAAATACAAGTGGTGCTAAGTTAAAAGTATTTTATTTAGATTTATACGGACAATTGCGCAAGGGAAAGCTAAGATTGTAAATACATGTTACATTTTAAGTACGTTCAACAAAAGTAAGTATTTTTAAGTACTTCACAAAAGTCGTAGAAAGCCTATTTCTTCTTTAGTCTTCCAGTTTCCATAAAACTGTCTATCGTTGAATTAAAAATTAATTATATAATTAATTAAAATACATTCATTTCATTGATATCAACAACAAACTGATTATATGCAAATATGATAAGATTAATGTCCTTGCGTAGGTACTTCCGCACGGACTGTATTGACCTGATAACGACTTAGACGACGACGTTTAGTGGTTCATTTCACTGTCCTATCAATTAGAAAAACTACATTTCCCTATCCACAGTATTTGATAAGGGACCAACTTTTTTTTACTTTGTCACTACTAATAACAGTCTTCATCCTTTCCATAAATGTCGTTATTTATCTTCACCTTTTACCATCTGTTCGCCTCGAATAATAAACATGCCTAATAAAATAATTTTAGTAAATAGGTCTTTACCATGATGGTATCCAATGGATTAGCAAAAGTCGTCTCCGTAGCAAACGTATGACCCAATACTACCCAAGCCATTGCTAACGCTCGAATTCCATCCAAACATTCAATACTACCAGCTGGTGAATTGAAGTTCATGACGCGACGACCATTTGTGTATACTGAAAAAGCGGTGCCCAAAACACTCACTGTTTTGGGATCTGAAACAAAAACAACCTAGCTTTAAATAATGTACTGCAAATGTAACAATATTTATATTTAAAACGTAGGAAAACAATTCGATTCTTACCATTTTTCAGAATCACTTTTTGCCAAACATCGTAAGATGTACTAAGTATGGTGAGGAGTCCAATAATTGAAAAAACCACCCTGCAGTAACACAAGCAAGGGATGTTTTATAATAATAGGCAAATAGTCAAAAAAAAAAACAAAGATGGAGAAGATGGGGAAGATCTTTTGCCCAGCGGCACAAAACACAGAAATTATTTGGGTTATAAATAAATTTTAATATGATATAAGTGTTTACTTACACGGCGACTGTATCGGCTGGTACCCAAGGCTTATCATTAGGCAAACGACAGAATTCATCGGTATACTGTAGACCCACAGCATTGAAAACTTGTAGCGCCTGTTGTGTTGTGCATGATCGGGGAATGCAGACAGCTAGCCTTAATACCAAACTGGAAAACGGGCTCTCCGGGGACAAACTAAAAAAAGATTATATCTTTCAAGTATCGATTCATAAAGATAAGTAAATATTATTTGACATACTATACATAAAACGCTGATTTTGTCACTATCAATAAATAAATATTACTAGTATTCAAAATAATAATCAGTTATCAGGTTATCATAAACAAATCACTATTATTATGTGTTCGTCAAATACCTTCTATGTATTCCGGACATCGCAAGCATCTCTGTTTGAATAGCATTGTTCTTTTCCCAAATTTTCTCCATTTCATCCAAAGGCAATAGATTTGGATCGAAACTCGACTCTCCATAATTGATTGGTAAGTCGAAATCTTGATTTAAAGGTACTCGTATCATACAGTACTTTCCTTGAAGTTCAGAATTTGGTAGCTGCTGATTCAAACCAAGGCATTGATGATAGTTTCCTAAGTCTAATGTGTTACCTTCCAAAATGCCTTTCGGGATCCTAAAGCCAGCGTCAGCAACTGTAGGACAGAGTGACTGAGTTTATGTGAGCTTCTCGTTTTGTTTTCTGTCTGTGCTTCTTTTAAAGTAACAAATAATTTTGATGTGAATAGTTGTTTTGCTAATTGTTCGTATAATGACAGACCACCAGAAATAAATTTACATTTGTTAGTTATTTAAAGCACTAACAGTTACACTATTTTGGTTTGTTGTGAATTCAAAGCATTTTTACAAAATTGAAATCAAAAGTTTATTGAACATTAACTAAAGGACTACGTAAATTAAAAAACATCATCTTAAAGCGTAGTGATTAAATCATGTACATTTTAACAATAAGGTTTCCTAAAATCCATGTTCTTTGCCTTTCCAGCAGATATAACTTTCACCAATTTAAAATTAATTTTCTTAAATTTCTCCTATCTCTAATATAAGGGTTAGTAAACCGGAATGGTACTTACAAAACGCTGCCAGTAAGGTGTTGTTGCCAATAAATCCCAATTGATCCTGACATACCTCTTCATCTAACACTTCTTCATATAATTCGTAATCAAAACCTTCATTCGGTATCGGTAACGAAATATGACCACTAACCCAACTAAATGTAAAAATATTAACTAAACCTAAGACTAAAACAGTTTTTGAAACCATCTTTGTGACACTGCAATGTAAAATAATTAATCTTCGCATAATATTCATGTTATATATATTATGTTAAGGCTCAAATGGTTTTTCCTTGATTAGGTAATCTTATCGTCGTAATACATAATTCGAATAATGACTAATTTAGAGGATTATTTAATCGGAAGATGGACTAGCGATCGATGACCAATTTCGTTGTGTGCAAATACAAACATCTGCGGTTTAGCGTATGTACTCACTCCGAACTTTGTGTAACTCATTCATTTTCCGCCAACAGATCCTAAATAAGGTACTAGTATTGGCCTCGGGTAATACAGTAGGGAATATGCAGGTATCACCAATTTTCTTTAAACTCCTACATCTAAAGCTTCTTGAGTTTGTTTTTATTCCATTCCACCCTTCTATAATAATAATAATAATATTCCGGGACAACTCACACACGGTTCTCTGATCCCAAGCTAAGCAGAGCTTGTGTTATGGAAACCAGACAACTGATAAACATACTTATATATTTCTAAATACATACATATTATAGATAAATTACACCCAGACAACCAGAACAAATGATCGTGCTCATCACACAAACATTTGTCCTGGGTGGGAATCGAACCCACGACCTCCGGTATAGCAGTCAGGGTTACTAACCACTAGACCAACAGGCCCGTCAAAGTTCTAGTCGTCATGCTTTCATACTTTTCTTTCACATTCTCTAATAGATCTAATAGCTGTACAGTGGAATATTCTCTATTCCTAAACTTTCAATTATTTATTAGATACTAATTTTCATGTAGTAATATTTTTCTTAGTAATAGAAGGTGGAGTGATTTGAGCCTTGAGTAGTCTAAACTTTTGTGTTCTTAGCTTAATTCAATTAATTAATTTTGTTGATTTCCAACTGACCAACCGCAACAACTCAATTTCAAATTATTTCTTCGAATGCAGATCATGTTTATAGAAGATACTACCAATCCTTGTCCAAGTCCTCTGGGGTACTTACCCTTGTAGTTGTGCACTACAAGGGTAAATACGTTTTAAAGCTGTCGACGATGCTTGGGTATTACCAGTAAATTTCAATGCTAATAATGTGATTCATTTTTATCTTGTACATTAAATCGCGCTAATCCATTTTCTATCGAGCTATGATCATCAAAGTTACGGTCACCCGCTACTGATTTCTATCATAGTTTAAATAAACATGTGATAAGCCCGTAATTTTCCAACTAGCTAGCGATGCCAAATACATTAACATTGTTTTTTATAGATAGGTAATAGATAAACATAATATCTTATTTTTTTTAGACGAAAACCAACTAGTAAAAGCTGCTGTTATTTTGCAAATGGTTATACTTAAGTATTTTAACAGATTTAATGCATGCCTGTTGTAATCAGTATTAGGCGTTACGACTTGAAGCTTAACTCCTCCTTGGTATCAAATCGGGTGAAAAATTGAGGTCTTTGATTACGAGACACTGCAAAAAGCCCTCTTAAATTTTACTCTTTGCTGCACGATTTACAGAACCGTCCATTCGAGGAGATTTTAATAAAATACTTTTTAATACATGAAAAACCCATTAAACAGTATAAAAACGCTATAATTAAAAAAATTAAAAAACACGCCTGCCATGTCAAAAAAAAATAAAAACAAGTCAAATATTTGCAGTCGGGGTCGGTTACTTGGAACAATTCATTACAGGTCCCCCGACTGCAAATATTTAACTTGTTTTTATTTTTTTTTGACATGGCAGGCGTGTTTTTTATTTTTTTTAATTATAGCGTTTTTATTTAATACCTTTTAGTGAACAACAAAAAAACATGACACAACACAAAAAAAAATGTCGTTCGGAACCCTTTGCAGGCGATTTCGACTCACACTTGACCATTTTTTAATGTCCACATAGCCTATGTCACTCGGGATAACTCAAAGCTTCTAATGATACCACAAACATTGAAATCGGTCAAGCCTTTTATAAGTTATGGTGGAATAAAGAAACTCACAAACATACATACATACATACATGAACCCTGAAAACATAACACTCCTTTTTGGGCAGTCGTGTAAAAAGATTAGAATTTGGACGCTAAATTAAGGGATAAGATAGACCAAACACATAAATAAATGTAAAAGGTTTAATTAGTATTAGGCGTTACGACTTGAAGTTTAACTCCTCCTTGGTATCAAATCGGGTGAAAAATTGAGGTCTTTGATTACGAGACACTGCAAAAAGCCCTCTTAAATTTTACTCTTTGCTGCACGATTTACAGAACCGTCCATTCGAGGAGATTTTAATAAAATACTTTTTAATACATGAAAAACCCATTAAACAGTAAAAGATTAGAATTTTGACGCTAAATTAAGGGATAAGATAGACCAAACACATAAATAAATGTAAAAGGTTTAATTAAATATTTTCTAATATTGCGAAGACTACATGAGAATTGGCCTGTGCCCTGCAATGGCAAAGACTGGTTTTTATAAAATAACATAAAACAATATGTACAGTTCATTAAATATACTAAAATACTTAGCGTGTCGATGTACTATAATAATTTTAATTTCATAAGTTAAATAATTATGATAAGTACTCATATCAATAATGTATTATTTATTCTAAGGCTTCTTTCTTCGAAGATTCAACATCCGTTTCTTTCTTTTGAGGTTTTTTGGCGCCTGTGAAAACAAAGAAAACAATAAATAAAAGTCAAAATATAATATTCAAAAAGAAAACTAATCAATGTATTTAATTTAATTAAAATAATAATATATTTTTTCAAATCCTGAAGATTTAATTAAGCATGGGCAACACATGTTCAATACTTTTGAGGTATTTCAATGGTCGTTTTGAACAATAGAACATATTTGAGCATTTTTTGCCCAAACGTAGGTTTTTACTGTAATGGCTCCTACACACAGTGCCGGCGGCAGTGCCGCCGGGCGAGCCGCCGCCGGCCAAGCCGTCGCGCGTCGTCACACAAACAAATGCCGGCGGCTCTTTTGTGCGGCTTTGAATGCCGCCGGGCGCACGGCGGCTTGGCCGGCGGCTCGCCCGGCGGCACTGCCGCCGGCACTGTGTGTAGGAGCCATTATATAAGCTTGTCATATGTCTCTCGTGGAGACAACTATTAGATCAATATGCTTACTAAAATAATGAGTGGTTTTATTAAAAATTAAGAAAGTTTTAAGAAGTTGTTTTAAGTTTTCGGGAGTAGGTAATGATAATGAAACAAAATGCTTACCTCCTCCTAGCAGCAGCTTGAATAAAGTTGAAAAAGGAGCATCTATTAATAGTACTGCAAAGAACGTGACTATGAAAGCAAGCGTATAGTGGCTCAGGAACTTGTAAATCTGAAAGCATAAAATAAATAATATTTACATTAATACTTTCAGAATGTGTCGCGGTCTTGAGAAACGACCTAATAGACCCATGTTTTTGGTCCAGGTCCAAAGAATCGGATTGCCCAGCAACCAAAAGAATTTTAAATAGTACAGAATATAATATTCTAAATTTCTAACCATCGCACTAACAGAGAAGTATGTCGGCGATAACGCTGTGTGATTGATCGCAAACAGCATTCCAGAATGGAAAAGATATATTCCGTATGACAAACGAGAGTGTATCTTCCAAACACTCAAGGATAAGAACCAGTTAATGGGACCTGAAATAAAAAAATAAGGACGTTAGTGGACGAAGTAGCTCGACTTCATCGATGTGTTTCTTAAAATAGGCTATTTTTTATAATCCACTACAAATCAACTTGTAAATCCCCTGATGAAGCTAAAAATTACAATAAAAGTAAAAAAAAAAATTAGTTAGAAATAAGTGTAGGCGTTTCAAAAAAACCATTTCATTTTTTAAATATTAGTTCCACATACCTCCATAACCATTGACACACATGTATATAAGAGTCGCAATAAAAACTGCCCAACATGGTCTGATAAACGAGTTGTAGAGGTTGATAACGGTTTGACTAAGCCTATCAGGCTGTCTTATGGGATAGTTGGTGTATATGACGAACGTAGATACTGAAAACGCTGCCAACCAGATACACACGACCTGCCACTGTCAAAATTAAGAAAATTCCTTTTGTGTATTTCGATGTCATCAGATAATTTGAGTCACAAACAGGTTTGAAATATATTTGAATCAAGTATTTACCTTTTTCAGTTTAATTTTATACATTTTGACGAAGTATCCAAATAGCATGCCTACGAAAAATGGCGAAGCTCTCGTCAGGGTGTTTACATAATAGTTTTCGAAGTAATCTCGCCCCCGTGGTCTGTAAATAAAATTTAATGTAATGTCAACCTAATCCTCCAAAGATCATAGAAAACAATCAAATTATTAAAGACTTAATAATTATAGGGACTAAAGACCTTTAAATTTACTTACCCGCCCATAATGGCTGAGAAATCTTTGATGAAATTATATGTGGTAGATGCTGCAAGGATGGCCAATAAAGCTCCAAACAATGAGATCAAGGCTAATTTCTTTTTGCCCAGTAATACCCAGAATAAAAGTATTGGGGAAAGAACATGTAGTTGGACATCTATCGCCAAGTACCATGTCTGGCCAACGCACTGGAACAAATATTTAATTTAATAATAATAATAAATCTTTATTTTCAGACCATAGATCCATAACTAAAACAAAACTCTACAAACAAAACAAACAAAACAACTTACAAACTAAAACACGTTACACAAAACAAACTATATTACATATCTGAAAGATGGCCTGTGTGCCGCCATCCAGCGACACATTATTGGGCCATCAACCCTGCCGGCTACAGTAGCCACGAGGCTGTTGGGGCTGCCACGCACCCGGCGCATCAGTGATGCAATTCGCAGACGCAGCAGCGAGCCGAAATTCGGAACGCGTGCGTCCGCGAACATCCCCGAAGCGCTACAGAAGCGCGGCAACCCCAGCAATACCCGGAACGCGTTATTATATTGGACTCGTAGAGCACCGTACGAGCCTTGCGTATAACTGACCCACAGGGCACACGTGTACAGCCACAGGGCACACGTGTACAGAAGATAATCATTTAAGGAATTTTCAAACTTGAGTGTCTGTTGATATAAGTACAGAAGTTCAATTACTAATACTAACCGCATAAATGGGGTTCATGTAGTTTTGCATATGCAGCAGTGTAGACCACCAAGTAGTTCTGCATCTTTCTGCATGATCAGCTATTACAGCCCATTGTGGGCCATCCCAGATGCGGATCAAAAACGAAGCTTCTAATAGCGCTACTGTGGCAAGCAACGGAAACATGCGCAGAAGTCTGTTCAGCCAGAACAAATGGATGTTCTTTAGAAGCTGTTCTGGAATTAAAATCATCTCATTTACTTGCTTACAGGGTAAAGATTCTATATTCAAAACTTCCATACTCAGGGTACTAAAGCTAATTTGGAATGACAATCCCGATCTTTATATTGAAAAGGTACAAACTTACTTCCAGTAAATTTTCCAGCAGTTGTATAAACAACGAGGAAGCCACTTAAAGTGAAGAATGTGTCCACGGTTATATGCCCTCCGGTGATCCACATACTCTGCCATGATTGCTCCCACTGAACAATTAACAATAATCATTTGTTTTATTTTTGTGTAGGAAAGACAGTCTGCAGCGTAAAAATATTTTTAGATATTAGGTATTTACCATGACCGTTTCGATTGGATTGGCCCATGTAGTCTCAGTGGCAAATGTATGACCCAATACCACCCAAGCCATTGCTAACGCTCGGATTCCATCCAAACATTCAATACTACCAGGTGTTGAAGTGAACGTCATGACGCGACGACCATTTGTGTATACTGAAAAAGCGGTGCCCAAAGCACTCACTGTCTTAGGATCTGAAATAGTAAATTAAACGTTGATGTCATAATCGTAAAGATATGTTTATATTATTTATCTACGAATCACAAAACTTACCATTTTTCAGAATCATCTTTTGATAAATATCGTAAGATGTACTCAGTATAGTAAGTAATCCAAGTATCGAAAACACAACCCTAAAAAACAAAAAAAGATGTTTTTTAATAAGATAATATAAATATTACAAATTTGAACTCAAAAAAGTTTGGAGATAGATTTGGCAGGCCTATGGGATACAATTAAAAGAAATACGTGAACAAGTTAATGGTTACTTACACGGCGACTATGTCAGCCGGGACCCAAGGCTTATCATTAGGCAAACGACAGAATTCATCGGTATACTGAAGACCCACAGCATTGAATACTTGTAGCGCCTGTTGCGTTGTACATGATCGGGGAATGCAGACTGCTAGCCTAAATAGTAAATTGGAAAACGGGTTTTCCGGTGGTAAACTAAAAAGAAAAAAATAACATTTAGGGGACCTTCGGAGTCTCTTAAGGTTATATATCAAATACGGATTCCGTCACCATAAACAAATCTGGTGTGATATTCAAAACAATAATCAATTATATCCGATAATCATAAACAGATAACGACAACAATTTTCGTATTACTATATGTTCGTCAATTACCTTCTATGTATTCCGGTCATCCCAAGCATTTCTGTTTTCATAGCATTGTTCTTTTCCCAAATTTTCTCCATTTGATCAAATGATAACAATTTTGGATCAAAACTTGACTCTCCATAATTGATTGGGAAGTCAAAATCTTGATTTAAAGGTACTTGTATCATACAATACTTTCCTTGAAGTTCAGAATGTGGTATTTGCTGATTCAAACCAAGGCATTGGTGATAGTTTCCCAAATCTAGATTATTTCCTTCGAAAATGCCTTTCGGGATTCTGAAGCCAGCATCAGCGACTATTGAAAAAAGAATAACTTAGTAGGTATCTCCAAAACTATGGAACTCTAACTTATGTTCTTATGTGACTGTTTTAATCAATCGAAACAGGTTTTTTGTGTAATAAAATTAAACTGGCTGAGAGATATTTTAAATTTTCATAAATCTAATTTATGCGATTTAACTTCAGAACAAAGAGAACTTCAGCAGATGTACTGCACCAGCACTCGCCTCGAATCAGAAGGGCGTCTGATTCGAGGCCTATCTACATTTGCCCTTGCCTCGTCTCGGATATGAACATTGCAAAGCATCCTTGTATATACCTCGTCATGTCTGAATCCGCGTTTTTATTTACGCAAGGGTCGTAAACAGGAATAGTACTTACAAAATGCAGCCAGTAAAGTATTGTTGCCAATATAACTTAGTTGTTCTTCACATAACTCTTCATCTAACACTTCTTCATATAAATCACTATCAAAACCTTCATTTGGTATCGGTAACGTAATATGACCACTAACTAAACTAAACGTAAGAATATTAACTAAACCTAAGACTAACATAATTTTCGAAACCATTTTTATGCCATTACAATTCAAAATAATGTCTACAATTAAAACTCGTTTTATATATCAATATTAAGGCTAAATGATTAGGTAATCTTATCGTCTTTATTGGTGATTCAAAGAACAGTTTATTGAGATTATTAAATCAGAGGAAGGAAAGTATATCAATGGATGATCAGTTAACTTGGGTACTGTTAGTACGAACGACCTGACCGTGTGGACTACTGGTTTAATTAATGCTAATTTCCATGAAGAGTTATTTTCTTAGTATAGGGAGAGGGCGATTGGTGAGTCTCCGACAATTAGTTTACCATCGCATTATATATTTATAATTCAGGTTCTTTATCTTGCTAACGTCCACTCTGTTCAATCGACCAATTGAAAATAATACTTAATCCTGCGGTATTAACAGTATCAATAATTACTTTAAATGCAGATAGCGTGTATGGGGCAATATAAACCTAGTGATCCACCTAGTAATATTTTTATGGATTTCCTCCACCCTTTGGTACGTGAAGGAGCCTGACTCTAATCAACTTAACCTACTAAAGGAAACTAAATGGAGACTGATTTCGTCCACCTTGTGAACCAGTAAAGGCTTGGGTAACTGCTAATAACCCTTTGCTCCTTTTTCACATGCATAATTGCATATAGACACTTCTGCAAATAAATATTGTATAAAGCGTATACAATGGACTCGTAATCGAGCTATTTCAGTAGATAAACCTATCGGGTCATGATCATTAAAGTCCGCAGTGATAAGTATCAAAATATAAATACTAAGTGATAAGCCTGTGACGGCGGTCTTCTTTTTGTACTTCATAAGTTATACTACGTGTTGTAACGTGTCGTAGAGAACTTACTTTTACATAAACATCCGAAGGGTATGCTGCTTGTGTGAAATAGCGGAAGGAATTTCATAAAATTCTTTGTTATATAAGCTAAAAACAAAGACATTTAGCTCGAGCCGTCCATTGTGTCAAACCAAGTAGGATATGGTCACATTTTATAACAGGACCCTCCAAAAAACCCCTAGAATTTTACGTTTAGCACATTTTGCTGAATGATTCTGTATGTATCAGAAGGAATTCCGAAAACATTAATCTACACAATTTTATTTGTATCATCATCATCCATACTTGTCCTCCCATTGCTTGGCATAAGCCTCTCTTTCGTGCCATTTCTACGGTCCTCTGCTAGTTTCATCCAGACTCGACCCGAAACTATTCGATATCCCCTCGACCCATCTTGCTCAAAAGCAAAACACTTTGGTTTTCGACATTCACTCAAGGTCGAGGTTTCCATCAGTTCATTGAATAGGAAAACTAGCCACAATCACGTGAATTCTGTAAGTTCTATGTATGGTCTTCCATTTATATAATCTGTATTTGTTCTATCCATGACGATTTAAGATTTAGATTACACGGTATCACTGAGTTGTAAAGCATATTATGATTAATTATTGAGGAAAACAAAAGAATTAAGGTAAGACCTTAAGGAACGGTTTTTCCAACGAGATAATCTCTTTTTGAGGGATAAATGTCATGTCTGAAACATGTTGTATTGAAGAACTAACAATTATTTCTCAGATAAAATTCTGGCGTTGGAAAAACCGGGCCTAAATGTTCAAAAGCTAAGATGGCAAAATAGATCCCTTAAAATAAGTAGACTGATCAAACATCACTTATACACTTTCTGAGTTTGGGTGTGATAACACCCAAACTCAGAAAAAGTGTAAAGAATAATATCTAATTTTACTGATTTTATATACATTTATTTATATATACATCAGCAACTTTAAAGAAATAATGAACGTGCTTTGGGATTATGAACCTTAATTCAATGACTAATAGTTCAGTTTCCATCACATTCAAATTACTTTTAAGCCCTTTTCGGTAATATTTGTCATTCTAAAATGAACTTAAACACATGTTGTCAAAGTTGATAATAGCGTAATTAGTAATAATGTTTAATTCTCTTTCCATATTGGCTTTAGTTATAAACTCACTATTGATAACTATTTGATTCGATGACCTCTATAATCCATTTACTTAGTAACTCGATAACTTAGTGACATTCGATATTAAGTATTGTGTAGGCTTAGTTTTTATATTATTGTAAATATTTTAAGTTTAATAATTATAATTTTTAATATAGTATTAGGTATACAATAATTTAAAATACAATATACACATAGGTATACTAATCGAGTATAAGATCATATTTTTCGAACGAATGTATATTACCATATATGCCATGATTAGAATGGGATTAACAATTGGAACACAAAACATTAAAAAGTTTACCATTCTTGCACACTTAAGCCACAATAAATTGTATCATCACGATTACAGATCGATCGTAAAATAAAATTGTCGTAGTCTATTTTTGTATCAAACGATTGATCGTAATCTCAATGAACGTAAATCATTTTATCATTCATTTGATCCTCATTACAAAGACACAGATACAGATACAGATCTTTTCTTCCATGCATAACTTTAAAAAACCTTAACCTTCCTTTTATTCGTATAAGTTAATATTATTTTGGAGCTTCACGGTGTTCCATAGATTTACTATGGAAAATATAAAAACTAAAACCAACTTATTTATTAATTACACTTATCGAATCCTGACATCACCGGATCACCCTATACGCAAGAAGTCCATACATGGACGGTGACACCACTCGTTAACCACGCGCAGACCAGCCGCCGTACACAAGTGACTTTTCAACAAGCGTTAAGAATTATAGAAATCGCGCAAAATTACTTTGTCACTTCCAAATCCGATTTAATTGAAGATAATATACAATTATCTTCAATTAAATCAGCGTTAACGCTTGTAGAAATGTCACATGTTAAGATAATTAGTTGAACACTGGTTGTCAACACGACGCCATCGTGAGAATTATCCTTTAACAACCAGTTGACGTCAAGCTACAAGACGGTGTTCTTTTAATAATATTATCAAAATACTCTGAAAACTACCTTCATTGCCATAATGAAAAACACTTTTTTTTTAAATTCATTTTATAATCTTTATTATTATACATATTTTGTATTTTTAAATATCAATTTACAATAACCTAATTCTTATTTACAATTCAATACTTAAATTAGATCTTATATATCTAATATAAATAAAACTAACACGCGTCAAAAAATTCATCTTCAACCTTGTCAATGGCGGGAAACAGGCCCAGCAGGCTGGCAGCATTGCCGCGTTGGCTATGCCGATTCTCTGTGCAAGGAACAAACCAGCTCTCTGATCACGAGTAGAGTACACTACCAAACGTTTTGACAGTTCTTTAAAAAAAAATTGTGCACTCGGACCCCATGTCCCGAGCGTTTCAACCCCGAACGGCTCGAAAATATAATTACCCATTATGTTATTATACTTTCGCCGCTTTAGGGTCTCCGCAGCTCCAGCAGCAGCGCCAGGAGAGGCCGCCGAACTTAGAACGTGGGATGGCGCAAGGGTGTCGACGGACGTTGCGTCCCACACCAAAGGTCGACCCAATTTTTAAGGCAACAATGACAGTCAGGTCTCTTACCATCGCTGCGCACCAAACCATTGGGTTCCAAAACAGCTGGTACACCGGCAGTGACAAGAGCACGACGAAATTTACAATTAATTAAACGAGTAGTTTTTCACTACCCATCTTACAGATCTCATTTACTTTCCTCTAAAATCTTAATACTACTTAGTCTCAGATACACTGGAATCAATATGAACTCCAGTATCATCAATACGAACGACATTGGGTTCTTCATTACTATTACTAGACATTGGAACTGGTTCGCTTTCTATATCTTTTAAATTATTGGGTTCTACTTTATTTAAATCAGGCTTCACATCATCAATTTGCGCTATATCCTTAGTGAGTGCTGGTTTTTCATCAACTCTAGTTTCTTCTTCAATTTTCTTAGCCTTCATTGGTGGTTTACCCTTTTTGGCTGTGGACAAAAGATAATAGTTCGTCAAACATAACAAAACTTTATAATATCGGACAATTAAATAAATACTTGTATTTTTTTATATACCTGCTGCATCCATGAGCAATTTGAATAAGACAGACACTGGAGTATCCACCAGTAGAGTGAAGAAATATGAGATCAATACTGCTAACGTCATATGCGCGAGGAACTTGAATACCTGTTGAATGGGTAATGGATTAATTATATTCATATACTTCGAATAATTTGAAACAATCATTTTATATACCCACGAGACAAAATATATTAAAAAACTAAAAACAAAATATTTTTGTGCTTTCTAACAATTTTGAAATTTATCTATTGAAAATCCAATCTTTTTGCATGTTAATGATATAGATGTTATCATTGATTTTGTTGGACGACAAATTATACAGGTATTGGTTATCAAATCTTGATAAGTTAACAAAGACGTCAATACTTACAACTCCCGGCACAGTAAAATAGAAAGGTGTTATAGTAGAAGCATTGAGGGTAGTCATCAGACCGAAGTGGAATACGTAAATTCCATATGTCAGACGAGCAGGCAGCCTCCACATGTCCAGTGATAATAGCCAATTAATCGGTCCTGAAAATAAATAACAGAAATATTAGTTACGAACTGTCAAAAAATTCAATCATGGGCTAATAAAAATAATAATTAATTCTTAAGCATAGATTCTCACTAGTTGTTCCAAAAATCAGTAAACAATTTTCCACTTTCCAAAATGTTCTAAAAGTATCTATCTAGTGGTAATTTTGCTTATAATGTTTTACTTCAATAATAATAACTCCAACGTCATTTAATGAACTGATAATGGCTAGAATATCGGATATAATAGATACAAAGGTCAGGGTATTTAAAAATTATCTTTATCTATATTACTTGATATTGATATATTAGATAATTGGGAAATGTTTTAGTTTATTACCTGCATAACCATGCACACATGCAATTATCAACCAGGATAAAGCAACGGCATACGCAGGTCTCATGAAGGAGTTCATGATGTTATCTAACAACTTGTTATCATAATCGAGTTGTTTAATAGAATACGTAAAGTAAACAATATATCCCACAATTCCAGCGGAACATGCCCAGAAAAAGATGGCTACGATCTGAAAACAAAAGAACTTGTATTAATATTTTCAATAGTAGTAATCTTACTCAAACCCTTGAAATCTAAGCTTAAAGTGTTTCCACTACAAAATGAATTAAAATTTGTATCTTCTATGGCCAAGTACCAAAAAAACAGTTGTTTTTTTTATAAAATTATAATATATTGTTTACTTTGCAAACTCATTATGAACTTTTAATAAACTTACCGATGGAAGTTGCAATTTCTCCTTGCGATAGAGATGAAGCACATATCCAAAGATAAGACCAACGAAGAACGGGGAAGCTCGAGTGAGGGTGTTGAAGTAATACTTCGCCAAGAACTCCCACATCTCACTGGAACGACTGGAAAGAAGAGCAAAAATATAATTTAAAAATCTAGGATCTTTGCGGTTTGTCCGTGGATAGGTGACCCACCCATACACGGACTAGCTGGTTAAGATTTTTGAATCCATGTAGCCATTTGGCTTTAAAATTGGGATCAAACTACTGTAGCTATTTTGGAAAGACCTTCAGCTACTTTATTGCTGAATGTAAGTTTTTATTGAAATTATTTAGGAATATACATTCGCTTCATGTATACTATGACGTTCAAATAAATCCGGTAAGACTGGAAGCCAACCCCAACATAGTTTGGGAAAAGGCTAGGCAGCTTCTTTATAAGTCTATGTGAGCAAAGCCAAATTTCAAATTACCTCGGCACTATAGTACCAGCTGGTACTTCGATATGGAAACAGAATATAGTAGACGCTATGAGCACCGCCAGTAATCCAGCTACCAAGCCCGTCCATGCGACTTGCTTCTTGCCAGAAAACACCCAGTAGAGGACTATAGGTGATATGACGTACAGCTGGAAGTCAATAGCGACGTACCAGGAGTGAGGGATACACTGAAATGACAAAATTGTGATGTTAATTTCTATTCAGATAGTATTAATATAATTTTATTAATATAGGTTGAACTTGGTATCAGGTACTCAAAATAGGAAGCTAAAAAACTAAAATGTTACATAATAGACAACTGCAAACATGTTCAGCTTTGGCGCTGTTATAAATATGAACAAACATACTGTTGTTTAGTAAATATTTATTAATATACAATAATACACACAAACATTCTTCTTGAATCACTCTATCCACTCAGTATTTGAAAATCCATTCAGTAGGTAGTTTATAGCGGTCAGACAGGCAGGTGCAATGGGGGATTTAATTTTATAATATTTATCAAAGAAGATATAGATAACATACAAAAAAATTTTGACGACCTCCGTGGTCGAGTGGCGTACGCACCGGTTTCAAGGTGTCGCTAGCTCTGAGGTCCCGGGTTCGATCCCCGGACGGGTCAATGTAGAAAATCACATTTCTACATTGTCTCGGGTCTGGGTGTTTGTGGTACCTTCGTTGTTTCTGAATTCCATAACACAAGTGCTTTAGCTACTTACTTTGGGTTCAGAACAATGTATGTGATGTTGTCCGCATTTATTTATTTATTTAATGCAGTTTCTGATATTAGCCGCATGAGGGCAGCACCTTCGCCTTACTTATTCAAATTCAAATATTCTTTATGCAATATAGAATAAGACCTATCGAATAAAAATATATAAAAACAATTTTCTTACCATATTTCTAGGGTTAACTATATTCTGCACATGAAGTATTGTAGACCACCAATTAATTCTACATCTGTCTGTCCAGTTCGAGACTTGCACCCAATGAGGCCCGTCCACCACTGTGTTGTAGTACGTGGCTTGAAGAAGAACTACGACGGCGAGTAAGGGCGTAACCCTCATGAATCGATTTAAATAAAACCAGTGAAGATTCTTGAGGAATGTTACTGAAACAAAAATATTTTAGGCTAAGTAAAAAAAAATAGTGTGACACAGTACCGCCCAAGGCAATTAAGAAGTCTTAAAGTCATGCTAGTTCTAGTGATAGATTCTATAGAGATAAATATACATAATGTACTGTATATTGAGTAATATTGACCGATGGTAGTATTGATTACTCCATAAAACTATTATGGCGGCAATACATCATAATATCTACAAGGCAAAACAGTCTATCTACCTATGTTCAGATAATCGCAAGTACATTGTGACATATTTAAATTAAAGAACTAGTTAATAAAAATACGATTATGTCTATAAAGCTTATGAATTTACGTTGCCATCTAGATGGTCTAGACAGGATTAAATTTAACTGTCTTAACTTAATCCTGTCTAAACCGTACAATAAATTCATTAATCTATGCCTACTGTAGCAACGGCTGCTCAATAAATATATCTTTGGTCATATTTTAATAGGATTACTTTGAATTGATTAGATTTTATGAATTAAACAGGTATCCAAACAAATAACCTTTCAATCATGTAAAGATTATGTTGTTTTGCCTTCCGCCCATAGTAAAAACTTGACTTCATTAAAAAAAATTGATATCACAATAGAAAATACTATTTAATGCTATTATCTAACCTTAAGTATAATAATAAATTATTAATCTGAAGATAAATATAGTGGGCATATAATCTAAGATTGCACTAAATATTTAGCATAACATAACATAACATACCATCACGCCTGTATCCCCGAAGGGTTAGGCAGAGATGTACCAATGTACACCCACAGTTCGCCGGTATGTTTTAGGTCCCATGTAATAGGGGGCGAGCCTATTGCCACTAACCGGGCACAAATCCAAACTCCGACCTGCTACTGAGAATTTCATAGAAAAACCCAATAACACCTTGGTCGACTTGGGAATCGAACCCAAGACCTCTAGCGTAGCAGTCGCGCTTAGCGCCACTAGGCCAACGAGGCAGTTAATATATATAATAAATATTTAGCGCTACAAAAAATAACAAAATACATTGCAATAAAAACTTAAACTATAATTCTTGTTCCATAATATACTTGTATGTACCTTTGTGAATTCAATTTACAAGTATTCTGTAACTGTCATAGCAGTAGGTGTAAAATAATACTATACTAAAGCCAATCTGGAAAGAGAATGAAACGTTATTACTAATTACGCAATTATCAACTTTGACAACATGTGTTTAAGTTCATTTTAGAATGACAAATGTTACCGAAAAGGGCCTAAAAGTAATTTGAATGTGATGGAAACTGAACTGTTAGTCATTGAATTAAGGTTCATAATCCCAAAGCACGGTCATTATTTCTTTAATGTGGCTGATATATAGTTCAAGATTTTTATTGTCTCTAATCCTGGCCTGGCTAAAACAACTCGTGACTTCTCTTGCCTCTTTTTTGCTAACAGCAAAGAAGTGAGACAAAATATATATATAAAATAATTAAAGACACTAAGAATGTGAAGGCTACGCAATAAAACAAGAAGCTATCATTACTACGCAAAATTTATGAATGTTATCTTTAAGCATAAAAATCATGCGAACTAATCGGGCCAATTAGATTGATTAACCAGCATGTTTTAATTAATGAAATTTTCCAAAATATTTATCACTAGATACCAGTTTTGAAGAAGTTAATGCAACAAATTCAGAACGACAAAAAGTTCTTTTTGACAAACAAAGTTCAAATCAGTAACGTTTTTAGAATTTAAACCACAAGCAAATTGTTACATTGTCTAAATCAGGACCCTAGTTTAAAATTTTACGTAAGTTTTTGAGATTAAAATTGTGACCAAATTCTCAAATGTTAGTCAAGATGCTATGTGACCAGCTAAAAAGTGATACTAATTTTTAAGATCCTAAACAATTAAGTCTAGACGTTGTTTGTCATGATATAAAGAAATACAGAATTGGAAAGAGATCCCCATTCCTCGCGGTAGTATAAACTATCTAAAGTTGATGATGACGATTAAGGAAATAAGGTGAAATTTAATGGAAATTCCAGTTTACCTTGTTTCATTTTTGCAGCAGTCGTATAGACAAGAAGAATACCACCCAAAGTGAAGAATGTGTCCACAGTTATTGGAGCTACGGTTATCCATAAGGCGTTAGCAGATATCATCCACTGAAAAAAGCATTCAAAAATAAGTAAGTGACTTTATATAATACTTGTATCTTGCTTATAACTAAATAACATAAGCGTGAGAGTGAATCCAGGCCTATTTATGTATGCATAATCTCTCGTTCTAAATAAACTCGCAATTCCAGAATATAATCCCATCGGACTATATACTTGGTTCTAAATACAACAAAAAAATACTAATTGTTCATGGAACAAACCTACCATGTTAGAATCCATAGGGTTTGCTATAAATGGCTCCGTTTGGAAAGCGTGACCAAGAACGACCCACACCATAGCCAGACATCTGATCCCATCGAGACACTTCAAATTTTCAGGATTTGAACTAAATGTCGTTAATATTTTTCCGTTTGTGTAAACGGAGAACGAGCGACACAAAACACTCTGGTGTTTAACATCTGGAAATAATAAATTGATTAATGAGTAAAATACGAGTAAAAAGCAATTATAAAATATGAATTCAAATGAAGTAAATATATTCATTATTATTATCTGAATACCAATATCGAATCTCATAACTGAATCGTAAAGTAGGTAACAGTTGGCTTAGGTTTAGTACTAGATGATCGCGGTAGTTTGCATTGCTTTCCCGCCTGGTCTCCAGCATAAGGGAAGGGTGAAGCACTCCGGTGGTTTTAGCCGGTAAGAGTCCGGCATACCCCTCCGCCTTCCCCAGAGCGGAGGAAGTCCATGAGGATTTCCCGGGGAAAAAAAAAAAAAAAAAAAAAAAGCTTTAGTACTTGATATGTCTGGAAAACACTAGTATAAAACGTGTTTAATCCGGTAAGCCTGAAAGCCGACTCAACATAGCTTGGCTTGGAAAAGGCTACGCAGACAACTAATCTCACATTCCCAAAGCATATTCAGATCAAAAGAATGAGGAGTTCTTTAAAACACGTACCTGAACCGAATGGTATGGAAAACTTTTTACAAAGAACAATTATTTAGAGGAATAACGTTACATATTATCGCCATCCAAAAACGAAATTGTCAATGATCATTAAAAAAAAAATTCCGTCAGTCAATCCTAAATCAGAGTGATAGTATTTTCACTTACCGTTCCTAAATATAAAGCGATAGATCACATCGTACGACGTACTGACCAGAGTCAAAAATCCGAGTAAGGCAAAGAAGGTTCTGAAAAGAAACGGAATTTTCTTATTTGGGAATCAATCAAATCTAAAATTAAATTTTGAATACAGGTACGCAACACATTGTTTTGCAAAGCACAGTGGCTTGCATATAATGCACATAAACACACTTACTAATTGACAAATTAGGTAGCCTATAATCCTATAATCCGTATATCTGTATAATCCATTTTTAATAAAAGAAAGTACTGATATAACAGACCTCCCGGAACATTGTCATATTTAATTTATCACAATGTGCATGTTCCTTTTAGATTGTAAAAAAAAATACTTACATAGCTACTGCATCAGCTGGTACGAATGGTTTATCACCAAGAAGTCGACAATAACTATCTGTATACCGGAATCCGATTTCTGTCATATTGAAGACTAATGACGTCATCGCCTGTTCCGTAGTACATGCCTTGGGTATACACACTCCAAGTCGGAAAATAGCATTGGCTAATGGATGAGTCGATCTGTAAAATTGAAACAAACTAATAAAATATCAGTCCGAATGTTCGACTTTGAAATGACATTCAATATTATTTCCTATTAAGAATTCGATTAATAAGGCTGTCAGCTGGTAAACATTAGCTGATTATGTTCATGCTTGCAACGGGTAAGCCTAAAAACCTATATTACGATAGTGTCTCCTGGAATATACACATGTATGGCCATAACTTTAAAGTTCTGGCAAAAATAACATAACCAAATTTCCGTGAATGCTCTAAATGCAGTTCTGATCACAAATTAAATTCACATAAAGAAAAAAAATATTTAATCAAGCTCTAGATAATGGAATCCCTATAATCAATTCAGTTTAACTCTAACCGAGATTGCTGCGAAGCCGTAGCTAGCAGTTTCGGTGCCAAATAATTTTAAACTACACCTTTTTTAATCTCGGTGTAAATTGTGATATAAACACAGTGGTTAGTGACCTTGACTGCTATACCGGAAGTCGTGGGTTCGATTCCCACACAGGACAAATGTTTGTGTAATGAGCACGATCATTTTTTCTGTGTCTGGGTGTAATTTATCTATAATATGTATGTATTTAGAAATATATAAGTATGTTTATCAGTTGCCTGGTTACCATAACACAAGCTCTGCTTAGCTTGGGATCAGATAACCGTGTGTGAGTTGTCCCAGAATATTATTAAGAACCTAAGCACCAGTCACTTAGTAAAGAAAAACATATCAAAACTCAATTAACCTTAAATCAACCTCGAAATCCTCAAAATCTCCACTGAGAGCCCTCATTACTTTTCGTCTCATATTAAACTCTTGGACCTGAGAAGCAGTCTCTTCATCAATTCGTAAATTTCTCGGATCGAAGGGCAAATTGTCCGGAAGAGGCAATGTGAGATTCTGACTGAATGGAACCAGGATCGAACAATATTTTCCTTGGATGTGCATTTGTTCTACGTGAAGATTTATCCCTAAACATTGATGGTAGTTGCCGAGGTCTACCATGTTGCCTGTTAAAATGCCTTTCGGGACCCTCGCGCCTGCATCCAGAACTATAACAAAAGAGAGAATGCAAGATTATCACCAATTCTTTTCTCCATAATGGAGATTTTTTGAATGATTGAGCTCAACCATCAATCAATTCAATCAATCAATTCGATTAATTTGAATTTAGTGATTAATCACTGAATTAAAATTATGATGCCTTTGGTTCTTTAATAATTAGCCCCTGAAGTTTTAACGCAATTCTTGAAGTACACTTATCGCATATCAATTTAAATAAATTATTATTATAAATGAACACCATTATCTGTTTAAAATAAAACCACAAGAACTTTCTTAGCAAAGCTAAACCAGAGAAGAAAAATATATGTGAGACTGTTTTGTAAATTATAATTTTTTTGGAAATCAAGATTTTATTTAAATATATTTTTTTTTTTTTCATTTATTATATATGAATATTGCCCTAAAAATAAAATAAACACACTTACACTGGAATAACAGCATCGAGTTAGCCTTAATTACAGTAATTTGTCGATCACATTCTTCAGCGTTAATCGCATCTTCTATGATTGAGGTATCAATCGCCGGATTTTTTACTTCCCTTCCACTATTTACATTAATTAAACTAATTAAAAATAACAAAAAAGTCACTTTGTACTCCATAGTGGATGTTGTAGACGGATCACCATGTTTCTATTTCGACTAGAGGTAAATTATTTAAAATTAGATGGCAAAATAATCGAAATATTTGATTCAGAAGCGCAATTCTGCAACATATTTTTAATCAAAATTATAATTTAATCAAAAATTAATATTTTTAATCGAAAATATTTTTTATGGAGGGGCTCAAGGAGTCGCTCCATGTAAAATACGGTATTCAACTGAATCCGGTAAGACTGGTAGCCGACCCCAACATTGTTGGGAAAAGGCTCGGGAGATGATATGTTTTTTTTTTTACTTTAAAGAAATATAGATTATGTCAGCAATGATTGTATAAACTATACGTGAGTTAAAGAACATGGCTAAAAACTCATAGAAAAAAAAAACAGAATCGTCAGCAATTAAATCTATGCCATTTTTATAGGCATAATATGTACATTCAGAATATATGAAAATTTACTGCAAAACGATGTGGTACACGAGATATTTTTTAATCAATTCAACAATAACAAGTGTGTTTTAGATTTTTAAAATCTGTTGTAGCCGTGGTCTGCGAATTTATTGGTTATAAAAATGTTGTAACAGGGCAGAAAATCACATAATAATAGAGATTTTTTGAAGAATACTTTGTCAATCGAAAAGTAAACTCTAATATAATCAGCAAATATCCAAGGCTTTAACTATCTACTAATAATATAAAAAAAAATAATAATTAAATTTTTTTATTTAATATCTTTTAGTGATCAACAAAAAAACATGACACAACACAAAAAAAAATATCGTTCGGAACCCTTTGCAGGCGATTTCGACTCACACTTGACCATTTTTTAATGTCCACATAGCCTATGTCACTCGGGATAACTCAAAGCTTCTAACGATACCACAAACATTGAAATCGGTCAAGCCTTTTAGAAGTTATGGTGGAATAAAGAAACTCACAAACATACATACATACATACATACATACATACATGAACCCTGAAAACATAACACTCCTTTTTGGGCAGTCGTGTAAAAATCGATGAATTTTTGCAGTTCACTTTTCTTTACCTAATATTTTTATTTTTTTAAATCGTATTGTTGAGTGAATTTTTATTTACTAAGGAAATTGGTCATTTAACGTCAGTGTTACAAATTTTAACGGTTAATTACTCATCGGGACCATTTTAATAAAAAAAAGTATTTAAATAAAAGATTAATTTAAAACGTATATTTCTTAAACTTGTTGTAGAATTTCCTACTGCCTCCGTTATTTTGATAAATATCGTAATAATCCTATCTTCTGATTTCCCTCGGATAATAAAAGTTTAAATCTAGTATTATTACTTTTTTTTTAAGATAACACAATGACGTTATATAGTTATTAAATCTTGATTAGATTTAGGGTATTTTTTTATTATTTTGCTAATTAACATTTTTCTCTAAGGCCTTTCGTACACGTGGATACGCAAGTTTCACTCCACGTGTATTAGGGTCCTAATAGTTTGAATCAGGCGATAACTGGGTCGTAATAAATATTGATCGTAATATTTTCTCGTTTTTTTGTTCCAAAATAATCATGTACCAGCATCACATTGTAAAGAGAAATCATATAAGCCTAACACACGATGAGATTGCATCCTTTAATTAAACACCTAACGCCACCCTGTGTGTCAAATAGGTGTCAGCACAGCTCGATATCTCTTACACCGATACAGTTGTGCACCCCTATTTCGACGCTTAGTTAGGAACAAAATATAAAAAAGTATAACACTCTGACTTTCACAGTCTCAATTATTTAACTTGCGTCAAAATGGGTCAAGCTCCTCAGGACCTCTTTAACAAAGCTTTTATCATGTATTATATCATTCTACGTAGATTAGTTCTACGGAACTGACGAAAGCACGGAAATAAATAAGGTATTTTTTTCATTAAATGTTTTTTTTTATATTACACAATAGGCTTTTAAAACATCCAGTGGTAAAGTACTAGGAAAGACAAACACAATCAGTTTGTATCGTCCAATGGTCACCTTCTCATCATCTGACCATCTCGAGAGTACCATAATATTGTATTGTCATCGAACTTTTATAAGTATATATTTCAACGCAATCGGCTTTCAAGACGTGTTTCTAATTTACCTTGCTGTTTTTGGCCTAAACAAAAGAACAGACATACTTATTAATTTATAGTGCTAATTAAAGTACAGCTTGTTATGAAACTTTTCAACTAAATGCTAAGTATTTTAGTTACGTATACAACTATTTCTAATCATCACGAATCTTTCTCGGATATCAACAGGTGTTCGCAAAAATGTTAATTGCGCTACTGCAATCGATTAAATCGGTATTTAGATGTATTATCAGATATCTTTTGTTTTTTTAACCGATTTAAATGTAATAAGTAAGTACGTCCGGTACATCACGGGTGGTCAGTCGTTAATGATTGATGATTACTTTCGCTAGTACACATGCAAGAAAAAGAACATTTTCCTAAAAATGCATTGACGTCAAACCACTGTTGTTAAAGCCAATTATTTCCATTCAGGTGTTAATTATCTTTGTGATATTCTACTTAGATCAGTATTATCAATATCATCATGCTAATTATGATAGTGGTTCTATCGTGATATTTATCCTATTGAAGTAATATTATCTATAAAAAACAATCACATCATGTTATAAATTGTGGATGCTCGTTTGTTTCTTCATCACGTGAAAACCACTCAACTCATTTGGACGAAGTAATTCACAGTTTCAGACAAGCTGCCGAGTGGCTAAGACGTAATTTAGATGTGTGTATGTTTCACTGTCATTTGTATATCGTTAGAGTCATAAATATGTGGAAGACGGAGACATATGAGACATATGTCCGTGTCATGTCTCTGCCACTCGCCATTAGTGCATAAACTTTGGTGGTGGTGTGTACGTTGACTTAGCGAGACTAATTGCTCCATCGCGGTAGTTTGCAACGCATTTCCGCTTGGTCTCCGTTAAAAGGGATGAGGGAAACATCGGGCGTTTTAGCTGGTTAGAAATACTCTTTCGCCTTCCCCAGGGCGAAGTAAGTCCATCAGGATTTCCACAGGAACAAAAAAGCACCTCTATACAACTTATTGCATTCCAAATTTAGAGGCAGATAAAAAAATATATTTACATTATAAAACTAAACATACACCTTCATGTGCATGTAAACAAACAAGACGCCATTGATCTTAGTTTATTTTATGTTACTATATTATTAGTTTATTACAAGGTACTTGTTGTTGTAATGTCGTGGTGGCCTAGCTGTTCAATGTATGCACAAGGTTGCAGGCTCGAACCCAGGCAAGTACCAATTTGCCTTTTTAAAGTTATATGTACTTTCTTTATTATTCTAAGACACTTCTGACAAACGGTGAAGGAAAACATCGTGAGGAAACCTGGATTCCAAAATTGGGATCTGAAACCGCCAATCCGCAGAGAGCAAGCGTGGTGATCAATGCTCGTGCCTTCTCTATATGGGAAGAGGCCTGTGCCCAGCAGTGGGACGTTTATAGGCTGGATTATTATTATTATATATACTTAGTTTTTTATATGTCTGTGCAATGCCAAATTACTGATGAAAATAAAATACAGAGTTATAATCAAAACTTTATTAATCCTATGTTATTTACATCGAATAAATATATACTTATAACCTATACTTATAATATATACCATCGAATAAATAATACTTATAACCTAGATTTATTTTTATTAGAAGTAGGTAACTAAGAATCTAATTGTTGTATGTCAGTCTTTTTCGATTCAACGACTCCTTCAGTAGTCCGTGGTTTCTTTGCTCCTGTGAAAAATAACGATTTAAAATATTTACATACAATTCACAATAAAGGTTTTTTTATCGTTTAATGGTCATTTCATTTGCACAAGGTAGTATGTAATCTTAAGTATGAACTATTTTATTTACAAGCAATAAAATTATTATGGTCCTTTGTTTTAAAAACTTTATCTACATACGAGTAGTTTTCAGATTTCCTGTTTGCTGTTTACAAAGAAACATCTGCTTTTGTGGGTCAGTATGTGAAAGTCAAAATGCATTATATATAGTTACTCCAATAACAAAATTTGCGTAAAATATTTACCTCCTCCTAATATTAACTTGAATAGAGTAGAAAAAGGTGCATCTATAACTAGTGTCGCTAAAAATGATACTATAAACGCCAAAGTGTAGTGACTCAGGAACTTGAATGTCTGAAACAAAAAAGTACGTTACTTAAATGATCAATATAAAACAAATGGAGATTTGGGTACGAAAAAGAAGAATTAAGGGTCCTTCTATTTTTTATTTCATTTCCAAATACAAAATACTTTACATAGATGAAATTTTAACTCTATCGCCTATAATAATAAAGATTAATCTTTACGAAAATTCAACCAAAAATAGAAAATTAATTGACTAAATGTCATCTGCTAACCTCGAAACAAGGTTCTTTGTTTGTAATGGGAGAGTTTTCATAGCTTATCGCTTTTGAAGTAGCAATATTTAAAAAAATACATATACTTACCATTAAGCCAACAGAAAACAAGACTGGTGATATAGAAGTATAGTTTACCACCATCTGCAATGCAGAGTGGAACAAATAAATCCCGTATGACAAACGAGAATGTATCTTCCAAAAGCTTAACGATAAGAACCAGTTTATTGGACCTGGAACAAAAATAAATGATATCTTTATGCTACTCCTTTACATGTAATTTAAAATTGCTTATTTATTAGCTTGTAGGATAGGATAGGATAGTACAATCGTGAAATCAACATCCAGAACTAGAAAAAGGCCTTCTGCATATACATATGAGAGGGCTTTTCTCTAGCCGTCTTGGTCTGACCTTGCAAGACACAATGCATAAATGAAAGATTTAGTATAAAGGAAAGGATTAAGGAACCGAGCATATCTTATGAATGTTATTTGAGAATAGTGAAAACTATAGCGACTTAGAGATTAAATTATTTCCAAAAGTGAGTACAGTCACGAGCAAAAATATGTATACACTACAATTTTTCATCGATATTCTCTTCAATTCTAGATTGGTATTGTAAGACGTGCTATGAATAAATTATTGAAAACAGTTAATTATTCATTTTCATAGTTTTTTTTTCTGACTACCACACAAAAATCTCGCTAATTTTTTGTTACAATTTCGGCATGGGTATATATATTTTTGCTCGTGACTGTACAAGAATTGACTACTTCAGTATCATTCTACTTGTACTATAAAGTCAGTCCCACGTGATTTTTTACGGGCTCGGGCTTTTAATGAATATGTTTTTATGGCAAGGACTATATTTTAAAACTGAACTTATATACACAAGTATTTATATTTATTGATCTTACCTCCATATCCGTTCACACATACGTATATCATGCTCCCAAGGAACAGAGCCCAGCATGGTCTGAGGAAGGAGTTGTACAGACTGGCTAGTACTTGGTTGTCCCAACCCGGTTGCGATATGGGGTAGTTAGTGTACATGATGAAGGTAGACAGGGATAACGCTATGAACCAGTAGCAGATGGCTTGGAACTGAAACGAAAAAGTTGTTATATGTTGAGACTAAAGTTTATTTTCAATCCTCTAGGTACAAAATTTTGTATTCCAATAAAGTTGCAACGAGACCAAATATTTTTTATTTATTTACTAAATGAAGTTCCAAATCCCGAAATATATGTTGGTTTAAACTGTTATTTTGTATTTCACTAGTCTAGTATGACAATGAGAGTAATTTGATTCTACCCTTGAGACATGCTTCTTATTAAAAGGTGGCATGTAAGAGCTATTTACACGAGCGGAATTTTACGAAAGCCAGCCGCCGTTGGCAGCATCGTGCTCGTGTGATAGAGTGCTAAGGAAAGCCTTTTAGAGATTTAATTAAATTCAAATTAGTTCATACCTCTGACATTCGCAGCCTCGTGGTTTTCACAAGGTATCCAAAGATCATTCCTACAACAAATGGCGAACCTCGGGTTAAAGTGTTTATGTAGTAGTTCTTCAAGTAGTCTTGTCTCCTCCCCAAATCACTGTAAACAGTAAACGTTGCATTATAATGCTGAAATATGTTTTTTCATGATAACATCTTCTCACTCTACAACAATCATATTCAGACACGGTTTCTAAGTTGCCTTCTAGTAACAGAGTCTTCTTAATTTCTGTTGAATTTTTAAACGGACTGTCCCATAATATGAATATGTAATTAAAAGTTATTTACTTAGCCATCATTTCTGCAGGGAACTCCTTAATAAATATGTACGTGGATGAAGCTACCAGGATTGCAATCAGGCCAGCAAATAACGCTGTCCATGCGATTTTCTTATTGCCCGATAGCACCCAGAATAGGACTATAGGTGAAATGACGTGTAGTTGGACGTCTATTGCCAAGTACCATGCTTGGCCGATGCACTGAAAATGTATAAATATTTTAGTCAGTAATGTTATAACTTTAAAATAGCACTCTTTTGCAATTGTTTGAACTTTATTTAATTGATTCCCAATCTTCAGTTCTAAAGGTAAATGCATGTTTAAGCAGGAAAACGATTGAATGTAACTGTAGCTAGAAAGTCAACTGCAGTAAATTTAAGACCTGGACTCCATAGTTAATATGATTTCTACTTACTATTCTTTAGTAACTATTCTCTATTTCTCAAGCGAATGTTAAATAAATGTTCTGCAACAAAGTGATATCATCAAAGTAGGACAAATGTAAATAATCTAAACAAAGTTTCATAACCCACCATGCTATGAGAATTCGCGTAGTTCTGTATATGCAGCAGAGTAGTCCACCAACCAGCTCTGCACACCTCCACACGATTAGCTACAGCCACCCAGTAAGGACCATCAGACATATGGTTCAAATACGTCGCCTCTAGGAGAACAACTGTAGCCAGTAGGGGAAACATACGCAGCAGTCGGTTCAGCCAAAACAAGTGAATGTTCTTTAGCAGCTTCACTGGAATTATAGAAAATTGTTGAAATTAGAATTGGTGCAATATAAGGCTTGTAATTGTTCCGTCAACAGACAGCGTCTGTTTGATTGGAAATCATCATACAGGTCACTATGTATTAGAAAAGGCTTTGTTTTCTGTTATGTTTTCTTCAATTGAATACATTATGCTCACTAGTTTCATAATAATTGTACCTATAATATTTATTAGACTGTCTTAATAATGAAATTTCTACAGCCAAAAATTTGAATGCTTAACAGTTTTAAAAAGGTAAACGTTTATTGCTGGCATAACATTTAAGTTCACAGACGCTAAGTAATATAACCTAAAACAGTTACTTACTCCCGGTTATTTTTCCAGCTGTGGTATAAACAACGAGGAAACCACTTAAAGTGAAAAATGTGTCCACGGTTATATGCGCGCCCCTGACCCATATAGACTTCCAAGTTGGCGACCACTGAAAAATAACATATTTTGATTTTAATTCGTGCTATCTTCATGACATGTCTGCTTACAAATACCTAAATTATCATAAATTTATATTGAAAGTGCTGTTTTGACTAAGAAATAAGTTATGTTTCGACGGTTCAACCAGATCATGACACATAATATTTATAGAACGGTAGGTACATAGAATCGGACACGAAAAGTATAATAACCTGAAACCCAACAACTGGATTGGCCCAAAAACCTTCAGCCCCAAACGAGTGGCCCAGCACCACCCAAGCCATGGCCAGTGCTCGGATCCCATCCAAACAATCTATGGTACCAGGTCCAGATGAAAAGGTCATTATACGTCGACCATTAGTGTACACTGAAAACGACGTCCCGATGACACTTACAGTTTTGGGATCTGAAATATAAAACAAGTTTATAAAATTCATTACTAGCATCGAAGGTAATGAAAGAAAATGTATGGAATATTATAATTTTTGACATCATTATCATCAGATTTTATGACCTACTGCATATGCTTCATTGTAAATAAAGCGAAGTATATTATGCATAAAGACTATTATAATAATTCCTTAACCTTACAGTGAAATAAATACGAAAGAATGTAAAGATAATTTTCATACCATTCTTCAAAATGATGGTTTGATAAACATCGTAGGATGTACTGACTATTGTTATCAGCCCAATAAGTGAAAAAATAACCCTGCAACACAAAAACATCAAATGAACTAATGCACTAAAAATAAACGAAAAATTAAAGAATTTTCTGTACTTACACTGCTACAGTGTCTCCTGCTACCCAAGGCTTATCATTGGGCAATCGACAGAAATTGTCCCTGTATTCAAAGCCTATATCTGAGATGTCAGTATTCAGAAATGAATTAAATGCTTGCCGAGTTGTACATGGCTTCGGTATACATACAGCTAAACTCAACGTTAACGCTGAAAATGAACTACTTCCTAAACTAAAACACAAAACAAGAAATCATTAGATCACTAAACAAACCAAAAGAACTGGAAAGTATTATTTATTTCTGTGTCTTATTGACCATTTTGTTTTTAGTTGTTAAATAAATTAAGTACCTCCTTTGATCATTGGCTTGATTAAAAGCGAATGCTTCTATTTTCAGAGCATCAAATTCTTCTAAAATTTTGACTGTGTTATTGTCAAAATATAACTGATCTGGATTGATTTTCAATTCTTCAGTATAGAATGGTGATTCAAAACTTTGATTTAAAGGTACTTGAATTGTACAATATTTTCCTTGAAGTTCTGAGTTTGGTATTTGTTGATTCAAGTCAATACATTGATAATAATTGCCCATCTCCACAGTATTGCCTTGTAGAATGCCTTTAGGAATCCTAAGTCCAGCGTCAGCAACTGTAGGAAAAACATATTGTCATGCAGTTTTGGTTTGGTATTATATACACATATTTATTAAGAAAAAGAATTGGCGATCATTTAAAAACGTTGTACATATACTTTCATCATTTTATGGAATAGCAGTCTATCTGCTGTTTTACTGACACCTCTTAACTTAACGATAACACTGATGCACTAATTACGAAAAATGATTCATGTCTGATCAGTACTGATCAAAAATTAATTTGCTTAACAGTTTAGTTTTAAAATTGGCCAAGGACCTAAATATTTCAACATGGAATATCACTAGATTCAAATAATTTTATCTGTACATAGACAACTACCGCAACACATTTTCCAAAATGGTACTTACAAAAGGCAGTAAAATAGGCATTGCTCCTTATGAATTTTATTTGCTCATCACATAATTCTGGATCTAACACTTCTTCATAAAGACTTTTATCAAAGGCATCATTAGGTAAGGTTAAATCAATACTCCCTTTAACTAAACCAACTGTAAATATGTGAACTAAGAATAAGAACATTTTGGAAACCACCTCATAAACACATTATGCAAAAATAAATTAAGCTTCAAACAAAGTTAATCATATATATAGACAAAATGACCGCAAAAATCTTTTCCAATGATTACCTAATCTTATCGTCATAATAAGCCAGTTACTAAGATCTGGCAGAATATAATCAATTGATGAAACGATTTTACCACAAAGAAAGACGGTCAAGATTATGACTCACCAATTTGTGTGGTCCATTGAGCCACATTGATATATCAATGAGCTATTCCTAAAAGTAATCTTAGAGCCACAAGATTCACGGACTTGATTAAGATGGCCAAAAGGTCTCAGAACGCACGAATATATTGTAGTATCCAGTATGCGCATTATTATGAAGTTTGGCTTTTGCAATCGCTTAGGTAATCTAACAATTAGATTTAATATAATCTCGAGAGCCAAATGGCAAGGGAAAGACCATAAATTATAATTATAAGACCTTTATAATTGTCTTAAAATTCACTTATTTCAACAACTGTATTACCAGAACATACTACATGACATACGGCACCTCCTTATTAGTTCATTTATTTGTTATTTAATCAGGATAACAATAACTAACTATACAATAAGTATTACAGCAACATTTATTTGTTTTAATTGAACGTATCTAGTGGAAGTAGACATTTCATAGTCTTGTCTAAGGCATTTGACACTCTTAAGCTACCGAACTAATACATATACCGAAAGGCGTAATAACTATATGACTGTCCTCCTTTTTTTTATGTAGAGCATTTGAGGGAGGTTTTTGCTCATTTCTGGGACTAAAAAGATATTGTAATGCAACAAAAAAAAATTAGACTCAATACTACTTCCAAGCGCTATTGGGAGTTCAACAGGGAAGTGCAATAGGTACAGTATAAATTTCATGTTATTTAACTTATCTACATAAGGATATTTAAAAAGATGTTATCGTTTTATTCGAGTTGGACTTCAAACCCTAATGAGGTTAAAGTCCAGTAGCTAGTCTACTATTTTAATTATATAATTAAGATTCATACATGCTAAAATATCGGTTTGTTTATTAAGAGTTTTCACATTGTTTTTGTATTAGCGCAGCCGTCATAGAACTTAATTTTAATACTCATTGATCGTTTTTACTTACCTGACATACAATTTATTTTTGCGATAATTTTATTTTTAGCATCAAGTAGGTAATTTCCGAAAGTTGAGCAGAAACAAACTAATTTCTGTGGATTATGAGCACCACACGATAACTTCATGACTTAATCGTGATAAGTGCAAAATTTCTGAAGATTGTTTAGTTCCTAAGTCCTAATTACAATTATTAAGTAACAATGATCTTGATAAATTGCTTAGTAAAGATCTTGATGAACTGATAACGGTGAACGTTTCGAAATTGATAAATTTAAACAAAACAAATATACAATTAATGTTCATTTTTTTACCAGGAGTGGTATTTGTTCACATCCGCAAAGATAAGAAGATTATTAAGGACACTAATAATATAAATGCGAAAGCAACTGATTTGGAGGAAACTTGGTATGGCGTAAACTTGGTCCTAAGAAAGGACATAGGTTATATTTTGCTTTAATAATCGAAACCAATGCCGGCAGAAACGCAGGCAACAGCTAGTACAAAATAAAACAACAATATTAATCTAAAATAGGATCTGTTCAATGTTCATATCCACATAGATATGGACATTTTAATAATGATATTTATTCATATCTATACTTGCATATCAATATTGTGAATGGGAAAGTAACTCTGTCTGACTGTGTTACAGCATGGTGGAGCATTCAGCCTTTCACACTGACCTGATGACGCGTTGGTGCGTCAGGTGTGAGGGGTAGGATGTTTTGTTGTGTGTTTGTTCGTTCTGGCGTTGCGCGGCCATGGGTGCTAGTGCCCTAGGGTGCTGTCCTTTTTGTAATAATTTTGACATATAACCTAAGAAACCAATAATTTTGACGTTTGATAAGTGCTACTTTGTAGCCTAAGTTAAATAAATAATTTTTTATTTTGTTTTTTTTTTTTTTTTTTGTTTGTCTGCTACTCATTCTCGGCTAAACATTATATATAATAATATTTGAGCCTTCTTTTCCCAAATAATTTTCGGATCTTAAGATCATCTTAATTATTCACTACTCTTACTTATCATTCTCTATTTTCAATTGCTTTCTTACAATTTGTTTTCTATAACTCTTTATATTTTTGGTCGCAATAAATTTTATTTATGATAAGCATTCATAACAATTTGGTTTGATAATTCTCCAGGATGTCTTAAAAATCGAAAATTAAGTAAATTATAAGATAAAATAATAAATTATCATCGCAATGACTCGTTTTTTTTGATTGATTATATTATAATTTGTTTTAGTATTATTATGGTGTAAAGATACTAAAATTAATTAAATTTATGATTTAATGAGTGGGTATTAAGATAAAACAGATCCTTTTTATAGGATTAGATAAGTTTTTATGATCATAAATATAATTCCACACGAACTATTCTTATATTTCGGAAAAACCAGTCGTCTTAAAATTTATCCACAAGTTTCATATCAATATTTCACAATAATTAATTAGCTAGCTAATTTGCAGATAAACTATAGTTATTCTGACTTGGTATAAAACATTGTCATTTTAGCCAAAGAAAAACACGTGCAGAAAAAAAAACAATTATAATAATTTTATCTGGATAATTGTATCTAGATTAATTCAGACGATCAAAGCTGACTGAAACAAAAAAACATAGGTAGTTAAATCGTATTCGTTTTATTTTTCAACTAATCAGTATCGTCTTAATTGTAATTATTTACAAATAATTAATCATTCTAATACAGTATGGCGTTCAATCTGGATTATCCTATAATACACAATTTGATAAACCCTAAACATAGAAAAACAAAAATGTTAAATTGTTTTCATCAAGATGGTTAAACTGCACATAACAAAAATACTGTATTTACAAAGAATTAAGTATACACGAACATATCCCAATTCATATTATGATTAGTCGACATAATTTCTCTTTAAAACAAAACATAATATTGTCATGAGAATATCTTACGTATATAATTATCAACCACTCTTTATTCAAATCCTTATCCATACATGTCATTTCTTATCTCATATTTTTTGTTGTTTATAGATCGACTCCCGCACTAGGTAATTACTTTAATCCTTGTATCGTGGAGGTTCCACAAATACTCAATTCACATACACGAATAACACCCAGACTTGGAACAGACATTTGTAGATGCTTAGCCCATGCATGCATATTTGAGTTTCATATCCTTAGGAATATTCACACTTATTTTTAGTAGATACTTAATTAACTTGTTCAGTTTCATTCTTAGAATCCCTACGGATACCAGTATCATCAATACGAATCACATCATAATCAGTCTCCTTTTCACTAGAACCAATTTTAGAATCTTCACTACTTTGAGGTTCATTAGATTCAACTTCTATATTGCTTGGACTAGGTTTCACATCTTTAGTATCTATTACCTTAACGTCTGGTATAGCGATTTCAGTTTTTACTTCACTGATTTTATTAGGAACATCGTCCGTAATTGTTTTATTCGCTTTCACAGCTTCAGGTTTTGGTTTAACTGAAGTAAATAAAAGATTTATTAATTTATTACAAAAAATATATGTAAATAATTAGTTCCCTAAAAATGTATGTAAATTATTTGAAAATTATTTTAATTACCTATATCCATTAACTGCTTGAACAGAACAGCTATTGGAGTGTCCACTGTTAGAGTGAAAAAGAAAGAATACCCCAGTGACAGTACCACGTAGGACAGGAACTTGAAGAACTGGCGGAGAAAATCATGATTAATAAATATTCAATAAATAATAAATTAATGTTTATAGTTAGACTATACGTCAGATCTTGGAATAAGACCTGTTTTAAAAGCATTACATTAGCAATACAGAGTGTTTTACTAACGTAAATCTGGACCAGGGTTTGGAAATTTATAATAAAAATTGATATAATTTATTAATACTTACGAAACGCTCTACAGTGAAGTATATGGGAACAACCATTGTGGCATTTAGGGTGTACATGAGAGGATAATGAAATATAAACATCCCGAAAGTCAAACGAGCTGGTAGACGCCAAACGTCAAGGGACAGAAACCAATTTATCGGACCTGAAAAAAGAGAATATTTTAAGTCAAATTAACAAAATGTTCTTGACATATTTATGGAATTAAATATTTTAAGCTTAATTCATTATTGCTTGTGACGTCTGATATTAAAAATGCTCAGAATTTAAAACTAAGTATAAAAAGATACTGTGTTCAGAATCAAAATCAAATTGCAGTCGTGAATTTACTTATTTATATCTTTTCTAATTGACCGAAGACATTGACAAGTAGATAGAAAAAAATGAGCTTTGAAATGAAGAGTGGTTTGGTACTTTTATAAGCAAAATAGCGTTTAGTTTGTTGCTTGTTACCTGCATAACCATGCACACAAGCAGTGATCAACCAGCAGATAGCACAAGCGTATGTTGGTCTCATGAAAGAGTTCATGAGGTTGTCCATCAGATGGTTGTCCCAGTCCATTTGTTTAATCCTGTACTTGTAGTAGAATATGCCTGAGAGTATCCCAGCAGCGACAGCCCAAAATACGATGACAAGGTACTGGAAAGTTAATTCAAAATAGTAAATACGACTAAAAACCTTGCATTCAGAATAGAACATACAGTACAAAATTACATTAAAAATATATTTTAAATCGACAGACGATTTTTACATTTTATTTTTGGATGCCATAAATATAAATAAGAAAATCTATTGTTATATTCTACTTAACTTACCAATGGAATGTTTAACGGCTTTTTACGATGGACATGCAGTAAATATCCAAAAACCAGGCCAACAAAAAATGGAGAAGCTCTCGCAAGGGTGTTAAAATAATAATGCTTGTAGTACTGCCAAAACTCGGGAAAACGACTGGAAATAAAACGTATTATTTAATTATTTAGTTACATACCCTAAATTACTTAAGACTCGATTTACTCGAGTCCTTTTCTTTAGAAGAGTTGGATGAAAGTAATTAAGTTCAAATAGTCGACATTATTGAAAATACGGTATTCAGCTGAATCCGGTATGACTGGTAGACGACCCCAACATAGTTGGGAAAAGGCTCGGGAGATGATGAGTCGACATTATTGAAAAAAAAAAAACAAATTTATTCGACAAAAAAATTACTACATAGCAAAAGCCTCTTACCTAGGCACAATGACACCACCTGGCAAATCGAAGTAGAAGCAGTAACCCGCTGAAATTATTAAGACGATTGCCAGTCCTCCGAGCAAGCCAGACCAGGCGATACGATTCTTGCCAGAAAACACCCAGAATAGAATTAAAGGTGACACGACGTAGAGTTGGAAGTCGATAGCAACGTACCAGGAGTGAGTGATGCACTGAAATAGATAAAATAACTATGGAAGAAAATGTGTCTGAGTAGAGAAAAAAATTAAAGATGGTAATGGGGGGTACAAAGGTACTTATTTAAAAGCTTGAATTTAAATAAAACGTACTGGTTAATAAGGTTTGGGGTCGAAATCATTATAATTCCAAAGACCAGGAGCAAAAAAAGTATTAATTGACCATTTACCATATCAAAAGGAAGCATAAAGTTTTGAACATGGAGCATCGTCATCAACCAGTTTTCTCGACATCTCTCGACGTGATTGGCCACGGTCACCCAGTGAGGTCCGTCGACAATTTGGTTGTAGTACGAAGCTTGGAGGATTACCGCAACAGCCAGCATCGGTGTCACTCTCATGAAACGGTTCAGATAAAACCAGTGCAGATTTTTGACGAATGTCACTGAAAGATGAAATATCGTAGGTGAATTCATTAATAGAAATCTTAAGACTAAACTAATACTTCCTTTTTCTGACCTCCAACCAATTAGTTGTTTCGATGTGGATGCCAGTGGATGCAAGATTACGAATGTGTTCCCACCCGGTACTCAGAGAGAGTTGGTTGATGGTTAGATTTTGACACGCGATTCCGCATGGGAAGCCCACGAGGATTTCTTAAAACAAAAAATGCTACAGTGATTGCGACGTCAGTGGCGTGGACTATGTTTTTTAAAGGGCAGGTGTAACACTTGGCAAAAATCCAGGTGCAAAATCTATGTACGTAACTTCGCGGCTTAGATGCACGTGTTCTAGCTGATAATAAAATCTTTTATATAATCAGTCTCTTTGTTCGATCTGATGAGATTTTAAAATATACAGGTGATTAAATCAAGCACGTGTAGCTACTAGGTAGGTATGTAACATATATGGTATGGTCTTTATTAAGTATAATAAAGTAAATACAATTACAAAAATAGGCCCTACAAAACCGTATAAACGGTATATTGTGCCTAATAATATGACCAAGCACAGGGACTACTAAATATACGTTTAACTGTATATAAATCTCTTTGACCATTTAAAATATAAAAACAAAACTGTCTTTGACATTCTCAACTTTTAGTAGTAACGCAGATTTAATTTCCTTCTTTTCATATTAAATAATGTGTAAGAATGTGAAATTGATATTAAAATTTCTGCAGGCGTCTCTACATTTTTGCTATTTTTTTTTTCAAAATTCTGTCCTCGGTGGGTTTTACTGGTATTAAAATTACACTTATCTAAAATCCATCCCAAATTCAAGAACTGAATGATTGTGTTTTCCCTTTTTTTGCCTCAAACTTGCCACTGAGACTTCTAAGTTGCAACGTAAAAATAGTATTTATGAGATAATTTATTTAATAATGAAAGTAATATTAATAAAGGTCGTCACAAACATGTGTGGTAGACCGACTTAAATAGCCGCACTGCGGAAGCGTGGTAATGTGATCCAAGGGACTGACTTACACAAGCAATCGTACACATTCCTGCAATGCGTTAATTCCAAATTATATAGGAATTGCATTGAAGGATTAAATTAGAGTAAGTTTATCCTGCAAAAAATCCTGTTCTGTGGTTTTTTTTAATCATTCCAAAACAGGTCTTATTCTGCAAAATCTTTCTACTAAGCAAAATTTTGTTACCTACCTATCTAAAATACCTAAACAGAACGAATACAAGAATAACAGTATGTCAGAAGAAACTGCTAATGCCTAAAACCTGAAATGCATCTTTCATTAGTTTTGATCCAGCCCAACTCATATGGGCAAAAATATGGTCGATTTCTTGTACTTGCAAAGTACAAGAAATCGAAATCGCTTTGCTTTTATAATGAAATGAAATGAAATATTTTAATTAAGAAATATCAAACTTACATTGGTTCATTTTCCCAGCAGTCGTATAAACTAGAAGAACACCAGACATAGTGAAGAATGTATCCACAGTCATTGTGGCAGCAGTTAACCAAATAGCGTCGACAGAAAACATCCACTGGAAGAACAAATCAGTCACGATTACAATCATGAAACCATGAACACTAACATCTTCTTTTCCAAACTTTGTATTTAAGGCAGTCAAAGCTTTTGTTGATGATTATAAAAATATTCATTGAAGAATTTGTCCCAAGGTACTGGGGACCTTTGACCCTCGACCCTTGACCCCTTTGGGGACATTTATTTTAAACAAGTCAATATATGATATCATGTATGTTTTGAATAGTACAAAAAACTTACCCTGTTTGAATCTCTCCGATTTGCTATAAACGGTTCTGTACTGTACGAGTGGCCGATAATGACCCATAACATAGCTAAAGTTCTGATTCCATCGAGACATTGTAAGTTCCCTGCGGCCGTCTTAAACGTTGTTAATATTTGGCCATTTGTATACAAAGAAAACGATCGGTATAGCACACTCATTTGCTTCACATCTGAAAACAATTAATAGAATAGTATTAGAGAACAATCAACTAAAAACTCATAAAACAAAGTAAGTTGGTTAATGAAAACCGTTTAAAGTCTTTGAAATTGTTGGTATTCACATTACAATTTCGTGGTTCAACATTAATTAATAAACTCCTTTGTTAGGTGAATTTCAGTCATCATATGTTATGTATCGGTCATAACTGAAATATTATCACATAAAACCAAAACAATAAACTCACCATTCTTCAATACAAATCGATATCTGACATCATAAAATGTACTAACTAAAGTCAGGAATCCGAGAACAGAAAAAAACGATCTGAAACGATAAGATATAAAGTGTTTAATTATTTAAATCAATAAGCGGATGCATTAACATTTCATTGGTTTTGATTGATGCTAATCCCGATACTTAAATAAGATTTAATTTTCAGGCACGTGTCTCTTTCAAGAGAAACTAACTCGCGAGTCCTAAAAAACTTTGTCTAATGAATTGTTGAATGTCCATCTGTCGCTACTTTAAACCTTATCATGATAGAGAGCGCATGAGACATGAAAGGATTGAAGTTTAGTAATTATTTTTTTAAATATTATTTCGATTTAGTCACAGCATAGTGGGAGTTTCCTAAATCATTTAATTCACATACTCAAACAATATCCAGACTTGTAGTTACGAAACTGTACTCAGAATCGAAACCGTAGCACGTCGTACATAGTGGTAACTAGCGTGGTGACCACTTGGCTATCCGTGCAGTCAATTAGGCCATAATATAATAGGTAATAATATCTTACTTACACAGCTACAAAGTCAGCAGTAACCCAAGGTTTGTCATCAGGTAGCCGGCAGTAATGATCAGTATATTCAAAACCAATCCTCGAAACATTGAAAAATAAAGAAGTAATGGCTTGTTCCGTAGTACATGGTTTCGGTATACAGACTGACAGTCGAAAAACCATATTGGACAGAGGATTTTCCGGTATAGTTCTGAAAGGAAATAAAATGCACTAGGCTAACAAACTTTTACTTTAGACGCAGAGTAGGCAATATAAGAAGGTGATCTTTACTATCGCGTGCATTATCTATACTTATAATAAATCTGTAGAAGTGAAAATTCTGTACATTGAAAATATCAAAAAAATGAATGGCGGGGGGTGTTACTAGACCGATACCGAACCCAAAGGTGTGAAAAAAAAAATTTTTGTCTGTCTGTCTGTCTGTTTGTTCAGGTATCACGCAAAAACTACCGGTTCGATTACGATGAAACTTGGTATAATTATTCTTTATTATCCTGAGCACCACACTGGGTAGTTTTTTATCCCGGAAAAGTATAAACAATAAAAAACAAACTTAATTTTGCGGTTAAAAACTCATTGATAAGTTTCGTCATCCACGCGAACGAAGTCGCAGGCACAGCTAGTAAGAGATGAATGTGTATTTAAAACAAATCAATACGTAAATACATCGATAGAAGCAGTTTTTGGGGAATCATAAAACTTAGTTGAAATCTGTCTAAAAACAAAACAAAAATAATCATTTTCTTATCACAATATAGAGTCGAAATCCGATAAGTTTTTAAATGCATTTCAGGAATTTTATATTATCACACAAGTACCAATATTTTGGATTTTTCGTTTTGATATATTTTTCACGAAAGTAACATACCTAGCGTCGTCCAGTCCTTGGAAATCTCCACCAAGGGCCAGCATTAGTCTTCGCATTTTTTCATATTCTTCCATCTTTTTCATAGTAGTGTTGTCTACCCGCAATGAGCTCGGGTTGAACGGTAACCCCTCTAAATCCTGAGGTCTTGGTAAATGAAACTGTTGGTCAACAGGGACGCCGATCGAACAGTACTTTCCTTGGACGTGCATGTCCTCTAGTTTGTGATCGATTTCTAAACATTGATGGTAATTGCCCAGGTCTACTGCGTTGCCAGTGAGAATGCCTCTCGGAGTCCTTAGGCCAGAGTCGGCAACTGTCGAAAAAGGTTATATCTTATTATAATTTATCGTTTTAAATAGAATCGACAGTAACGTGCTAATTGTCTAAAGCTACATTTGGCAAAAGGAGTTGAAAAAAGGAGAGTCAATTTATAAACTTGTTTCATTGAAAAAAACCACGAAGTTTAATTGTTTTAGTTTAAAACTCAAAACCAGCAAAAACTTCTACCAAAATAAACAAACATAGTCGTAGATATAGTATGCTTGTTTTATTTCTACAGATATATATAGTGAAAAGAAAATTGTAGGCAAATCAACAATTAAATCACGTTTTCACTTACATTGAAATAACAACAATGCATTTCTTCTAATTGCTTTTACTTGTCGGTCACACTCCTGTGCATCTAATACTTCTTCCAAATAACTAGAATTGATGGCATTGTTTCGATTTTCAATTATTTCAAAACAGTTTGCTCTATAAAAAGAAACTAATAAGAAAACTAAAACCAAATTCAACTCCATTATGTTAGACTATTTAAAAACATAATAAAATTTGGAACACTGTTCAATTCATTAGCGAGCAAAGATGTGTATGACTTAAATATGTAATTAATCAAACTGTTAATTAAAACAGAAGCGCCCCCTCATTACGATAAAGTTAACTAAGGGGCTTTCACACGGATGCAGTCTACCCGGATAAATATTTAAAATAATACTTTACATGCTTTAAGCACTGAAGAATTAATAGTATGTACACATTGTACACATCTTCTTCTTTTGCTTAGCCTTTTTCCTAGCTTTGTTGGGTTCGACTTCCAATCTTACCGAATTCAGCTGATGTGTTTTACATGAAGCGACTGCCTATCTGACTTCCGCAACCGATTTTACTGAGTAACATGGTACACTATTTCATTCTAAAGCACCGGAGTTGGGAACAATGTTCTGTGGTCTACTCCTTTCCAGAATCTAGTCATTCAATTGTGAAGTAATCAAATACTAAAGTCAAAATAATTTCGAATATTAAAGTCAGGAAAATGGGTGTTTCGTGATCGAATCCGGTCTGATCTACGAACGAACAAATTACATTTATTTAATAAGCATAATTAATATTAATTAATATTTTATATTCATTACTGGTCTTTGGACGGATAATCTCACCTGTGTGAAACAGTCTTTATCAATCCCAGAAACTCTGATAATTCTGTATAATCCTACAACAATAATCGATAAACGAACATATCTACTTCCTATACATGTAAATTAAATATAAATCCTTGTTTTAAAAGAATTAAAGAAGATTAACTAATAGAATAATGTAGCATAGTAGTGTAGCTATGAGAAACTCATTCATATTATATTTAGGTAGGTTAGGTAGGAACAGCTTCGTCCACACAGACTTCACAATTATAAGAGAAATTAAATACAGTAAATCAACCCCTAAGATTTTTTCATGAGTCAACGTATCAAACTTCATAAAAATCATACATTATTAACGTACACCATCATTCCTTCTCGCCTTATGGAGATAGTAAGTGACAAAGACAATAAGAAATCGCTCAATTATTCCGTGCAGGGATTAAATCCGCACCTAGGTAAAAAGGTGACATAAGTAGGTAGAATAATAATTCTACACATACTTTCTATTGCGTCTATTGAGACTATATAACATCGGCCTGAAATTGCCCCACTGCATAGGCTTCTTCTCATTTAGAGAAGAAAGAACTAGCAATGATCGATCTGTCGATCACCACTCTTGCTTACTTGCGGGTTGAAATATCAGACCATTATTTCCCACCATTGTTCCTTCATCAGTTATCATACAATAATTCACAATATCACGGGCTCTTTAATACTTAAGTGCTTTTTAGAAATAGAAATCATTTATTTGCTAATAATGTAGGTAAGTATACATATATTTTAAGACTGAAATTGCTGGTTAAACAGCTGTTTCGACATAAAACTCGATTCTCCCACTACAGTCCTGGATTGGGAATGTACCGCCATTAGATTATTATGGACTAAACAAACAGACCACGAGGCAAATTACTAGTTTATTAATTAATCTTATCATGTAATCGTTAAAGCGAAAATCAAACAATCTAATAAACCTATGATTGATAGGTATCATGAAGGAACAGGTGGCACTGTTTCCTTTTTCTACGTTTGTCAGGTATCTGAACTTACTTAGCAATCTGATAAGGAAAAATTGCGCCATAATTTTAAACAGAATCAAAAGCCATAGGTTTGGCTTATAGTTGTTTATGCTATAATGAAGTATAGAGTCAACACGCTAGCCTTTATTAACCGACTTTAGAAGACGTTCTGAATTCGACAAGGCAATATATTACAAAAAAACCGGCCAAGTGCGAGTCGGACTCGCGCACCGAGGGTTACGTTCAAACCTGTAGAAAAATATGTGATGTAACTAAAAATTTAAGTTTTTCGGAATTTTTCCTTTATATGTGCTATTAAACATTGCTTGATGCCAAATTTCAAGGTTCTAGATTGACTGGAAGTACCCTTTAGGTTTTGTTTCCCTCGCGAGTAGTTGCGAGTTTGAAAATATGCGGCTTAAATTGCTATTTCTTGTTTTGATTGATTGATTGCGTTGACATAAAAGTTTGATTTTGTTACAGCTTAAAGGTATTATAAACCCGTGTATTTGATATGAATTTCAGTTTGATACCTCCACGAGTTCTTGAGAAAAATGGTCTTGACAGACGGACGGACGGACGGACAACGAAGTGATCCTGTAAGGGTTCCGTTTTTTTTCCTTTTGAGTTACGGAACCCTAAAAAGTGTCATCGTAAGGATGGTCCCAGATAAATTTCATAGAAGTCGGTTCCTTTTTACATTTACCTATGTGTAATCAATTATTATTTTTCAGTGAATATCCTCAACTTTCTCCGTCGTAGGAAAGCGGAGCAGCATGCTGGAATCGTACCGGCTAAGACTGGCTAAGACTGGCCGACCATAAGTGGCTACTACGACCAGAAAATGCAAGAATCTGTCAATCAGTGCAGTATTATTATATTTTCCATTCCAACAAAATATTTTTATCTGCAAAAAACAATTTCAAGAATACTTTATATAAGTAAATAGCGTGGAACCCATATTTTGAACATAAAAATTCCAATCACGCTCACCCCTATTGTTTGCACGATTCTAAATGCTTATCTTTTTTCAATTTACTTTTTATCTCTAAGAAGTAAATTATTAAACAATGGCCATACTAGATAATAGGAAAAACCGTGATAATCCGATCAGTGATACTCAGGTACCTAAATTGAGATTTAGATTAAACTTATATCTGAGGGAACATTATATCAATGGTGTGTGATGTGTCGTCTGCATGGAAACAAAGTGGTCAGATTTTTTTAATGGGAACAAATCGCCTGACATGCCTCATGATCAAAAACATTAAAAATTATAGCAATTAATCTCTTATTCTAAATTAAGGTCTCTTGATACACTGATATACGAGTGTATCAAATAGAACTCAAAGATATAAAATATCCGAGTGAGTAATTGCCCCACATACATATCTTTATGGTGCTACTGGCGGTATTGGGTATTGTTGTGGACCGGGTTGAGCAGCTCTTTCAAAATTAGTTGAGCATCATGAGCTATTTGGGGCACGCTTGCTCAGCTCGATCTGGTTATTTCCTCTTAAGAACAGTCCACCAAATACTCTGCAATCGTTTACTCAAATTTACTGTTGAATTGTCTGGACTTCATGAACGGCATTTTTTCTCAAGGTAGTCAGTTTCATCAATTGCTGTAGGTACCCAGGCATGGTGACTATAAATTATATTAAAAACTAGCTGATCCCCGCGACTTCGTCCGCGTCAATTTCTGTTATTATGACCGCGATTAAGAAGTTTAAAAAAAAAGTATTTCTGCGTAAATGATAATTTTAGTTAATATTATGTTGATAAAACTCTGTAGCAAATAATTGGCAATAATGCATTAATTTCGACCAAATGATTACCTTAAAAAAGGTTATAGTGAGTAAATCTTAAAAGATAGATATATACTGTCGCAGACATTTTTTTAGATCATTTAAAGAGGAACTATTCTTTTATACATATATTTTGGGTAACTCGAACCGTTTACGCAGCGCACGCAACGGAAGCTTTCAAGTATGAATATTTTTCCCCGTTTTTGTGACATTTTTCACTGCTGCTTAGCTCCTATTGGTCGCAGCGTAATGTTATATATCCTAAAGCCTTCCTCGATAAATGGACTATCTAACACAAAAAGATTTTTTCAATTCTAACCCGTAGTTCCTGAGATTAGCGCGTTCAACCAAACAAACAAACAAACAAACTCTTCAGCTTTATAATATTAGTATAGTATAGAAGTATAGATTATACAGTAGATACTTTGTTCATTGTGGGAAAGACTTGTTTGAACACAACGTACAATTTCTAATTTCAAAATAGCTACGTGCAATATCTCAAGAAATCAAGGTTTTTTTTTTCTCTTTATTTGAGGGCTTTGTCGCTGTGCGATAATATGGCCCAAGAATTCAAGGTTAATTGCAATACTGGCGGTATCTTAGTTTTACGTCAGCTAGCAGAAAACAAATGATTTGTTCAGTTGTTAACGACCTCGTGCAGGGGCCCGCGCAGATAAGAACAGCCCCTTGCAATCCTACAATGACAAGAGTGGCAAGTAGGTGTACCTACATTTGTCATTAAACTAAAATTATCTGAATACGAAAATTAGGCACAAAAACAAGTACACTGAAACGTTTATTAACCCGCCACTCACTGACTTAAAATAGCGGACTCGGGCCCCTAGGTTGAAAATTATCTACTATCGATCTCTGTTTACTTACGTGATAATTACCTACCAATATTACATGTAGAGCATGCAAATTAAGGAGAGGACCTACATAAGACAGCAGTGGCGTAACTACAGGGTGGCAGGACTGGCGAAATGCCACGGGCCCCCGACCCAAGAGGGCCCCGGACCAAGAGGTCGCGAGCTCAGATATATTTTTTAAGTTTATCCTAAGTATTTTATACAGTGGCGTAAATTTATTTGGGGGCCCTTTTGAAGGATAAACAAGTCTCACAAAAGAAAGAAAACGATGCATTATCATTTTCTCTCTCTTTTCCAAAAAAAAATACATGCAATTCAAATTAAATATGTAACACATCCTTGCCTTTTTTCGGCAAACTTATTTAATCAATCATTTATAGCTGATGATGACTTCAGTTTTTCTAAAGTTTCTTCCTCTGTGGACAAGTGTCACAGGTATGTCGGGCGTTCGTGTCCCATTAAAGTTAAAAAATATGTATTTTTTATCAGTTTTATTTTATTGTTATTTATATTTTATAATATTTTTCTTACCCACTTCGGGGGCCCCCGTGGCCCATGGCCCCGTATAATTGATATGGCAGATACGTCGGTAGCTACGCCCCTGATTTTATTTACGAAAACGTTCTGCTTAATCCATTAAACTAAAGACCATAATACAATTTCGGTTAAGCATTTCAAGACATCCTAAACGATGTTCATCATTTGTATCTTTGACTTTTCGTGTTTGATTTAAAGAAAGAAAGTAGTTAGGTACTTTTAAAGTAAAGTTGATTGTGAAAATTTGATATTAAAATGTCTAGTTCCAGAAAATATTTAAGTGGGAGCGAGAAACGAAAGAGAAAGATTGAAAACGAAAGGTGGTTTTGTAAAAAAAAAACCAAAGAAATATTTCTATATTATTATCGACTTCCCTTAAATTATACGCAACTACAATCAGCATATGGGTAGAGTCGACTTGCTTCGTCTTTATTTTGCCAGGAATGAGACGTGCAAATCAAAGAAGGAGAAAGAAGTAGTTTTTGTGACTGTTTTACCATTTCTTCGATATAGCCCAAACATTTTTCTCTATTGTTATTTTTTTTCAGTTTACCTTTACTTCCCGTGTTCTAGACCAAAATTATGATTTGGTAAATTAAACAAAAGCACTGTAATATAGGGGTAAACATGCTCTTGAAAATAAAATTGATGTAAGTGTTGGAAAAAAGAATTAGTAGTTTATTCAAATTAAACTAAGTAAAACGTAAAAAAAATACTAACAGGGCCCCATCAAAAGAATTTGCCACGGGCCCCTGATGGTATAGTTACGCCACTGTAAGACAGTGACAACGTACTTAGTGAATCCGTCTAACTGCCTAGAATGCTCAAATACCTAAGTGGGTATCTTGTAATAGATAGGTTCCTACGTAGGACACAAAAAACATTAAGAGTAGGACAACCTAGTAGTTGTATAAGATTATTGATCCTAATTAAAACAAAAAAAAAACTAAATTACCTAGTTGAGCCTCTCTCGTCTTTACTTAAAGGAAATTCAGTATTGTGTATTATGCAGCGTGAGAAAACTGTAGCCCGTTTGCGTCGAGCGTTAAGTAGACAGGTCGCTGATAATAATCTACTAGGCGTTACCAAGAGAGTGATGTGAAAGCCTCTTTTTTGTGCCACAAATTCTCATGGATATTCTTATGGACTTCCTCCGCCCTATTGAAGGCGGAGGGGTATGTCGGACTATACATAGGTACTATACTGGGGGCCATCTGGGAAAGCAGTGAAAACTTCCGCGAGAAAGAAAGGCGTCTTATCCAAACCGAAAATCTTTCGTCTTATTTTCTCCCGAGAACCGGCGTCCGGTCATCTGATGCATCCTAAGCGGTGTTCTCAAATGACCTTTGTTGACTGACCCATCCACCACGGCTATTCACTAGCCTCTATATGTAAACGTATCTAATTAAAGACAAAAGACAACTTGTCTTCTATTGTTTTAAAGTTTTTAAAGGAGTATATTTACGTTAATTAGCATGCAGCAGGCCGTTTTGTAACAGTGAGCAACGAATTAAAGGTCGTTTTTTATCAGTATTTTTATGCAATAATCGTGATACTACACCATATAGTATCTATCTTATGTGAGACCTAAAGGAATATGACAGCAATCTAGATAATGAGGTATTATTACGTTAAGTACCTACCTATATATCTATTGATATGCTAATAAATTTATCAGTAATATAGGATAAACAAATGACGTTAAAAATATATGATACCACATACCACAGATATACTGCATTCGCAATTAATATGCCAAATACGAGTTCGAGGAAAAACAACTGTAATGCTAACGTATAAGGTTCAATTTGCGCTACAAGTTTAAATTCCTTGTGAGTTTATCAACATTACATGTCAGTCTAAAATAAACTTTTTTCACACTGACATAAAGTCGATGTTCGTTTAAGTGGAAATAACATCAATTGGCCTAAGAATTGAAATAGACTATAGTACCCAGCATGAATCATGCTGTGACCTAGGTACTATCATTTTCTATTAAATAAGGTCGTTTTGTTTTGAATAAAGGATCTTCTCTGCCTGACTTTTTAGTGAATAGGAGGTCATTAATCGAATCAATAAAGTCTTAGTGTATATTTCAGGTTTTTTTTTTACTAAACAACATAATATATTGTACAGAAAAAGTAATAGAATGTATAATTCTGGTAAATATTACACTAATTACACATTATATGACATGCTATTTTTGTAGTCTGCTCCCACTTCATAAATATTCACTCCATCAAAATAGTTATTTAGCAACCTGTTTTTTATCAGTCTTCGATACTTTGAAATTGGAATTTGTATACAGCTGAAAATTTTAAGACTCAGGAAAACTGGAAGGCTAATTAAACATAGAAGTGACTTACTAATCTTTATTTACAGTGACCTCTGTTTAGCAATTAATGTTATCCATTTATAAACAAGTAACATATTGTGATAACGGAATTGTCGACATCGAAGTACAGAAAATATAATAAAAGTCTCAAAAATATAACGTAATTTATATAATAAATGCTTTTAGACTTTAATATGAAAATAAAAAATATATTCACAAATCTTTGTAATAAAAATGCCTAACCAGTAAAGTTACATGTGTAATATAGTTACTATGACTCATTTGGAAAAATATGTAACTGTATGAGAAAGAAAATAAATGAGTTTGATCACAATGTATTACAGTATCAAGCAATAGCTGCATTTGATAAAATTAAAGTGTTTAGCGTCTATTGATAGGTGTTCCATATTTTTACTCTAATGCTATATTGCTTTTAAAATTAATTTACGTGCTCGGTCAATCCTTGCAGACATCTAAAGCTTCCTGCTTTTCCTCAGACAGCTCCTTGCCAGTGTTATCCAACATTTGGCGCGCGAAGTCTGAGATAGTGAGGCCCTGAACAATCTTCCATTTGCCATTGGCAGTTGTGACGGGGAATGAAAATACGACGTCACGGGGTGTACCGTACGACCCATCGGATACAACACCCATGCTTACCCAGCGATCTCCGGTACCCAAGAACCAATCCCTCATGTGATCAGAAGCAGCTTTAGCTGCAGATAAAGCCGACGACATCTTTCTCGCGGCAATGACGGCTGCTCCACGCTTCTGTACTGTGGTAACAAATGCGGATTTCAAGTACGCATCATCGTTGATGGCTGCAGTCACTGGTTTTTCAGCACCACCAACAGACACAATAGCATTTGATGCATCAGGGAACTGAGTGGAAGAGTGGTTGCCCCAAATGATGACATTCTTCACATTTTGTACTGGGACACCAATTTTGGCTGCCAATTGAGACTGGGCACGGTTCTGGTCTAGGCGGGTCATAGCTGTGAAGTTTTCTTTGGGGATGGAAGGAGCATACTTAGAGCAGATAAGAGCATTGGTGTTAGCTGGGTTACCAACAACAAGGACTTTCACATCCTTACGGGCAACTTTGTCCATTGCTTGGCCTTGCTCTTTGAAAATGCGAACATTGGCGGCTAGGAGGTCCTTCCTCTCCATACCCTCTTTCCTGGGCATAGCTCCGACTAAAAATGCAGCAACAACATCTTTAAATGCTTCTTCGGGCTTGGCAGTTGGCAGCACACCAGCGAGCAGGGGCAGAGCACAGTCAGCCAGTTCCATGACCACTCCTTCCAGGACTCCCATCATGGGGGCAATATCAAGAAGGTGGAGGTATACAGGCTGGTTGGGGCCAAAGACTGCCCCAGATGCAATCTGGTACAATAGGGAGTAGGCGATCTGGCCTGCCGCCCCGGTGACAACAACTCTGATTGGTTCAGCCTGAAATGGACAATGACAACAATTTAAGAGAGCTATTCCACTTTTTATATAATTATATATTTATTACTGAAACTGTAAATGTAACAGTTTTAACTTCTTTATAACATGTTATGTATGAATTTATTTGAATTAAATAAAGCAGACTTATTTAAAACCAATACTTGTTAGATTGTAATGTATTATTTTGTCAACATTGTCAAGAATAGCATCTTTTTCATCCCACATTTTTGATAAATAAATGTACCCTCATATTTCTTAGCAACCAAAATTAAACTAACTCTATCTAAATACATAGTTCTTAGAGATAGAATGCCTAGCCAATAATCCCAGTCATAATGTTATGTAATAGGTACAAAACAAGATCACTGCCAAGTCTGTTACCATGGTTACTAGTAAGATCAACCAAATTAGCTACTTTCTAAAACTTCTAATAAATCGAATATTATGTTTCAGAAATACTTGTGTTGCATTAAGGCAATAATTATGGTATATTAAATAATTTCAACGCGAAACAAGTATATACGTTAATTTTCGTGAGCCTTTAACTTTTTTTTGTCTCAATATTATGCAGAGGTCATAATGATGGCATGCAGTTGAGTATTGAGTATCTAATAACTTTTTAGATGACTTAATATTTGTTGTTAATGACATGGACATGTAATCTAACAAGAATATTAACCCAACTTATTGATAAAGAAACATCGCGCCACCTCTGACTAAAGGTCAGATCAAAGTCAAAAGAAATATAATTATAATTTAAGACTCACCATGTTTATTAATTGTTTTTATTTTAACAGCTTATTTTATTTGAAGAGAAGCGGCTGTTTTTGCCTTTTAACGTGAACCGGCAGAACTTTCTACAAGATATCTACTGTGCCGCTGTGCCGAATCCCGCGCTACGCTACGTGAATATTGCGACTTTACTTTGCAGTCGTGGTACTGGCCAAGCCGGAATAGGTTTTTTTGACAGATCAGCTGACAGTTGACAGCCGGCAAAGACATCGAAACTGCATCGAAAATCTGAAATTGATACTTATTGCAATGGAACAAAGTTTAAATTAATAGAAGATTAACATTTTGCGAATATTAATTTCTGAGCGTTCTATCTATATTACTTTACTCTTTGCGTTTTATTCCTAAGTTTTATTCTCAGCTTCTGTCGCAGCAAATGTCGCATATTATTATAAAAAAATTTAAAAAAGAAACTTATATAAGTGATCAAATGCAAACTACATAATAGAAAACATGCATAAAATTCTTTTATTTTCTATTTAAGTACTACGATGCATCTATTTGAACGACAGGCATTTTGTGATTAAAAAAATGAAGTGTTTTATTTATATGAATTCGCGTAACATTTAAAATCCTCTCGTAAGTAATTTTTAGACTAAACTGTATGTGGTTGCATTAATAATTAATAATAATACTATACTACTACTTAATACTCTGAAGAGTAAAACTGTTCCTCCTAAAAAGGCTCTAACTAAAGAATATCATGAATTTAATTACATTTGTCTTGAAATCTCATCTTCTATTTTTTTTATAAATGTGTGGAAAGATTACTTTTATCTTAAAATAAGCTAAGATATTTTTTTAATTATTGTTGTAAAACGTGATCTCAATTTTTAAACGACTGTTTTTTTTTTCTTATAGCATCACTGAGGCAAACCCTAGAACGAAGTGACATAACTTGACATAACCTCAAAGTTCTTTTAGAGGTAGTTCTCGGTGGTTTCGTACGATATTCAAGATTCTCCCTGACATAATAGGGCAGATCTACTCACTTTATTAATGTTTTAAAGATATAAATCAACATAATGTCGTCACTTCTGCGATCCACAAAGTTTGTGCGATACTTCACTGGTGCGGCTCGAACGCTTATACTAAACTCGGCCAAGACTGCTGAAGCCAGTTCTTTAATTAATCCAAAAGCTTTAAGTGCCGCTAATAAGTAAGTAATTAAAGATTGACTTGAATTTAACACATTTCCAACTATTTATTTTAAGTCAGACGACTAGTTTTTTTTTTCACATTTATGTTAGCCATACCATATTAAACTTTTTATGAGATCTGTAATATTAGAGAGACTCACTTCAAAAAATACATATCCAAAACCAAGTATCTATCTGATATCCCACATGTCTGTTATCAACTGATAACAATACCAAATCTCATACTTAGCACATAAAAAAAAAACTATTATAACATAAATGTTAAATGAAATTATGTATAACTAGTATTGATGTAAATGTCTATTTACAGTGTTTTATTAAGAGACTATGCTACAAAGAAAAAGGAAAGCTTGGAACCATTATTACAAAAGTTAGACTCAGAAGTACGGAGATTTGGAAGAATCACGAAAAAAGACATTGACGAAGTATTTGATGAAATCAGATCAAGAAATGACATCACAAGCTCACAATCTCTACTGGTCATCAGGTGTTGCGGTAAGATATTTATGTATTACTTCGCTTCTCTCAGAAAGACAATGCATTAATGAATCAAACACATAAACCATTCATCTTATATCACTCTATCCTTTGTGGAAAACGGTATTTTGTAAATGTTTTTGGTCATCTTAGAGTTTATCTCAGAATACATCATATTATCAGATAGATGTGGTAGCAAACTTTTTTTGAATATGTATAGATAATGTCAAGACCTTTGCCCAGTTGGACAATTCATGTGTTATAAATGGACCAATGTATTGGAAATGGAGGAATGTATTGAAGTGGTCACCAATAAATATTGGTGACCACTGGTCCAATACATTGGATGTTGGTCTGAAAGACTTGGTTACTATTTACAAGCAAAACATCTGTATCTATCACCGTAACTACTATCATATTGTAACTTCAGTGGTCAAATAATACATCTTTAATATACATAAATTGGGTTACTTACATTATCTATAACTTAAAATTCATCTCTGCCCTAAAAAGTAGGTATAAGAACAACTATTAATTATAACACCCCTCTTTTTGTTTCGGGGGTTAAAAACACTGGCAAACAGGGTCTAGGTACTATGTGGGTGAAACCACAGAGAGCAGCAAGTTCTTAAATACAATATTTCTCTAACTAGGTGAACTGGTACCAGAAGAACTACCGGAACAAAGAACACTGCTTGTCCAAAAGATATGGGGTGTCCTCACAGAACGCGGGATACCCATGGACATATCTCACTACAATGCCTTGTTGAGGGTCTACATTGAGAATGAGCACCCATTCTCACCTGCCAAGTTCCTTGAAGAATTGGAGAGGAAGGGATTGCAGCCCAACAGGTAAGAGATCATACATATTTCATGCCATAACTGAGGATATTATGTAAATATATAAAATAAATTGCGTAACATTCAAATTGTATGTTTTTTCTGATGATCATTAGCTAAATGCACTGTTGTAACTTTAATTTATTACCATAAAGCATAACAAATTAATTATAGGTACTTATTAGCTGTACCCGGCATGCGTTGCAATGCAATTTTTTCTACCTACCTAATACCACTTAGGGGTATGAAAAATAGATAGTAGCCGATTCTCAGACCTACTGAATATGCATATAAAATTTCATAAAAATCAGTCAAGCCGTTTCGGAGGAGTATGGTAACTAACATTGTGACACGAGAATTTTATATAGAAGATTTATAGCACTTTACTTAGCAATGTATAGTTTACTTGCTTAACACTAATAGGGATTTGTGTTTATTGTGATTCAGTTCAAATGCTAATGTATTGCTGTTTTGTTTATCTACACTGAAGTAAATAAAACCTATTTTTATCCAGGGTAACATACCAAAGACTGATGTGGCGATACTGCCAAGAGGGCGACGTTGAAGGCGCCACGAAAGTATTAGAAAGAATGCGGGAACTGAGCATGCCTGTTTCGGAACCCGTGTTAAACGCGTTGGTAATGGGCCATGCTTTCCATGGCGACACGGAAGGTGCCAAAGCAGTGTTAGAAACTATGGCTGGAGCGGGTCTCGAGCCTACAAACCGTACATACACGTTACTGGCGTGTGGGTACGGCAAGAAAGGAGATATTGAGGGTGTGCAAGCTACTATCAAAACTGCTTATGATAAGGAAGCTTTTTTAACAGACAAGGTAAGGTATTTTCTTTATGAAAAAGCGTCGTTCGCGACTTCGATTGCGTGGATGTCATTTATCGAGATAAGGAGTCGCAATATCAAGTAGAGCACTAAAGTTGTAGATTTTTCGCCAGTCAGTAGTTTAGCTGTCAATATTCAGCATATAGACCCCACAACATACATTACAGCATCAATTTTGTTGTGATGTTTCAATTTAATAAATATTTATATTTTTTGATTTCCATCCCTTGTAACCTTCACGATTATCGTTGTTTTATTAAATGAGAAATTATCTGCTTTAGGATATTTTAGAAGTCATTGAGCACCTTGCCGTCAGTGGGCATGGAGACAAAGTGGATGAACTTATCCCACACCTACAGAAGGGTATTGGCTACAACCAGGATGTGTGCAACCTCATCTTGAGACTGCTCAACAAAGGACAAGAAGAAACTGCTAAGAAAATCATGAAGACTATGCCTAAATCAACGAATGTTGAAGATACATTATTCAAGGGAGCATTCTTTGTTAAACAGTTGTTGAGAATCAATAAATCTGCTGATGATATCATCAAAACTTGCAGGGAATTGATAAACGAGGGTCTGGTACCCAATGCTTTCTTCATTGCTACCGAGGGAGCATTACAACAAGGCCATACTGAATTGGCCCTAAAGTTATTCCAGGAGTTAAAGAATGAGGGCCTAGAAATCAGACCTCATTACTATTGGCCTTTACTAGCTCAAAAAGGAAAGGAAAATGATGAAGAGGGTCTGATTCAGATCCTGAGAAATATGGTCGGCAACGGCATAGCAGCCACAGGAGAGGCTCTGAGAGATTACGTCATTCCTTACTTAATTAAAAAAGATACGCCACAAAATGTCATACTGAAACTGCAAATTGCAAATATACCTGCTATACATTGTGCAAGGAATATTATGGTTGAACTACTAGATGCAGGAAACATAAAAAGCGCGGCTGAAATTGCCCTGCAATATCGTCCGAGAGGCAACTACAGTTTGGTGGCTAGACCACTAATCAATGCTTTGACCAAGACCAAGGATGTCAATTCTTTTGTGTCAATAGTCCACGTTATCGTAAGTAGACCGCCGGGCCCAGCGCAGACTGAGGAAGATGCCGCCAACGATGACGTCACCAGTGAAGACACCAACGCTATCCAAGAAATCAGCCGCATTTTACTATCTTCAATCAAAAACTTGGGTAAACCAGACTTAGTTGAAAGTCTGTTGCAAGGTATTTATTCCAAAGGCTTGAGAATAACAACGGAAACAGCTGAATCCATTCAACAGTTCCTTGGCGAAAACATGACTACGAACCATTCTGAGTTGTTATCAAAATTGACGACCACCGATATGGATATGGTTCCTTTAGAAGCTTCCCGCAAAATGACTGGAGTCCGCACCACAGCTCAGATAGAAAGTCTATACAAGAGCTTAAAAGCTAAGGGTGGCAACAACCTATCTCGTATCCAAAAACAACTGCTTGTAGCTTACATAAAAGACAACAATGTTTCCAAAGTCAAAAGTTTCTTGGAAGAATTGAAGACATCGAACTTCGAACTAACTACTGCAACATTAGCGCAGTTATTTGAGTTTTACTGCGAAAACGGTGACATTGAACGAGCTGAACGTTGCAAGGCGGAACTTACGGAGAAGAGTCCCCAGTTCGAATTAAACAAATACAAACTTGTCGTGATGGCCTATGCTTTAGTTAAGGCTAAAAGGTTTGACGAAGCTATTGAATACTTAAAGCAAAACAAACAGATTGAAGAAAGCACAGGCTTTATGATTAACTCAAAATGTTGGCAAATTTTGAACCTCTTGGCTGAAGAGAAAAACGATGTGCAGGTATTAAAATTTTACTTTTATATTATTGTAACAACAACGAAACATTATCGTTAGAAACCTAGATCTCTGATTCTTGAAAATATAAAATACATTTACATAAGTATTACATACAGGATAATATGAGCCCGAGCTCAGAGCCAGAGCTCTTAATGAACTCTAAATGAATTTATCTTAATAAATGATGTAACACTTTCAGGTAAAAGAAATGACGAACACTCTCATAGCAAACAATTATATCCAGGCTTCAAATGTGATACTAGGACCTTCTATCAAAGTTCATCTGCTGAAGGATGACATAGAAAGTGCCCTAAGTGAGTTTGAAAACTGCTGCAAGCAATACAGAAGTACTCCTTGGAAAGGCGAGCTGATGAAAGCTTTGATCTTGAAAGAGGATGCCACTAAACTACAGTGGTTGGCTGACCTTAGTACACAGGTAAGATATTTGACAAACACATATCATATACTTTTTGTATAGTCATATTAACTTAACTTTTATCTTTGAGACTTAACTTTAGAACTCCACATACCAAAAAGTAATGTTGTGATACCTTGTTTTAATTACTGCCCCCACCATTTGCTTTAAGTTTTAGAGCATATCTATTATTTTTTTTTGCTTTCGGCACATCTCACCTCTGAAGGTTCTTTTAACTTAAGTATGACCAATGTGATTCCAGGTGCATGGTGAAGTGAACATCCTCCACGACTTAGTGCTGGCGTTCATTGAGTGCGGACGCTTGCGCCAGGCGCGTCGTATTCTGGAGACGCCGGGACTGCATACCCGCCATCGCCGCTTGGATGACGCCTGCCAGAGATATGTTGAGGTATACTACACAAAAGATACCATATATTACGTTGTTAATAAATGACATCAAGTTTGGGCCAACTATTTTTATCTTTTTATTATTTCACAGGAAGGAAAATCAGAATACCTAGAAGGTTTACTAGAGGCTACAAAGGAGTTGTCCCACATCGACCGAGCCAACATTTTCTACCATCTTCTGCAAACATACTGCAAAGCTGATCAAACAGACAAGGCTCTCGGTTTATGGACTCTCTTACAAGAGGAGGGTGAAGTTCCCAGCGAGCAATTCCTTCAACACCTCGGCAAGCATCTGAAATCCAAAAATAGAGAAGTGCCTTTCGTTATCCCAGAGGAAACCGTTGTTAAACCAGAAAAACAAACCAACATCGTAGAGAAGATAGTTGACCGAAGAGTGCCTACGAAACCCACGAAGAACGACATTTCAGCGAACATTGAAAAAATGGTTAAAGATGGACTACTATCCCAAGCAATGGATGTGACCATCAAGTCAATTGAACACGGTGTAATACCTAAATCAACAGTAGTTAAGTTTTTACTGAAGTCCTTGGCTGAGGCTGGTAATGTAGAGAAGATACAACAATTAGGTAACTACATAAACGAATCGATAAGACGCCGCGTAACTTACGATGACAAGTTAACTTTAGCGATATTCACAAGAGGCGCTGGTAATCATCATATTGAGAACTTACTGGAGTCTGTACAAACAGCTAAGACGGAAGAAGATTTGGATGCGGCATTGAGGAAGTTCCCAAGGAGTAGCGCTCTAGAAACTGCCATTCAGGATAAAGAACTTATCGCTAAATGTAAGTAGTAATTTTTTATATACATTTTACATAATATATTTAAGAGTATCACCTTCTTGCTATCCAGCTATTTATTATATTTTTATTTATGTTGTTTGATTTTTTAGATTTCGTAGCAATACAGTTCTAAAATTTTGATTACAGGTAACACAATCGTCGATATTGCTGCAGAACAAGGAAAATTCTTGCCAGCAAATCTTTTGTGGATGGAACTTATTTTAACTGGTAATGACCAGGAGGCCGAAAAAATCTGGAATAAGTGGCTAAACAAAACAACCGTTGTCGTTTTCAGGAGATTATTGCAGGAAAGTCATACAAGAAAACAGCCAGAGATAATTGAGAAACTAATCAAAATTCTAAAAACGAACAAGACAATATCGCCTGCATCTATAGGCAATGCTTATTCACGCCTCATCAACTTTTATCTTTCGGAAAATAAACCTCAGGAAGCTGAAAATACGTTGTCTACTGCATTGAAATCGGGCCTGCAGACAGAAAACTTAAACAAAACCACATTATTAAGACTTAAGGCTGTAGTAGAAGAAAGTGGTGGAGTGTTTAAGTACTCTGTCTAATTTTAAATAGTAATAAGTCACTTTGTTTATTGCATTTCAATATCAGCATCCATATAATATTACAACTTACGTGTAATATATTGTACAATATTCATTTGTTGTTAATAAAACATTTTATGTATTATGTTATCTTCAAATTATGTTTTATTACTGCTAAGCTTGACAAGTCTTGTTCAATATCAGGGATGTTTGTTTACCAAAAATATTATTTTTAACTGATTATTGATTTGCATTGTCTAATTCATCTATTCTGTAGTAGTAATTTTAGTTATTAATAAATTATTAGTTAATAATGTTATTGTTTTTATTTAAAACTCCCATTTAGATACTATAATATAATTTGAATCTATATGCAGGGGCCGTACAAAGCCAGGCGAATGGCATGATTTAATGAGGGAACAGATCAAGTGGTCAGTCAATATACACAGTACCATATCATTTTAAGATTTATTAAGTGTTTAGATGATGTGAATTGTGACTGTCGCAACAGCTTGTCAAATTGAACCTAATTCATAATTGCTACCTGACCAAATGAACCAGGCCATTTCAAAAATATTGGTACCTTATTTTCTATTGCTAAGCTTTTTGTTATAATATTATCACGGTCAGCCCGAGGTAAAGCACGCTGGCAAAATTAAAAATGTAATAACATTAGGTACCTAACCAACATAAAATATATTTATCGAATATAATCATAATATTAATTATTTTTTAGAAAAAGCTCATTGTGTATATTCAAGTTTATTTGTGAACGCAGACATATCACTAGGAAATAGCGTCTTTTTTTGTTTGGAAACAAGTTTTCTAATCTATGCCTCTATGGTTTCTCAACTTTATTTGGCGGGAATATAAGCATTTGAGCGGACATCTTTTGCAAAATTTTATATTGTTTCGCGCACTTGATTATTGCATGAACTTCAAGACGTGGATTTAAATTATTCTGAGATAATAAGTTTTTATATCAAAATGTTTTATCCTGTAGACTCATTAAAAAGAGGAGGCCGCTTTTATTTGTGTTGGGTAGCGGATTCGTGGCCTCTACGTTTTGCTCATATTACGCATCAGCAGCTTTGGTCACAAGATATTCGAAGAATATGGTAAGCATTTACAATTTTATACTTTAGTAGCCACTATTTACCATTGAATGTAATATTATGGATTTTTATTGTATTATAGTGACGATTTATTGGAAGTTATCAAGAATGAGTCTGGTCGTCCCGCCAAAAGATTTTCTCTTCGTCTGAGCTCTCAATTACTTCGAGGTGTAGCCAGACTTCATTATGCTAAAGCTTCGAATTTACAAGGTAAGCTATGTACCTACCTAACCTAGGACTCAAATAAAAATACCACTGTTAACTTAATGCTTATTTTAACTGTGTAACTTTTCAGAGGAATTATGCATGATCAACGCAACTGTAATGAAACAAACTAACAAAAAGTAAGATCAACTTTAAAACCAATTCTTTAATTATAAATAGGTCAACCCTAGGTACCTATACTAGGTACTGCACCATTGTTAATATTGTATAATTTTAATATGAAATAACAAAATCTTCATGAATGAACTAAAAATATATCTTTCAGTTAAAAATATTTGACTGATTTTAGATGGCATATCCACAAGGTGGTGAAAAGAGTAAGAAACACAGCACAAATCCAACAGCTAGATATTCAAAGAATTGAAGAAGAGAGACTTGAAGAAATGATACAGGTTTTATATTAATGACTCTTTACCTGCTCTTTCTGTAAGATAATATACCTACTAACAATGTTTTAAAATTGATAATATTACTTATCTACTTCATGCCCTGTCCTAATGACAAGTTAAAGTTAACAAATAAATAAATGAAAAATAAACTATAACTTATTATTTTATTACATGCAGTAGATCTTTCACTTGTATTATTGTTTTATTTGTTTACAGAGAAGTGGCAATGTTGTCTCTAATATTGAAGATATAACACTCAAAGAAGCTACTATTCCTAATGTGCTTTTGCCACCAAATGTAAGTGTAGTAGCTTTTTTTTGTCATTTTAAGACCTGTAAATTATTGTTATCAACTTGGGATACATACAGCATCTTTCACTTCAAACATAAAACCCTGTAGTACCTAAAATAAAAATGTAAGTACTTAGTTATGCACATTAAATTTATTAATTATGTAAACAGGCAATATTAGCCTAAGTTGTTGCTCTTATTATCTATACTAATATTATAAAGCTGAAGAGTTTGTTTGTTTGTTTGTTTGGTTGAACGCGCTAATCTCAGGAAGTACTGGTTAGAATTGAAAAAATCTTTTTGTGTTAGATAGTCCATTTATCGAGGAAGGCTTTAGGATATATAACATCACGCTGCGACCAATAGGAGCGAAGCAGCAGTAAAAAATGTCACAAAAACGGGGGAAAATATTCATACTTGAAAGCTTCCGTTGCGTGCGCTGCGTAAACGGTTCGAGTTACCCAAAATATATGTATGAAAGAATTGTTCCTCTTTGAATGATCTAAAAAAATGTCTGCGACAGTATATGTCTATCTTTTAAAATTGACTCACTATAACCTTTTTTAAGGTAATCATTTGGTCGAAATTAATGCATTATCTATACTAATATTATAAAGCTGAAGAGTTAGTTTGTTTGTTTGTTTGTTTGTTTGGTTGAACGCGCTAATCTCAGGAAGTACTGGTTAGAATTGAAAAAATCTTTTTGTGTTAGATAGTCCATTTATCGAGGAAGGCTTTAGGATATATAACATCACGCTGCGACCAATAGGAGCGAAGCAGCAGTGAAAAATGTCACCAAAACGGGGGAAAATATTCATACTTGAAAGCTTCCGTTGCGTGCGCTGCGTAAACGGTTCGAGTTACCCAAAATATATGTATGAAAGAATTGTTCCTCTTTGAATGATCTAAAAAAATGACTGCGACAGTATATGTATATCTTTTAAAATTGACTCACTATAACCTTTTTTAAGGTAATCATTTGGTCGAAATTAATGCATTATTGCCAATTATTTGCTACAGAGTTTTATCAACATAATCTATACTAATTATATATAATTATCATTTACGCAGAAATACTTTTTTTTTTAACTTCTTAATCGTGGTCATAATAACAGAAATTGACGCGGACGAAGTCGCGGGGATCAGCTAGTCAATAATACTTAACTTGATATAAGAGCAACAATTTTGAAGGTAGAGGAAACAGTAGGTAGACACACTGGTATAAGTGAATGTTACCTAAAGTTACTTATTTTTGATAAAAGTAGGTACAGAAAATAACTTATAAAAGTCTACTTACACAGACAACAGAAAATAAAAATACTTAAAAAATATCTCAGGATGGTTTCGGCGAGGAGCATCCTGACCAAGCTCTACATTTACTACAAGACCGCACGCTAGAGATGATGCTGGTGCAGCCGGAAGTATCGAGCGCTCACAGTGGGCTGGCGGCCGCGCTCGACGTCACAGCCTTCGACAAGACCAACGAACGATCCCTTGGACAGGAACTGCAGATGGAACGAATCGAGGAACATGACGTTACGTTGTTCAGAAAATGTACTAATTATGCATTTTTATGTGTATCGTTTCTGAAGGTCGTTTAAGTAAAGTTCAGTTCCCGTGGACCTCCCTATTCCATCCTAGAAACGAAGATGAATAAAGTAGAAATAATTTGATTACCTACAGTTTTTTCCAGATATTTTTACCTAAAAAATATGTACGAGGGGTGATCCAAAAGTAATGATAATCGGTTACTTTAGGACCGCATAAAAATCCAAAAAAATTTTTTTTTGCTTTCTTATATACTCACTACTTCAGCCTAAAAAAATCATATAAATAGGTCACGATTTCCGGGAGATACATTCATTTGAATACGAACTGCCGAAGAGATAATTTCAACATGGAGAAAAACGAAATTAGAGCTGTCATCAAGTACCTCTGTTTGAAAAAAATGTCTACAAAAGACATACACAGTGACTTGGTGGAAACATTGGGGGACTCTGCTCCTCCTTATTCTACAGTTGCACGCTGGGCCAAGGAGTTTAAACTGGGCAGAACATCCACTGAAGATGAACATCGCGACGGACGCCCATCCTCGTCCCTTACTGAAGACAACGTGAAAAAAGTCGAAGATGTTGTGTTGGCAGATCGAAGAGTGACCATCAGGCATGTAGCTGAGGTTACAGGGAACTCATATGGCAGCGTTCAAAGAATCCTTGCGAACGAGTTGCTTATGAAAAAGGTCTCTGCGCGTTGGGTACCCAGGATGTTAACCGACGAGCAAAAGAAAAGACGAGTTGACATTTCGAGGGTCAATCTCGAAAAGTTCCAAGCAGATCAAGAACATTTTTTGTTCCGTTTTGTGACTATGGACGAGACCTGGATCCACCATTTTGATCCTGAAACAAAACAACAATCGATGACTTGGAAACGAGCCTCCTCACCCACGCCAAAGAAATTCAAGGTGTCAAGTTCGGCAGGAAAGGTTATGGCTTCTGTTTTTTGGGACGCTGAAGGCATAATTATGGTGGAATATTTGGAAAAGGGAGCCACTATTACGGGCTCTTACTACGCAGACCAAATAAGAAGATTACGGGAGGCCATTAAGGAAAAAAGACGCGGCAAACTGCGAGCTGGTGTGCTGTTTCACCAAGACAACGCACCGGCTCACAAAGCCGCAGTTGCGATGGCTGCCATTCATGAAACGGGATTCGAACTGCTCGAACACCCTCCCTATTCGCCAGATCTGGCTCCTAGTGACTTCTACCTCTTTTCTCGGCTCAAGGCAAACCTCCGAGGCAAGAAATTTGAAGACGATAGCGAAGTGATGGCCGCTGTTGAGGCGTTTTGGGAGGGTCAAGACAAAGATTTTTTTTTAAAGGGAATCCTGTGTTTAGAAAAAAGATGGAATAAATGTATTGATTTGTTAGGAGACTATGTAGAAAAATAAATTATTACTTTAACTTTAATTACCGTGTTTTATTTTCATTATCATTACTTTTGGATCACCCTAGTATATACGTACAGCTACCAGTTATTTTATTCCCCACATAACGAGATGATTTCTTTTAAAACACGTTTTTAATGTGTTCGTTGATGTTTTATGTTGGATTCAATTAAATGAGTACCTACTTAGATGTAAAATTAGTGTATGTCTACCATTATTTTTACCTAATATTTGTTTTTATTTTAGCTACTGGAGAAGAACTGGTAGCGGAATTTGAAAAAGGTTAGAATAATGTTTAGTTTTTACGTCTCGTCATACCTTTGCTATGCCTCTCATTATTAGGTACCTATGTTAAGGTGATAATATTTTGACAGTCATCGATCGAGTAGGTATTGTTAACTTTAAATTCAGTCATTAAGTAGATATATTTATCACAAAGCAAAGCTCCACAAAACATACCTTTATCCATTTTCACCATTACCATACCTATGTAAAACTCATCCTTATGATCCATCCTCATCTCATTTCCTTGACTCTACAAATATAGTATTCCCGCAGACAATCCTGAAATACCTGAAATCCCGCCTCCTGAATTGCCCGTTCCTCAGCCAGATAAGTTAGTCTTTTTATATTGACACAACTGAGGATTTAAGTGTAGAATAGGTGTAGGTACCTACCTTCTTAATTTTGTGCTTTATCAACCGATTTCAGAAAAAGGTTAATTCATATTTTTTTTTTCTTGTTTCAACCATGTACATTGTAGAGTCGGTCAGATACTTACAATATAAAGACATTTATTTGCCGTACATTATACCTAGATAGGTATTGTATTAAACGCACTAATACGATTTTTATATAGACCTTTTACGTACTAAAGCGAGACCCGTAATAATAGATTTAGTAGTTTTGGGTTTTGACCCGCCTCTATCTAAATCTGGTTAATAAAAATTTTAAATTAATGTAGAGCGATAGAAGAACCCGTTCCGGAGCCGACCAGTAATGTCGTAGTAGCGGAGACCTCGAAGCAACAGGAACCTGAGCTTGACATCGAGTTGGAGGTAGGTAGCTTGGTTGTACCTACGTTAGTAGCTAGGTACTAATTATATGACTAGGTAAGCATGTTGTAAAAAGAATTGGGTTTTTATCAGAAGGTACCAAAATATAAAAGTTTTGACTACTGCCGAAGCTTGTATGCCGGTTGTTTATAATGGGGGAACACTGGGAAACTTGTTTTTCTAAGGTTTTCTTAAAAGATATATTTCTTATTACCTGCTCACTCCTACTATGTCATTATAAAATGTACCTGTTTATAGTGTTGACTTATGGACATTACGATACAGGAACTGGAAGAAGTTGCACCTCAAGCAAAAAGACGCAGATTTGGGAACAAATTAATCATTGATAAGAAGATTAAGATCAGCACAAACCAGTTCCGAGCTAGGATTGAAAACCCTTTGGTGGAATTACGATGCGAGGTAATACTGTTTTTAGGTTTAAAAAAGTAATTCTTAAGAAATTACCTACTACCTACTACTCTTTATTTTCCCATTCAAATTATTTACGATTCATACGTTATTGTATCAGTCGACACCACATGTACATCAGTGGTATGTACCTGAAATGATAGCCTTTATTTTCTTAGTAGTAAAGCTTATTTCCCGTTATTTAAACCACATTGCTCCATCGACTTCTTTAAAAAATGTCACCCTAGCTTTACCCACATTATTTACATAAAACAGAGCCTGATAGGAGGCTATATGCCCTTAATATTAAGACTACCCGCATTTTCCAACAGGACAGTTCGGACGATATCATCTTTATCCATGTGCCTCCTGAGACGTATTTCCGACGACCATGCCACGGAGGAGGAAGAATTGTAACTAACGTAGGTTTCGACATAACGCGCATGTTTGGCAGAAATCTCGGTGTTGTGAGTGCACCTACTCGAATGGATAGAGAAATGGAGGTCAGTGGTGATATATGAATATTTGTTTTATGTCAAACTGAATAACGCTCGTTTTCTATCGTTATACAATTTTTCATAATGTCATTAGATTATGATTTCAAAAGGGTAGCATTAAACTTAAGAATGCTTCCTGTTTGTGTAGTGATGAAAATTCCAACTTATGTTCCTTCATGTCTATTTTCGTAGTTACCACGAGAAGCAGGTCTGCAAAAATCCACTCGGACATTTACTAGATCGATGCTTGAAAGGATAGATGAAGAACAAGAAGCGCCTATCGCACAAGAGAGGCTTGAGGTTGTGTTAGAGCCACCTAGAGTGTCTGAAACTAATGTCACCGCCGAGTTGCAAAACATATTTGAACAGGGACGAGTGAGCGCCGAAAATCAGATAGATTTGGACATAGCGGATATGCTGACCCAGAAAGTTGAAACTCTGTCTCAAGCTCGCAAACGAACAGCGGAACAAGAAGCTCTTGCAAGTGTAAGTTATTTAAAAAACCTTAATTTTATCAGTGCTTGGCCAAATTTGATGTTTTATTTAATAATTTATTTTTGTTTCCAGCCCAAGAGGCAACGCTCAATTGGGTATGTGTCGTTCCGAGAAAGTCAGATGGCTAAGGAAAAGTCGCTTTATATCACAGGTAGTTTGCATTATTAACAATCACCTATTTATTAGATTTTTTTATGGTTTTGTTACATTCTTTACCTGTTTTTGTAGATGTAGAGGCAGATAAGGAAAATATACCAGACAACATACTACAACCACAAGCCCAAGACGCAGAGATAATTTTGTCTTCTAAGCTACAAGAGGCTGGTCTTGCCGACGTTGCGCCCCAACCAATGATTACTGAACTGTCACACTCGCAAACTCAGCGACCAACGACTGTGTCACATAGGAAGTCCCAAAGGACGGGGAGCGAGAGTTCCGAAACGCCTTTAGGAAGTCTCGATAGAACGAAAGTTTCACTCGGCGACTCTGAACAGACAACCGATTCTAGGAGGTTTATACGGTATGTACCTACTGTGTATTACATTCATCTAAACACCCTTAACTTTTTAGTGTACTAACAAATTGTGTGAGAAAAATATAATCTTTGTAAACGAACAATGTTATTCATGACAAATTGACAAGGAAGCTGATCATCGCAAATGTAACTGTAATGATACTTAAACTATGTTTTAGTGATCAATGGGGCACCGAAGGAACTATGATAAAGATTCTAAAACATATCAAAGCCAATCTGCAGCCGGTCACAGTGAGAAGTCTTCTTGCTAAAGGACCAGTTCTATCGGGATACAAATGTGTAATAGCCGCACGATGCTTTACATCAATGCTCAGTAAGAATGAATTACTCTTCACATACAAAAAATTTCACTTACTTCCATACATAGCGATTGTTATATGAGTGTTTTTTTTTTCAGAACTAAAGCAACATGGCTTTATTAATATTACCAAAGATCCGGAAACACTAGAAATAACAGATGTGAGTCTGGGACCGAAGTTGACGAACTCCAATGAATAATATGAAATGTGAATTTCTCACGCATTACATTTCTATTTCATAATACTTTTGTAGCATTAAGTCCATGATCTTTGTATGTCTTTTCTCTGTTGGGTTAATAAACTTAAATAACAAATAGGGTGTTTTGAAATGAAAAAATATATTGATATGAACATTTTATTTACGATCTGTATATAATGATATGATTTCTGTACACTTTACATAATAAGTCATCAACTAGATTCAAGCTAACTAGATAGATTTATGAGTATCTTAATAATAGGTAGGTAATGGCTTAATAATTTACAAATTCTAATAGTATATCGAATGCTGTACAATTAACAGTCGACGTAAATAGCTAATCTTGACATTTATTCTTATAATTACATAAAATACAGCCATTTACATTATTGAATTGGTATATTATTAGTATTAAATTTTAAGACTTAAATTATAGTAATTTTTACACATTATTCTTAAAACTGAAAAGGAAATAACTAAATTACGGTCATTCATATGGAGGTCCCTACCTTGGTAAAGCATTTCTAATTGTTATTTATACAAAATCAGTCTCCTACTATTTGTTAAAACCGCCGTATGAAATGTACACTAGTAAAATGAACTAACATCAATCTTAACTCAAAGGCAGTCACGCGTTGTCTCATTAGGACGTACACCACTGGACGATTGGAATATGTTTAACAACAATATTATGTATAGAACCGCAACACACGTTAACTAAGCACTATATTTTATTGATTCTGATTTTATCGAATACATCAGAAACAACTTCAAGCACACTTCAGTGTTTCACAGCCTTGCTAACAGTCGTTCCAAGCTCTCACTCAATTTTATTTTAAATAATTACAGTCTGTCCTCAAAGGTTTAGGAATGACAATACTTAAAGATAATGTAGCTACCGTTAATTGTAAACTTTCTCATTTTATGTAATACTTTTGACATGGATCAAATAAGATTAATACATTTTTATAAAATCAACCCATCATGAATAAGAATGAGTTATTAGATTTAAACTATGATTTCTTGAAATAAAACATTAGCTAATTCGGCTTAATTTCGACAAAGCCGAAGAAGAATATAAATTATATAGGTATTAATAGTAGGTACAATAAAATTAATTCTAATTTCATATCATGCATAACACTTAGACACTAGAATCAAAACGGGTTTTTATAAATGTCTCATTCACTCATCGAGGCATGTAATAGAAACAAAGGATTGCAAAAATGGTAGTTAACATTAAAAACGGTGACATATCACAGATCACTCGAGACATTATATAGTATTCTTGGAAAAGTGGAATGATACTCAAAAGAGAAATTACAACCACACGGAATAATAAGCGGAGTGCGGGTCGGCGGCCCGGGCGAGCCGAGGTCGCGCGGGAGTGTACTCACGGCGCCAGCGAGTCGCTGTCGTACTCCTTCGGCTCGGCGTCGTCGTCTGACGGCGCGCCTTCGCCGTAGTGCATGCTCTCAAAGTACTGCTGTGGCTTACCGTTCCACAGCGAGTCGGACGCGGCATCGCGAGACGCGTGGGAGGCGTGCGAGGCGAGCGAGCGCAGCTTGGCGTCCACGGAGTCGGCGTTCTCGTAGAGGATGGAGCGCGACAGTTCGAGCGCGAGATTGTGCGGCGGCGGGTAGTGGTCGGGCGGCAGCGGGCGCGCGCGCGGCCACAGCGGCGGCAGGCGCGAGGCGCGCGCCACGTACTCGGCCGCCAGCGCCGCCACGCCCGCCGCGCCCCCCGCCGCCGCGCCCACCGCGCCCCCCGCCCGCCAGCGAGCCTCATCGTCCGCGCTCTGTCGAAAGGCCCAACCCTTGTTACCTACACCGGACGCTCGTTAAACGTCGCGGTGCCTCTCCCTGGCGGCGAGCTGACCTTTAATGAGTGTCCGAGTCCGCGCAGTGCCCGCGATTCTCCGCTAGTGATCCTCGAACGATCAAACTTACGACTGTGATTGAAGACCGATTAAATTCATAATCTTAGTGTTTACAAACATTTTCAAACTTGTTAAGGTGTTAATAAGTCTATTTGTCAATTAGCCAAGTTTTGGTACGTGTGAGGATAACTAGGGACGACTCTTCGTGTTTCGAAGAAGGATTAATACTGTATTTTTCGTGTAAACATATCTACTACTACGACTCGACCGTGTCATTTCAACATAAACTACCAAGTCATATTATTTTTTAGAATGAACACCTGTGCATAATTTAGGTACTCTATTAGTTATTAAACCAATTACCAGTGTAAAGGCCACGTGAGAGCGGTATTCGTTTAGTGATTAGCCAATTATTTTGTGCCATTATGCCACTATGTCAATTCAAACATACAAATAAAAATATAAATAAAAAAACACAAAACTAACATACAATGTGTCGTATAGTGTGTAGTTGCAAAAGTAATGATACAATTCATAAAAATGTATATTTATCTTGCACTTACCATATACCACAGTCTTCATTAGTGTCCAGAAGAAATCACAAATAATGTTAAGATGTGCACTGACTTATTAACACTCGAAAATGTTTATGTTTAAGATGGTATTTAGTTATAATTATAGTATGATTTTGTTGGTATGTAAAATCCCACGCCATTTAAAGATGACGTACGAGGAACTGCGAGCTTATGAAAAGGTAAATCTCGCGGGTTCCAAGTACGACAACTTTTACAAAACAAATGTGTCAATTGATATTAACATGAGTATGTGGGCTAGTGATGTAAAAATCAATCCGATTATTCATTCAACTTGTTATTGTTATTAACAATGTTATTTTTGTTGTAAACCTCATCTATGCTTGGGTACTCGTTTCGGAAAGATGTTCACGTCACCGAAACCGTCGCTATAGTTAGTGACGAGGACACACAATCGTTAGCACATGCTCGCCTACACTACGGACCGACTCGCTCTAAAATAAACTAAATCAAACCAGAATCGGGGAGAACCCCGGCGTCAAAATAACCGAAGCGAAACGAAACGACGGGGAAACAAAACTTACAATCGACATAATGGCATGCGAGACGCGGCCCGTCACGATATACTAAGAGGACGTGGGTCCGGCGCGCGCGGGCACTCACACGCTGGTTATGAGCCGGAATCTTTAGAAAAGAACCACGCGTTCCAGAAGGGGCGCTGGCGCACCTTGGGGTCGGGTGCGGGCGTGCTGCGCCGCACCGGCACGCCGGACTTGGGCTCGCGCTCCTTGCGCGAGGCCGCCGAGCGAGCCGACGCCGCCGAGCGCGCAGAGTGCGCGGACGCCGGGCGCGCGGGGGGCGCGGGGGGCGCGGGCCGGGCCGTGTGCAGCGGGATGCGCGACGGCCGCCGGCGCGGCGTGTCGGCCAGGCGCGAGTCCGGCTCGCCCGAGTCCGGCATGTGCAGCGGCTCCATGTCGCGCATGCTGCTGTGCGACGCGTCGCGCGCCGGGCTGCGACGCTTGCCCTCCAGCTGACGCACGAGAGCGCGCGCGCCTTCCAGCTCGATGCTTTTCTCCTCTAGCTGTTCAAATAAATCATATACTAAGTAACGGATTACCTAATTATATAATAACGATACTTCAAGTAGACTAAATATTTTTGTACCTTTTGCTAAAGAACCACGAGACCACGGACGGAAGGCGGGACAGGGAATTTTTTTATCATCATATAATGTATCAGAAGTTTAAAGAAGGTTAAAAAAGTTTAAATGTTTAGAATAATGAACTTACTCTAAATTTGAGGTCTTCATTGTGGTCTCGCGCGCGCTCCAGTCTCTCTATAAGCAGCGTGCGCTGTGCAGCCGCGCGTCTCAGGCGTTCACTCAATACCTGTAATTGAGACCAAACTTGATTGGTATCATGGAAAATAAAATCCAAAACACATATTTAGTACTTTTAAAACAATAATGTAAACACAAATTGCAGTGAAATAATTTGAGCACAGTCAACAATTAATTTTCGTCAAGAGTTTTAACACGACACCAAAACGCATTAAGTATTAAATTCGTGTAAGGAGCTTAAATGTGTTTTTAGATAGGTATGTAACATAAATCAAGCGTAATATACATAAATAAGCGTATTTAATATTTCTCAGCACATATTATCAACATCACATTTTAAATATTAGTACCGATTACACAAGTTGGTGGTTAGTATACTAAATTGTTGCCATTGTTGGTTAGTGTTAAGAAGTAACTCAGAAATTATGTCGCCGGGGTGTAAAGAAAACCCATCCCGTAGACATAATTCCCGTGCTACCTCCTACGATAGAAGTCAGCGGTGGTCGTTGTCAGCTAGAAACACCGAAGTATAATATTAAAGGACAGATTAGTTAGTTATATGATAATATGCAATTAATAATTTGGTTCTACATATAAACAGAACAACCACTTTTGGAATATACATAAGTACCTACTAATTATTATATTAATTACGTTAGATGTATAATAAACATAGTTTGTTAGTACTGTATTTTAAATAACTGGTGTGAGCTATACTTAAGGTAAGTAACTTAGAAAAAAATTTCAACATGTTAGAAAAAATTGTGAGCTCTCACTATTCAGTAAGATATAGATTAGTCATTAGAGTATCTATTCACTGTTAAATTGGAAACATTAGTAGTAAAGAGCTTAGAAACTAACATCAACATTTTTTTATTAATTGGAACAACACTTTTAAAAATAGATTAATAGTACATAACTATATTAATTAAAGCAAGTAACCCAGAAAACCCGGAAAAGTAAATTAAGAACGTTTAGAGAAATTAAATATAGCTATTTATTACTACGTATTACCCCTTGTTTAGTATATATTTTATTTACAATGAAAGTACAATACATATGTAGATAGAAATATACAATAGATGTGTTGATTCATTGTTACATAGAAACTATTGACATTTTGCAGGCACGTCTTAGCGACGCGGTTTACATGACTTCAGATCACGAGTAGTTTGCGAATATCACAATGTAATACTCAATCACGACATCTTTAAATGGCTTACAAGAAACAAAGCAAGAACATACTACATACTATAATGATCTTCTACGTAACAAGACACATAATGTGCCTTAAGAGTTAAGTGCGTTATTAGTTGTTTGTGGGCTAGGGACAATTAGACACGGCTTGCTTATTAAACCTACTTTTAATACCGTACTTAATGACAGTAATTGCTGCCGCGGTAAAAGGGCAGCCTAAAAACTAAATACATATTTTTAATGTATAACAGCGACTAATTTTAATATGCAAAGAAAGTAATTTGTTTGAAAATTTACATGAAAACTTTCTAATTAACCGATTTCAAAAAAAGAGGAGGTACTCAATTCGACTGTATTTTTTTATGTTCGTTACCTCATAGCTATCGACTGGGTGTATCGATTTTATAATTATTTTTTTATTCGAAAGCTGGTGCTTCCCGTGTGGTCATCATTACATTGGTAATCCCAACACTGGTTCAGTTTTGACAGTGGGATCCATAAGAAATAAATAAAAGACTTATTTTGAAGTCGGTTTTTTTTGTAAGAATAATTTTACCTCTTTTTATTATTAGTATAGATTTAAGTTAAAGTTGAAATAGTTCTTAATGATATTGACATCCGCTGAAATATTTGAAATCTTTTAGTTAAAGCTTAAACCCAAGACAATAGAACATAGGTCGAATTAATTAAGTAAACTAAATACTATAAATAAGTTAGTTTTCTGGAATTCGATTTGACAGATTTTCCCGAAGTTTCCAAATATAGCCAGTGCGTTGGTTAGTATAAAGAAATAACTCAGAAATTATGTCGCCGGGGTGTAAGGAAAACCCATCCCGTAGACATAATTCCATAGTCATCTCTTAGTTGAATCGATGAAGTGATGTTAGCTAGACGAGAAAATACATAGGAATAGTATTAGTATAGGTGAAGTATTAGTAAAGTTATAACTATTATATAATGAAACAATATAGTGCTGTTAATATACATTGTGTGATTATACATTTATCTATTTATTTATCTAAATATAAAAGCATAAATATAGTATAAGTACAAACATAAGACAAGCTTAACATAAGACAAGCTTTACCTGAGCGTGGTATGATATAATTAAGAGTGCTTTTTGTTTAAAGTGATTTAATGCAAAGATATAAACTATACACCAATAGTGTTGTTCACAAGTCGATCAATCAAAATCGGCCTAAAGCAATCTACAAGTCGCTTTTGACGGAGACATTAATTGTAGGTTTTAATTTTTTTTTTTTTAAGGTGATGTTAAATTATCAAGGTGCGCCATAAAGAAATAGCAAAATCATAAAAAGGAAGTAAGGCAGTCACCGGTGCAATTGCTATCAATCATTGAGAATAGGCCAAGGATTATGACGCATGCGTTAAGTTATAATAACGTATGGTATTGTTTAATGTATTTTGCGATAGGCTTCGTACGTTAATGCAAACGAAAATGCGCAGGTAAATTAGTTGCGGAGACGTAATAACGTTATGACGTGATTACTACACACATAGAAGCTCCACTACACAAATATACATAAACCAAAAAGGTATTAGTTTAATGGCGGTGCCGGATCGCGGCCACACTCCATTTGCTTCACAGATCTGCGTAATTCTGCCGAAATCTCCAAGTTACGTCAGAACATCAGCTACCTCGTTAGTGCAATGACAGCTTAAAGGAACGACTATCACGTACTTCGTTACCTCAGTTGTTCTGCAATTAACAACCTTAACTGTTTTTATCTTTTTGGTTAATGCAACAGATTTCTAACAACTTAGAAGGCGAGAAACTTCCAAATGGTCAGTTGCGTGTACATACCTTACCGTAATATCCACGCACGACAGAAAATATCAGTTGGTACACTAAACAGTATAATAAGAATTAATGGCAAAGGAAGCCAAGCTTCTCATAGATACTACGTGGACTTGATTCAGTACGTGAATTAGTGTTAAAACTGCAGTAGGTATATGTCAAAATGATAATCTTGAAAATGCATAAGTTTACCAGCCAACAGAAAGACAAAATATCATATCATACCTGATTTTGTACGGTGGAGGTGAGCAACTGTCTCTGAAGTTCGACAGGATTGCTCTCGAGGAGAATCGCCGCGAACTTCTTGGAGTCTGGCGTGGCGACGCGCGGCGGGCGCGAGGGTGTGTCGAGCGCCACGTCGAGGCGGCCGAGCGGCGTGCGCGGGGTGGGCGCGGGCGGGCTGCTGGCCGCCGCTGCCGCCGCCGCCTCCAGCTGCGCCGCGCGGAGCAGCAGCGCGTCGCGCTCCGCCCGCAGCCGGCCCGTGTCGGCGCACTCCACGCAGGTGGCATCCGTGAGCGCGCGCGTGAACGACTCCTCCACGGTGTCTGCGGGTTGCCGGTCATCGAGCTCGCCACGGAGTTGTTCCGCCTCGTCTCTAAGTCGAATTCCTTTGCGCTGGATGACGTCGAGCAGCGCCCACAGCTCGTCTTCGAGCGGGCGGGAGCGGGTGGCGGACGCAGAGGCGGAGGCCGAGGAGGAGTGCGCGTCCTTGCCGCAGGAGGTCTCGGTGCTGAAGCCGGAGTCCTGCACGGAGGGCTGCGGCTTGGTGCGGTTGGGGTCGCCGGCGCCGGCTGCCAGCTTCCGGCGCACGCGCACACCTGGCTCCCAGTCGCGGCGCGTGCCGCTGGCGGGCGTCGACGGCGCCATCTTGGAGCGCAGGTTTGGGAATGTCTCGATGACGAGGTCGCGAAACTCGAGCAAAGCTCCGACTTCATTCTGGAGTTCCTATTAGATAAAGAAATATATTTAGTAAAAATACCCTATAATATCTAAATTAATTTAGTTAACGGACTCTACAGTTACTCTATCGGATATATATGATGTGTTACTAACCTGTAGAGCTACGAGGGACTTAGCCTGCTCCGAGATGAGGTAGTTGAAGGGTCCAGGAGGCGAGCGAAGCTGCAGACACTCCATGCCCGAGCCACCTGACCCGCCGCTGGCGCTGTCTGCACCTCCCGTCTGGAAAAAAACAGTATAAAAGTTAGTTGTCAAAAAAGAAAACAGTTAACGAGGCACATATTGCTATCTAGTACTACCTATGAAAATTAATTAATAACTGGAGTAATTCAACCAAATTCGAAAACGTTAAAGCCAATGAATACACACACAACAGGCTACCCAATGTAACAATTGGGTAAATCACACAGTCATTAGCAGGCATGTTTTTTTTAAAGGAACACAAAATAATGTCGCCGTGCGCCCCAGCGTAAAATTGCGTCACGGCCGAGTGCTCGCCCCGGACACAACGTCCACAATTCACGACTCTCCTGCCTCGCCACCATTGTGTTTCGTTGCATTGTAAAAACTCTTGCTTAACCGCTTTTTGAAAAGATCTTACTTAAAACCAAATATTATGGTAGGACCACAATCTTACGTATGTGCAGAGTAAACAAAACGGCTGTTATATTTACTTATTTTGCAACTATATTTTTAGTAAACTTCCCAGAACGAGTCTTGTTCCCTGCATGGACAATTCTCCAAATAAAACAGCATTACAGTAAAACCAGTACAAAATAAATATAATTCAAATGTTGCGCAAACTGACTAAATGGTCGGAGATGCTACTCAAAGCCATAATCGTTATTTCGCCAGCAATTCTCTTTTTTAAATTGTAAATTGCCAACTTTTATCATTAAAACCACGCTTAGGCTCTTAGTCGAATTGACAAAGGACATTTTGAATACTTGATTTAACGAAGTATTACCATTCATTTACCTAATTTGAATATTGATTTATTTCATTTGAATTCCATTAGTCAGGATAATATTTTTTGTACCTTCATGGAATACTGGATTACTTTTCTTTTAGATTTTGTTCCATATTTATTCAACAAGTTTCGGATTGTATGCGCTATGCTGCAAGAGGGGTTTGGATATACAACGTTTTATTAAATCGTTTGAGTACAATATTGTCAGTAGCTTTATCAGTGTTCAGTGCGATAAGCGCCTATACTTGGCTAAAGAGAAATGTTGATGTGGTTTCTGTTAACCTGATAATTTGCACTATAGAGGTTAGTTTCGACATCATGTTGCAACATTCCTTGCTATTGTTATCGATGGACCAAATGTATTGATATCACAGGTACTTGAGATTCGAGATAAACCTAAAGGCAGTGTACAAGTACTTCTGAAATGTCATCATCTTCAAAAATATTGAATATTGCGAGAGAATGTTTAAGTTGCTAACACTTGACAACAAACAAACATTGTGGTGTTTGGAAGATATTAGTTCGTTTTTATTAACATTAAGTTGTGCTGAGTCATTTTTAAAGCTAAACAATAATTGGCCTTGTATAGAGTCCATGTTTAGTTTTATCGGACAATTGATTGACGCACATGTCTTCACTTGAAAAACGAACAGTCAAGACTAATGAATCAGGCATATAGTTATGAATGTTTTAGAGTCAGCTGACATTTACAGTAAACGATCCTTGTTCCCAGTAAGCACGTTTTATAACTAGTTAGGTGAATGAACTATCCTAAACTGTATCGCGAAGGATATAGATACTTATGCATACCAGCTAACAATACCGAAGTGTCACCATCCAAATTAGGAAGCTGTACGTTCTCTTGCATTTGCAATGGATTGCGATACACGCCCGTACTCTAGAAATGGAAAGTTAAGGACAAAGTTGCACCTACTAAGTTAGAGGTAAAGTTTTCAATATCTTGGGGTTCATTAAATAAAACTGGTTGTATGTCCTCAGGCAGTGCAGCGGTACAGCCCCGTGAAAGCGTTGCCACGGTAATTGCTGGCCGATAGCCTGTTGACAAACGACCGCAACAATCGACGGACTTTTCATTCAATGACAGTACGTTTTGGCGGTTTCTTAGTTTCACTTTCTTTACAATTACGTCAGAACAAGGCCGTGTCCACATTAAACACCAGCTGCGTACAATTCACTAATGTGTTATGACATTAAGCCGGGCCAGCCGTGATTAGATGGTACTGCCGGATCTGTCGATTGTTTATTTTCACCCGGCGAGACGTAACAATATGCAAATTATAGACTCGTGCACACATGTACATAACATTATGACACTTTCATCAGAGTGCGAGTAACGATGAGTATTTAGATTGCATATGTTTGAGGTACAAATGTATAAATAATTAAGGCAGACGGTATTCCGATCGGTGCAGCGAAAGATTTCTCTGTCAGCACTTCAGAAACGAACATAAATCAAACTAAAATGCGAATGTTTTATTGTTTGATACATGTAGTCGACGTAACGTGTCTAGCGGGAATCTTGTGATAACGACAATTGATAAATCACGTAGGCCAAATTGTGAAGACATGTCGTATTGTTCTGTCGAGCTATTTCGTAATAATACTCATAGATAAAATGATACATAGGTAGAACTTATATAAAATGTCACTGTAAATGCTGACAAAGCAACGCAACTTATTTCTCGGTGTAATGTTGTGTTAGCAATGCCAACGGTTTGAATCGGTAGTAGGCAGTAATATTCCAAAGCATAGTATAGTCATAGCTTTAAACAATGTAGATACATAAGTAAGTAGATAATTCTGCAATCTAGGTAATGTACAAGGACAAAACTATGCTGGTTTATGAAATGCGCAGTTTATGTATGAATTCTGACAAGGTCCCTGTTTGGTATGTATTTTTATTTACAAGAAATATTATTTAACATAGCGTTTCCGTCTATTAGTTATGTGTGTTAGTTTTGGTGGTCACTCTGTCGTGCAAGATCGACATGAATATTTTTGGCTATTAGCCTCATTTACTACTTTTTAGTTTTGTTAATACCCAATGATAATTTTCCGCTATGAACTGAATTACTTTTCCAACTATCTCAATAACGATGAGATATAATAGTGCCCATTTAAATAAAGATGCTCGTTATTGTTTTGAATGTCTTATTTTATTTGTAAAAGATATACAGCACTGACCCCATAGATGGCCAATTGAGGTCCATTACTGAACAACAAAAAAATATCATTCGGACGCCAGCTGTTTTGATATTGCTACAGATTTGTCAGGATTGGGTATGATTTTATTTGCGCCATTCTGTTAAATGTTATAGACAGGCTAGTTAGGTATATTATTGAATACGCTATATATGTTTATCTAAATACATATGAACGAATGCGACACATAAGTTGAATAAGACATTCGTCACTGATAAATAATCGATTCTACACATTTTCACCACAATAGCCAATATTTCAAATGGACGAAACAATCAGGCGTGCCATTATCTCCGGAGCCCCAAAACACTCGGTCGAGATTCACCACGTTTACGAGACGAATTCGTTTCGATTGCTGCTCTACATGCTCCGCGATGAATAACAACCAGCATTATCTTACCGTTAGACACATTCAAGTACAATGGACCACATGACTTTAGATATAACGAAAATCAATCTTACTGCTTCAGAATAAAGGTCCTGATAATGTGCGGTTGACTGTTCCTACATATTTTGGCCTGACCTGTTGGTGTAGTGGTTAGTGACCCTGACTGCTATACCGGAGGTCGTAATTCGATTCCCACCCAGGACAAATGTTGTGTGATGAGCATGATCATTTGTTCTGTCTGGGTGTAATTTATCTTTAATATGTATGTATTTAGAAATATATAAGTATGTTTATCAGTTGTCTGGTTGCCATAGTACAAGCTCTGCTTAGTTAGGGACCAGATGACCGTGTGTGAGTTTTCCCAGGATAAATAATAATTATTATTTTTATCACCATTTATGAAATTCATTCATGTATTAGCGTCCGTGACAAGTAATTCCGTAATCCGCATCGATTAAAATAAATGTAACTATTACGTCTTTAAAACTATATGCGAATAGGGACAAGGATATCATATAAAACAATGAGCCGGAAAATTATTCTAAAAGATCCGGTCGTTTATTAGGTAATCGTCTAATGATTCAGCAAAGCGTTTCCTGCATGTGTTTTGTTCGTAATACTTAAGCGTTTGTGAATTGGAAAATAGAGTGAATTATATTTATAAAGGTGAATGAGTTGAGTTGAGGTAAGACACTGCGAGCAAATAGACTACCAAACAAATGTAGCGAACAATAAAGTAGATTTTTTGTATGTATTACATCACGATTAGATAATTTTTATGGTACTAAGTTGCAGTCAATGCTAGCTTTGCATTCTTTCCCCAGCTGCATGACTAAGTTTACCTATTGCTGTTTCACTGCACTATAAGAACAGCTTTTCTATTAAATTCCATTTTCATTATAGTCGTACTGATCAAAAAAAGATAGTAACTTACCTATTAAAATGAATTATAGATAAAAACATGATATCTAATAAATAACATTATTAACTAATAGAAAATGATTAAACATTTCTCAATCAAAAGCACGTAATTGATAAGTATAATTGATAACTGTTTTCAACTGTTTTTTTTCTCTTATAATTATTATGAAGTCGAGACAAAACGAGTGAATATATACAATTATACATTCCAAGCATGGTTATAATGCCGTAAGCGAAAGAAATGTTGTGGTGGTTAATTAGAAAGATTAACGGCAACGGTAAATTTGGGCAATCAACGCTCGTTCTAATTTTATTAACGTACAGTTTGTAAACTGACAACAGTGGGTTTATTTTTGTTTGGAAAGCGATGTAGAAGTAAATGTCGATACTTTTAACGTGTATAACAAACATTCTTCCTATTCTTAGCTTTGCGTGTGGTCTTTGACTTTAACACTTTTAATCTAAAAATAGGTATTTTCTCTTGCACTTATGCATGTACCTACTCGGAGTTGGGCACCACATGGGGAGTTTCAATACTTGTGTAACTATTGACTGCAGTTTCAAAATAGAGTATTGTAAGATGTTTTTATCTTATTTGCTTATTACATTTGCAATGTTAACCAGATGTGAAATTGTTGTAATTTTAATATTGTTTCATTGAGAAATTGCTGTTTTTGTAGATACTTTTACTTGGTGTGCAAATATTAAAGATCCATATGGTAAGGTGCCGCTTTATACTGATATATCAATCAGAAACCCGCATTTAGTTGAGTAAAGTTTTAAACTCCTGCGAAGCTTGTATTCATTTGACACAGAAAGTATGTCCATGTTTTGATATTAAGGCAAGCACATAAGGCTGTTCTGGAAAAATATATTCCTACTCGTAAATATATTCCTAATCATCACACAATCTCTACGTGTTGTACGTATTATTAGATACTTTACATTTGTATAAAGAACATTCGTGAACTGAAAACAGTTTTTGTGTATAGACTTCTTCATATAATTGTCAAATGATTAACGGTAATAGGTTTACGTGTTCTGCCAACAATTTTAAAACATACAGAATCATTCCGGCAGTCTGCAGGGGTAATAACTTAGACGATTATGTTATTAATACTTATTATGGTTTGTGTTTTAGAATAAGATAACTTAAAGAAACGATCGTCTCATTGTTTTTAATGGTTGTTCTGGCACGCTATACATAGCAAATTTAAAGAAAAAAAACTTTATGTTGAAGTCGCGCCATAGGAGCACTTTACGGTATAATATTTTATTGCAACTGTATATTGCACCTCAAATCCAGCTGTTTTAAGTACACAAAACACCTTAGTTTGGCCAGAATCCAATAAATCGGCTCTAATTATACAGTGTGGGGATGACAATATGACTTTAAATGAAAACACTGGCAGTACTGGTTTATAGAAACATTTGTCAACTATCAAATAAATCCGAACATCGAAATTAAAAAAACCATTTTTTTCTAACAAACTAAATAGCTTAAAACTGCAAACAAAATAAAACATCATGTATAAAATTGGTACACTTACCGGCGATAAGAACGGCAACGCAGCTTGGTTTCATTCATGATAGAGCTGTGGCCGACGGCGACGCAGCGAAGTAATGTTTGGCGCCATTATTGTTATTTTTTCAATTACACAAATCAAATCACAGAATATTAACCAAATAGTCAGGCATCATTCACGCGCGAGTTATTCACTAATCAATTTATTATTCATAATCACTTTTCGATCACATAATTATGTCGCCAGTCATTAAATTTTTTTATTTTCAATATGTCCGCCATTTTCTTCAATACATAAACTACACCGACGTATAATGTTATTTCTCACTCTTGATAATAGGTCACCATTAGCAGCCATTTCTTTCAATTTATTAAAAGATATTACTATTCTAGCTTTTAACTCCTCAACGGTGGTAACTTCTGTTGAGTATACCTCATTCTTTATGTGACCCCACAGGAAGAAATCCAGGGGCGTGAGATCTGGTGACCTCGCTGGCCACCGCACTGGTCCAAAACGGCCAATCCACTGCTGTCCGAACATTTGAGTCAAACGCTCTCTTGCAGACACCACTGAATGAGCTGGTGCTCCATCTAATTGGTACCACATCTGCCTGTACACGTCCAGCGAAAGTTCGTCCGTGTACTCGGAAACGGATCCATCGAGGAGTTCAATGAACTTTACAGCATTTAAATTGCCATCAATAAACACCGGACCAATAATGGTATTCCTATGTATGCCAGCCCACACATTGACCGCAAATCTGTACTGGTGCGAAGACTCCCGTACTAGATGCGGATTCACGCGGCTCCAGTACCGAAGGTTCTGTCGGTTCCATAAACCATTCCTTGTAAATGTACTCTCGTCAGTCCACAGCACATTGTACAGGAAGTCAGGATTCTCGAGATGTTTGGTTTCCAACCAGCGACAAAAAGTTTCTCTTATTGGTTTATCTCTCGGTAACAATGCTTGTACTTTCTTGTACTTGTAAGGTCTGCGTTTGTCACGTTTCAAAACTTTTTGAATGGTTTTGTGATTTACATGAAAATGTCGACCTGCATTACGCAGACTGGACGTCGGATTGCGATCATAATAATTAATTACTCTTTCGTCTGAAATCACATTTGCACGTGGAGGAGCACCATCTACGTGCGGGATCAAGGATTGATTTTCCCGTATCCTCTGGACACTGGACAGCTTGTACAATAGTACGCCCGTGGGTCGGACACATACGCGTGTTCTCATACCTCTCACGGTATGTCCGTACAGCTAAAGCGGCATTACCGTGACACTCCCCATAAATTAAAATCATATCGGTGTATTCCGAAGCGGTATAATTGTAACGAGGCATGATTATTTAATAATAACACTTGAAACACCTGAATAACCTTGAAACACCAAGTATTAAGCGTCTAATTTCGCAAAGTTTACTTCACTATTTAACTAAGTACCTATAATACGTTTATGTGTCCTGTCACTATTAAAACAAAGCGTCAAATTTCGCACAACACAACACAACAACAAAGATACGATAACACTCGCGCGGCGACTTCAAACGGGCGCGGGCGCATCCGAAATTCCAAAGGAAAACAAAACGCGTCACAGCAGGAAGGAGGTCCGGTGACACACTGACCGCGTGACCTAGACACGTCGACAAGTAAGCAAAGTAGAAACAAGCAAACTTACCTATCTCTTTCGCACATACATATTTTGCGATTGACATGAGTGCGTAACAGGAAAGTAATAACTTTCGCATGCATTTTTTATTATTTAGCTGTGACGACACGCTTTATGACTCTTATTTTGAGAAAATAGGTTTTTAAAGTAGCGAGCTGGCAACGTGTGTCGTTAACTTGTAGCGCGCTCAGCTGTTTACAATACATCATGTAGAAAATACTTAAACTGAAAAATAATTTCCTGTGGCTAAACTACTGGATATATTCATTTGATTTTTTGTGTGACGGTTGGGAATATCATGACTTATACGAAGTTTAATTTATGATCATATTGTCCTCCCCACCCTGTATAACAAACAAGGAAAACACAGTTTTATTATATCCATTTATACCTATTCTAAAGGGGATTCCACGATAATACTGACGTGTTTTATTGGAATTCACATAATAACAAGTTAACACTCAACGTGATGTAGAAAGTGATGTTAAACTTTGAATCGTGTTTCTGATATTAATAATAATATTATTAATCACATGAAGTAATCTGTATGCAAAACACTCCAAACACAATAGTAAAGAGGTCATACAATAAAAAACTGGCCAAGTGCGAGTCGGACTCGCGCACGAAGGGTTCCGTACCACCGTCGTATGAGAGCCCCCCTTAAATATTCATTTTATGTGGTTTTTAGTATTTGTTGTTATAGCGGCAACGGAAATACATCATTTGTGAAAATTTCAGCTTTCTAGCTATCACGGTTTATGAGATACAGCCTGGAGACAGACAGACGGACAGACAGACAGCGGAGTCTTAGTAATAGGGTCCCGTTTTACCCTTTGGGTACGGAACCCTTAAAAGTGTCTACTTTTATAAATAGAAAGCTTAATATGTATGGGTAAGTATAATAAAGCGACAAGAAAGTACACACCATTTGCATGACAATACAAAGCAAATTCTTTTGTGCACTGTTAAGGTTTACTTGGAGTTTAGTGACAAGTATTTTGCACCTGGTTTGTTGCAACGTCATTCATATTATTTCATATGCTTTACGAAACAACACTGAATATTGGCAATCATGTGTAAGCGAGATCATGACATGCGACATTAATAATTTCGTGTACTTATGTTTCGTAATATTTATCTTTTTTTGTATAACACTTGACGTCAATATCGTCTATGTTTAAAATTTCAAGTGTCTTCCGCGATTAATTGATCTAGGTCAGTAATGCTTCTCATTGACCTGATATTGAAGAATTGTTTAATAACATTTCGGGTTTATGAGACTTGTAATAGTCTAAACCAATTTCCTTGGTCGTTGAGCCTGTCAATCGTCTCGTCACTAGCCAATCTGGTCGATCAACCGACGCTTATTAAAATTCGCTGTAACGAAAAACTATAATCGTAAATAGTGGCACATGTAAACGGCATTTGTGCACGCTCTAACAAACGTATGCAAATTGCAACGATACACCTAAATTCTGCAAACACGGAGCTGGTAAAACAACTTCATTTTAATATAATTGTCCTATAGTAGCAGAAGCTAGTGTTCACGTTAGTGAGCACTGTTCAGCTTATTAATTCATTAGATACACAATATTTTTGAAACCTTTCATGTCCTCATCTCAAACATCTACAAAAAATATAAAGAAGCCATACAGATTCTTATTTTCTTATGCAAAGTAAGATTAGCAAGAAAATAAGAATACAAAAAGATTTAAGTACTTTGTATTAAAATAGAAAGATCAAAGTAGCCGAGAGCAAAATAATGTTCATGAAAAAATCATTGGAAATAATTATAGGGAACGAGTACAATTTGCAATGCCATATTTTGCGTGACGTGGATACGAATTGCGTTAGAACACGCGATTAATAATAAGCGTAAGTCATCAAATATCAAGTACAAAAAATAGGACAAACGTATGATAGCAGAGTAACAAACAAATGTGCAAAAAGTAATGTGTATTGAGAGCAAAAAATATGTTAAAATTGCTTAACACGCTACACAAATGCAAACAAACACCGGATAAACTAAGTAGTGCTGATTATAACCTATTTTATGGTAACAAATCATTAAACCCACGGAAAAATAGGATAACGCAAAACACAATTCTGTTCGAAGTGGGCACTGTCCTGAATTCTCACCATGACTTGGTACTTATAAGTCGACTATCACTCACTGACTAACGACACTGGATAACCAGAGCATAAATACAAGTGATTTGCATAAAATCCATGTCTGAGGCCGAACTTGTCAGCTACACTACGCGATACTCCAATTTGATAGTGTCGAATAAAATCTCGAGTTTACGCATCTCAGCAGTTGTTCTGGTCTAGAATGGAAACTAGATTCAAACAAGGTAAGGCAACATAGCTAAATAAGTAATGAGACTAGATAGAAAGAACAACTGTACATAGCAGCTCTAAAAACTTTTTGTAATGGTTTCCAGGTTCGTTAGAACTGTTGATGATACACAAAAAATAGAGCTGAAACGAAATAGCAAATAAAGTTGCAATGAAAATTCATAAAATTGAGCACAAGCCGAAGTTAATCCAAGTAACAACGCTGATGATTAGTGAGTTTAGTCTGTAATTACTTTTTATTGTGATATGCGAAATTTATGGGATAAGGTTGGTTTAGTATTTCGCAAGCTTTTTATTGCTTTATGAAAATGCTATTGCAAAGTTCCATTCTATATTTATTATTCGATGCAAGAAAAAACCAAAAATGTATTAATAAAAAAGGTAGGTAATTGAAGTTGTCACATTGGAAAGTGAAACAGAAATCTTCATAAATCGATTTTTATAAGTTGTGAGTAAGTCACCAAGAGAAATTGACGAGAGCAACTAAAAATACATGTTGTTTAAATAGTTGACACTAGCCAATAAATAAAATAAGCGAAGAGCAACGTGATCCAATCAACCGTTGCTGGCTTTCACTCTCGGCCTGTCAGCACCGTTTTAGGGTAAATTTTCAATACTATGAGACATCGAGACCCGTTGCAATCGATTTCACTATCGTTGACCACTCGTACATGATCTTCAGTAACTTTTTATAACGACCGATAATAATCCGAACAAAAAGTACAGTCAGGTAATAAAGCAATAAAAAATTATCGACTGGAAAATATTTCTCGGGTATAATTTGAAACTGATTTTCTTCATAACGAGAAGAAATACCGTCTTAAATGAGAGAAAAGTTAATAAACCAAGAAAAGTGGTAATTTTATTGCTATCGAAATAGAGATATAATGTTCTACCATTTAGCTATACCAATTACATTTATATAGGTATACAAAGTGTGATCTAATCATCATTGGAATATATATTTTTTTCGTTATAATATTTTTTACAAATGCAAAATAATATCTAAATGAAGTGTTGCAGCTTGATTAAACAAATATTTTTTGTTGTGCATTTAAGATATATTTGGCATAACTATATTTTAATAATTTGGCCGATAAGCATAATAACTGTCTTTCAAAATTAATTATACGAACCACATATATTATATCTCATTATATCATATAAAATTTTAATAGGTGTGGAGTATAGAAATCGATCAACGTACACTAAATCGATAAGGGCATTTCCTCCTAGTCCTCTGTATGGAACCCAAAAATAAATAAAACAGTAGTGCATTAGAATGCGTTCATGGTTTTAAATTATACATGTATTTTAGTTAACCAGCGCACGCATACGGGAAAGGCCTGCATGCCAGTGAACAGCCAAGCGTGGTTGAACACCGCCCAATCGTCCACAATGCGTGAAAATAAACCGGTGCATGCGGTCATTGTAAAAAAATTGCATGCTAAGGGACCAATTTTAACGCATTTCCTTTTTCGACTTAATCAAACATACCATATTGTTCGGATATAAGCAATTACGATCTATCGTTACACGAATAATTAGCGTAGTAACTACGTGATATGAAAACTAAGAATTCTGATACAATGGAGAGTCCATTCCCATGCATTCAACTCGTTTCAATATTTCCAATATCGAAATCGTTCTTCATGTTTTTTCTGAAATGTAATTAAACTAAGACTATTGATATACCCTACACAATAGTATACGAAAAGGAGATAAGAAAACCAACGACCCAAGTAATCTTGACAAGACAAACGTTAAGAACGTTTTTACTAATAATGCCAATCACAATAATAAATTGAACAATGCAGTTGGCCACAATCATTTCGCACCGCGGAGTTTGCAAAATAAACCATTCAGTTCACATAATGACGCAAACTGTGCGTTTACACATTCAATTAATTAGACAACCTTTTGGTATGGAATAACAATAAATTACTTGTCTCTTAGGAATAGCATGTCAAAGTTAAAATGTACTTCCCCTAATTTATCCTTTGTTAACTTTAGCTTAACTGAATAATCAAATAGGACTCATTTTATAGAAGTACATGACATATATTAAACAGTTAAAAGTAAGTGCTTTTAATTTAATTGAGCAAAACGTTTCTAAACAGTTTTGCGGTTCTTCTTTTAATTTTTGTAAACATGTTGACACTCATGCCCATTCTTATAATTATTTTTAATTAACTTAAACACATATGAAGGCTTTGAATTCCTATATCCTAATAGGTGTACCTGAAGTTATTTATAAGCCAATCGGTTTTCATTGAACGGCCGACCCCTCACGTACACGAAATATCTAGGCACGTGCGCGTACACATATGGCCTCATACACACTCTATGCAATCTAATTAGGCTCATTATCTCGATAATCTTCACTTCAGACATGACAGCATGTTATATTGACATTTAAAGGTCGATTTAGCAGCTGTTTCACATGCTCAGACTTAAGTAATAGTCACATGGAAGAGGCACACGTGCCTAAACAACTTGACGTGCAGAATAACAACAAACTAATTCGTTTTCTCTATATTCGACTTCACACAATACTGGAGACATTCGTGTATCATCATCATTAACTATTTATTAAGTAACTCATCTTCATCTTTCAACTCGTCGTATAACAACACTTTGTTTTTGTTTGTTTTGGCTTTCGCAACCAGCATATTATTCGGCCGATTAAAGACTATTCAAAAAATATATAATTTTGGATCTGTCATTGCTAATCAAATAATAATTCTATAGGTACGTTGTGCCAGACTTAAGAAATCCTTTCGTTAAATACGTAGGCGTGGTTCTACAATGAGTCTGCAAAACTTATAAGTGCTAACTTTCCATTTCATTATAAGAGTATGGTTTCTGTTTACTTTTAAATCCTTACATGTATGTTTTTGGTATATGACAAGTGACAGCTGGTTTTTTTGAGAACTATAAAGAAGGCTATGCCACTTTTCCATGTCTCTTGTTTATTACCAGAGTGTTTCTACCAGTATCAACTTTTTTTAAAGTATTTTTTAATATACCGATTTACAAATTCTTTTTGTTAACAATTTTGGCCTCTAGTTAGTATGTAAATAACAACAAATCTTGCAAAGAGTACATTGTCGGTTACATACATAGGTATACAGGCAATAAATTAGTGGAATTGACTCGTAGGATGTTGTGCCATACATGGCGGTGTTTAGCCTCTCATTCACGACGTATTGTTTCAGAGCGAGCGTGGGTGCATGATTGTTGCACCCACCCGTTCATTTCGAATGCTTGATGAATTGCAACGTGCGAAACTTATTAATCCCAATTAATCTCGGTGGAACGGATGCGTTTCAATGAAGCTTTAGTTAACATTAATTTAGTATATAAGATAAAATGTGTGCCTAATGTTTAACAAGCAGTCTATTCAATAATTTTACTATAACTGCTTATCATCAAATAATTTTTAATCGACATTATAAATAAAAGAGGATAAGCTCGCCTTCAGCAAACACTACAAGCAAACATTTATATTTTGTACACAGTATAATAATGACAACATTAAAACAAACTTGCCTAAGGGGTCATTCCCACTTAAAGTATGCAATAAAACCACTAATTACTAATAACATGACAGCGCATCAAACATGAGATCGTTAGGCATTTTGTAACTAGATTCCATTAAACACGATGTATAATTGTCGGAACGTTTCGCCACGTTGATTATCTTTCACAATGGTCCGAAACGAAACGTATCAATTATCAAAATTACACAAAATATAGGTGGTATATTTGTGGCTGCTTATTACGATGTTCACAATTGATTACATAGTGATGCTTCGTGCAACTAAGTATGCAAATGTTAGGGTTACTGTCCGTCGGTTGTTCGTTACTATTATCAAACATGTTTCAAAACTTAACGGGTTACATTCATTATTGGTAACGTTTTTATGTACATCATAACTATAACGGTCGTAATAGAGAAATACCATTGTAATGGGTGGCTGTATTATTACATCGTGTTACTTTGAGTGGCGATGTAAAAATATAACTAATTATTTAAATTGTATTCATAAAGACAATTGCATGCTGCTTAACGGGATATAAGGTACCATTGAATGCACTTGCAATGACTCATCTTTCATTGTATTACCAAACATAATAATTCGTAATATACCTAATTTATTTAGTAATTCGTTATGCGGTTATGTGATATATGTTGTGAAAAAGTTTCAAGGCGTTGCATGTTCTACTAGTAACTAAAATTTTTGGAATTGATAGAATATTTGAAAACTATGAAATATAACGAAATAAAGTAGAGCCTTTCGCATTTACCGTGTCTATGGAATAACTTAACCGAAATTCATCGGTATTTAATCCATAACAATGCAAAGCTATTTTTATAATTGTCGTAAAATTGTTCTTATTTCTTAGAACTTTTAAACTTCCTATCAAATAGACTGATTAAAAGAAAAAAACAACTAGCAATAATAAATAATTTCTGCAAAAATTCTTTAACATTTAAAGAGAAAGTATATAAGAAGCGGCGTAAACAAAGAAGATTAAAATACCATTAACGGTTTTCACTTGAGACGCAGAAAAATAAATTGTGAATGACGGCAGAATCAACTTAGAACCACTTCACGGCAATACGGATGTCCGTGAGTGTGAAGAATGTGCAAATAGACAACAGACATGTCTATCTAACAAGGGTGGATGAGAACAAAATCAATGGTTTTCTTTTGGTGTATTGATAAGTAATTTATTATAATCAGTCTTATCACAGAAAAACCTGAAATCATAAAATGCGCTTGTCTCGGCATTCATGACACGCTTCCATAAGGAGAGCAATAATCGCGCGACAGATGTACAAGTGTTGTACAAGCTATCGCAGTAATATAGCGATGTCGCATCCATTAAATTACGTGTATAACGAAAACAATGTCAAAATGTATGCTGTTGTCGTATGTGAACTTTTTATTAGTAAACTTATTTGATCGAGGCGGCTGTTAATAAGAAACTCTATTACTATTGTTTCACATTCAGTGATGATCAATGAACATAAACGACCAACAACACATTAAAAAGTGTATTTTTACAGTTTCTCTACAATTTACTAAGATATAGGAAGTCGGTTAAAAAACATAATCGAACCAGTAAATTACGGAAAACTGAACTAACGGATAATGAGGAAATATTGTCACTTTCATTCTATCACAGATGTAGATGTTTTCTAAGCAATCATCGTGGAATAAATGACATTGGACTTTCAATTGAAATGCACTTTACGGAACAACAACAAGAGCTATTAAATGTGATGCGATAAATTGAAATATTTCCATTTTAACCTAAGTGCATTTATCGTTCTAATCAACGACAAGGCCAACGGGGACCATTATTTACGGATATTGACCTAAACCTGACCGACTTTGGTAAAGTACATTATTACGCAACTAATATAAACAAAGGAAAGTGTGAATTAAGGAAACTAAGACGTAACAGCATGTTACTTAATGTGTAGATATTAATCGTACAGTGAAGGATTGTATATAGTGTGAACCATTGGTTTATTGCACGAACAAAATGTGCCCACAGATGCAGTCAGCCGAGATAACACCAATTGATGTAATTGATGTTAGAAGTCGGTGAACGACTCATAAGTGCCGGCAATATATTATGTGCGCCCAACTGTACATGTATGAATCATTTAATGTACTACTTAAAGATGCCTTTAATGGCTTAGCTGTCTCCGTCCGGCGATCTTAGCACCTATTCAAATGAAGATCAAGCCATTTAACTCACATGATAACCTAATGTATTTCTTGGTTTGTGCAGACTACAGATTAGTCGTATGTTATCGTAAATACCAAAAGCAGTGTTGAGTTTACCACTTAAACGGAACGTGTGGTTAGTTTTAACTGTATTTTACAATTGATTGGTCAATAAGGACTGGCGGAACTGCAATTTTAATGTTTAATTGCTACATTTAGTACGTTAGCGTCAGTTATACAGTTGCTGTGACACGCTTAAACCTCCTTAACGGAACTAATGAGACCGGCCCCTCAGTCACGGTAGTGGCCACTGCCTTTTCCGTCAGCTATTTGTGTCACTCTAATCCTGCACTCGACATAATATCTTCAAGCATCCTAACGATGTCCAAAACTCTCTGAATACCTTACATGTTTGACGACGGCGACGCTGTTTGAGTACTTGAACTTGGGCAAATTGTTAATCGGATTAACATATTCAATTCACGTGTTTGACTAATAGCACGTTTGATGAAAATCAATGTAATCCGAGTTATGTCATATTAGGTAGTTATTTTTGTACAAATTCTTAATACACACCACAAAGCCAAGACTTGGAAATATAAGTGAATGATTCAGTAAGAGTGTCCTACTCGATATCGCTTTCGGCTTATTCAAGTGGGTCGGACTAATGTCGGCACTGTCAAACAAGAACATTGATAGCATATGGCAAGACGTCTAAGGAGCTCAAGTGTGGGCGCGAACAATGCAGTGAATCATCACAGCTGTAAATGAAGTGTATGCAACAATCAGTCGGTGTTCCCGAAACGAAAATAGACATTGTACAGACTGCGTTAACTATTCAACGCGTTAGCTGCTTCAGGTGAAGCCAAGCTTAGAAACATCCAAATTTAGAATACCGTGTATGGCCGTACCTTCACATCTTTCAACGGACTGACACTAAAACTTTAATGACGTTTCGGTTAAATGAATCCATATGCATAAGAATGGGAAGAGTCAGTGTGTCGCTTAAAATTGACAATTATCTTAACACAGACGCTTATATTCATGATTCTCCGAGGGGGTCGCAATTAAATCTAACAGTTTTTGTTTGTCTGACCATAAACTCAACGAGTGTAGAACGGCATTATCGTATAAACAAGGAAACGTCCGCGACGGGCGCCATGGGTTGGTAATCTGGGTCGGCTTAGAACTTTTTACCATAATTCTTCTTTCACCTCCCACAACCGGCGCACGTTTATTTACACCAACACAAGTTTAATCAGATGCAGTAAAACTATATAATTACATCTGTTTTCTTTTTAACAAATGTAAATTGTGTGTTGTCTGTTACAGGCTTACAGCTAGACGTGATCTACGTACGATGTGTTGAAAGTGCATATTGCAACATAAGCTCTAGGAAGTCTTAGATATCTATCATATATCTTAGTGACACTTCAAAGAACGACAATCGATTGTTCGTAGAGTGGGACACTTTCTCCACAGCTCTGGCTCACGCCTCTTTAATTCAAAATCCTATGTAATTCATTTTGCTATCGACATAGAGCGGATTAAAATCGAGTTGTTCATAAATTGATTCACATGCACGACATAACACGTTTCGTTAAAGGTTACACTTAAAGAAACTCTATCACATCGTTAGCCACTTTCTTTAGATCCGTTTGATGCGTTTACGCCGTGACTAATACAATTTGAATTTATTGGCAGTCGATAAGTAGAGGTAGTTAAGGTGGGTGATGTAACTTTAGAATAATTAACCATGAACTTAAAAGTAAAATATTATGTAATATCGAAATTTGACTGAAGTGACTTTCTGCTTTGGGTACCGTGTTGTTTGTTTTTGGCTATTATAAAATTTGTAATCCGGAGTTTTATAATCATCCTATTAGTGGCATTACGAATTGGATTATCTATTTGAGAGTATGAAGGCTATAAACGAAATAAAGATCCAAGTGTTCGTTTGTTTTTACTTATATTTCAATCTTTTCCAAGCGTTTGTACAATGAAGCGTAGGATTACATGGATAGATGGTATATTTCAAGTTTTAAAGAAGAAGAATTTAATTTTAAACATTGAAATTCAACAACATTTACCTAATTGTGTAGCCATTCATGTGATAGTAACTTTTAGGTCGAGAGCTAGCACACGCATTTACAAACAAAAAAAATATTTATTAAGGCCTTATTTGTTAAACATTTTTTTAGCAGTTCCAATCATATACAAATGAAACCGTCGTCGTATAACCAGTGGCTAAAAGGGTCAGTAAACTTGTGTGAAGAAAACTTAACAATACCTTACGAGGTAGTTCAGTGAGTCATATAGGTACTTACAATACGGAAGTCGCTTGTTCAATGTACAGGGATTCCAAGGCTATTCACCAATGTCGGCTTATCACAATTTAAATAAGTTACTTTTTATATAAACTAAGACCTTTGTCGGAATTCAACAATAATAATATCATTTAGGTTATTTAAAATCAAATTTATTTATATAAATGTGTTTGTGTAAACAATTTGTCTTAGATTGTACTTAAAATCTAAACTCGCCTTTTGATCTGTCATAAATTAAAGGAATTGTTCTTTTATGATGTAGTAATCTTAAAGCGCACATTGTTGGAAAATAGAAATACAAATATTCTTTAATAATTTGCTTATTATTTTGAATTCCTTCAGTTTTATAACATATCACGTTTGTTTCAGAATCTTCTCATAGTAGAAGTTAAATGAATTCAAAATTATATAAAGTTGAAACTGCAGCTTCCCTAAAACAATTACGTATGCATACGTGAGAGTGAACACAATAGCACGTTCCAACGCCCCGTTAATCTGTAAATGGGGTCTCACAGCTATTCATATTTAGAGTAGAAATAATATTACTTAGATTGAGTGATATCACGATGCAAGCAAGCATTTCTCTACGCGCTAATTAAAGTGCACGACGAAATCCGATAATGCGGTGTCATGTTGCAATATGTCACTCGAAACGACATTAGGCGAGGCGCGGCCGACCTGGCCAGCTCTGGTTTCTTGTGGTTCAATAATGTCTTGTTTTATAAAGTAATACCAGTATCGACTTTCTGTTGACTTCCCCGAGTCGTGATTCATGTTTTAATTAATCTAACGGCGAACGTAATGATGCAAACGCTTCGAACGCTGGAATATAAACCCATCGTTTAATAAAAACTATATTTGACACAGATCACGTTCAGGTTGTTCTGAATACATTATAATGAGTTTTTTGCTTTGCTTATAATATCAAATAAACAAAGCCAGTATTCTTGACCTTCTTTATAATTTAGAACTAGGATTCTATAAGTATAAGCACGGTCAATAGTATCTAACCACCTAGTTTTTGGAGACAATACTGTTTTTAAAGTTCATTACGAAATGCCGATTGAACAGTTCACATAATTCTGTGATGGAAGGCGGAAACAGCGGCGGAAGCGGCGTCACGGTCCACGGCGCACGCGCACACTATGAAATGACGTCATCGCCGGGGTCCCAGCTGGACTTCACAATAGACTACAAACAGGTTTTATTTGATTAACATTATTATTCTTTTTGACATAAAGCTGACATGCATTCAGTTGAAAATGTAATTCAATATATTATGATACTTTTAGTTCTCCTTTATCAAATAACAGGAGTATCATGTGACGTTTCAAGGTGATTACAATTGTGATACCATTACGATAAAAAATGCCACTTAAGTGTTGTCAAAATAAAATCGTTTGACGATGTTGATTTTTTATTGCATCAGTTGTAAAATAACACCGTGAGCATCAATTAAATTATTTTTAAATTATATTGACACTATTATAAGGCAGGTACCTAATAAAGATGACTGTCGTTTTTTTTGCATCCGGAATTATGTTCCGTAACGTCCGTCGATGTCGTCCAATGTTTTATACGCTTATAAAAAGAATATCCACAACAAAAAGTTGTTTTGACGAACGTTCTAGGTGACTCTTAGTTTGTTCTTTATTTAGCAACAGATTGTTTGCAGTATTACGTATTAAAGAGGATTTGTAATAAATTGGAAAGTGAATTAAGAATTAACTAAGTTTGTACTTGTTTAAGTATAACGTTTCTATTTGTAATTATTCATTGCTTAGTCATTTGAGCTATCTTTTATGTTGGTAAGGCAGTAGTAAAGTTTATTCGCGACATTGATAAGATCTTTATTTGTATGAGAAAACAAGTAAGCCTTGCCTTATGTTGTGAAATTCAAAGTCGGCTTATTTGGATTCTTGTAGCATCGAGATATTTCTACAAGTGGACTTCGTCCATCAACGAGTTTCTCTGTTTTTTCCTCCCAAAGTATTTATCTTTAACAATATAACTCGACAACATGGCCTGCATAGTGAAATCGCGTGATCTGAATTAATAGCGCTACCTGCACAAATGACCTTATACACAATAACAATGGTTTATTTTAAACACGTCTGAGTATAAAAGTAGAAACCTTATACATGAATGTTTCGACCAGTGCACAAGAGTAACTAATGTAAACGAAAACAATATTGATATCGAAACAGTAAGATATTCAGATAAAAATTTAAACAGAATATTTTTAATCAGCTAATTATGCACAAACAGATGCTTTCTCGCGATTTCTAAGGAAAAAAAGTAGAAAGTTATTCGTTCGAGAACGGCATACAACGCACGTTATATCGAATTCAAATCGCTGCGTTCCATATCTCCTCCCGAATGTGTCGAACCACGCGACCGATGTTATTACATATATTATAGTATAGCATACCAATTTGGAACAACAACACTTAACATAAAATAACATTTATTTAATGAAGTTTTTTTGCCTGTTTTATCTGAATGATTTAAAAAGCAATAATTTAATTAAACTTTCCTTTTAAACATTAATAATTGGTCCCCAAATTAAAAATATCATTCAGTATCGGCAAAAGATATTGGATTCAATTACTAATTAATCGAGAGTAAAGCTTTTTCACTTTACGAAGTAAATATTTTGAACTGGTCTGATTAAGGCCGAAAATAAGCCCCTTACTTCTAAGATATTATTACGCACGTATATAATGTTTTAAGAAGGGAGTTTTTTGTACGTAATACGAGACAACCCAACTTGTTTTGGATGACATTAAATACGAGGAGGTAAAATCCCTCACTCAAAGAGCTCCCCTATTGGTACACCCTTGAACCCACAATAAATATCACTTAAAATGAATGGCTGAACGAATTGGTTGACATTACTCTCTTCCGTTGAGTGTTTGACGTTGAATAGCCAATACTCCAAAGAGTTTGAATAAAGGATACTTCAAACGTTTAATAAAACATATTGAAGAATGAAAACAGAATGAAGTTGACGACCTCCGTGGTCGAGTGGCGTACGCACCGGTTTTCAAGGTGTCGCTAGCTCTGAGGTCCCGGGTTCGATCCCCGGACGGGTCAATGTAGAAACTCACTTTTCTACATTGCCTCGGGTCTGGGTGTTTGTGGTACCTTCGTTGTTTCTGAATTCCATAACACAAGTGCTTTACAGCTACTTACTTTGGGTTCAGAGCAATGTATGTGATGTTGTCCACATTTATTTATTTTATTTATTATTTATAATAAAACCTTTGAAAGCCGATTGAAACTTCGGTCAGACATTAATACATAACTAGGAGTCAAAGCGAACTGAATTCCATGTAATCTGTACTTATGCTTCACGGTCCGGTACACACCTCGTTTGCGTTCTTTGTACGCGTCGTAAACTATAATTAAAGTTTAATTCTATGAATGTAGATACCTGTTTGAGTTGTTGCGTTATTTACAAAACTCAATTCATTCTTTAAATAAATATAGCACATTTTACGTATTGACAGCCAATAAAATAATATATAATTCAGGATATTACCCAAATGGATTTTGGAACTTTTAGGCCAGTTCGCTAATTATAAGTGCCTTATGGAGTTGAAAATCTCGGGAAAATCTATTTAAATATACATTGTTTTTAATAGTTAATGTTTACTTTACGTAATCATAAGTAGGCATTCTACTGATAAGAACATTATTTATAGCCATATTTTCACACGGTGCTGACCGCGTCAACCTTGAAGAAGATTGGGTTATTAACGTATTGTGTACGCATGTGTGTATCCTGATTATGTAAAATATAATGGCCTTACTAAAGAATAACTTAAATAAAAATAATGAACATATGTTAAAGATAGATTTAGGTTATCACGAAACAGTGAAAACATTAATTCTTGAAGAAAATAATTAGAGACGGATCTTCTGTAATTAATTCATCGTGCAAAGGCCAGCAAACAAATCTAACTGTTTCGACTTTCACTGTCTTTAATCAGTCCCACATCCTTCAGTTTAATCACGGAGCAGTTCCAACGTTTCCCGAGGTAGGTCGCAAGAGAAAACAACATAACTGGTAATGTGATAATGATATGACGTCTGTTATTGCCGTGTAGCGGGGAAGCCGGGCCACTAACCCATTTACGACCGGGGCGGTAATTGAATTACACTCGTCTGACGCTACGAAACGTTCAATCGTGCTCTTGTGACTTTATCGTGAGGGCTCTATCGGTAAGTATATTCATTGTTACCATCCTTAAAATTCATCTGCTATGGGTAGCACACCAGAGGTAAATACATTTTTATTTTTCTACATGCGCAAAAAAATATATTATAGCGGCTCATATGATAGAAAGTAAACACCGGAGCCCGTCAACTAAAAACTCAAACTAGAGATTTTGAAGGCTTTCGTAATTTTATATAGATTTAGCTTGACAGACGTGCCCTAATATTTTTAACAAAATATTTTTAACAAGAACTTTTTACTGTAAATTTTCGAACAAGTAGCCCATTTTATTACAAAAGAGGCGACAGTTTCTTGCGCTATCAACAATCATTTTAGGCAAGGCATTTTTTATTTAGCTACGAATGACTCAACGAAACCCAGTCGAGTTCGACTTTATGACCAGGCGCCAAGAACTTAAGTGAAAGTCCCATAAACAGTAACAGGACGCAATCATTAACTCGGCCCATTAGGATAACCTCGTTCAAAAAAATGATATGGTTATTTTATATATCTTAAAGGAAATTAAACCGGGGTACTAGCATAAAGGTTAATTAGTTTGTTTACATGATCACGTATATAAATCCTAGTGATTATTTTAATTACTTACAGATATTGCTAAATACAGCCATTAAATGTGCTTACCTGCAAAGAAAGACGACAATTAGTTTGTATAATCAACATAGAAAACAACCGCTATGTAATTAGGTACGGTGCACCGCGTAACAGTAGTTACAACACATTATGAAATTCAGATTTACTGCTTGAAAATAAAGGTACTGCCAAAGTTTAAAGTGCTATACAGACTTTCCATTGAACTATATAATCGTGGTTTAATCTATACTTATAATAAATCTGTAGAAGTGAAAATTCTGTACATTGTAAATATCAAAAAAATAAATGGCGGGTGGTGTTACTAGACCGACACCGAAACCAAAAGTCTGAAAAAAAAAATTTTTGTCTGTCTGTCTGTCTGTTTGTTCAGGTATCACGCAAAAACTACCGGTTCGATTACGATGAAACTTGGTATAATTATTCTTTATTATCCTGGGCACCACACTGGGTAGTTTTTATCCCGGAAAAGTATAATAAATAAAAAAACAAACTTAATTTTGCGGTTAAAAACTCATTGATAAGTCATCCACGCGAACGAAGTCGCAGGCACAGCTAGTGTATAATAAATATCGTCATTCGGTTGCAGTTAGATACTGTACAGGGCAATTTTGAAATGCAAGTTAGACCTTCAAGACAAGAATAGTATAATTTGATGACGTATTTATTAAATGTAATAAATGATGTCGTAAATCTTACGTGGCTCATGTTCAAATGTACGTTTGTTTGATTATCTAATGAAATAAATTAAAATCAATCTTTGAATGAAAAATCTCATTCAAGAAGTCCATACCGAGCAGTTTCTATATAAATTTTCCAAGGAGTCTTGTTCGCTTTTGTTTATTTGTAGAAAAGACATGGCTTGCGATAAGCCGCCATTGTCCTGTGTTCTCGCGTTCTATTGGTTTATCGTACTGAACAATACACGATACCCTATTGTATACCACCAGGCTTGGAAAACGAAGAAAATTATCAAGAAAATTCTTTAGGTACTGTAATTTATTTATTGGAATTCTTGTGATCACGATAACAAGACTACACAATTTACCACATAAAAATATATTTTAAAAGGAAATTGAATTTGCCTTGTACTTCAATGTATCAGACGATTAGATTAATTTGTCTAAGCCCTCTTACGCACTAGCGGTTGGCCGCCTAGGCGGTTCGTTTGAGCGGCCAGCCGCCTGATGCGGTTGCCATAGCGGTTGACCGCTACTCCAACCGCACGGCGGCCAACCGCTATGAAACCGCGTAAAGCGATTGGACCGCTAGAAGGCGTGTTTTGTCTAGTAAAGAAATGGACGCCGTCGAGGTAGCTTGTGTTATTTATTTTTACTACCGAAAACAACGAAAGAAAAATAAAAACAGGTACTGGATTCACCCTTTACTAGAAACACGCAACGAATTTGGCCACCCTTTTTACTTTTCTCTATGGGCGGCTCGCCGCGAACTGAACCGCCAGGTGCGTATAAACAGAATGGCGGCCAGCCGCGAAGCGGGCCGCAGCTATCCATTCAACCGCCGCGGTTAAAATTTTGTGGCGGTTAAGTGCGTACAATCACAAGCAGTTGCATATTAAACTGGAAATGCGGCTAACCGCGCGGCTAGCCACCCCCGCGGTTAACCGCTAGTGCGTAAGAGGGCTAAGTATACCCCGAAATAATAGGAACTGTTACCATGAAATATATGTATTTTCTATATACTTTCTCTGATTTTGACTGGTAAAGATGTAGAAAATAACAACATAATTTTCAAACCCTGTTTGTTACTCTTAATGGATATAATTTCCGTAATAGCGGATCAATTAACTTTGTTTAAGGAGTGTACTAATTCTTTGTTACCTAGTAAGGTTACAAATCATTTCCTATATAAAAAACTTCCGTTCACGGTTTGTTCATCAGTTTACACTTATTGGATTCGTTTTGTGGTTCTGGGCAGTCATTAATCATCACTAGCGCCACCGCACTCCACTGACAGTATAGGGCGTGGTGTTCTATTTTTTTAAAAAATAATTTAAGTAAAATAAAACGATTAAGATTTTGTGTTTATGTAGATAGATACGTAAAAGAGTTTTGATTTTCCGGTTGTCTATATCTTTATGACCCATTAAAAGACTCTCCGGATCGGCCGTCAATTTGCATTTTTTATTTCTCAGTGTTTACCTAAACATGGGATTTAGGAAGAGGGAAGAACTGTGTTTGCTTTTTGCAACGCAAGCAGAAGGTACGAAGACAATGGCTAGATACCATACTCCATAAAATGAAGCACAATATGCTAATTAAATAAGTGTCTAAAGCTCTGATTCTCTTTTTCATTTTATTATAAAAAATAAAGTGAAAGTAAATAAATAAATTACGTTTAATTAAAGGTCCATTAATCTCGAGTAATTGAGCAAGTAAAGAACTGACTCAAAACAATTAAATCTTTATCCAACACCATCTAGCCAGGTTATCTGACAAAATCTACATCTTATTAAAATTACAAAATATATGTATTATCTTAAACATATAATAGGTACTAGGTGTATATAATACTAACAGCAGATCATAACATAATATGTTAGTCTGTAAGGTATATGTCTATGGGCCTTAGTAGCCTGATAATAAATGATTTATTATTATTATTATAACGCTTATACCAGTAATTAAAATGGCATAGTTTCATTTAAGGTTGCAAAATATGGGAAATGTTTACATCACCACGATTCTATTATACTACACGTTACATAACGGTAGGCACTACAATGCTACATTTACGGTTATTATTTTAATAATACCATCAAAATATAATATTATAGTTATTACACAATACGCAATTTATAGCAATAATTTAATGTAATTCATTCGGTGTTACATATTTTGAGTTACATGATATCAATGTGAATTGCAAAAGCTTGAAAAGTAATTGTTGCACTTGCGCGTTGAGGCAGGGCTACCAGATCGATGCGGCCTGGAGCTGGTCTTAAGACTGTAGAAGCTATCCGGCCTGTGCTCCAAGACTGGTTTAGCAGACATCATGGGGCGTTGACCTTCCGGACGACACAGATACTGTCGGGGCACGGCTGCTTCGGCAGATATCTGTATCGCATAGTCCGCAGGGAACCCACCCCAGGCTGTCACCACTGCAGCGACAGCGAGGATACGGCGCAACACACGCTCGAGCACTGTCCTGCTTGGGCTTCGCAACGTCGGATACTCGCTGCTATTATTGGCGAAGACCTCTCGCTTCCGGCCGTAGTTGCCTCTATGGTCAGCAGTGAGGAGTCATGGAGCGCCGTCACTGACTTCTGTGAAGAAGTGATGGCGTTCAAAGAGGTTGCGGAAAGAGAGCGAGAGGCCACAAGCGACCTTCCGATCCGCGCCCGGCGAGCAAGGGGTAGAAGAAGGGCCCAATTTGCCCTCCTCCAGGCTCCATAATCGGTCCTGGGATAGCAGACTTGGGGAAGTCTGTTGCCCATATACAGGCCAAAGACGGCGTGCGCGGTGCTTCCGCGCGCCTCTAATTAAGCGAAGGGGGTAGAATACCTTCCATAATCGAAGCGGTTTCCATAAATGGAGCTTCCCTGCCAGGGGGTCGCGGTAGTATTGCGAAATGCGTTCCCGCCTGGTCCCCGGCAATAGGGAACGGTGAAGCACTCCGGTGGTTTTAGCCGGTAGGAGTCCGGCACACCCCTCCGTCTTCCCCAGGACGGAGGAAGTCCATGGAGGATTTCCACCGGGAAAAAAAAAAAAAAAAAAAAAAAAAGGGCTACCAGATCGATACGGTCTAGGTAGCGGAGAGTGACGCAGTTTCTGAATGCAACGTTTAAAAATTTAAAGCTTCCTTGCATAAAATGTGGACCAGTCGTAAAAGCCATGATATAAATTCAGACGACACAACCAAGGGTTACCGTATTATTCAGTAAATGGATTAAAGATGTCTCATATGAATCGCTCTATCTGAAATACTGTTACAGCTATATCCGATGAAGTTGGAATCCGCTGGATATAAAACACGACAGTATTATTTATACACTAAATCTTCTTCAACCATATTGTAATGTTCAATGATATTCTTATGTAGAATGCAACGCCACGTTACAGAACTGCATCCGCTATTGATTTCGTATTATGTTTCCGACGTCCCACCCCACCCCCTATGAAAATGTATAGAAGTAGATTCACCTGCAAAATGGGTGTGACCACTACCTACAGTAAATGTTTCATGAAACCAGAAATTTGATTAAATAATCTATAGGTATTGGGTATGTGGTTTTAAGGGATATTAGATAGTAACTTACCAGAAAATGGTGAAGTGAAATGACACATATCTTAGCACTTTCTGCAGCATACACCACGAGCTACAAAGCTAAGCGATCTGGGCTGACTGAGCCATGGAGCTTTGGTGTGGGCCGTTTCCCTTACCCCGCAAGCAGGGAGATGCGCGCGCAGCACTACCCACAGTAGTTCCGACAGATTCACAGATTTATAGATTAGGTCGGACCTAGTTTACCTCGAAATGGGAACGCTGTTCTAGATTTTACCTTAGGATTCCTGTGTTTTATGTACGTTTTAGCTGCAATCGTTTTTAGGGTAGACTAACTCATGTCCAGGTTCACACATAGGTACAGGTACCATAATGCTTAATATAATAGGATTCCCCAGATTTATCAAATGTAGTTGATATTAAATGGGTGTGGCATTAATCATATTATATGATTATGTATGTTAACAGCACAACGTGGCTTTCGTGTCTAGTTTGAGTATGGAATTGTATATATTACCATAGATTTAGATAACACGACCCTTATCCGATGTAATTTGTCTAATCAACGCCTCTTGGATTGATTTTTGCACTTATACATAAACACATTAGCAAGCGTTTTGATATGAAATGATAAAATTATAGCTAGGAAACCTTTTGTTATTCCTTTTTCATACGTTCATTTTACATCTACACCTGAGCATATGACATCAGTTCCGATTACCTAATATAATAAAAACATCAACCGGCATTGTTAATAATATTGAATGGGTAAAATCATAAATGGCAATTTTACTTGAAATAATAGCGGTCACAACGCATTAGTCTTTTATTTTATGAGGTTTTGCAATAACACTCGAAAAAGTTCTAGAACGTCATCTACCAAATGACAACAACAAGCATAATTTTCCACGCCCCACATAAAACATGTACTGGTGATTAGCATACGATTACCCTGACGTATTAAAGGCTACAACGTGCATAAGTTGGGTGCAGTTTACATGACAGCGGTTCGCAGAAGTCACAATGTCAATTTGTTCCATGAACCGTATTGTTGCTTCGCTCATGTAAACATCGGCCGATATGCGCTCAAAGCAAACAATAACGTACATGAGTATAACAATCGTTGGCCACGTTCTGTTGCAAGTGAACCGGGCCAGACAGCATTAATAGGCGCATATTGCTCTATGCTTATCTGAAATTAAAACGTTGTCGTTTTTTGTAACAATCAGATACAAGAGGGTTTATCTTTATAACTGAGGTGATTAAATCTCGTCATAATTGACACGACTGACCGCTGCTTTGTAGTACAATAAATTCGTGACGTACCTACATAACATACAAAACATAGGTAAAGATATTAGATCAACAAACGTTCTGTATAATTATGTATTCTACAAGTATGTAAATATGCTATTAAATTAGAAAGCGATTTAGTCTAGCTATAAGTATTATACGTAGACGAAGTATATTATCAACGTATAGTGGAAAATCTATTTGCATGACAATACCACATAAACAATTTTTATTTGCAGAGATTGTTTCCTAATAACCAAAATTGCGTCGCCGCACAGAATTACCGTATGCGGTTTCGTTGTCATTGAAATCAATATTGAATGTACTAGAAGGTAAAATATTGTGTGGCTTTAATATAACCGTAAATTCTGAAGTTTACGTGGAGTGTGTAAGTCCGTTTTGGTTGAGCGGTATCCTCGCCTCGTTCAGTCAAACGTGACCCGTCCACCAATGTCCAAGCAAATCTCCTTTCGCGACAAAGCATTATCTTGGAACTATTCTGTAAAAATTGTTGAATAATCGCCTTATTCTAAAATGAATGTTCACAATCATATTTTTGTATCCTTTAAAGTTGCTGTACCAAGACAATCGTATTACAAGGTTCGAGACGTCTCTGTCGTCGCAGTAAAAGCGCCTGACCTCACCCTAAATTCCGTTACAGCACCAAAATGTTGTATTCCTTGAGTTCAATACAAGTCTTTATAAGGATGTTCTTTTCTCAACGAGTTACATGTAACATATATTACAGAAATTACACAAATTAAATGGAGTTATGCAGGGGGCAAACTCCATTTGAAATAACAAGACATAATTAGGAGAGGACAATGTACAGGAGGATTGTTAGCTATTCAGCACAACCAACAGCGGTCGTATGCGAACCATTTGACACTTTCTAATTTTGTCAGAGCGTCAACTCGCGTGACTGCTGCCGTATTTAGTGACATAACAATACATCCTATGGGACCACGTTTTCTTTGAGTAGATGAATCAATTATTTAAAACTAGTCACTAGCTATTATTTTGTCTGTTTTATTAAACCCATATTTGATATCTTAACGTATTCAGGTCTAATAGGTATCATAAATCATAAGTTAGGTTATCGTTCGTTGAAGACGAATGCCTCATCGTTGGCCACCAACCGCAGCTCTTCGCATGCGGTTGGTGGCATTTGCCTGGAACATGAAAATAGATGGCACATAACGTGACTTTACATCGATAGACACATTATATATTGAATGGTTTTCGTGTCTCTACTTTCTAATATAAGATGTCGCACACCTCGAGAACACCCATCAGATAAATCTAACAAAGATAACATCGACAGCAGTCCTCGTGACCTAGAAAGGGACAAAATAAAGCTCGAAGCACACAAGTGGCTCGTCACAGTTACAGCTAGATACATACTTCTAATCATGAACGTTGTAAACTTTACAGCGTGAATTAGCTATCAACCAAACGCGTTTGTCAGTTTCTTTATTAAAAACCTTATTTATCTAACTATTCAAGATCACAGGAGTAAATACACAAAAACCATCCCAAGAAACATGGTTTAATATTAAGCTGAGTCACAATCAAAACAAAAATAATACTGGTCATAATAAAATCTTGTCAAAATAAGCTCATATTAAAAGCTTTGCAAATTTTAATAGGAAACTAGTTTATTTAAATTTAGATATGAATAATGTACTTAATGCAAATCCTCGTTGTAGATGATAGACTGCGTAGGAGTGCCCCGACTGATCAATGAACCGTGTTATAGTAGTATTTACTGTAAAGGTTTTAAGCAATAAGTCCATAATCATACCGTAATCGGCTACTGCTGAGATTAAATTGGTGGTGATCTCGAGATAACAGATAGAAAGCCGTTGGCATCAACAAGTAACAACAACCGCGTTACGCAGGCTGAGCAAATTTAAAACGGAACTCACCACCGCACAGTAAATAAGGTGCAATCCGTTACCCGTCGCTTGTGCAATGCGGTTCAAGTAATACCACTTTGGTTTCAAAAACTTTATGCATACCGTAAATGTGAAGATGAGTTCTTAGAATAAACTTGTTGCTAATGCCTCGTTTGAAGTCAAAGAGCAACAACGATCCGAACAAGATTGCTCATAAGATAGTTGTGTTGATCACGCTATAAAATGATTTTGGTTGTTGCGCGGGCGCAGAGGTGTCTGTGGGCAACAAAACTCGATTTGAAATCGGCGTGCCCAATGTCAGACGGCACAAGGTCGCCTCTCACGATAACCGCCTTCGCAAACAGTTCAGGCTTAACAAAGCTAGCGAATCTGCGATAGAATCGTTTTACTGCATTACAAGTATTCATCAGTACTTATTTGGATTCAAAGTACACATGGAAACATCTATTGTTCTGTAATTCGTTTTTAAGTACTGACTTTTAGCAATAGCTCTCGCGTTGGCGTAACGTTAAAATAAATAGTCGATCGATATTGGTGCGTCAGTCTAGGTAATGGATACGAATTAACTTTTAATGTTCACGATGACTTCGGTAGATTAAATTGATATGGCAGAACTGGATGTACGGGGAACCGTTAATACCCGGCCATCGTCGGCTATAACCTCACCTGTATTTATCAGTAGGGTGGCTACCGATGCGTTGCTCACTTTATAAGGGACGGGCTTTTTATGCAACTGTGTTTCTGCGAACACGTTTTATAAGCAGGATGTTTAAGTAGTTTTATAAGGACATCAACCTTTAACGAACTTAGTTAATATGAAATCATATGACATATTACATATGGAAACTGTGAATAATCCATCACGTGTAGCGATGGCTTATCGCGATTCAAACGACAGAGCCTTGCTTCCACGTGCCAGTTAGAACCACCGGTATTGCATAAACGTGTTACAAGTCGTTAAGTGCATAATAATAATTTATGAAATGCTTCTAATCGATTTAGTAACACTTTCTCTTGGTTAGCACTCCATAGGTAAGTTAACCCTTCCGTGATACTTTCTTTGCCATTAAAGAGTATCTATAGCAGATTACACTTTTAGTAGCTAATAAAAATAATTTAACTTAAGCTATCATCGGTCTCAAATTGGATTTGGGTAGAAAAAATTGATCGAGAGAAACTTGTTATTCGTGTTATGCTCTCAATTTTTAGCGTCACGGCGAAAAGAACCGCTCATATTCACTAAACGTTGGTTAATCGTGCACAAAATCTATCTGGGCATACACAAGGATACCGCGAGTATCGTGCACCAATAGCATGACTAACAACGGATTAACCAATTCAGATAACCAATATGAAATTGACTGAAGATTCGTGCGACTTTGAATGCAAAACCAGGCGACAAATAAAACAGATAGTTTGATACATTCGCTCCTCTCGAGACGGAGCTTTTATACGATGCAACCTGCTGCTGCATTTTAGGGCGCTGCAGATGTATTTTAAACTCGTTAACCGGAAATTATTTATTTTGTCATGGCGCCCACCTGCTACACAAAAGGAAAGATAAAAGAAGTCGATGACGTCGCTATGGCAGATGATTTATGATGAGTTTTGTTCTTTTTTGCTGATTACATTTTTATAATAGAAGTTGAGTAAGTTTAATTTTTTTACCAGCGGTAGAAATGAAGTAAACAATTTAGTCAGATCAAATTAATCAAAAATAGTACTAAACGTACTATTTTTGATTTCTGATTTAAGTTATTTTAGGTTTTGGAGTTAAGATTGCTAAAAGGTAAAGTGTGTCACATAAAAATATAAAAAGCCAAATATATTGAATGGCTAAACACGTGAGTTAAACATCACGTCGTATCTAATCTCTGACTCGACCACTCTCGAAGATACCGAGGGAATTGGTGAAGTCAACAATAACACATCGCTTTATTCGAAGTGATAAGAGACGCAGTACTTGGTACACATCTAAGAAGTTATTGTTACACAGAAGGATAGAGAAATAATGGGAGATAACTGATAAACTTCGTTTGACAACGGAAATATACGCATCACTTATTATACTTCTGGGGACAGAAGATTTATGTTACAAGTTAGTATCTGCGTTATGCTAAAATAAAATAAATATTCATATTTACCTCAAATTGTCAACGACCTGTACTTAGATAATCAACTACCTACAGACTTCTACAGGTCATAAGCAGGTAAGGATAAATTAATAACAAACAAATTCTAATTATAACACTAAGGCGTGAATAGGAGGAAACGTTTGTACTGGACTAAAGATGATGACGAGTAGCTGTCATCTGGAGCACACACTTTTTAGCAAGCACCAGTACCCCTTGATCTATCATTAGATATTTTACTCTTAAATAGAGAAAAAATTAAGCGCATTAGTTTGTAAACTAATGAAATATTAAAGAATTTCCAGCCTGTCTGTTTAGCACTTGTTGGATATGGTACATAACATTTCAAAGCAACACGTAGACTTAACTAGGCACCCCAATTCTAACACTTCGAAGAATGTCAATGTTCCATATAACTGTTTCGGGGCAAAATAGCCAGACGTCTGAATGTTTGCATCAAGAATTTAAGTACGAGATTGTTAGGCCCCAAATCAAATGTTCCTCGTGAAAATGTTTTTATACCAGTTAATCAGACGACGGCAAGGTTGCTAGCCGATGGAGTAAAACATTTTTTCATAATACATTACATCAAGTAGTAACTACCAAGGTAATATGTGTTCTAATAGCGCATTGGTTTTTTAAATTGAAACCAATTGTATTCGACATTGGTATGACTTATTTACAAGTGAATTGATCAAAGACTGAACATTAAATGTTCTCATTCAAACACCTGTGGTTAAAAATCTGATCTGCTTCGTAATACGAGAACAAGCAACCGACCTTCAGTAGCAGAGAGGCACCAAAAACAAAAGATAAATGTACTATAATTTACCTTAATTCCCTGTTGCCTACCTTGAAACATAATGCACGACACTTAAGTTAGTTTAATCTATCAAACCACTAATGTCCAACATTTCGCAGTCGTTAATTCTATTTTGAAAAACGCTACTGGCTTAACCTACATTCTTACAATAATAATTGTGTTATGTAATCCGGAATACAGTTCTTTATTTTGGACAGGTAAGGTAATAGTCGTAGAAGGCAGTTCGAGTGTATGAAATAACTTCTTTTATGTGCCGTTTGCCCTCTATGGTCAAAATTTACATACACAATGGGTGAAGCTGTAGTTGTATCCATAATATATGATTTATGCAATAGTAATGAGTAGTTGCAAAATTGTTCACACTACGTAAATGATTATTTCTGCACTTGGGCCTTGGGCCTTCCTTTAACCACAACTTTGAGTCAATGATGTAATGTGACATGACGTTCAGATGGATTAGTTAAGTTAGGTGGCAGCCTATGTTAATACGTGATTATGCAGAGTATAAAGTAAATGATTATAATTATTATTGTGCTAAACTTAATTACTACTCGTAACAGTCAATTTTTTAGATAAGTTTTGAAGAACCTCTACTTGCTTCAGTGTCCATTAACATTTATTTTGTCTATTAAAGTTGTGCAATAAATATAAAACCTATCAAAGCAAGCAAAATATTTATCTGATGATCTTCTAATAAAACGTGATCATCTACTAATTCGTAACTCTATATTGTAATCGGCATGTAACTGGTTAGTTAGCCTTTAAACATAGGTATACAATATTTCGGCATGTCAAGGCTAAAATGTTTCGGCTAGGCTCATGCACATATCGTACAAACATGCTCAAAACATGTTTCTAATTGTAAATTATATTATTCACATTCATTTATGATCAGTCGTAAATAATCCAAGTGAAAGCAATACAAATTTCATATTAGTGATGATGGATAGAAAAACGTGCATAAATTAGATGAAAGACAAAATTAAGATATTAGTAAGCCGGCCAACAGATAAGAATGGAATATGGAATATTGCGCTAACACCACATAAAATGGGGTATGATCAAGAAGAACAAAGTTTGGTTTCTCTTGCGAATAATAGGGTTACCAGTTAATATACCAGACATTTGAAAAGTATAAATAAAACTCGTGCAAAAATAATGTAATGCGAGATTGTCGTTTCCTGAGATAGTGAAAAGGGTGTGGTTCAAAATATCCAGTTGCCTGTCCAACGACACACCCGCTAAATTATTGTTTTGAGGCAAACGGAATTTCGATACTGTCTAACTAGTAGGCAAAAGAAGAAACAATAGATAAGTGTCCACAACACTTCGATACTGGTATCAAAACAACTTTCTGTTAATTGCAGTGTAGATACCAACATAGACCATCAATTTATTGGAGAGTTCAAGCCATTGTTTTCACACATTTATGTTCAATACGACAGTGGTTACTATGTTAAAAGCCAACTTAAGCGTGTACACACAGCAGACAATAATTACGGAAACTACTTTCTAGTGTGAGTCACAGCTACTTTACAAATGGCTAAATAGCGCCTTGTTACGCCTTTTTGTGTAAAATATGTATTCAAAATACACATTGGAAGTTTTCATTTGTTTTGTTATTATTGTAAACATTAGTGTTGAGACTTGAGACGTCAACATTTACCCCGACTTGCTTATCGTCTTCTTCGATAACATTTGGTCTAAATATACTTAGTTTAGTTTACTTAACGCTCACTCGTTTATATAAACAAGATATTCGGGCTACTTGTCGATTCTGTTCCAAACTACAAATTCCAGTTCACACCCGTACCTACTTATACATTATCAATCCAACAACTTAACCATTAATCCCTTCACAATTTACCTTGAAACTTGACCATAAATTGTTTGAATATGCACTAAGGAACACTGTAGTATTTGACAAGCAATTTTTCAAAAGTTAGAAAATCAGTGTTAGCCAGTAAACCAGTATACATTGAGTAAACGTTTTTATAAAGAAAGCGAACCTGTGGTGCGAGTTCTGGGGCTGTCTCTGTAGCCGCCGTTTTGCCGGAGTCTGCGTACACTAGTCACAAGCACGCGGACCAGCATGACGCCCGCTCTTAACATCCACCTTCCTGGTACAACGTGCACAAATCTCCATCAGTCACTTGATTCCCAATAGAATTATGACCGCGAGCCGTAACTCAACACTGGAGACACACGGGAGGGGCCCGGCGGATCACTGGGCCGTAACCAACACACGCACTCACAATATAATAAATGTTACCGCTCCCTGTACTCTGTAACTACACTTCGGGTGTCATGTCGGCAAATCATATGTTTTGAAAACAATAGCCGCTCTATAGGATCAAAAATATTCCAATTCAATTAAATGTTCTTATCCAAAAATATTTATATCACTATAGGCACTGTAAGATAATTGGAATGGACAGTTATTACCGCAATCGTATCAGATCACGTCGTCAATTATTCGATTTGCTCGGGTTTCGGCTACGGGTTCAGCTTAACGTCACTACGTGACAGTCCGTATCTCTTCAAAGCTTTTACCGTACTGGCTGGAAGGCAGTAGTGCGAGCTCGGAAAAAAGAGAAAGAACGATTATGACGTACAAGAGCTACAAGTCCATAACCGGCCTTGTAATGTCTATGGATAAAATGCCTTACCGCGTTAGCAATAAGGTGCAAATTCTTGACAACGTAGACTACAGCTGTATCAGTTTCCGCGAATGTTGCGTGTGGAAATTCGAAACGGATCGAGCGGCGCAGTCATTGAGTGTAAAAGAGATAAAAGCAAATATCGAATACTAGCGACGTTTACCGAACGTAGTCCGACCGCCAAGGCCGACTCACGTCACGTTTCGCGAGACTAGACGTGCCTCCCGTATACAATAGGTATGTGCACGATTGTAGTTTATTGCACTTTGTTTAAGTATATGAAAACTTACTCCAAACAATCCTTACTGGATGGATTTTATCTCATTAGCAATATTATGAGCTGCTCGACAATAAAGGGTCATTATCGCGCATTAGCACTTAATGTTATTGTTTCTTGATACTAATGATAACACATACTATTGACTGATAATGACCATGCCATTTACTGATTAATTTTGATAAGGCATTGATGGGATTCTTAATGTAAATTCAACACGTAAACAGCTGACTTCCAACATTGTTTGAAATTTTACATCAACTGAAGTGCAAATAGGCGTTTGCACGTCACCATTGTCAAGTTATTTGCAAGTTATTGTGATTTGGTTATAAATAGGTCTTTAACATACCTATTTTTTTTATTTTCAAGAATTTCTAAGTATTTATGGGCTGTATTTTTTTATTTCTTTTGATGTTACATATCTAAAAAAAAACAATTTTAAAATTGAGCAGTACTGATGTAATACTAAGTTTATCTCATTACTTGAAAATTATGAGAAAAGTGGATACAATTAAATGTATTGAAGACTAATTAGGTATGTACTTTAATCATTATCATTGTTAAAACCTTAAATTAAAATAGATTAAATATCTAGATACCTACTAAAGTTGAAATGGGAATGACTTTTATTTAGACTGCTGAAGCGAACGACATGGTGATTAAATTTTATATTCTTAGTACCTACCCAAACAAAAAAGTGAAATAACCCTTTATTCGTGTTTAAGTCATAAACAATGATATAACCTTAAAGTCCATGGAAGATAAGAAAAGGAAGGAATCGAACCATGGGATCATTATTTATGACTCAACTATCAAGATCTTCACCACCTTATTGCGTAACATATTGGCAGTTCAACTCAATCGTACCATATTCAAAATACATAAATTTATCGTTAAATTGGGAACCGTCGCCTCGGGTCGTGAAGACGCGGATACATACGAAAACACATAAAACATCAAAGTTTTCTCCTCCGACATCCGTTTGCGTTGGAGCGTGGTAAGACAGATATGCGAATAATCTACAACAAGTTGCAACAATGTAGTGAATTTGATCTGAACGCCACATTTCTCTTTGATGCTATCTGCTTATGGATTTACTTGGCTAATAAGGTGGTAGTGTAACTCTCGTCGGCAACAGTAAAGATCAAACTGTGTATTCCTCGCAGCATGCTGTGTTACTATGCTCAGAGCTTTCACACGTTTTCATCCATTTAAAACAATATTTCTAGCTTTATGTTAAATTTTCAAGCTGTACCTATGTTACCTGAACTATTAAACAGATATGCTTGTTTGGCAGCAAGAAGGCAGTAAATGTTCAGCCTCCTCAAACTAATTTTGTTTTAATTTAGTTGAACACGCTAACTTTTCAACAATAAAAGCCGTTAAATAAAAAATTTTGTAACTAGGCAAACAAACTCTTGCACCATTGGTTCCGGGGACGAATTCCGGTTTGAAACAAATATTGATGTAAGATAAGGTTTCGCTGCATGTGACTATTTCAGTTCACCTTGCTCCTAATCGTGGATGAGATAACTGACAATCCAATTGACAGTTTCAAGTTTTGTCAAATAAAAGAGAAACAAAACAACATTTAGAATAAATAATGGGGATGCTACTAGATTTATTAAGATTTTATCTAAAGTACGTTATGCAAAATGAAACGAAACCTACGAGGATCATGTGACACCGGTCAAATGAAAGGATGGACCGGCTTTTTTAGTTTCTTAAAATGACATCACATACACGGATCCGCATGGTGCGTCCATTTACATCGAGTTTTTATTTCACAACTATTATCTGCAAGTTGGCGCTTGGCGGCAATCAATAAAAACGTAGGCGGTGCGCGGCGACCGGGCGAGTGAACAGCCAACGAAGTAGATCTTTGAACTTCTCTGGAACTCGAGGATTCAGATTTTATAACAAGAATGGAATCTTTAGTCGTCCAAAACGGCTATTTTCTAATTAAGTTTCTTGACCCCTGATATCTTTTCTGTCTAATCCAAAAACAGAGAGTAATTATTTCCTACATGGTCTGGCTACTAAAATGTAGGAGTATATTTAAAGTTCCTCTTGATTTGTTTTTTTAGCGATGACTAATTAATCTAAATCTGCAAAGACGTAATCAAACTTTTATGGGGATTTTAATGTCTGGTTGTAACCATTTTGCGACATTTTATATTATTTAGAGAACCTTATATTTCATAGGTTTTTCTTACAGCGGGTCCAATTATAAAACCAGATAGGTACCTACGTGAATTGACTCATCAATTTGTCTTCTATGCTTTTATGTATATTTATATTTTAATGTTGGTATAGCCTTGCATTAGTTACTTTGATTATTAAGTACCATGATCGATTGCAGTCATTATATTTGTGCAATCAAAAACTTATGTCCTTTTAGAGTAAGATTGAAGTCAGACTTTATCGAAAGCTGAGCGATACTAGTTCTAACAAGAATCGAGCGTATAAGTTCTACATGATAAGCTGGTAGAAGTGCAAGATTAACTACTTTCTTTTTACATCCCGAGGCAGAGGTGACTCGTCCAGTTTGTTAACATTAATGTAAATGTCATTGAATGCCGTCAGACCGGTCGCGATGAATTTTTTTAATCGACATTTGCCTCTGGTGTTATTTTGAAAGCTGCGAATTAACTAGGCGATCCCTGTACTCCTTCATAACTTGCCTATTAAGGCTTCTATAATGACCTTTAGTTGTCAACTTTACAAGGAATTTTTTAATCATTTTTATTATCAAGTAAAATAAATAAAAATTCATGAGATGATCCTTAATGAATCTTTATTTTTAGCTCAGATCTCATGTGCGTTTCTTACTGTGTTTAGTTGATAACTGACAGTCTAAAATGTTATATTTGTGTTTTCAAAGTGTTCAAGGAGATAATAATTTTGCTCAAATAAAGATCATACAGAGGAACAATGCTACGTGAACTCGCTAATAACGAAGTGTAATTCATGCAAATCATATCTCAAATATTTAAGCAAAGCATTTTTGCATTAACACACAAAAGCACTCATGTTAAATATGCAAGCTGATTAGCAAATAGGATTTTATGGGCATTTTAAGCAAAGATGTGTGTTACATGACGGTGAGCACGTTCACAGAGCATAATTTTGTTAAATCGTTTAAAACCCGACAAATAACACTAGAGCGGCCTCGACTCAATTGAAATCCAATAAAACCGCAACGTATCACGAGACAGACGTTTGTTACGACGCTTGAAGTGCGCACAGCACTATTACTTCAGCGTTGGAGGCAATGAGTTGAATTGACAATGTTGAACACAATTGACAGGCAGCCAGTGACCCGCCGGCTAACGATGTGCACTGCGCACGCTCTTTATTTGTAATGCAAAACTGCAAACATCCTATCGTCACGAAGACTACACACGGCTCACAACACAATACTTTATAATAAACAACATTATAAAACATATTTATCTCTGACGTCACACGAACGACTATTGCAGGCAATTCAAAGGTTTATATATTTTAGATTGGTCTAGGAAGTAAAAAATACATAAAGGTCACGATGATGACTCAATGCTTGCTACTAAAACTTTTTGCTCCAATACTACTTATATCAACAATGGAGTTCTGACGAATTCACAAATGATTATATTTCATTACAGCTAACATGTGTACTTACACCAGTGGTTTTAAATATTAAGATCCTTGGAATTGTTTCTTTGATGCACGACATTGTTTATTAATGAGTAACAAACTGAATATTTATAGGAAAGCAGGTTAATAAAACCAGCAAGGGGTCTCACTAAACAGTTCGGTAAAATAGTCCTTGCACGATGACAATCATCATATTGATGATTTGTATTTCCTTTTAATACTCCTACATTTACTCAAATCTGATAATACCCGAGCTACTATGTATTGGATACATTTAAATAATATCATAATTCCGGTTGAACAAAAAAGGGGCCACACTATTGTAAAAACTAATTACATGATGTGTAACATTGTATAGAACTTTGAATGACTAGGTAGAATTGAGATCCATATCCATTTCATCATATTTCATGATTGAGTGGTGTCGACATAACACGTTATTTATAAAGTTAGGCTACTTACGAACGTAACTACTTACCGAAAGATGTGATGAACGGAATCGATGATATAGGCGGGGCCTCAATTTATAAACTTTATTTCCATTTTATTTTCTGATATTGAGAACATACAATTGTTCCGTTAAATAAAAAGTTACATCATAAGCAATTAGATTGTGTAATTGTAAGTGTATGAACACCGCCACCGAACTTATGTAGCTCGTCTTTTGTTGGATTAGATAGAATCATTGTTACACTTCTCATTTTACGTAATGTATGTTCAAGAGTCGAGTCAAAACGCGGTGCACAGGTTTTGAAGCGTCTGTAGAAACTGTAAATAATCCGTTTGAGCTATCCGAAAATATAATTGTAAATAAAGCAAGTCTGTCATGCGTCACTTACTGTTGAATCAATATTGACACAAATGTAGAGCACAATCGACACGAAACTTGCAAAAGAAACAATCAGTGTTTTTCAAAAAAGTTTATGATGTTGCATTTGCAGACCAAAAACACTACACGATTTGTAACCTCAATCTGGACATTGGATGGGGCAACTTGATGATTTTTTTTAAATGGCGTGACATCGTTAAATAACACACAAAGCAAAAAATAGTTTTAAAACGTCGTAGAGTTTATTGTTTGGACTGAAACGAATTAACCGGTTCAAATATTGAGACTAAACGGATACTGTACAAGAGAAAAACTTTCTACATCTATGGCATATTTTAAATGTACCAATTTGGTCTAACATTGTTTGCATTTAAGTAGCACTGACTGCTATTGAAACGGAAGAGGATTCTTATATTTTTACCTATTTAAGGTTTTTTTGTAGTCTATTTACTCACATACGTTAGGTACTTATTATATGATATTGCTATTCAGTTCTACAATTTTGACGTTAGTTAGTTGAATGAGTAACACTTGTGTACTCAATATTATTATATTCATGCATATAACACTTACCTGTCGCCACTAAAATCACTAATTCAACGGTATCCAATCCATCAGCAGACATTTCAAAGGCAGTTATGCTCCAGTTTCGGATAATTGCACTTGTTATGCGCAAGCAAGAAGCAAGAAGGCAACACCGACGAGTACTATTAGCCAACATGTAACATAAATAATGCGTGAAAATGTACTATAAAGTTGCGTGTAAGAACATTAAAATTCGGTGCTCGTCTCATTATTATGGTTACCACATATCCATTAGACTGCCGGACATAACCAGACTCTAGGAAAGGCAGGTGTAGGAAGCAATCATGTCTTCTTAAACGTGTATTGTTGCATGAGAATGTTGGGTGTTGAATAGCTTGATTATGTAGTTAGACATCTTTTTTGATGATCAATTTAGAATTCGTTAAAATCAGATGGTAGAAGTGAAAACTGGAGAGCATGGTTCCACTATAAAGTGAATTCTATTTTTAGCACCTAAGTGGCAGTAGGTAGGTAGTAGGCAGGTGCTAGGTAGAAAAAATTGCATTGCAACGCATGCCGGGTACAGCTAGTGTCAATATAATTATGTATTGAGACTAACTAGAAGGGATAAAACAATAAGCTTTGTTGCTTGAAAAATTATGGTTATCACACTTAATCAACATGCGTCGTCAAATGTACAAAAAGAAACTTAGAAATTCTAACAATGAGCCTATGCGTAGAGAAAAATTACACAGAAGTCATCAGCTGAATAATGGGCATTTACAATAGTTTTTGGAATACAATATGGAATGGTAATTAGCACATTAGCAGTCCACGATTGATTGTCTGTCTTCCTCAATCCCACGCTGCTTGTCTGTCAATGCTCATCGGCTTTTACTTGTGTTTACTGTTCCGTGTGGTTGGTAACACTGGGAATACACGAGACAATCAATATTTGACGAAAGCAGTCATCGTGGTAAGGTTATCTGATGGCATTGTGAATTATGGCGCATCGGTACCAGCCACCAACGTCACCGCCTACAAATATTACGATATTTTCGTGAGCCGTCGTAGAATGTTCAGAGATAGCATTTATGTTATGTTATCGAAAGTATAAAGTTAATATTCCATTAAAATCTTCTGTTTTATGGTTATCGTGGCCTTAGCATCAGGGTCAGGTCAGGTTTATTTAAATGACAGATCTATTTATGGTTGAAGTAACATCGTAACTGCAAATACTCGACTGAATAACTAGTTGGGTATTCTTGTTAAAGCACAAGCCCGTTATGTCGTTGTTAAATCAGTTATTGTTGGTAAATGATGTGGTCGTTCCATCATAGAATTAGTATCTGAATATTAAACGTTTATACATAACTTTAAATGCTTCATATTCTTGAAAGGTTTTTAGATTTGATTGTATGTAGTTGTAGATATTACACAGAATATAATTAGAATAGCTTATGAAACTTAAACGTCTGGTACTACTGGAACGTGCGACTATACTATTAGCTTTTGCACGTTGAGTAAATAATATGTCCTTACATAATACAACTACTCTTACTAGCAATGAAATTATTATAAAATAATTATGGACAGAGTTGCAACTATTGCATTATGAATTTTCTATAATTATAGTTCACATAATGTACGACGATCGAGGAATTAAATTAACCTAAAATAACTTAAACTAATAGCCCTATATAATAGGAAGTTATAGCTAGTTATATAACATGAATACTTTGAAAACTTAGCACCAAATTGTGCTTAACTATCAGTATCACCTTGGAGCATATTCTCAATAAGTGGTAACTTAACGTGGGGTCAAACAACTTGCCAGCGGCATGGTAATTACTTCCTTGTAATAACAACTAGTTATCGTGATGGCTTTTTGTTGACTTTTTCTAATGGCGCACGTGCGTGCGAATCGCTTCAGCCTTGTACGAGAGGGCGATATCGATGGACCGTGGAAGAACGATCTGCCCTTCGACCACCTCACGGATTTCGTAGATTGTTTATTTACCACAAAGGCGTAACATTACCAAAGTAGCTACTGCCAATAGGTTTTTGTTTCAGGATTAGGCAGCAGTTTTAGGTGCAGCCTTTGTGGTAAAATTACTATTTATTATTCAAAATTTTATGACACATAAATATTAAGTATTTACATTTACACATTAGGTTCATGTTGACGCAACAATATTTTACGTTTACTTCAACATTATAATTCTTTAAAAAATGTACAACAATCTATAGCATGCACTTAAAATTACACATTAAAGGTCCATTACACCATTGAGTAATATACAGTTTTCATCTGGTGGCTATTACGTCTAGCGGATGTTAAGCAGCTTACGCTGTTATAAAATGTTTCCATAAGCGCGGAAGCGTTTTCATAAGAAAAACACTTATTCAAAGTATCTACCCCCGCAGCATTACGCAAGGCAAGAGATGTCCGCCAAAACATAATTTCACTTTCTTTCGGACCACAGTCGGCGTAGGATGGGCGTGACGATCGCCGACCGCCTCCAGCGGCACGTAGATTGCATACTTTCCCTGTTTTTATGGGAACTCATGGGGCGACAATGATATAACAATAATGTGAAAGCTATAGAGAAATATATCTTACTTTTATCGTAGAAAATCTTTCCCCGAAAACGCGGTCGCGGCGACGTTGCAGCATTGTGAAAGAAGTCTTTAACTTGTATGTAAATTGTATGGCTGATTGTTAAAGCAATCAACCAATGTTTGTCTTTAATTCCAAAAAAAGAGTGATATATAGCTATGTAGAAGTTACGAACTACGTTGTCTTTCATTTATGGATACAACATACACTTAAACGAGAAAGTCTTTATGTAGAGTCTACAGACGATACTTACTCGTCCGTGGTCTTTACAACACTAGACTTTCTCAGTAAAAGTAACTCAGCACTAAGATATTAAGCCATTAATAAATAACACACATAACATCTCTTTGAACACAAAATAAATACGCAGTGCAATTTACTAATAAATTTATACAGCACTAACTGTACTCATTTGACAGCCTAGAGAAAGGTGTTAAATGCATAAAACGTACATAAAGGTGCAGTTAACTTGGAAATCAATAAAATAGGAATAAATTAAGTAAATATAATTTCAATACGCAATCGTATAGGGCGTTATACAACCTGTCCTAGTTTAAAACGAGGAATACATATCGATATCGACATGACCGGTGTTCTAGGCAAGCGCACTGGTGAACGCAGTGTGACGTCAGCAGTACAGAGTGGGTGTGGCTGGCCCATACCCATCCTCCCGGTTTGTCCCCATTGCAGTTGCAGGGGCGGAACACAGCGTATACAAAGAGATGAGTTCATCAAAACCAGTACTTTCAAATAAATACACCTAAACTTCGACCTTAAGTGTAGAGTGGGTGTTCGCTAGTTATTAGCATTGACACACATAATGCTTTGCAATTGCAACGACATTCTCGGCTATTCGACTCGAAGAATAATTATAATGTGTATGTGGATATTGCGACAGGTAAGGTTAGTTCGTGGGTATAGCGGAACTTCAAATAAAATAGTCATAATAATGAAGATAATTACAGGGGTACAATTTAAATGTTCTCAGAAGTATTGTCAAAGACAACGAGCAGTACTTATAAACTAAACACCTATTAATTTGATGCGAAATATTTTTCATACTTATACAAACTAGTACGATGACTACTCATGCCACTTTTATAATTACATTAATTCGAATGAACGTTTTGTTACTTCCTCGTTTTACACGCCAATACACACCCATTTTGACCTATATTAACTACTAATAGGTTAAACGGTTTTCTTTCTGGGTCATTTGAAAAATTATACCGAGTTGATTAATTTATTTCACCCTCTGTTAATCTACTGATGATCAATTATTATTAAGCATACATGTTTTAACGACCTGAAGTGTCTCGAAGCGGTACCAAAGAAATCTTAATTATTGAGATCATTAGTGAAATATGTACGTACCATAACTTATAACTATTACAGTTACTGTTTGACACATGATCTATATGTATTTGCTAGAATAACACAATAATTAAGAACGAGTGTAGAGAAAAAATACCATAAATCTTTTGGAAGCACGCCATTGCGTCGTCACTTTTTGTGATATTTCATACTTCCAGAATAAATGTGATCCGCCATCATTTCTACGCCTTGTTAGGCACGCCTAGATTTGCTAAACCAAGCAACAGATTAATGTCAGATTCTCGAAATCTTAGATTTTTTCTAATCGTACATTTATTTTCGAGAAAAATCTAGTGACCATTGAATAAGCAATATTAAGATTGTTTTCCATAACATAATATAATTGGACAGATGTCCGTCACGCTTTTACCCCCAAATGAGTACTTCAAATTTTATAACAACGACACATTTTGACGTTTGAATCTTTAGGGCAACTCATTCAAATTACGTTCAAAGCCGAAATAAAAATGCTAGCGAATATGATATATTTTCCGTACTGTATACATTTCCATGTAATAAATAATGAATACAACTGTCAGTGGTGATTCTCACTTGATTAATGACTTTATGGATAACACCGTTTAAAACGACATTTAGCATCTATCTAACGCCAATCATTTGCTAGATATAGTAGTTCAGCTAGGTCAAGTTTGCACGACTTGCATACAAGGTTAAAGGTACACAAGGTGTATTTAAAAGGACATACGCATAATACGAATATAAATGGCTATATAACCTCACTTATTATACGACGTCTTTATTGATGTTTAAACAACTTAAATACATTCATTAGCGGTGTGAACAAATATGGTAAGATAGATATTAATCTCACTTTATTAGTGTTGGAGACTTCGAAGCAACTTTTACATAATTATTATGATTTTCTGTATTTTATACACTGGATGTCTTGAACTCTTGAATAATAAAGTAAAGAAATCCTTTTTCACTTAAACCATAACAATGACTCATGAAATACGTAATAATACTTATGACATTGAAAAAGATAAAGGTTTTGGATATCTTAAGTGTGCAAATCGAGTCACTAACTAATCCAGTATGACACACATTATCTTTAACGAAAGCAAACTTAGATATTCAAACAAATATATCATAAAAAATAGTTCCATATAAAGAAATATACATAACATAACATCACGCCTGTATCCACGAAGGGATAGGCAGAGGTGTACCAATGTACACCCACCGTTCGCCGGTATGTTTTGGTCCCAGTCCCATGTAATAGGGGGCGAGCCTATTGCCACTAACCGGGCACAAATCCAAACTTCGACCTGCTACTGAGAATTTCATAGAAAACCCAATAACACCTTGGTCGACTTGGAAATCGAACCCAAGACCTCTAGCGTAGCAGTCGCGCTTAGGCCCACTAGGCCAACGAGGCAGTTATAAGAAATATACTTTCTGATATCTATGGGTCCATAGGTATACATTATTCAAAGTAATGTAATAAGCATTATCTTGCTTTGAATCTATATATATATAAGTACAAATGTCGTAGAATGTTTGTTTATTAACCTATCACCGTTTAGACACAATCTAATAAGTTAGCACAATATCGTTGCACGTGGCTACAATAATATTATATCTGATCTGCTGGCACCGAACAAATCAACACTAAGTTTAATGTTGACTGCATCCGTATAATTGTGTTGGCTTTGCAGACCGTTCGACAGGAGATCTGATAATCTCGTACAACAACAGATATTATTTGATGAGACAGACGATGACATACATTCTCGTTTTGAGAAGCTTAATGTGCTTTTAATTTAGCATGCCCTTTTTAGTGCAACAACATTATAATTAACGTGCTTTGTTGAGAGACTTAATTAAAAATCTTCTTGATATGGGCGTGAACAATAGCTAATGTAAGCATACTAATTTGTCCATTGTGCCGACAACCAAGAGACTGGCACGCGCTCTTGCCAAGAGAAATTTGACAATGCACTTATAAAGAAAGCGTTTTAAGTCATCAGAACGTGATTAAAACAAACGAAACGTGTTTGCTTCGCTCATTAATTGATGAAAAAGCTGCAAGCATGATACATTTAGCGACGCATGCATCCATTAAAATTAAAGCCAGGATGTTAGCATTATGCATGGACAATATTAGCCATGTGGATGAAGTGCTTGTACGCCAATATACATCCTGGTGGCCTGATATTTTAATGAATACACTGCAAACAAAACTTTATGCAATCAAAATGTTTCACATTGTGAATTTAGTTATGTCAAATAAATATACCAATGCTTTCATTACTTTGTATTGTTTCGAAAATACAATACAGATAGTAGACGTATTTGATTAAGATATATTTTGCATAACGTTACATATGGTAAGGATAAAATCAGTGGCGGAAGAAGAAAGTGACACAGTAACCCGCTTGGGTCCGAGTCGAAAGAAGCGAGAGTAATTGGATGACGTCTGAGATCATGACGGGCGTGGTCATGTTATTGACCTTAAGGCTTAAAACGACAAAACCTTACAAATATACATAAAGCCATAAAACTTCCAAGAGGACAAACGCAGATGATAGTGATCAGAGACAAGTATCTGAATAACAGAACATAAATGCTGAGCTATCAAGGAGAAATAGACAAAATATTGAATGACAAGGTCAATATCTAACACATACCTAATGGAAACGAATTCCGTGTTAGAATGCTCATATGTGATTACGAGCAAGTACGCCAGGCACAGGGCAATTAAACAACACAAGCACGTATAGATAGCTCTACATAAATTAGAACACTTGACAAAATTAGGTGAGCCATCGGCAAAACTGCTATTCCATCAATTGAATTAATGTACAGTAGTCACGCTCGACATACACCCGACGAGCAGTGGCAAAAAAATTAACACAAAACTGTTATTACATATTGAAGGTACAATAATAAAACAATTACAGCCAATGGGAGTATACGTAACATGGAACCTAAATTTATGTTATTACGCCTTTATAGCGCATAACACACCTGTCAAATTTGACGGTTATTTACTGAATCATATGACGAAAAGCAATTTAACAACGATCTAATTTCGCAATGCGAACTGACAATGTTCGATTGTGTAAATGTGGTAATGAAAGCGTTTGCGATTTCGACCCGCAGAACAAAATCTTATGGAAGCTGTCCGATCGCGTAATAAATTACAGCATCGACTGAAACAGGACATTTAGGCCCTCGGAATAGATTTGTTACGTTATTTTCAATCATAGCTATTTGCAATGTAATTAGTTTTTAGTATTGTAATAGCAAAAACGAAACACTTATGGAATCACCTTGGTGTTAGTTAATCACGCGCGTTTTTATCAAACTCCTACTGCGAGTAGCCTGACACGTACTTATTTGGTTTTATTTTTTTGTTTAAACTACTGTATCGTGGTAAAAAACGATGATTTAAATGTAGCCTATAAAAAAATATGTAAAAATATCATGTGGTAAAACTGTAATACAACAGCATGAATTTGGAGAAGGTAACAACACGAGAACAATCTGATCACAAATACATACGGCAAATCAAACGATAAGTAACCGTAAGTAAGCGTAAAGTATCAGAGGGAAACAGTAGTTAAACACTAGGAAAGGCAAATTACCGACATTCATTGCGTCAGTTACTACAAACTGACGCTTTTAAATGTATTAACTGTGTAACAGTTACTAAAGAGATGAAAACAAAGGTCTAACTTGACACAACACCAGCTAACATTCAGATAAAATAGCAAAATGCTTAACAAGCAGTCTATACACATTTGGATCTTTGAGTACTTTAGAATATACTGTGAAACTTTCGAAAAACACTGAATTTGATAATAGAGCGTTAAGTAAGAAGTTGACCTTCGGCATCTCTTGTATCAGTAGTGCGCGGACGCCGGATGCTATAGCGCCGATCAAACTTCTGCGCACGCGCAACACGCAACGCAACTACTTTCGCCGATTAAAATCCGACGCCGTCCGAGATCTGTACGTGACAGACGTTTAACGCTTACATATATTACGAAAGTAAGTCACGATCTATACTAATAATTTATTTGATACAATACCCTAATGATGTTTTGTGATACCCTTTTATATTTAAGATGTAAGGTTTGATTCGAAGTTGCAATTAAATTAGTTGCATAATTAAGTTTGACTATGATTATGATAGCCACTCATTGTGCCTCATGTCTCAAAATTATTTTATTCAACTTTTATAACTTAGTTAGGCTTGGATAATACTAGAAAAGTTCCAAGAAGCAATAGCCTCCAGACAAAAATACGTCTACTTGATATCCTGTTATCAAAATATCATTAAAACCACACGTATCAACCATGACTTTCCAATTTTAAGGTGTGTTTGGCATATTAAAACCTAATCAGAAACGTGAAATAATCTTATTCAGAGGTAATTTAAAATGTAAAAAGCTGATTAATAAAAAATAAATAAACGTAACTAACTGTATCACGAATAAACTAGTTTTTAATGCAAATCCTGTTTATAGAGTCTGATTGATGAGTGCCGTGAACTATGGGATAAGGATTACTTTCCGGTGCGATCGCTTTCTCCTTTAATGTCGATAAAAATACCAGTCGATAAATCAACATTAACAAGCAAATTGCAGCCGGGGGCAAAGTATGGGCATATGATCAAGAGTTATACAGATTACGAACTTCAATCGACGCTCGAGTGAAATTGGATAAGAATATTGAAAAGAAATCGATACGTACACGGTTATGCGGTTTAAGGCAATTTCGAAATCTTATGTCTTACTCCGCAGTACATAATATATTGGTAATAAAAAATATTTTATTGATTCTGCACTTATTATTATTATAGGTAAGTACTTCCGAGTCTGCGGCGCAGTAATAACTTATTGGTAGTTGTTTATTGTTCATAAAGATGATTGCGTGATATTCTGAGTAAATTGGGTTCCTTAACACTTTTTTTCTTGTAATCATGCAAGAGGTGAAGAAATAACCCATTATTGAAGTAATTTTCCTGTAATCAAATTAGTAATTCTAGTTTAAACGATGGATAATTCGACAAATAGATTGGGCCATTCTCTCTAGCAAAGACGAACAAAGCTCTTGAAAATGAGGTAGGAAACTGAGTCGATTTCAAAGTTTACCAAAACAACCGAAAGTTCTCAGTGAAAACGCAAAGTAAATATCATCGTGGCATATCGAAAGCTATAAATTCTTAATTATTATTTACTCAACTTCGAGACAATGAGATTTGGCAATGCACACATAATGTGCACCGAGACCAGATATTATCGACTACTAAATTGGCATTAGCGATCAAGTCGTGAACATTTACGTACGCTCGTGTGCACATAATTAAGTTACGTTACTTTGTTATAGGGAAAGTTATGTAACAAAGCGAAAGCTTAGGGAATGTGGACATCAATAAAAAAAAAGTTTTTCAGCTAGATACAGTAGGTAAGCATAAATCTTATAAGATTGATCAATCTATCCTTTGATATAGCTATTTCACACGGCTCATTTAATCAGTTTGTCAGGCTTTAGGCGAGATTATCTAATGCATTACGAACGATTTGTACAAAAACCGTTGTATTGGTATATATGTGACACCTACAGCGTGTGACTATGTGTAGATATTTTACCATTATATGGAATTCAGAACAATTTAAATAGTAACCAAAAAAGAAGTCTCTGTATGAAGGCAGCTGAGCATCTTCCATAAACAATACAGTCACGATGTTTTTAAATTGCTACCATCGTTACGGATAATTGTCACGAATTCGTCTTAAAATTAGCGTACTATGTTGAGTAAGTAAGTAGAGCGAGTCGCGTCCAATAAAAAAGTTTATTGCAGTGGCTGTCAATCAAGCGATGTGCACTCTTATTTTATTATTTTTAAAAACTTTTTCTCGGTTCACTGTAACTTTCTGCAGCAAACACTTTCCATCGACCCGTTTAATGGAAAGTCTAGTGCAAGTGCAGCACCCTTTTTAAATCAATGAATAATACATAGTAGCACTCAAAGCCTGCAGTACATATATGTACAATTGTACATAATTATCTCTAAACCAATGCGTAATATATAATTTAAACTTAAAAATCACGTATATAAATAGAATTAAATTCGAAATAAACAATGACAAACTGCATTGCGTCGTTAGACAACAATTAACTTTCTTTTAGATAGCTTACGATACAGATAATATATTAAGCAATATAACTTTAATAGGTACGAGTTGCAGAGAGATATAATAAGAACATACATCAAAAATATTGCGGTAAGCAGCAAAAAATAAACAATTCATACCGAATTGATTCCATAAATGTTACGCTTTTCAGACCTCGTTTCAGAAGATAAAAAAAGTTTGTACGAAACATTATTGTTGCTTAAACAACAAAAAATATACTGCATAAAAACTATAACAGATAGACTTTTTGTTCTAGAATTCCCGGTTGTACTTCGCGTGTTACCAAAGGGTTGGTCGTGTTCGAAACTGCAAGGTGGGGCTTCACGAACCACCTATCTTTGGTAAATAGGTTAACGATGTGTCATGTCGCCTATTCCATAACGAAATATGGAATCACCTTTGACACGAACAACGGAAATTATGGACTCTATTTTTGGGTATGGAGTTCAATTCGTTACAAAAACGCAGTCCTCCGACCCAAATATTAGAAAAATCTAAAACATCTATGAAGCTATGTTAAAACAAAAACATGCTACTCACTGCGTTAGTAGCATTTATCAATACTTTTCATTTCAACATGACATAACCGAAACTCTACAATCAGCGATACCACAAATAGTAGAAAGGTTGAAATAACATATATTATTTGAAAATTTTAAGCACTTAATAGATAGTTCGGTGTGACAGGATATAAGACAACTCACAACATAATATTACTTACTTGCGTTCTTGCTATTAATATTAATAACAGTGTTAGTTTAACTTTGAGTGGTGTAGTGTGACCAGGTGACTTTGAATTATATGCGCTAGTCAAAATGTATCGATAAGGTACAACTAAATGATCGCAGCTGTGAATTTACAAGCCGGTTTGTTTAAAAATTACAGTAAACAAATACCCTTGGTAAGTTTCTCTCCATGATCGCTAATTTCAAGAAACTCGATCAACAATGTCAACTTGTTTCTAGAAAGTTCTGAGTTTCAATACAACTTGAATAGTTATCAACAATGCCAACCGCAAATTAGTCGGTCATAAATAAATCAAAATTGATTTAGATTGTTTTAGAATTCTACGTCGTAACTTATCAATAGTTCAGTCTCATTTATAAATTGAGGTGGAACTCTAAAACCGGTTATATCTTTACTAGTGATCTATTCGCAATGTTATCAAGGTACAAAGGTACGATAGGTGTCCTATATAAAAACTGGTCACAGCATTGGAGTCGGCTCAGCGAAATGAAACCCCGACCGGACGCGATCGACGATATCACATTAGAAAACCGCTGTGGGTAGGTCTAGGTACACACCTCGATGCATATTGGTTACACCAGTCGAGTTCACAGTCATGGCGGCTAATTTGTTCTAGTCAAGATCTACTCGAATAAAAATAGAACGATCTAGATCCACTCAGTTTTCTACTTTAACAGGCATGACAACATCATTAAATAAGACGTTGATGGGAAAAGAGTAATTAATACATTTGGATTAAATAGTTTCTAATCTTGATAGGATGTTGTTTCGATGTAAACGATGATGGAAATTGCAAGAGTAAACTGAAAGTAATCGGAACAAGATTACAAGACTAGGTATGGAAGTATGACACAGATACTATATTTATTATTTAATTTGTTCAGATTAGGTCTCAAGGTCCGGTTTAACATGCAAAGGAAATTGCTTTAGATGCAAAGTGGTTTCAGCAAAACAAGAAATCCGTCTTCGCTGTCTCTACTGCAAGTTACATTGTACTTCTGCATATAAAACGGAATTGTAAAAAAACAAGTTTTAAAAAGAAAACTGAAATTGTTGTCATAAAAAATATTCAATAAAATACAATAGTAAAATTACCGGCTATAAACAGCCAATCATAATGATCGATGTATTTCAAACGACAGGAATGTTAGAGCAGATTAAATCTATATTAACGATCAGTTCGGCACGAAGATAGTTTTGGTAGCAGTCCGATGTCCATTAAATATCATCGCTAATGTTGATGATCAAGATAACCCCGGCCAGTAAGTGCATTGCATAATACTTTATTATTCAACCTATTGTTTAATACCGGTTTAACTATTCATTATGACAAATGCTATTATAAGTAAGTGTTATTGAATATCTTCGAGTTATCTCTTAATAAATTATCTTATGTCATTACTTATCAAGTACTACTTGGTGGGTGTGAATAGACAAATTATACTGGCTTTGCCTTGTTTCTATTATAGTTAAATAAATTAAGAGGTAGTCGTGCAGAAATTCAGTAAAACGGATGAAAGGTAGGATCCACGTACAAGACCAAATAAATAATTCCAACTTAATATAAACAAAATTCTCTTTTTAATATTCCAATACGAGCATTGAAGTATTACTTGAAAGAATAATAAACTGAAAAAGCACAAACTGTTTTTTTAATGTAAGGTTCTTGAATAATATACGAATCACTTTGAGCATTACGAGCTAAAGCAATTTCACAGACATTAATGGAAGCATCGGATTCTCTGTGAAGTTCAAAGGTTGCAAAAATATGTTGAAATTATGACTTCTTAAAAACATATTTTTATTAGTTAGGTATTCTTGATTGAATAACTTATAAAAAATATTTCTTATATCTTACATGTATTATTCATTTATTTAAAGACTATGGAAGACTTACAGCTATGGTAATAAATAACAGTATGATTATCTGACAGCCAATTACAAGTCTTCACGTATAGAGCATGTTTAGCATAAAAGTACTGTGGAACAAAAATATACACTCTGTCAAACAATGCCAAAAGAAAAGAAAAATAAAAAGTATATATAATATAATAGTTATACCACAAAAAAAAAACTTGGCGTAATGGTTTTGCCAATCAAGAAGTTATTAAAACCATCCATTTCTGTTATTACACGGCGTAACCTTCCATAATGGCATGATATGACTTAATGACTTCATCAAGAAATAACTATCACATAGGTAACATATCCTATTCAATAATTCCAATTGTTATGCTTTCAAACAATTCCATTCAATATAAAATTCCTGAGTGACACGTAAGGTGTTTATTTCATTATAAACCTAAATAGCAAATTGGCCTTTGTTAATATTATACGAAAATACCCGTGTAGGAGGGATCAAATAACAACAATAAATGTGGCTTTTACGTCTCGAGGTCGTTAGTTAGATAAAATAATGAAACTAATATGACTTTCGTATAAGATCAATGCTAAATTATTCTAGGACGTAGGTGGGTGTGATTAAATGTGAAAATGTGTCACTGATTGTGTGTGAGTAAGTCGGGATACTATAGACTGGTAGGGGTATTAACAGGCACCCTAGCAAAAATCAATCTACGCAGACAGACCCCCTCCCTCTCCTCTCCCCCGCTTCGTTCCTTTTCCCGGCCGACGCGCACCGAGCACTAAACACGCCCCTTGATAACCAAAATCACAGTCAGCTTCCGATCTTTATTACATTTGTCCGAGAATAGCCAAAGGGTGAAAAGGAAAATCGTTTGGGAATGTTATTGTTTTTCATTTATTCGTTAATATGTTTTGTAGGCAATATTTCGATTGTGGACATTTTACTGAAAGGGTAAGAAGTTGAGTTTGCGTATTATTGTAAATAAAGTAAAAAAAAATCGTTTATAAAGCATGGTCATAAAAAAACATAGGTTGTAGACTGTAAAAGTTTATTGAAATTACTTTACCCGAAGTAATTTTCTTTGCAAGTATTAGTAATTAAAGTGATACTTGGCATTATTTAGTGATTAGCTTAGGGGAAACTTAATCTGTTAATGTAAGCTATACATAGATTAAACACCTCAAGGTCTGTTAACGTTGGATATTCAGGTGTACAATTAACTATTATAAAGTGAAATGGGTTGTTAATAGCAATAGGCGTGCCACCTACATTTCATGTACTATGAACCTTATAGCGTTATTAGTGAAAACTAATCAAGTGCAACACACATCTGCTTATCTACGCAATCAATAAACAGTAATTACTGTGCGCGAGGGTGAAAGCAACTTAAACTCAATTTCCATAAGGCTCAAAATGGATTGGCAGACAAGTATGAAATTAAACAACGATGTACAGTTAAGCAGGCAGATGCGTTACAAAAAAATTAATGAAACGAACAGTAATTCACTCGGTCAGTTCACATGTTACTCAATTATGCGAGTCGCATAGTACTTGGTTAGGTTATGGTGACAACAGCGGGCAAAGACCATGACGACACGGAAATGCGGGTTGCGTTTAGAAAGCAGTTTCGTTATTTAGTACGCATATGCGCACATTATTGTTATTTGATCGTTGTGGCTAAGCGATTCGGGAGAACTTATGATGTGCAGAAAACATTAAATATGTAATAACGTTTTAAAGATAACTTCACCTTGTTCTTTAGTAGAACCTGATTTAGATATCCTTTTTGCAGGCTATATCTTTCAGCTTACCATAACATACTACCTATGACTACATAAGTCTCAATTTTCAGAACTTTTTTTTTTCGATCGATATATTATATTATTTTTTTAATTGTAGTATAATACTTATTTAACTAAGCATAAGTAATAGGTAATTTACGTAATACTGACTATTGTCCTCTTACTCATAGTAGGCCGCCCTTGAGTACATAACAATTATAGGGTTTCAAACGTATAGGCAAGCCTAACAAGTGACTCGTTAGAAATTCCGCCTTATGTAAAATATATCTAGATTATTCTAGATTGTAAAATCAATTAGCTATAAAGCAATACATATTTATTCTAAGAATATAAGGTTATTTGGTTACTTAGGTTAGGTCGCTGTATATTTGACGTCAATCTTGCAGATTTAGAGAAGCCATGCTGGCACCAGGGTTTAATGCGCTTTGTCTCGACAAAATACGATTTTGGCTAGATAACTTTTGTTAGGTCTCGCCAAAAATCCGGCTAAACTGACATATTTTAACTCCCACTACTTACCACAAAATAATTCAAACTGTTCTACTTTTTCGTAATAGATGCAGGGTTGGAATTGGCTGATTGTATGAGACTATGATTATGATTCAAGATAAAAGGTTTTTCAAATTTCTCTTGTTTGCTTGCCTGATTTACTATAGCAAAATTTACTTGATAAGAAGTCTTAAAAATATTTAAGTCGGTTTAGGATACCTAATATCGACAAGAATCTAAATGCAGCCAATGTAAACTTGAGAAGTGTGACATTTGAAACAAATTTTTCCACTTGTGTAAACCGTTATTTATTAATTACAATTTTGACCCAAGTGAAGGTCAAAACGCTATTACATATTATATGACCTTCTTTCACTGTCAGTCGAATCTATTAGCAGTTCGGAAATCTAAATGGAGAAAGTAACTAATTACCGTTGTAAAGCGAATAATGCAGTATACACCCAGACACGCAACCAAATATGAGTGGTAAAGCTTTCATCTTTGCATTGGATACGGCCTTTAATGAGAGTATACCACACCAGAAATGAGCAATCGATTACACACCCATTCAAAACAGATTCGATGTAAATTCAAAATCGATATAAACCGTAACAGGCCACAATTTAGCGGTTAGAAATCTTAAGTTAGATACTTACCATATAGAGGAAAGAATATTATACTTATGGACTTTTCCATTGTTGCGTTCGTTCGTAATGACAGTGATTAAGTGTTTAAGATCCTTAATCAGCCCCAACTTGGTTACAACTCGTTTCGCGTCTTAATGACGTGATTCGTAGGCCCCAGAACTAAACAATGTTATAAAGGAATAAAGTTGATTTCGGTATAGATAAAGATAGGTATCCGTGATACGTTTAAAATATTCGTTACAAAATTAAGTAATAATACAATGTATTTCATCACGATTGCTATCTTCCTTAGAGTAACCGATGATGTTATGATGTATCTGTAGATCAAAAGGTGAATTGCAATATCTAAACTGTCAGTTTTCCAACATCTATCAGTAGCAAGAGATTAGCATCTGATTAGATGCAAGACTTCTTAACCCGTTAATAATAGGTTATTAAAACGTTGCGCAAATTGAGCATTACTTTTTAATGGAAGTTTTTCCATCTTCACAGAGCTTCTGGTATCGATGTAACGCGAAATTAGTTGATGTAATCGAAATAAAGCAAAAAAGCGATTCGACTAAAACGAACGAATGATGCAAGCCGAATGGTTGGCGGTATGTCACCGACAGCAGAATGATTAGCGCACGTCTGCGTTTTAAAGCAAAATATGGCCGAAGTATGCAATTGCAGATTTTGTTGAAACTGTTTTCCTGTTTCTAGTTTTTTCTATAGTACAAATTAAATATCCTTCTTGCGTATTTACGTGTATTTTGCTACATTTATTTTGCAATCTTTTGCTAAAATCGTTTCATGTAGTAGGTAATACAAAGTGCAAGATAACAGTATTCTTACAAAATGAAAATTGCGAAACACATGGCACAAGTATGTACCTACAAAGGTACAATGTATATGAGAACAAAAAAGAATATGAGATAATGTATCTGATTAGCTTACCCGTGCAATGTTCTCGCTAAGTGCACCACTACACGTTATCTATAACAAGGCATTATAACACGCACCGTTTTCCTCACTTTCTTATTTGGATACACGAGTTTTTTCATGGTACTCCTTTCACGATACACTGCACATGTTTATAGATTAAACAACATAAAGAAACAATGGTAAGCGTGGAGGTCGCGAGCAGCAAATATTTCGCAACTCAGAAACAGACTGGCTGACAGAGCCGAACACCGAACATTGCCAACTAGGTAGATAGGTTTTGCCACAAGCACGCGATCGGTAGTTACGTACCTTATACAATTTTAATATTGAGTGTACACGAAACACTGTCTTAAATCTATGATGATTGCGATGTCGATACCGCAAGGAATAAATTATATCAAGCTCGGTAATTGATTTAGTAATCCATTACGGATTAATAATATTGATAACAATGGAACTATGTATTGAAATAGTTGAGTTTTGCTTAGGCGATACGAACAGTAGAATTGCGCAAAAACATACAATTTTTCAGTTCCGTTGATGATTATAAAAGGTTTTTCTTTTTTTAAATAAAATACATTTAAAATTAGAGCAGGGTAATCATAAATAATTTCATAATTTAAAATGAATTTACGCTTACGATGCAATTAGATCCACTTTTGTGACGTAAGGTAATGACTGTGTTTAAGTGTTTAAATGTTATATAATGTTTCAGCTGACAAGAAAATAACAAATCCGTACTAAAGCAGTTCATATCGGCGTGCTGTCAAGACGCATACAAAATATACAAATGTAAGTAGCAGTGAGGGGTAGGTTCACGCGAGCGCCGTCCCTGGTACCCTGGTACCGACAGCAGCTACTCTTTGAACATGCGACCTTAGCCGCGCAATAAAGAACGTTTTACTTTTTCTTTATTACTCTACAATCTCTTCAAAATTACACCAATTTCTGCATTTATTTCTTAAGCTTTCTTTTTGGAATGTAGTCTAATTAATTAGGTACCTATTTAACGGGCATTATTGGAAGCCCTTACCTTATCTAATTGCGAAAATGAAGTCCATTAAATTTATTCATAAAGTTTTTTAGATTCAATAAAAAGTGTTTTATAAAGACGGCGCATGATATTTTGTTGCAAATGTGATTTAAACTTGGTTCCCAAACGTTTCATTCGTACATGGTCAACCATTGACACTACACTCATTCAGCACAAAAACAGACAAGAACTGCCATACCATAAACCATTGTATGGGTGGTATATAAATATTATTGAAGATAATTTATGTAATTTCTTTATACAGGCTCCGAAATAAGTGGCTTCTTGCAACACACACGACAGCTGTGCAGTGGCAGATGCTGTGCGAATTCTTTATGTGGCGAGACTCATGCATCCTTATGTAAATGAGTTATTTACACAGAACGATGTACGTGGTAGCATGGATACTTGCATACGTGCACATCGCATCGCACAGGTGGAAGCGTGAGACTTAAAAAGTAGATACCTATTACTGCACAATAATTAATACCCGCTGGTATCGTAGTGTGTTTCGCGCAAATAAAATTGTGCCAGCTGCTTGGCCCACATCGCATTGTCTCGCCGTGGGATCAAGATACTATTATTGTTCATCGGCAAACTGTTGGCAAAATAGAAAATTGTGAACAATGGCGTGTTATTTTTTAACTTCCCGCGCCGAAGCACTCGGAACCAGACGAAGAATAACGTCTGTGTACGTAAGAGCATGCATCTGAAGTATGATTTTGTCAAGCACCACCAACTTTCACGAAGCTAACATCAGGTTTAAGAGAATCGTAATTTCTTATTAAAGCGTTTGAGTTCAACTAAACAATAGCAAATCTTAAGTTTCACCTAAACTTTCGTCGTTGCATCTCGGTGTACATAAGAGGTTATGATATTAGAATGCATCACGGATGCAGGGTACGAGAATCTAAGGAGCTCATCTGAAGTCTTCGATCGCTATAAAGATAACTTCATATTTTATTCTTATCTAAACATGTAGACGTTGTGTATCAGCAATAATTTTAGATAAATGCACAGGTTGTTGGACGTATCATGGCGAAATCTTACGGAATTTGGCGTGGAGGTAAACATGGAGACGGACTTTTCCGTTGAAACGAGTTTATAGGCATTTAATTCTAATGTTTCTGCTTATTTTGCAAGCACATGAGTTGTTTAGATTCAAGTATTATCAGTTATTCTATGATGTATCTACCCCCATTTAAAATTGCGGAGTAACAAATAACCATGCTCGTTAAATTATAATGTTTAAAAGAAAATTATCAGTGCTATGCTCACGTTAATATTAATTGTGTTCAGATAATAAATACAAATAATAAAGTAAAAATAATACACCGTTTTAATCTTATTAAAACAAATATTAATTAAGATAAGATAGAGGCGACAACGCAACGAAGGCACGACGAAGGCTTTGGGAAAGCATTGTTGTCGTAATTATATATGTGGAAATTCTTTTAGTGTTTGGTAACCAAGATGATGTTATCATATTTAGAGGATATATCGTAGATCAGCATTTGAGCAAACTCGTATCCTATGGGAAAATCTACATCCATAGGTTTTTACCGGTCATACATAACCTTTGGGATTTTTCAACTTTTCGGCCGAAATGACAGGCACAGATTAGGTTTGAACAAACTATTTTTGTTTACGATTACTATTTAGGATCTCATTATAAACATCCATTGTAATAGTAATATATCCATATGTATGAGCTTAATCTAAATGGAAGCCAATTAGTGCATGTTCGGAAATTTCAAATGTCGAGAGATTTACTTTTATGATGGATTCTCTTGCTGCCTCCTACAGTTAGTAGCTTAATAATAAATACAGTGTTCTGATGAGATAGTTTTCTACCGACCAGGTAATAGCTTGCCGATCTAACTACATCCTAAAGTTAAGTATCAAAGGTTAATGTATAGGAAACTGTCACCAGACAACAACTGACCACGGCAAACGACAAACACTATCGCCAGCCACATAATATATAATAAAAGATATGTTTTTAATTACGGAAATCATTTGTATCTGGTGCCTTGAGTTATCATCATCATTACCTATTCAAATGTGCATTCAATATTACAGAATAAACAGGAAAGCGTCATTACGAATAGGTAGTAATCCAATACGTGTTTAAGTAAACATTTCTATAAATGGAATAGTAAAAATACAATAAATGACAAACAGAATTAAGAGTAACCATAACATGTAACACTATCTTCTGTTTAAGTCAAACAATAATATAAACATTCTTAGAATCAAGATCAACATAATTAAATGGTTACATGATAAGGCTCTTAGGTAAGCAATTAAGTGCAGACTAAGCTAGCAAATACTGCAAACACAAGTTAATGTTATGTAAACAGATAACTAGCGAAATTACTGCAGAGTGCAACTTTAAAAATGCTGTGATATAGGACCTACAATGGGTACCATTGGACACCAACAGTAATTATATTGCAAAATAATATCTTTGATTTAGGCTACAAAGTAGCACTAATAGCCATCAATACAGTCAAACTGGCCTAGTTATGGAAGGGAAAGAGAAAACCTACTAGATGTGCAACGGAATAGACCATTATTAAAACTCAGAATAATGTTTTAATCTGCAGATCTAGGAATAGGAGCTAGATAGCATCTTAAATGGAGGAATGCAAATTTTTGGGATATGTTAGTAGTAAGCTATTTGAAACAATTATATGCCTAGGCCCTAGGGATTTATATGATTCAGTAAATATATGGGATTTGCAAAATATTTTTATTTTTGCTAGCAGTTAACAGGTGCAGCTTTATTAACAATATACCAATCAATTCAAAGACAATGTTTTCAATAATAATACCTTTTGAATACAACAATGCCTCATTTTTGTACGGTATTTGTATTTTATAATGCCGGCTGCTTGCAGGTAAGGCAACCATACAATTTTTTTATAATACATAGCTTAAATGTCTTTACCATATTTGCAATAAAAACAACTTAGTTTTAATATTAAGTTTTCTTGTCAAACAGGCCTCAAATATTCACTGTACAAGGACAAGCCATACAAATAACTAACTAAAACAAGACTGAATAATTTTATGAAGCATTATGTAATAATATTAGTTTAAATGGATGTATTATTTGAAGTTAAATCTCTTCAGATTACTTTGTTATAAATTAGTAATTTTGGCTGAATGTTAATACGGAGTGGTAAAAATAGTTTGACTATACATAAAAATGCAACTACACTAGCTGCACAGTGCACATAGGCAATGGCAGTGTAATTAATCAATTCACTGTAAATAATAAAACGTGAAACCCTATACTTAGATTCTAATCATGTCTTTATCTAATCTATGTAACATAATTGTTTTAAGCAATTATTTAATGAAACAGACATATTTCAAGATAATTGACTGTTTCATTTCAAGTATTAAATAAATAAATAAAATAAATAAATGCGGACAACATCACATACATTGCTCTGAACCCAAAGTAAGTAGCTATTAAGCACTTGTGTTATGGAATTCAGAAACATCGAAGGTACCACAAACACCCAGACCCAAGACAATGTAGAAAAGTGAGTTTCTACATTGACCCGTCCGGGAATCGATCCCGGGACCTCAGAGCTAGCGACACCTTGAAAACCGGTGCTTAAGCCACTCGATCATGGAGGTCGTCAAACGTTATAACAACTATTATCACCTCCAGACATGGGAAATCCAAGTTGCCGAACAGTCTAAAGATTTTAGTCCTATCTACAATGTCAATATTAATCATAACAATTGAATGAGTAATTGAATATAGATAAAGTTACACTATATCCGTGTCATAATAAAGTTCTTTCTAATAGATAATGCAATCAAGGTAGCAAGTTCATGTTTCAAATACTTCCACATACACTGACACAAGATTAGTTCCTTGTATACCAAGATATACAGATTGCAATACATTAGTTTCAATGAATGATTTCACAGTAATTTTGATGATATCTTGTGTCTATTTGTCAATCCTTAGATAGCAACTCAAATGTATGTAAAAATATCTTATTAAATTAAGAAAACAAGGTAGTTGCCAAGGTTACTCAAAACTTAGCAAAAACATATTTTAAATGGATAAAAATTATTTATTACAATACCATGTAGTGTAATAAGGATTAAAACTTAATACTCTGTTGGGGGTACCAAGTAAAGAATTTTAGGATCATTAAATCTATTAAGACACTGTTGCAACAGCTTTGTGTGAATAAAGTTAAAAGTTTCAAGGTTAATTTATAATAAAAGTTACAAATCTTAGTATTGAAACCATAATATTATACATGGTAGTCTTAATAAATATTCAGACTTGACCAAGAATTATGTACACCAAGAAAATTACAAACAAAAGATAATAATAAGCTATAATTATTATTTGTCTCTACAGGTAAAAGTGAAGCAATAATAATTACTCACCACATTATTGTAATTGAAGGCTGTAGCCCCAGGCTCGAAGTATTCTCTGTTCATCTTGTCCCCCATTTTGTAGGCAACAATCACTAACTTTTTAAAGTCTTCAATACACACACAACCATTATTTTAAATATCAACATTTTCTATTTAAATTTTCAATACATTTTTTATAGTTTAGAGGAAATTCATCGACCGTTAGGGGCGTCCGAACAAGCATCGTATGATTATTTAAAGAATTTACTGCATTTATCATTAATCTGTAACGTCACATAAATTTTACTTACAATGGAATGATAGTTAAATAAAAAAACACGAAATTAATTATTTTATTCGCTACACGTATAATTATTTTATTTTACTTGACAATTTACCTTGACACATAAAAATGTCAAAGTCGCCATGTTTCCTTTCACAGATAAGCAACAGCTAAATTGATTTTAAAGCATAGACAATTTTGGTCTTAATAAAACACGCCATTTATTCTCGTTTGTATCACAGAATATAGAAAAATGAAATCTGATTTACTTAAAAACTCTTATACTAGCTCATATTATATTTTGAGGCATGGTAACTGATTTTGGTAATTACAGCTTTTTCCCTTATAGTAAAACAAACACTTAATATTAATTATAACAATTAATTTAGTTGCAAATTTTGCGGATATCGACTATTGAACGAGAAGAGGTGGATTTTTTTTTAAATATGTCTTAAAAGTATATGTACCTATACTTTTAGCCCTTTAAATGTGAACCTATTTAAAATAAATCATTTTAGAATAAACTATAAAATAAAATTTTAAACAAATATGTAGACAAAATTAAAATATGCCATTACTAACAGGTCTGTAGTGACTTAATTTTAGATTTAGGTACAAGTTTTATTATAATAGGGTATTTCTTGTAATGTATATATTTTTGAGAGATACATTTGCATTTTTTATTTGTGAATGCGACATTCAAATGCGTAAATTATTTAACTTAACATTGAACATATCTAATGGATTGCAATGAATCTATTAAAAGAAAAATGATTATTTTATTTCTTATCTTTAACTAATAATGTACCTTCATTTACCTTATTTAGTAAACTTATTTTAATTGGTAAATTAATAAATAAATGCGGACAACATCACATACATTGCTCTGAACCCAAAGTAAGTTGCTAAAGCACTTGTGTTATGGAATTCAGAAACAACGAAGGTACCACAAACACCCAGACCCGGGAGCGTATTGCCATAATGTATACTAGCACAGACAGGGGTTGCTCTGTAATCGCACGCAATATGCTCTTGTAGCTAGAGAGCATACTGCATATCAGTACAGAGACAGACTGAAATAAAATACACTTTGCTCTAATCCGTGAGAGCAAAACACATACGAGTACAGACAATTTGGCTGCCGTGGTATGTACAATGGTATGCTTCAGTGTACAAACTATTGTTTGATAAACAACTCATTAGACAATATATTCACAAAAAAAAACATGGTATGCTAAATCATTAATTTAACCTTCGACTTAGTATAGAACGGACATAGACCCAGAAATCCATTTCTTGGTTAGGTTCGACTTTGTGACAGAGATCAATAGGTTAGGTTAGATTTTATGACCTTGCAACAGAGCGAGCGAAGCGAGCGACGACATATGTAATTCAAAATTTATCTTTAGTAACGATTTCACATTTTGCATTAGACATATGCGAACAAACCGTATACTTATACAGACTGGTCTGTAGTCATACGTAGTTTGCTTTAAAAATATGCAAGCAAACTGTATACTTATACAGACAGGTCTGTAGTCATACGTAGTTTGCTTTAGAGTTTTGTTATTTTTAAGAGCACAAAGTGATCGAGTACAGACTATGGGTGTCTGTACTGATATACACAATGGCAATACGCGACCCGGGACAATGTAGAAAAGTTGGTTTCTACATTGACCCGTCCGGGGATCGAACCCGGGACCTCAGAGCTAGCGACACCTTGAAACCGGTGCGTACGCCACTCGACCACGGAGGTCGTCATGAATGATTGGAATTTGAAGAGTAGCCTATGGACCTTATTACAGGTCCTTTTCTAAACCATGCCGTGCCGTGCCGTCTAAGTCATGCCGGGCCGGCCGGACCCCCCACTAAGCAGGCAGTCGCCGGGGGCGTTATGGTGCTAAGACTTCGGTTGGACCGTAACGCCACCACTAAGGCGAAGGATGGCATCAGGTGTTTTGCCGGAGTAGTCAGAGCCTTTCTCAATGCTCCGGAAGCCCGGACTTTTGCATACTCAACCCCCATGATGCAAGGCTGGCTCATAAATGAGTTTCACCTGACAAAAAAAAGGCTCTTTTCTACATGAAAGGACCATTCTGAGGTTTATAAGAAATAAAAGCATTTTGTTTTTTAACCTTATTTTTTTTTATTTTCCCTGTACCAGGGGCCCGACGCCACTATTTTAAGTCAGTGAGTGGCGGTTTAAAGAACGTTCCAGTGTACCTACTTGTTATTGTGCCTAATTTTCGTATTCAGATAAGAACAGTCACTTGCAATCCTACAATGACAACAGTGGCAAGCAGGTGTACATTTGTCATTGAACTAAAATTATCTGAATACGAAAATTAGGCACAATAACAAGTACACTGGAACGTTTATTAACCCACCACTCACTGACATAAAATAGCGGCATCGGGCCCCAGGAATTAAAACGATCAACGATGATAACGATCAAAAGTAAACCGTGTATAAAACATAGAAACAAACCCTTTTTTATATTTCCCCTAAACAGTACCCAAGAAAGTGACTATGTGACAATCTACCACCCATTATTCTATTATTTTAGTAGTAATTTTTCGGAATGTAATTAATATTAAACCCTGCAAATATTTTAATATAGTCTGTTACTTAAAGAAAATAAAAAAGAAGACGAAACATAACAAATATAAAGTATGATAACTCTCGATTTTAACTTAACAATATTATTGGTACTTACAAAAAAGTAATTTATTTTCTTACAAATTTAAATAAGGATACATTTGTTACCTACCTATTTATGGATTGCCAATTTTTAGTTACAATGATCTAAATAATAATAATAAAAATATATTTTCATTAATTTATTACTATCTATCACTTATTATCTTCAGATGCTGTTAACGTATACTTATTTAAGTAAGTCTGTAAATTGTCTGTGCCCATTCGATCGGCGATCATTTTGAGTGACATCGCGAACAGTTCGTGGGCTAGGTTTTTATCCCGGGCTAAGGCAGATTCCTCACAGTAGAAACAGTTGTTGAAGTAGAGGCCTGTGACCCCTTCTAATTCTGCGGCGGTAGCTGCGTATATTGTTGTTGCCGCTGCTTGTTGCTGAAACATTGAATATAAATAATAGTAAATAAGAATCATTGTTAGAGTTCGTGATCGAGTGATGAATGAGAGAAAAGTTTAAGGAAATTAATATTCTAACCTTGCCTTCCTTATACATTTTCGAGAATATTATGTATGTACGTAAAAATCTTTCTAGTTTTAGAGTTAAAAGTGATTTTCACGATATTAATACCAGGAATAAAAATAAGTTAGTAGTTCCTAAATTTCGGCTCACTAAAACAAATTCAAAATCATTTCTAGGGAATTCAATACGCTTTTATAATAAACTACCAGAGGTCATTACTAACCTGCCCGGTAAGAAATTCAAATCTTGTGTCAAATCTATTCTTTTAAAGAAAGCGTATTATAAAGTTAAAGACTACGTGGAAGACAAAAGGGCGTGGAGTATTTAATATCTGCACATGTGGCCTCCCTGGCGGTCCTCAAGATTTGCTTGTTTACTTTAAATGAGTTCTTAAGCCGCCTGTATTTCCTGAAGGCACTGGACATGCCTTGACATTCCTGTTAGGGTATTTCTTTATTATTATTATTTTTATTTTTTTTTGTGTGACTACATATATATATTGTATGTAAAATGGTTTTCTTTTTATTTTATATACAATTTTATTTATTTTGTGCTTTTTTCATGTGAATGCGTCAACAGCGTGGTTTTTTATTATTCATTATAACGGACTGATTGCCTTAAATTATTATTAGTATTTTTTATTTATTTTAAATTATTATTAGTATTTTTCCTTTATTTTATTAACGTAGTTTTATTGCGTTGTTGACGCATATATTTAACCAATAATGTACAAATAATTGTAACAATTTAGTTTTTAAAAGAGTAACCTATGGAGTTTCTTGCCGGCTCTTCTCCATAGGAAGGACACTTTGGAACCGAGCAACTAGAGTCAGTAGATTTAACGTAACGTTTCTTGAGCGCCTTTTTTATTTGGTTTATAAGAAATAAAAACATTTTGATTTTGATTTTGATTTTGAATACGTAATGTAAAATCAATAACGCTAAAGTTATTACTTAATTTTGCATGATTAATATTGTACTGTGTTCCTTTGCGTGGATCTAGTCTACTATAGGTATTTAAAAATACATAGTTTCACAAAACTCCACTATGATTTGACTGGGAATGAGATGTATCTCTGTTACAATTTGCGTAGTTCTTAAAGCTAAATGATAACTAACTCAAATGTTTGTTCCCCAATGAAGGTACATTATTTGAGAACCATCAAGAATATTTTCTTACCAGGGACTTAGTGAATGGCCTTACAAAGAAGAATGCTAATCTGAAGAGCCACCATGACTTGCTGAGGTTTGTGAATACCATGTTTCCTGGATGAAGAGAATTCACTGATATGCCTTTACTTCTCCACTCCTCGCTCAAGACCTGAAATGTATTTTTTTTTATCAAATAATATAATTTACTGCATTAAGCGTATTCTTTCAATACATTTTCCCTTCAACCTTGCGGATTAAAGACACTGATTGTGAAAAGTTAGTTTGTCGTGCAAAATTTTGTCTTCTATATGACTTGCCTTGTATTATAAATTTTAAATTATAATTACCTTAGCAGTTATGACATTATATAACTTTGAATTATTGTAGGCCATCATTGAGCTGTACGAGTCCTTTGGCAAAGCTATATTCTGCTGATGAAACACACTCTTTAAGGAGGCAAACCTGAAATGAAAATATATAATATATGATCCCCGCGACTTCGTCCGCGTCAATTTCTGTTATTATGACCGCGATTAAAAAGTTAAAAAAAAAAAGTATTTCTTTGTAAATGATAATTTTAGTTAATATTATATTGATAAAACTCTGTAGCAAATAGTTGGCAATAATGCATTAATTTCGACCAAATGATTACCTTAAAAAAGGCTATAGTGAGTCAATCTTAAAAGATAGACATATCCCAGACATTTTTTTAGATCATTTAAAGAGGAACAATTCTTTCATACATATGTTCTGGGTAACTCGAACCGTTTACGCAGCGCACGCAACGGAAGCTTTCAAGTATGAATATTTTTCCCCGTTTTTGTGACATCTTTCACTGCTGCTTCGCTCCTATTGGTCGCAGCGTAATGTTATATATCCTAAAGCCTTCCTCGATAAATGGACTATCAAACACAAAAAGATTTTTTCAATTCTAACCAGTAGTTCCTGAGATTAGCGCGTTCAACCAAACAAACAAACAAACTCTTCAGCTTTATAATATTAGTATAGATTAATTATAACATATATAACAATCATTACAAATCTTACTCCAACCAAAATAAGCTTTCTTTTAGTACATAATGTTTAGGTAAAATATAATTTCTCAAGTTGTTACTTTTATAGCACTTTACTTCGGTTTTAAGTGTTGTTTCTAAGTTAAAGAAATAGATAACAATTTCATTATCTTTTAGCTCTAATGTGCCCGTCACGAGAAGCTATAATTTTTGTAAATAAAGAACTTCCACCAAGTTACGTAGCGACAATTTAATCAACAACAAATAATCCCAAATACAATAAAGTCAAAGTGACGTACGTGTTATACGAAACTAATGAGCAATTTCACTTGATCGGGTTATATTTTAGCGATATAAAGCGCTGTCGTCTAAGGTTTTGTGGTACTGGAACGCATCTGATTCATGGAACGTAAACATTTTGGCCAAGATTTAAAAGTAAGTTCACGCTGACGTTGTCTCTTTCGAGTTTCGAATGCGTCTGTTTGTTTGTGGTGTTTTCGCGGATTAGGTTATATTGTTTGTTATTGTTAATTATTGTATAAAAAATTGTTATTTTTTACTACTTATAATGGATCCAGGACCCAGTACGTCCAAGGAAATTATTTCGCCACGAAAAAAACCTCAAAAGGTATGTGTTTATTTGACTGACTGCGTCAAAAAGAGAGTAATGGTTTTTCGACTGTATGAATTTTATGAACAGAATATTTAGAATCGTCTGAAGACAGTAATTAGATGTGTGTTAATATAATTATATCCCTGTAAAAAAATAGTACAAAACTGTTTTTACTGTATTTTACCCAAAGATTGCAAACTCCTGAATGTGTGTTTACAAAATTTATAGCTTCTCGTGACGGGGAATCTATATTCGTTAATCAGTTAGATTACATTATACCTGTGTGACTCTGATGAAACAAATATGACTCTTGACCCTTTCTTCAGCAGAGGCTCCAATAATATTGCTAAGTACATGTGACTCAGATGATTTATTTGGCAAGTAGACTCAATATTGTTTTCAGTTTCAGTATATGGCAACCCAAATACACCAGCATTTAGTATTACCATGTCAAGGTGGCTGAAAATATAATACATATTATGTTGGGTTTTAAAATAAGCAATTAAATTATGAAATATTCTTTCAATAATGTTTGCTAAAATATCATCAAGGTGAATCTAAACTGCCATCTCATTAAAGCTGTATCAAGTAATATCAAATAAGAAAAACCCAAGTATAAATAACTAGTTTAAAAGTAGGTATTTATGAATACAATACAAAAGAACATTAAAAAGTACAAAAACAAATTGTTACACGGATGTTTCCCATTTTAGAAACAAGCAAGGAGTATTATATTATAAAAAACAAAAGGTAAATGTCAAATTATACTTACTCTGAAAACACAGTCTTTATTGCTGCAGCACATTTCTTCACACTCTGCAGTGATGCTAGATCTAAATGGATAGATTTTAAGTTCTCTTCTGAAGCATTTGTCTCCTTGACTATTTCTTGTATTGCTTGCTGAGTTGCCTCCAAGTTACGGTTGGCAAACAAGACATTGCACCCATGCCTTGCAAGGGATTTAGCAGTTTCATAGCCAATGCCTGCATTGGAGCCTGTTACTATGGCATATTTTCCTGATAAATCTATTCCATGTAGTACCTGAAATTGTTGTGATTGTATAAATTAAATGTTACCTTTGAAAGTTCAAGTATGTAAGTTTAATTTAAGTATAAATTTTATGTAAATTTAGTTTAAGTATGCTAGATAAGTGTTATTATTGTAAACCAACCTGAAAAGCAGTGGATGAACCATCAAATCTCTGGCGAAAATCATGCACATGTTCTTTCTCCTCTTTAGCAAACGCTAACCTGGGATCCACATACGTCTGGTTCCCGGTTTCTTTCATGACATATATTGTTTTTCCATCATCATCAACAGATTTATACCACCCGAATGGCAACTCTTTTGGTATAACCTTTTTCCTACCAGTTCTTGGGTGTGTCCACTGAGTTTTATTCGTGCACGTGCTAAAGTTCAAGAAAAACAAGTTTTTAATGCGATAAAAATTACATTTTTATGTTAAATAATTGTTATTGAATTCATTCTTACTTTACAAAGTAAACGTTCCCATCCTCTGTAGATTTTTCCTCCCAGCCTGCTGGTAATTCGTCTTCACTATCGGAGTCTATATTATGCATATTTTATTTATATATTTAATGTTATTGTCGGCAAAATAACAATTTCACGACTTCGTCTGACTTCGTCTGACTTCGTCAACCAACGCGTTTCATTTTCAAACTGACATCATTTTATTTACCCGTTAATGACATATGTCAAACTCAAGACACTGATTATTAAAAAAGTTGGATTTAAAATGACATCTTGTTTAATAGCACACTCTATATCAGTCTTTAAATCAGTATAACTGAAATTAATTAATTAAATGTAATCCTATATGACCTATCTATCTGGATAAATAGTTTTGTAGATCAATTTTACTTTGTTAAATTTTTATTGGTAGGTATGATTCAACTTAAACCCGAATCGAATAAATAAAATAAATGGATAAAAGATTATGTTTTTGTATTATTGGTAACTAGCTGCGCCCCGCGGTTTCACCCGCGCGAATGACAATTCATACACTATCTTTATGAATCCTATGTGTTATTCAGATGTAAGTATAAGCTATATTATTGTAAAGTTTCATTAAAATCCCTTCAGTATTTTTTGCGTGAAAGAGTAACAAACATCCATACATCCAAACAAACTTTCGCATTTATAATATTAGTAAGGATAGTATCAAAGCACTATAGATACCTACAGATATTGTATATTTGTTCCAATTTCGAACTGTAAATGTATAGCTTTGTAATCGAAAAACTTATTGATGTTACAAAACTGCCAATTACCAATTTTTGGCGTTTTTCCTATTCTTGTGGCGTTAGACTGCCTTGACCGACATCATACCGAATTTTTGAGATTGTGAGTAGACGGGGAGAATGTTTTGAGTGTCTCGATCTCTCTCTTTTCTCATACATTTGTATGAGAAAAACGACATAAAATATAGATTTTTTTATTTCATCAAAAGTTTGTAGACTTATTTGATATTTTAATTTCATAATGATATCAAAAGGCAGCACTCGTTTCTAAAAAAAAAAAATCTGTACAGACAGTCGAACAACCAACTTATTATATACGGGTTCCTTCTTTCCTTTTGAGGCACGGAACCCAAAAAATCCAAACAACATTATAATTAACAAAAATAATTTAATTAAATAACAATTTAGGGTCGTACCTATCACTTAAATTACTTAATTTAATTATTACAATAACTTATAGCCTAGACATGTCTTTTAGTTGTTGCTGGGTTTGTTGCGCCTTTGGGAGTCTACTTGCACTTGGCAGTAAGAACGTAAGTAAACCGCAAACTGCAAAAAAAAACAATAAGTTATAATCCTTCTTCAGTAGAGTTAAAGTATTAAAGACGAGATAGGCGGAAGAAAGAGAGTATATTGCGACAATTGACTTAAAAAAAAAAGTCAGGAACTATCACATGGGTAAACTAATTAAGTCTTCAATCCTACTTAAGTATTTATTGTTTATGTCTTGTAACGTTCAAACTAACCAGGATCTTTTTTGGAGTGTTTTGAAATATTTAATTTTTTGGGTTGGTAAGTATATTTTATGCAAGACTATACTCACATATTAATAAGCTTCCAAATGTGTAGAAGGTCGCTTCGCAAGCTACATTAAGTAGTATTCCTGCCACGTTAGTGCCAACTATTGACCCCGTCCGACCAAGCATCATTGTTAAACTTACAGCCATACCTCTGAAATACAAAAATAGAACTTTTGAAGATATGATGTCTATACATATATCACATACATTGCTCAGAATATAAACAAAGTAGCTTAGAAAGCACTTGTGTTATGGTATTTGAGACAAAGAAGATATCCTAAACCTGAAAAAATAATGTAAAAGTGTTTTTTTACATAGGGCCGGGAATTAAACCTGGGACTTAAGAGCTAGCGACACCTTGAAAACTGGTATGTACGCTACTTGACTCGACATCACTGAAGCATATAATATACTAGCTGATCCCCGCGACTTTATTATGACCGCGATTAAGAAGTGTAAAAAAAAAGTATTTCTGCGTAAATGATAATTTTAGTTAATATTATGTTGATAAAACTCTGTAGCAAATAATTGGCAATAATGCATTAATTTAGACCAAATGATTCCTTAAAAAAGGTTATAGTGAGTCAATCTTAACAGATAGACATATACTGTTGCAGACATTTTTTTAGATCATTTAAAGAGGAACAATTCTTTCATACATATATTTTGGGTAACTCGAACCGTTTACGCAGCGCACGCAACGGAAGCTTTCAAGTATGTATATTTTTCCCCGTTTTTGTGACATTTTTCACTGCTGCTTCGCTCCTATTGGTCGCAGCGTAATGTTATATATCCTAAAGCCTTCCTCGATAAATGGACTATCTAACACAAAAAGATTTTTTCAATTCTAACCAGTAGTTCCTGAGATTAGCGCGTTCAACCAAACAAACAAACAAACTCTTCAGCTTTATAATATTATATAGTATAGATTATATATTATATAACTAGCTGATCCCCGCGACTTCGTCCGCGTCAATTTCTGTTATTATGACCGCGATTAAGAAGTTAAAAAAAAAGTATTTCTGCGTAAATGATAATTTTAGTTAATATTATGTTGATAAAACTCTGTAGCAAATAATTGGCAATAATGCATTAATTTCGACCAAATGATTACCTTAAAAAAGGTTATAGTGAGTCAATCTTAAAAGATAGACATATACTGTCGCAGACATTTTTTTAGATCATTTAAAGAGGAACAATTCTTTCATACATATATTTTGGGTAACTCGAACCGTTTACGCAGCGCACGCAACGGAAGCTTTCAAGTATGAATATTTTTCCCCGTTTTTGTGACATTTTTCTCTCCTGCTTAGCTCCTATTGGTCGCAGCGTAATGTTATATATCCTAAAGCCTTCCTCGATAAATGGACTATGTAACACAAAAAGATTTTTTCAATTCTAACCAGTAGGTCCTGAGATTAGCGCGTTCAACCAAACAAACAAACAAACAAACTCTTCAGCTTTATAATATTAGTATAGATTATATATATAATATATATAGTATAGATATATTATAAGTATAGATTTAAAGCCGTACCTCAAATTCGTAGGGAATATTTCCACAGCATAAGCATTCACTGGTCCAATGGCCAGACCCATTATTGGTAAAGACGAGAGAAGTACAGCAAACACCATGTCTTGTACAATAAAGTTGATTAAAATGCAGAATGTTCCAATGATAAAGAATACGCCAATAAGAAGCCGCTTCTTGCCAATGATTTTGACAGTGCTGCTGACAGCCACGGCTATTACAGCGCAACTCACGTTAGCCACTGAACTGATTACAAATGTAATTGTATCGATAGTATCATTACATTCCACGTCTTCTCCTGCCGTCTGAAATTTCAAAATTAATTAAGTAAATGCACTTTTACTTGTCTTACATCATTGTAGAGCCTTTTTTTTTACGAAGAATCGTTAAAGCAGATGAATCTGGGTGCTGATGTTGTCTGTATTTTCTTTGACAGTTAAGAGCAGTTTTATGATTGTAACAGCATTGTCAGCATTGAGCAAAAGAGTTATGGGCATCTTAAAATAGCTTGTTTAAAACTGTTAAAGCGGATGTACTACCTATAGGAATAAGACGCAGAAAATGCTACTAGTAGTATTATTCAAAGACTCGACCTGATTAAATCTATCGAAGATGACCTCACACGCAGTCTTGTCCCCGCCGTCGCCGGTCATAACTCTGTTTAATACATCTGGGACCCACATGTATAAACCATTCAGTCTGAAAATATATATTAAGTAGGTAAATAAATGTTTTTATCAAAGGATATGAGCAATGTGTATTTCGCATATTGTTATCAACGTTTTAAATTAGATTAAATGGTTTGGGAGATCCGTGTTTATATATTTTTAAGCTTGTGGTAATAAAAAAAACTTCGAACTATAAACTATGTTTGATTTGTCATGATGATATTTGTACTTAATCAGAATTGAGGACTTACACTGAAAATATTCCGAATAGCAAAAATCCATTGAGAGCAAACCATTTCAAATAAGGCGGTTTCAATAATGGTAAACTTTGGACTTTCAAAGAAGTGAGGAAACTTCTCTTTTGGTTATCATTCGGTAACGCATCCAGTCTTTTAATCTGAAATCGGTAAATCAAACGTTTATTAAACCCTTCGTACACTTAGGAATGTTAAACTTTTATCCCTAGTTGAGCAAAACAATTAGGTACATAGTCACACATAACTTTTTGTTTTGAACTGCTTTATATGCGTGATAATTTACAGGATACATAGATGGAATTAGAGGATTCAAACTGGAATCTATGATATACTAGCAGTGATTTTATTGGTACCTATGTCTTTCCGAAGGCTCATTTTTCACTTTCATAATATTAGAGTGAACAATTACCGGAAAACTTTCAAGTGATTTCCTTTTATTACCCGCGTACATTACTTGCACGACTTTTAGTGCCTCATCTAGTCTTCCTTGGGAAACCAAGTATTTTGGACTTTCAGGCCCAAAACTCAGTAGTGCAGCACTTATTAGGAACATACATGCGTATATCACAGTTAGAAGTCTCCATGGTCTAAAGTCATATGATCCGAAGTCTATCCGAAAATCTAGAGGAAGTATAGCCCAAGCCAGTACTGAAAAAAGAAAAAATAACGTGTCTTGAAACCCTATTTAAAATGTACATACGTATTTCGGTATACTTCACGAACTCTGCTTAAATTAAATTCTACTACATACACATATTTAAATAATTATACTGTTTATCATATTACACATTGTATTTTTACTAATAACAAAATATTATTATATGTTATCGTTACTACGTTAGAGAATAAAGATTATTGAACAACAGTGTGGTACCTACGTTGTTATCGCAAGCAAAAAAATGATAACAGACTGTGACATGGTGACAAATGGTAATACACTAAAAACATAAGAGTATTTTTGCACTTATTCCAAAACACGGGATATAATTCTGGAATAATGTTATAGATCTAATAAAATCATGTCGTAATATTTTTTAAGGACCTGAAGACTTGAATATCTAGGAGACGCATATAGCAAAATGCATCTTCACTATGACGACTGTGACGGTGGTAAACTGATATGGATCTTGGGGTATTCGGCCAGTCTGTTAAATATGTAGGTAGGTACTTCTTTTTCTATAAGTGACACTCCAATTTATAAAGGTCGGCTACCAGCTGCTGGTGAAATACTTACAGGGTACTAAAGCCGCACCGGATATTTGCAAGGCATTGGTGATGGATAGCACCAAATCCCTGTACTTGGCTGGTAGGATCTCCCCGATGAAGGTGTATGGCACTGCTGCGGGGCAGGCTATGCTGGCCAACAGTAAAAGACATAAAAACATAAATATTATTTTGAACAATAATACATATTCACTTAGGAACTCGTTATTGTCTGCGTCAAATAATAAAAGTCTTGCAACATTTTTTGACAGTTAATAATCAAGATTTTAATATGATTAGTTATTAATTCAGTAAGTAGGCAGTGAAAGCTCAAATAAACTTCATATTTATTTGACGATATAGTCGTAAATTTCAATATATATAAGTAAAGGCCTTTATTTCTAGGCGTGTAAAAAAGAGTGGCCACAACTTGCTCTAAACTCTAAACAGAAACGTATGGAAGAAGGAAAGGGAGGCCTTAATGCCCTGTAGTAGGACAGTTCAGGCTCTAAATCAATAATAATAATAAATGTCTATTCCAGGGGATTTATGCTTTAATGTAATGTCTAGGAGACAAAGCTTCTGGTACAAACCGAAGCGAGAGCAAGTCACATGTGAATTTAAGCAATTAACTAGTCTCAATATTCTTACCATAGTGCAGTGAGGAACTTGCAAAGGGCAAAGGTGATGAGGTTCGGCATGAAAGCGGAGACGATGCCGAAAGTTCCAGCCGCTATGGAACTGTATATGACCACCTTCTTGCGGCCTTGCGTGTCCACTAGGTAACCCCATGGAAATGATGTTATCACGATACCTGGAAGTATATAGAAATAATATTATATGTACTTAGAACCTTATAAAATATATTTTTTTATTTATTTAACATGATGTTAAACCAATTAAATTAACTAAACAGGATGTTTTCATGTAGACAAGGTAAAAAAAGCTGAGAGACAGCGAGCTGTCAGGGAGTTCTTTGTTCCTTTTCTTCTCCACAGCCAGAGCACTAAAGAAGCGGTGCAGCATGCTGTATATTAATTGATCTAATTTATTGTCGTCCGTGACTCTAATAACGAAATCCAGAACGTAGTACTTAATCATTATACTTAGGTTATTTAAATCGATAGTGTATACTACAATTTACTTTCTTACAAGAAAGAAATACAATAACGACTTCAGTGAAGAGCAAAAGAAGATCTGTTTTAATTGAGCAATTAAATATCACTATTAGCCAATCATAGACAATCAGGCTTACATTTAATTGTGTTTCGCTAAGTACATATTTATATAATAATAACTACGTACTTAAGGAAACACGGATCAGGAAAAAGTTCCTACATCTCTCTCGTTAACTGATTTCAATGATAACTAGTTAATTCTCTGCAAGCACGCGAAGATATTCGCGGTGGATGCAATTGGCGAGTTGTCGTTCATTGTGGCGTTCTAGGGGGGGAGGCCTTTGTTCAGCAGTAGACGTCTTCCGGCTGATGATGATGATGATGATGACGCGAAGATATCGGGGTAGGTACCAGGCAGGACTAGTTTCAGGATAAATTTTAATATCAAAGTAAATTATAAATGTGAGCTATACACCGAAATTGAATGCGATAGTTTAATGAATAAAACTCTACGTTCTTATTTATTACATTTTTGTTTTTACAGTTTATTTTTTTTGGTGCACCTAAATTGCAATCAGCTTGACGTCAAGCAATGACCTTCGTAAGTCTATCAATATAGTCTGAGTTTATAAAAATGGTCTCATGTTCCACTTAATTGTCTATTTAAATATAATTAAGAAAATTATCTCCAAGTATATTATGTAGAGTGACAATAGTACGCAAACCAACATCGTTTCATATTGTTTCCATCGTTTATTTTACTGATTTACTATTTTCTACTTATAATTTTAGGTAAATATTGCAATGATATAGTTTCATCAAACAATTTTATTTGCTACCAAAATCGCGTCGCCGCGCTGTGTTAAAAATGTCAATGTTTTATTTAGGTGACTATCGATTTACATTATTAAATTGATAAGCTTAAGAACGAACCTAATTATAATGTTTGCACATTAAATTGATTTTTGGCTAAATATTGCCGTGAGTAAATTATGGTTTTAAACTTTACTGCTGCAATAAGAAGGGACTGTAGAGAAATTACCAAGAAAGTAAAATCTAGCATAGTATAACGCAATCTTCGTTGCCCTAAAATTCGGTAAAACTAAAAATCTCGGTTAAAGAAGAGCAACTTTGAGATCTAGAAATAGGCCACATAGCAAAAGGAGCTCTAGGTTTTTAAGGAGTATGACTACGGAACTACGGGAGTACTAGAGTAACGCTTATGCATCTACACGAGAATAGGCTGTAATGATTTCATGTAGAGATTTGAAAACCCGCCTGGGCACTGCAACAGTCCCACCAAACAATAATAATCTATATATATAAAAATGAATCGCTAAATGTGTTGGTAAGCGCATAACTCAATAACGCCTGGACCAATTTGGCCAATTCTTTTTTTGTTGTGTTTGTTAAAATTAGGAAATTGAAGAATACTCAACCACCAAATTAAGTAATCCTGACTTTTGTTACGATAGTGATTTGTTGGATTCATCTCCACCCCTAATAATACAAAGGCACCGGGAACGGGACCTAGGTATTCACGCGGGTGAAACCGCGGGGCACAGCTAGTACCTACCTATATAATAATCTGGTAAAAATATCTTAGTAACAAATAAAAAAAAAGCATTAAACATTAATTCGAACCTAATGTTTGATCGTGTGAAAAAATTACACGGTTTCATTATCTTTATTGTTCGTTTATTTGAAGTTAACGAACTTTTGTTTGTTACAAGTGTTATTATTTACATACGTAGGTAATAAATTAACGAGTTTCAGTCATATCTCTGTACAGGTTTTTGATAGGTAACTATCATGTTACATACGTAAAAAAAAAAAAAAAAAACTACATTGGCTTTAAAATTTAACAATATCCTAAGTGTTGAATGTTCTACCTAAAAGATACACTTAGAACAAATCTCTACTTTCCATGTCCTTACTAATATTACAAATGCGAAAGTATATCAGTCTTTCTGTCTGTTTAAATCGCTTTTACTGCTTAACTGCTGAACTGATTTGGATGAAAATGAGCTTCGATCATAAGAAAGGATAAAGGCTTGCCGCTGAAACTGATCGCAGGCAACAGTTATTGAACATATAACTATAACCTGTCTGATATGAATAACTTAGATAAGTAATAGGCAATACAACCCCTCTGTGGTAACATTGGCAAATCTTGGTATAAACCAAAATCGTTATTTCATTAGCTTCACTAGTTTCCTTTAGAGTATTTTTATGGCAATTTATTACTGAAATAACTTGAATATATAAACGTACTTACTACATACCTATATAGGGTATTGAAGCGATGAATCCTCGCTGTCCGTCCGTCATACCTAAGTCGCACATTGCCGCTGGTAACACGAAGGAGTATCCCACTGGCTCAACTATGGCCGCGATCAGGAACAGTGCCAAACAAAAACAGTATTTTATGTTGTACCACCCCAGACCTGCAAATTAAGAAAAAAATGGTTTAATATGTATAAAAAATATGGAGAATTAATTTAACGAATATGAGTCCCATGTGTAACTTTTATTTATGAAAGTAGTGTATGTAGTCATATATAATTAACATAACATAAACATAACATACCATCACGCCTGTATCCTCGAAGGGTTAGGCAGAGGTGTACCAATGTACACCCACAGTTCGCCGGTATGTTTAGGTCCCATATAATAGGGGGCGAGCCTATTGCCACTAACCGGGCACAAATCCAAACTCCGACCTGCTACTGAGAATTTCATAGAAAAACCCAATAACACCTTGGTCGACTTAGGAATCGAACCCAAGACCTCTAGCGTAGCAGTCGCGCTTAGAACCACTAGGCCAACGAGCAGGCAGTCATATAATTAACGGGAATTACGGCGTAAATGTATAAATACTATACCTTTTTGGGCTTGAATAATTATATTACTGAAAACATGCAGCGCGATAGCTTAAACGTTGGGTAGTGTATGTGTTTTTTTTATAAAAGATAGCTTCAAAAGTAAAGAATTGTCTTTCATGTTAATTCTTACTTTTCCATCTAATTGTTTGCCTTAAATTATCCAGCCTATAAACGTCTCACTGCTGGGCACAGGCCTCTTCCCATATAGAGAAGGCACATGCATTGATCACCACGCTTGCTCTCTGCGGATTGGCGATTTCAGATCCCAAATTTTGGAATCCAGGTTTCCTCACGATGTTTTCCTTCACCGTTTGTCAGAAGGGTCTTAGAATAATTAAGAAATTACATATAACTTTGAAAAAGCCACATTGGTACTTTCCTGGGTTCGAACCTGCAACCTTGTGCATACAATTCCGTTCATTGAACCGCTTGATTGCCTTAAAACTATTGCTAAATTATTTTCTTAAATTATACCCATTTTTTTTCGAAAATAAGTGATATAAATATATTCATTCGAGTGTGCAAGTGCAATTAGGTTACTGATTGATAAAAGTACTTGAATCGTAAATAATTTGAATAAATTTAAAAATAAAAATGTTCAAAGAAATTGAATAGTGTGATAAAGTGAACTAAATAAATGTAAATGATTATAATATGGTTTTTTTCATGAAATGGTATTTAGCTTGACGTTGTATATTTTGATATCAGGTTTTAGGTTGGCGTATTAGAATATACTTACAGGTACAACACTATTTTTTTAAATACTTATTACTACATATATATTGTTCAGAAAGATCTGTTTTTGGCGAAAACGTGTTTTTTTCCAAAATAAAATTCTCGTTATTGCGTTATGGCTATTTATGTAATATTATATTAATCATGTGAAATATTTTCCAAGATACTTTGGCTGATAGTCGTCAATCAGATTATACTCGCAGCTTCTGACATTAAGCATTTTAGTCCAAGTAAGAAATTACCTATACAGACTGTTTTCATAATAAAATTTTATTTCATCTAATATCATTTTTTTTTTTTTTTTTTTTTAATATAAGAAAAATAATCCATTTTTTGTTATCATTACATATGTCTATTGTTTATGTCTTTGACATATATTTATCTCTTATACCTTTCTTATACTCAGTTAGCTCAGCGTGAAAAACTTTCTTTTTAACATCATCTTTCATACGATCCATTTTTGACGACCTCCGTGGTCGAGTGGCGTACGCACCGGTTTTAAGGTGTCGCCTAGCTCTGAGGTCCCGGGTTCGATCCCCGGACGGGTCAATGTAGAAACCAACCTTTCTACATTGTCCCGGGTCTGGGTGTTTGTGGTACCTTCGTTGTTTCTGAATTCCATAACACAAGTGCTTCAGCTACTTACTTTGGGTTCAGAGCAATGTATGTGTTGTTGTCCGCATTTATTTATTTAAGTATTATTTATTTATTCACAAAGGTCATTGGGCATAATCTATCCCGGTTTGTGAAAACTTGTATACATAAACCAAACTAGATTTAAATTGTTAAGTTATACCCCACTTTTAATTGCGTGTACTTTTTTATATTTTTCTTGCGGTATTAAATAGATAAAATTAGTAGGTCAAAGAACAATGCAACAATGCTAGGCAAAGCCCTTCCCCATATCCTTTCGGATACTCTTCTCTTGCGTAACTTCAGACTATACCCACAGTAATGCTACCCATACTATCTTAAACTAGAGACATTAATCTGTCTATTTCATCTTATTGTGTTTCTGTACAGCGTGGCTTTAGTTTCCATACTAAGGTGCCCAGTGACCTTGTTCCTATTAAAAGTCCGGTGAAGCAGTCAAAGCCTGCGCTCAGGCAAACTGTAAAGATCTCTACCAAAAAAAAAACCTTGTTCCTATGCTATTTATTTTTCAGCATACACTACTGCCTAGTAACAAGTACTATGTTCTAGTCTATTAAAATAATAAAAAAATCGCGCTTTATCTACGTGTCATGGTTACTTTAATTATCGTCAATTGGACCGAAGTTTTTTGTTATTCACGCTACCACAATGAGGAAGATTGTTATTACATAGCTTATCTATGACTGTTTTGCACATTATCTAGGTACATATTAGCATACGCATTTAATAATAGTTAAAGTGATAATTAAAGTTTACATAACAATAACGTATTATTCAAACCACAGAAATGCTCGCGCTTCAATGGAGATTAAATCAGAAACGATTAGCTTTAGTGAAACAGTGAAAACTAATTAATCTATAATTTATCAAATGGAAGATAAAATGTAGATATTATTGTATAATTATAATTGATAAGCCTTCTGTCGTGTGTTCTAATTAGCGCCAGCATTTTGATTTGCAATAAAAGAATCATTTGTTGAACAATCTGCGGAATTGTGTTCCTGTATCAAAGAAACATTGTTATAAATAATATAATAACCTTGACTTATGTTTTATCATGTGTTGCACTTTTGTGACCTTTTAAATAATCTCAGATACCTATCATTTATGAAGAGATGGGAAAGATTTAAGTACCCACCTAGTAGCTTTGTTATTTGTTTAAGAAGTTATTCATAAAAATACTTAGTTTTTTTTTTTTATTTCAATACAGATTAAAGATAATAGCCAGTTAGTTACAATGCAGATTAATTAGATAGGATAAAATATACGGAGTTATTATGCACACAAACGTTTGTAAATACGTAAACTAATTTAAGATACATTGACCCCTTAAGTTGTGTTTACCTATATTGTGTAATAAAAAGGGCTTTTTAATGTTTCATTTATTTATGTTCTTGTTTTTATCTTAGGGACTTGTTGTTTTACCCATGCTAGATTTTTTAAATGTTCTGGTACATAACTTTTCAACAAAACAGGATCCTAAATTGCAACAGCAGAACGCTTTTTCAAACCATCGAAGTAATGAAGCCGAACATTTTAATTAATATACATATAGTTATAGGACAACCAACAATAGTGGGACTATACAATTAAATAACACGTTGCAGCACATTTTGGCGCTTTTCAGGCTGATTTGGTTCATCAGGTTCACAGTGGTTCTTTTCTTACGGTTACGTTCATTTACTTGAGGATAAATCTGTTTTTTTTCTAGATCATAGGCAGTGTCTAGTAACACCAAGTCGCAGTAACTAGATATGTATTAATTGGTGTTGTAAGATTTTCCTGATCAGTTTTGTTCAATTGAGTTTTTGCAATTTAACAGGAAAATCTTGCAATACCATAATAAAATTGACTGAGATGTTTCCTTGAATTATTTATTTATTCCCCAGTTTTGAACTGAGCTATGTTTTAAACAATTATTCATATTTAGTTGAGAGCAATGACGCAAGTTTCGTAAATAATGTCTTTTGAGGTAAGGATATTTACAGACAATAATATGACGAAGTTTATTGCATTTATTTTTCGTACAAACAACTGCATACCCTTTAGCATTGTAATTATATTGTTAACTACTTAGATATTGACTATACTAAATAGATGGGTAGTGTTATTAATTTGGTAGCTATTTATTTAATATTTTAAAGGTTTAGGGATAAATTAATAATTATGTATTTCTAAATGATTGCAGATGGTTTTATGATTTTGGATACTTGGGTGTCAAGTTTCATTTTTATTTAACGAAGTTAGGTAGGAGTTTAGACACCCTAGTTTGTGATACTATACATTTTAAGTATATGGTAAAAAAGCCTTACTACCTACGTGTTCCAGTTAGGCAATAATTATTTGAAAATAAAAAACTACGTCATCATATATAAAACGCACATTTGCCATGTAGATAATAGATATTTAAATTTAATTTTGTTTAATCTTTAAATATTAATCAGGCTAAGGTTACATTGGGCAGACATAAGTGTAGGTACTAACCGATTAAGTTGATAATAAACACAAAATTATAAAGGAGAGCAGCTGTTGTTAATAAATTGGGTAAATCAAAAACTGTACCCAAAAAACTTGTGTTATTGTTTGTAAATATTAATTATTATGCTAATGTATATTCAGGTGAATGGTATTAGTAAAATGTGGGACGTCACTAAAGATATATACAAATACTAGCTGTGTCCCGCGGTTTCACCCGCGTGAATACCTAGGTCCCGTTCCCGGTGCCTTTGTATATAATAACAGACAAATAATTAGCAATAAATTAAAATTGCGACTATAATTTGAGATTTAAACTATCCTATCTCTCAAGTTGGATCGAACTGCACATGGTGTGCGAATTTTATTATAATCGGTTAAGTGGTTTAGGAGTCCATTGAGGACAAACATTGTGACACGAGATTTATATATATTAAGATATAATGCGGTACGATTGAGTGTTTATTTTTGTATTGTATCGTTGTGTTTAGTGGGTTCCCGCTCTATAATCCAATGTCTAGGCCAACGTATAAATAGTTCACGTAATGAGTGACACTACTGCATGAATTGAAATGTATTTTAATTAACATTTAATTAGTTTACCTGCGACTGCAAGCGCTTGATCCAGGTCAGCAGCATATTGCTCCTTGTTATCCACATCCTCAGCTATCGTATTAATTTTATTTTCCATTTTTCACACAAACAACAAACGCAAAAACATTTAAAAACACTGTTCACTCACACTATTTACAAGCATTGCTTTTCATTGTCGAAGAGCGACTGAACACTGATAATGATTCAATGTACGAATATCTGCACTAATTCTAATTAATTTGATACAAGTCAGTCAGTCAGTGCACGAACCCGACCGATTTGTTCAAGTGATACACTGCAAAGCGGTTATTAGCGTAAGTCTGCGTATTATAAATGAATGGCACCTTTATCAGGAATTAATTTGAGATACAGTTCGGTACGCTGTCTACACGCGAGCGATTGAACCGTTGTCAAGTCACTTTACCACGACCGGCGACGCGCATTTTTATTTTCCTTCTTTTTTATTATTTTTGAGTTGACAATGCAGCTTTCGAAATCCACCGCACCACATATGAAATCAAGAGACATTTAATAATTTTGTCACTGATTGTACACACCTTTAGATACTGATTAAACCGGTCATAAATTTTAACAGTTCCTTGTAACCACTTTACAATATACACGTGTTCTATTGTGTGACGTGATGCTCCAATTGGTATAAATTGGGTTTATTCCTAGAAGGTACGTTGCCTTGTGGTATCGATAAAACAACTGAATTCTAAAGACGCACGCATCTTGCCGGCCTTGGAAAGTTGAAACAAGAAAGTAAGGAATGCACTTAAATGTTGGATAAGTAGAAACAGAATAACGGCTTTTTAGGATAATCTTTTTGTTTTCGTGAAACAACAGTTAAGTTACAATTCCTTTGCACATTTATCACATAAAGTAGACGTAATTTGTATCGAATTTATGACTCTTTTTGACAATTGTTGTGAAAATACTACATTAGTGACGCGAATAATTATAATTATTTACAGTAATATGTTACGTGGGTGATATTACAAGGTAAATTGGAAAAACAACGGACGCTTTTCGCAAGCTGAATTAAATTACTGTTGATAAGACACTTCCTTTTTTAATTCTTACTTTTACATTTATTTGATAATGCTTTGAATAGTTGTTTATTTTTGTTGAAATGTTGTCATATTAACATTATTGATATGTCTAGAAAACAGGTTATGGATAGGTATAATGATTTGTTGTGATAAGAGAAAAAAGAATTTAATATTAAAATAAATTGCATGTCATGTTTGTCTGCTTCTAACCGGTAATTTTAAATAGTATAGGTATACCTACTATTTAAAATTACAGTTTTTTTTAAATTACATTTAACATTACAATTACAGTGCAATTACATTTGGCATGCAAAACATGTTATTTAGGTCTTATTTTGAATAAATTAATAGTAATAAACCATATTACTATAGTAGGTACAATAACTTAACTACATCAATATTATAAATAAACAAAACTACTTCAAAACGAAAATGGAAGTAATTGCTTTAAAATAGTTACTACAAAAATGCAACTATTTATTTTAGAAAAAATATAGGTAGGTACTTACATTTTTATTACATAAAATTGGTAAAACAAACACGGTGCAATGACCAGTCTGTCGCGACAGTTCAGGTCATGCAGTGATCGTCACAAAACATGTTTCGTTTCACTTATTTTTTATAAAACTGCGAAAAATTTAAATTGTTGTATGGAATTATGGACTTTTGAATATTGACCGCATCTTTACGACAGTTTGTGTTAAGGAATTTTCCAAAAATCAAGTTTACAAGGACAAATGAAGCGTAAAATATGATCTTGAGGCATTTCTTATATTTAATTTATTTGCAGCACGTTTTTTTATTTATTTTTAAACTTATATTTTATTTGTATTTATTTATATAAAATATTAGGCAAATATACTACACTATTAAATCGCACTACTATCAAAACTACGAAGTGCAAAAATCAATCTTACTGCTTTGAAATAAAGGTGCCTTCACAGTACTATGTACTACATAATGTTACGCGGTCTAGTGTATGTTTATACATACTTTCATACCATAAATTATCGGTCATTGTTCCAAGAATTTATTATGGTTCGAAAATACTTCGGGTAATATAAAGGCATAGATAAGGGAGTAAACAAAAGAGAGTGATCAATTTGTCTGTCGTCGGTGAAATACACTGGAAATTGTTGCTTAATTAGCAAAGGGTCACTTCTAGATAAGTAGAAAGTGGGAAGCAACTGGTAAGACCAGTTATCACAAATATTAATCGATTGCACCTATTTTTAAGGACCTTCAAAAAAGTATAACTTCTCAATTCTCACAATATTCGACACTTGAACGTACTTAGAGAACTAACTACTCAGTCATTTGAAGTTGTTTTTTGTTTATCAATATCATCTTCTTCAATTTTAATCAAAGACCTTGGAATAGGGAACCATTTATTTTATTTAGTTTATTTCTTAAGACATCCAACACACTTTTTATTAGAATGGACCAGTCGTGGAAGTTTTGTCTTCTTCGGGCTAAATATTTTGTCCCTGAACATCATTTGCTGTGCTGCCAAAACGTCTATCTCGTCTCTCAAACTTTTTATAATCAGTTGTAAAGGTATTAATTCTTGTTCGTATAAATCTACTACGCTGGTGTCCCTTATGTCATCCCCAATTTTATAAAACCCATCCAGCTCCAACATTTTTAGATCTCCACCTAATTAAAAAATTGGTTAGTCAATTTGAAAGATAGATTGAAAAATTGTGAAATCATAAATATTTGTATTGTTTCTTTATTTTTACTATAATCTTATATATGCTATTAGTTACATGTATTAAATTCTTACCACTAGTTTGTGCGGAAGCTTTGCTTCTTATTTTCCCGTCAAGTGACTTCCCAAAACCAGATTCGCTTATAGAAACCCGCTGGTTGGTGTAAGGTTTCTTAATTTGGATTGACAAGTCATGATCAGAATCTACGGGAATCCGTATTTCGTTAGAAGATATGCGAATTTGAGATTTTATCAACGTTATTGTATCATTTGGGACTCGCAACGGATCACGAGAAGCATTAAAAGTCCTGACGACTCTTTCATTTTTATCATTCAAGTAACTGTGAAAAGCCAGTTCCACTGATATTGTGTCTTTTTTCAATGCGCTTTTGAGAGTGCTTGTCGATGACAATACTGAGGTACTTCTTACGATTTTTTTATTATCCAAATTGTTTTTTAAGTCATTGTCCGTAGGTTTAGTGGCATCTGATGGTCTTATAGGTGTAAACATGTTTTTTGATGTATCTTTGCTTTTACTTGCCTGTGGCACAACTTGATCTAAGGAATATTTTTTTCCTGGTGTTTCCATAGAAATGTAGCCATCTGTATCGTATATTACTGATTTAGTTCCAACTAATTCGTGACTGTGACTTGAGTTGGTTACGGTATCGTCATCACCCACTCCAAATTGCGAAATTAATTTCGTTTCAACCGCATCATCATTGTAAATATCATGCATAGCTGTATCATCAGTCAAATCGGTTGAGCTAAAAATCGGTTTTAGTTTTCCGTAAGGTGGAGATTGTTCGCTATCATCGATAAGTACTGGAGCTGCAATTAAATTATTAACTTTTTTACTTATGAATGTTGGACTATTTTTAAAGGAGTAAGGTTGGTTATCATAATTTGTTGGAGATTTGAAACCATCATCTTCATTGTCCAACGGTAATTTATTATCACTTAAAGTTTCGGTATCAGTGTCGTTTTCTGTTCCAGTTCGCAACATATGTTTCATTTCATAATTATTATCACTTAAGACCGGTTGTTTATCACCATCATCTTCTATTTGTGCCTCAATATCCATGTCTCCTATTTTACCAGTTTTGTCTGATGGCGTTTTGCTATTTGCGTCGTCATTTAAAATTAATTGATCGTCATTATTTTCAGCATTTGTTTTTTTCAAATCATTGTCATTCAAATCATTTCCTTGATCACCCATGCGCTTGATATTATCTGGCTCATCAAACTTCTCCAAGTCATCTTTAATGTTATCATTGTTAGGTTCATGAACCCCGTCTCCTGGCACGGTTAGTGCATCAGTTGCAGGGTTTTCATCAACAAATTGATCTTTGCTTAGTGAATCTCTACTTGTGCGGTGACTTCTTTTTGGAGATTGTATCAATTTATTGCCTTCATTAGAATTCTCATCATCTGATAATCCACCGGGTGATTCTGTATTGTTTTTAGAACCCGATGCTGAGCTCAAAGATTGATCTGATTGTTCATTTATAACTTCATTGGCCAGAGAAGTTGGTCGTTTATCCTTGCCAAAATTTAAAGGCACGGGAATAGGTATGGGCAAAGGTACTGGCATAGACCTTGATTCCTTACTTTTTTTAGGTATATCATTAGAGTTTGTTCTGATGTCATCGTAAACATTATCTGGCTGTGAGGTTTGATCACTCTTATTTGCATCATTAATTTTTAAGTTATCGTTATCACTCGCTTTTTGTCTCATCGATCCACAACTTGAGTTAGAATGTGGTAGTATCTGATTTTGTATAGCGTTATCTTCAATGTCTTGCTTAGGTGACTCTATTTTGGAGTGCGTGGAATTTGTTGCAGTCATAACATTATCATCTTCATCAACACCATCATCATCTGGTATTGGATTATTTTTTCTTTCTTCGTCTTCGTCTTGTGTATCAAGATTTTCTGATGAACCATCAGATTTTTTGCGACCAATAACGAAGGGGATAGGAATAGGTATCGGAACAGGAAACGGCATTTTCAAAGAATCGGGATTTTTCCCTAAATCTATTTCTTTAGAAGGTCTTGTGTAATCATTCTGATTCAGATAATCTTTTTCTTTGATTCTATTAACCCCTTTCGGTGGAACAAAGTATGGCTCCGAATGCTCATTAAATGATTTTCTCGATTTGTCTTCGCTAGGGCCTCTACTCCTAACGGTTTTATCATCACCGATTCTTAAATCACTTGATATTTTGGGTGGATAAGTAATGATTGAGTTTGAGTGTGTACTCAATGAATTCACTGTAGATTCTATATCAAATAGACTTGCGTTTGAATTAATTTCATCGGTTATTTCTGAACCTTTCGTGTTAGTTGATTTGTCACTTGATTTTCTTTTCTTTTTAAATAATCCACCGTCAAATATCGAGCTATGTCTTCCATTGCTTTTATTTTCAGTTTTGACATCTTCAGCTTCAGTTTGTTCTTCGGGGATGTCGGGATCCCGCACTATTTGTTCATTTCCCGAACGCAAACTAGGCTTATAAGGATATCTATCTTCACTAAAAGGTGGATCTAAACACCCTCCTGTAAATTATAGGAAATATGAAATACGTTGTAGTTATATTTGATACTAATACTATATTCATAATAATAAATAGAATTTATAATTCGAGGAAACATAATTCAGATTAAGACAAACCTGGTTTACATTTTCCAAACGGCCATTTCTGCACTCCTGAATGGGTAGCGACGCTATAATTCTCATAATTATTTTTTGAAAGCGTGAACTTTTGTCTTAAAACGCCATCCGACCTTGTTGCTGCACTAGGCTCGGTTATGTTAGCGCTGTACGACGAACTAGGCATATAAGCATGTCCATCATTGTCAAACGTATTCAAACATAAACCTGAAATAAAATAAAACTTTGTTACGAATGTATGTGTATATATGTGGCTGAAGTCTAGATAGGTCTAATGGGCTACATAATTCGACATGAAAATGTGAAGACTTCTTTGTCCCTAAACTGATTGCATGTAAAACGCTGAACTGATTAGTTGTTTGTCAATAGATAAATTTAGTAAAATGTAATAATCATATGGTTGTTGTGGTAGCTATTAAAGAAAGAACGTATTCCAGTATGCCAATAAGTGTGTTTACTAAATAATCACCTAAAATCACACTCTAAAAGTCTAAAGTGCTACATGATATGTAAAATAAATAAATTACCTGGCCGCAGAATGTCGAAAATGTGCTTTTTTGATTTCTTTGATGGTTTCCTTTCGAACTCTGCTTCCATAAAGACATCAAACGTCATAATAGTTTGATCACTACTGACTAGTCTTATCCTTTGAAGAGTCTTCATGTGTTCGTCAGTAACCGATGATCCTTCATTGTCGGTTTGTACTTCATCTTTTTTCCTAACCTTTATTTTTACGTTTAGTGGTGTTATCTTGGATAAACTAGAGTCATTATTCGAAGGCTCTTTAGGAACAGCTTCAACTTCAAAAGCCAAATTTTGTACGATTTGATCTACCACTGCTTGTTGATTTTTCATATTTACCGAAGCTAAAATATTGTATAATGTAACTGTTACTGTTAAAATATTATCTGATTTCTAGTATTTCCTAAAATGTAATTAAACAAATCATGCAGGCATAGACATTGTTTATTATTAGAAAATTTCAACCATCAAACACAATTGAATAAACTACACGATTTGATTTTGCTATTTCTTCAGTTTTAATTATATCTTCAACAGGACTACTGGGACTACTATGCATAGACAACGATTTGTACATTAAACTTGGATTCGATGGCTTTTTGTTACAGCTAAAATTTATGCCCAGCGTTGAACATTTGTTAATTATTTCGTTGAACATTGCCTTTAAAGGTAAAACTTCCTTTTCCATATATTGCACATGTTCAGCGACTCTGAGTTCAGGTGGGACTCTACATTGGCTTCTCAGTTTTCTTCGTGAACTTTGGCCAGAAATATCAATAATCGTAGAAAGTTCCTTAGATATTTGGTTTTCATTAGATAAATTGCTTGGTGTGCTTAAACACCCGATGGGTACTATATCTTTTTGTGAATCATATATTTTGCAAGTAACTGCTTTAGACGACACATTTTTGGATAGCAATGGAGCTTGTTGAGTACTAACTGAACATATTGGGGATAGACTAAGCTTGCGTCGCGATTCAGGACTCAGTTTACTAGAACACTTTGGTAGTTCCACTCGCGATCTAGAGTTTCTACCAGTTATGGTATTATCAGGGATAGGATAAATGCTCTCTGTGCTTGTAATTTTATCTAATGATGCCTTATCCAATATTACGCTTTCAATATTCGGTTGCACGTTTGATTTTACTGAAAAATAATAATGAATATACTTACTAAGTTAACCGATCAGAACGTATTGTTTCCAATTAACCATATTAATACCTGTACCGTCGTCATTTGTTTTGGTTTCTTTGTTAACGCAGTCAACAATTCGTATTGAAGTGTTTGTCGTTTTGTGTAAGACAGGATACTTGTGGATTATATCAGAAGTTGGGACACGCTCGATTGCATTGCTGGTGACATTTTCCTCACTGGGATTGCTGACTACTGGCTTATTAAATATGAACGTGTCGCTTATTATCTTCGAGACATCACCAGATCCGAGGTTGAGAGTTGATTTTGAAGAAGCAAGCAGCAAGTCGACGCACGAGTGATATGTCTTTACCAAATCACTGTTTGCATTCGTCATAGCCTGTCGTTTTTTGAGTATTACCTTGTACGTCATAGGGATCGTATATTCTATGAAGTTGGTTTCTTGTCTCCATGTCAGTTTGTCTAAGTTTTGGATGCATGACACTTCAGGCACAATTTCCAAGCAACATTTTGAACTGTTTTTATTATTTTTTTGTAAAAGTGGTGTAAATTTAATTCTTAGGCATGCGGTATCCATGTGAAGGGAATAAGAAATAAAAAAATCTGAAAAAAAAAATAAAAATAAAGGAAAAATAAAAAGTTAACAATGATTTAACTTACTCGTATTTTTAAACAATTATAAATCAGATATACCTATTAGTTGTGGAACAAGCTTAGTTATGGTTTTATACTTTTATGTTTCAATTTCATCCAATTTAGCCATTATTTTCACTTTTTCTTTGTCATGTGTTTAACTATAAGTTCACTATACTTATAAGGATTGTATACATACATAGCTTGCCAAGTTTGACATTTTGACTGCGCTTCAAAATATCAGTTGAAAGATTTTTTCCTCCAGGCATTTTTACAATAAAATAGGGTTTCATTATCAGATAAGTAGGTCCCACACCTTCATTACTTATTACTATGGTACCTTACATTTAAATAACATAAATCATAATATTTTACTTACCGAACAAAACACAAAAACTACTTTTAAGAAATTAGCTACAGTAATTATTCTTCAGACACATAATTTAGATCTTCAAAATGGTATTGTTGAAACTAAAATTTAAAAGTCATATTTTTTAAGATGTAAAATTACGACTGTCAAAAAAAACTTGTGATTTTACAATTTTTTTGTTTTAATCTGTCACTTGTTATGTTTGCCTGTTGTATTAAATAGGTTTTATAAACAATGCAAACAGTTTCTAAAACTTTTGACCTTTTTCTGAAGAATTCTTTGAAATGTTTGTTTCCTTAGTTTGTTTCATTTACGAAGATCGATGTAAAGTAGATAAGTTTTTAATATGTTGTAATGGTTTGTTAACATCTTCTTTGAATTCGGATGCTACTAAAAATACCATTTTCACTGATAATATAATTGTTGGTAGCTATTGTATCGTTCTTGTACATTCTGGCCTTAATCGAATTTTTGCTAAGATGACGTCATTTTCTGCACGCATTTGATAAATGACAGCAAAACATGCGCGTTTTCAGGCATTTTATTAGTATAATAAAGTAGGTATCATCTAGCTGTTGAAAACCATAAATCCTTGATAATTGCATGCAAGAGAAACTACGTATCTAATGCTGATCAAACATGTCGTAAAGATAACAGATCTAGTTTACGGTGTTAATCTTTGCTCATTTTATGGTTGTTAGAGGGAAATTTTATAGCAATATTTTCTGGGGAAATGAAGTCATTAGTCTATCGGAAGATAGTTTTGCTAAAGTAGCTTTAAGTTAAAATACAAAATGGACACCTAACGTATTTTTTTATGTGAAAGATTTTTACAGTATCTAGTAGTATATTATTTAAATACGGTATTCAGCTGATTCCGGTAAGACTGGAAGCCGCCCCAACATATTTGGGAAAAGGCTCGGGAGATGATATGAGTAGTATATTATTTCAGATTGTAAACACATATTTGTTTTCCAGCAGCAAAGTTTGTAAGGCTCATTTTTTATAATTTGTGCGTCGCGTCATGGCATTTGCGACAATTCTGACACTTTCGTGATTCCTGAAATAACTTGTTACCAGTAACGAGCTCTACTCTTCCGTATAAAAAATATCCTCCTATAATATACCTTAGGACACTTGTACCTACGAATAAAAACAATAAATGAGTTATTCTCTTTTTTAATTTCCAAAACTCTTGCTACTTTGCAATACTTACATCACCATCAATTTTTCATTAAATATATTTTTACAAACTTCAATTTACGATATGCGACAATAAGTTATTGCTCCTAACATTTACATCTAAATTCCTGAATTATAATTAAGCACACAAATAATTCAGAAAATTCTGTACAAAGTAAAGCAATAATGTAAAATGTTATAAAATGCAGCCCGCTGTGTGGCAGGGCGCGAAACATCATCACAGCTTTGTTTTTCGAAAATTTACAAACAGATTATTATCAAGCTTCAAAACATAATATATTGTTTTATCACAAAACGGTGTTTACAAAACGGCTTTACATCAGTCCTTTCTGTCTTTCGTTTTCCCCTCCGTTTCCGAGGCGGTTTGTTTTGTCATGCTAAGCTTCATTAATTGAAAAGAACACTAACCAATTAAAGTCCTTGAGAAGATAGACAGGTCCTAAATTATGTCGATCGGCGTCTCAAAAGCAAAGTTGTGTTTTGTTTTTTTGATAATCCGTTTTTGTCTATCTTTCAGACTGTTTTGAAAAACACCGTTTTATGGTAACAACTTTAGTTACTAATCGTTTGTACAATAATTCCTTTTGCTTACTTATTCCATAGATGTACCAATTCGTCGGCAGTTTTTACACAAGTATAAAATTTAATCATAATACGTAATTAGGAATAGCTTAATTCTAAGTCACAGTCCAGGACCGGATTTCTAAATACAATTAATAAATAACTTATCATTTATTATCAAATACACTTAATTATCTTTTAAATTAATATTAAATTAAATCTTTAAAATTTAAGCAGTTTGACGTCCACAATTTTTTGAAATAATATTTGGCTTTTTTTCAATTATGTATTTTGTTTATTATTTGCCTATTTACATGCCTTGCCAGATAAAAGGTAATCATAATTTGTTTTTTTCTAGCAAATATATAGTTGATGTGAAGAAATCCCGATGATGATAAGGAAAACATGATAATACCTATTTATTTATGATCGTGTATCGTATTATACATTGAGCGAATTACACTATGGATTGATATACGGATGTTCGGAATATTAGTCTAACTTTATTATACATATAGTATGATCTTTTTGTTGCTAACTGTAGGTGCCTAAATATGATTTGATACTAAAAGTTTTATGAAAATAATTGGGCAAGCACGACTTAAGCAACTGTCTCTACATTTTCAAAAAAATATGTAAATTGCTTACGATCCAAGAAAAATAAAACTTGTTTTGTACATAGTTTATTTTTGTTCTTTTTATTTTAATTTAATTGGACAGACAGTAATCGATTTAGCTTTTTACTAGTAGGAAAACGTGAATGAGAAATGGTATGATTAATTACTGTGGGAAGCGCACAATTATTTCAAAATATATTACATTTATCGTAAGCGTAGGTTCTATACAAAAACATATTGGTATATTACATGCTAAAGACTAGATTTTTGAGATCACTCCGAAAGCCAATTTCTTTGATACGATCTATTTAATATAATACTATTATTACACTATATTATTTAGCATTGACTATTGAGTGGAATTGTTAGCTTACTTATAAATAAAATAATTACTTATTCCAAAATGTATAATCATTGTTTTCAGGACAAAATTTTCTTCAGCATTTAATTGGACCGAAAAGTTTTAGGAATTTTGAAGGATCTGCAAAATTAATCATGAAGTCGGAATTTTGGGCAGGATATCAGCTATTTACATATAATAAGTTTATTTTACATTAATACGATTAAGCTAAAACTCATATAAAACTATCAATATTGCATTATCGTCCCACCTATACGACGCTCGCGCATCAATTTTACATACAACCCTATCCCTATTCAAATTTGTATCTTCCATCGTGCTCTGACTTACCCCGTTTTTGAGGTAAATTCATTCTGTGTTTGTTCCACATTCAATTCATTTTGGCAAAACAACAACAAAATCAAACACTATGTATACATAGTGTTTGATTTAACGACCACGAAATGATTGCAGTATAAGTGTAGTGAATCTAGTGTTAGTTATTTTTACAGGAGTATTTAAATAATATTTTATATTTAATAATAAAAATATTATTTAAATAAAATTGAATAAAAATCCGCAGAGAGCAAGCGTGGTGATCAATGCTCGTGCCTTCTCTATATGAGAAGAGGCCTGTGCCCAGCAGTGGGACGTGTATAGGCTGGATTATTATTATATTATTATTATTATATTTAATAATAAGTCCTTGTAGTGGGAAGGTCCCAAATTTTTTGTAACAAAAATATCATGGAGATTGCTTTATAGAAATCCTCTCGAATATGCAATTAAGTATGTTCAGAATGATTAGTATGCAATAAGTTGGAAACTGAGCAACTTCAGAAGTGGAATTGAACTGAATGTGGAACAAACACTGGACCTTACAACTAAACATCAAAATGTTCATTCGATGCGAAAAATCAAATACGACGGCCGCAGCATTGTTGTCAAACAGATATAGACAAACTACTCGTATGAGGTATTTTTATTGCAATCAATGTTGAACCTTATGTATAGTAGTTTAGGAATACTAACAGATAATTTTTGTTTGAAATGTATCCTCACACCTTCATCCCATCCTCGTTAGTTATAGTAGTAAAGTTATATCGCTACTTTCGTATACCAGACGTGTAAAAAGTTTGATTTATTCGTCAAATGAACGTTGAAATTGAGCTAAACAATGTTCGTCTTTGTGAATTAGTTGAATCTATCAGCAAGTTCTGATGTGCTTTATTTCTTCATCATTTTTTACCCTTAAATCAATGATGGATCTATAACTTCATAGTACTTCTGAACAGTTGAAAATTATGCAGTATCTAGTTCACGACAATGCTACAACGTTTAGTAAGTGAGAAGTACCATCGTGATAACATTTGATATTATCATCACACCGTCACCACACTAGCCAATGATCAACCAAACCATTTATGAAACGCTACAATAATGACTAATTTCCTATGGAATACTAACTAGTTGTCTTAAGCTACATACATAATATAATATATACCTTTTAGTCATATTTCGCACTGCGATGTTCGTAAGGCTTGCTTTTCTTAATCTTTTTGGGTTCTTTGGTAATTCTATTGTATTATTATGTTATTAAATAAAATATTGTTGTCTTTGTTATCAATAGTGGTTTTATAGACCCTTCGAGAATAATTACTTTTTTTTCTATTTTATTAAGCCAGCTGTGGCGGTCAGTTTAAAAAATTGGAGTCCTTTTTGGTGCATATTATAAGCCGGTATTTACTTCAATAGTGACTAAACAACATTTCTGGTATTTCTCTCTTTGGTTTTGATTGGAGACAAAAGATGATTAATATACCTACTTATACTATATTGGAACAATATAAACTAAATTTTTACTTAGTTTTTATCGAATTAACGCTACGATGCTGGACCGACACATTATATTTCGATAGTCAAAAATACTATAGCTTGAAACTTATTTTATTGACTCAAATTGGAATTTGATTTTTATCGTAAACTGGCATAAAATAGAATCAAAGTAGCTTCAAGATTTGACTACAAACTAGATTAAAAATATTGTTCTGTATACGTCTAAAAATAATAATCAAATTTTGAATTGAAAGAATCTGGTCAAAATTTAGTTTATGTGTTCCATTTTCATAAATCAATAAACCTTTATCAATAAATATATATAGGTACATAAACTACATATTATAAAGGTCACACTATACAAAATCCGAAGACATTGTTAGGTGAGCAACTAATACACTAATTAGGTACACACTCCGTGCTAAATACTTAGAGTCCATACAATCTAACCCACTGGTAAATACAAAAATACTATATATACTATCTATACTTATAATAAATCTGTAGAAGTGAAAATTCTGTACATTGAAAATATCAAAAAAATAAATGGCGGGGGGTGTTACTAGACCGACACCGAACCCAAAAGTGGGAAAAAAAATTTGTCTGTCTGTCTGTCTGTTTGTTCAGGTATCAGGCAAAAACTACCAGTTCGATTACCTACGATGAAACTTGGTATAATTATTCTTTATTATCCTGAGCACCAAACTGGGTAGTTTTTATCCCGGAAAAGTATAAACAATAAAAAACAAACTTAATTTTGCGGTTAAAAACTCATTGATAAGTTTCGTCATCCACGCGAACAAAGTCGCAGGCACAGCTAGTTTTACATAAACTTATATCTATACAGGCTAGGTTCCCAAATAGGTTCCACAGACTAGATTCAATGACTAGAATCACTCATCCATCGTTTTTACATCTTATATAATAATATAAATTAAATAAAGCGAAGTTATCGGATTCTATTTAACGTTATTATCTTAAATTATCGTCACCTATTTACAGATTTTCCAATATGGCCACCTTGCGAACTAATATAAAGATGTTATTTTAAAACCGTTTTAGGTTTTACAGAATTTTCTTTGAAACAGCAACGCAATGGCTTTAAATCGATATTTATTATGTACATTGTTATCTACAAACATCAATGATGTATGTATTCGATGTAAGTATGCAAGTGAATGTGTAAGATTATCATACAGACTTATTTTGTAATTTCATGCTGTGTACATATGATTTTTATTAGTCTATTTTTTGAGATTTTGAAATTAGCATGTTTTAGCGTGAATTTTAAATTTAGTATGAAATTTAAATTGATTTGAATGAATGTTAACAATGAATTCCAAAATTCTAAGCAATTTTATAGTTATGATTTGAATGTGTGGACGTACGATACAATAATTGAGGTAACCACTTGGAGCTTAGAATACTGGCCTAATTAAACGTTGTACCCCACTTTAAACCAATGTCTTTAGCGATCTAAAACTTCAGCATGATCGTATCGTCTTGAAACACGCCCTTATTACAGTCGGCGTGGAATGCGCTGAGGGGCGTTGGCGGGGCTCAGGTACACAGCCCGGAATTGTCTACTAGAGAACGCGCCAACACGTCAGCTGCAGCGATGTCACTCACTTTACCTTCGAAGTGGCCTCGGACGTGGAACATGAACTCCGCTTTACCCGCGAACTCTTGCCGACACATCAGACACAGATGATGTGCGTGTCCATGTGGTGGTCTCTCTGGAGCGTAGTGATTGTGCCCATGTGTGAAGTACGCCCCGCCCCCGCCTCCGCCGCCGCCTTCGTTGACAACGGTTGCCGTGGAAACGGAAGCAGTAGCGATCCCATGCCCATTCAGGATCTGCTGGTTCTGATTGTGATGGTGAAGTAGTTGCAGCTTCTCTTGGTTCGATAGGTGAACTTTTTCTTGTTGCTGTTTTGAGGAAACATATAAAGGTTTTATAAACAGGACCAGGCTAAATACCAGCAAAAGTGAAATCGAATTCGGCTCAAAAGACTTTAGGTACTATTTTCAACGGGCAATTTGGACATGGAAGAGTAAGTGTAATATTTTGCAAACCTAAACACTGGAAACTGAAAAGTGAAACACAAAGATAATCTAAAGATAGGATTGAATCTAAGTAAATAGCTACTTATTTTTTAATCTATCTCGAGTAACTGTTGCTAATAAATCTGCCGTACCTGATGTTGCGAAGCCTGCTGCATCTTATCCTGTAGCAGCTTGGTATCCGGCAGGTGTGATTTAGCGTGAGCACTCCATTCGTCTCTGGTGGCGAACAGTCTACCACACAGTTCGCACGACCACGACACCACCATGCCTGCAGTTGCTGCTGCTACTGCGGCCGACGCTGCACTTGTGTGGACTAGATTCGTATTCTGAAGTTATCACGAAGCTCATTTATTATTTTAGCAAGAAAATTGGCCCATGGTAAGTGAAATTTGTAAATTCTTTACTGTTTTAGATTTCTGACTTTTTTTGGTACGTGGTGGGAAAATTCATCATATTATTATAATTTAAACATTTAGTTAACTAAATGAAGAACAGCAAGTGTCTCCTTGCTTTATTTCTTCAGA